>JAJJMB010002020.1:7813230-7878658 GCA_023531105.1 Papaver atlanticum | reverse complement strand
TTCTTTGTCTTTCTTTTCCTTTTCTTTTAGCTTTTATCTTTGGCTCCTAATCTCTTAGTCACCAAAGTCTTTGGCTTAAATTTTTTTCCGGTCCAAACTCCAAACCTGTAGCACAAAGAAATATACCCAAAGAAACGTAAAATAGAACAAAGAGAAAATAATAAAAATCTAAAAAAAAAAAAAAAATCTAAAAACTCTAACTTAAAAACAAGTCCGCATCGGCGGCGCCAAAAATTGATGTAATTTTAGATAGTGGTAAGAATGAGTTCGTAAGACTTGTGAAAGCTAGATTTATTTAAACTAAAAGTATAGAAAATTTTAATCAAAATTTGTTTTTTTTTAGAGTGAAAATAACCAATACACTAGATTCCACTATTACACATGAATAAATGATGATAAAAATTCCAAAACTCTAATTATTTTTAAAATCTCTTTTTCTTAATTCACAAATTATCAAGTATATTCTCAAACATTAATTGTATCCCTTAAGCATAGATTATCTAACCAAAGCATAACCTATCTAATTGAATCACAACTAATTAGGAAAAATTATGCAAACAATTAAAATTCTACAAAGTAGTAATTGAGTGAATTATAAAATACAAATTAGAGAAAAATAGAATGGTTACCAATTATTCATACATAAATAGCTTCCTCCGTGCCTTGATTACGCGAGAATTAGCTCATCATTATCATGGAAACATGCTCAAAATTCATCTTTATTAATGCTCAAAAATGGTTCACAAATGATGAAATGGGAGAAAAATGAATAAAATCGGGTTTTGTAACACTTATATTTGTTACAAAATCAACTGTTACAGAAAACGATAAAGGAATACCGTCACTGGCACTGTTGAAGAACGACGGTCTTTAAGGGTCTTATGCTCTTCGTACCTTCTTCACCAGCAGAAAAATTGTTTTTCCTGCAACTTCGATTTTTCGATTCTGTGCTGCTCCCAACTACTCCCAATTCTCTCTATCCCTCAGTGAGACCCCAATCAACCTATTTATATCAATCAACACGTAAAAATCTCGCTAATAAATCCAAAATATTTTCTTTTACTCGGGGATGATATTTACGTGATTCTTCCCCTGTTTATCTCCTCCACGCATCTGTTTGATCTCCACACACTTCTTGCACGCTGAAAATATGTTAAACTCGCTCTAATCTCCACAAAATCTTCCACAAAATCTTCTCAACACGTGATATTCTCGTTTCTCCCTGTTTTCTTCTTGCGGATTACTCAGCCAAATTCGGTCGATACAGACACCCATAACAGCTTTCTATGGTCATATCACGTCTACCCATTAAGTTTCAGGGATTGAATCTCACTAAATCACGTCCAAAAATCGATCAAAAATTTGACAGAGAAATAAGTTTATTTTCCCGCCAAAAATATTCTTTTGAATTTGAGAAGAACATGTCCTCCCCCTAATCCTGCACGGGTGTCCCTTTAGCACTTGTCTTATGGGGTGCAAATAGTAATTTTTGGGCGTAGACAGTAATTTTTTCGGGGTTCCTCCGACACATTTTTGGGGTGCTTCCGGTGCATTTCTGGGGTGCCTTTAGTACTCTATCCTGGGGTGTAAAACACCACTTTTCGAGCCAATTTCGCCGCAAGAGCTTATTTCTCTAAAAATACCTACAAAGACATAAAATAAAAAAATAAATACAAAATCGAACACTAACAATATATACAATTGAGACATATTAGACACAATAATGCGTCTATCACCTAGGCCAAGGCCAAAGCACGTTGCCGTGCGAATTTCACGACCTTGGCAGCCTAGGCCAAGGCCAACACGTTGTCATGCGACTTCCACGGCCTTGGAAGCTTAGGCCAAGGCCACGACACGTTGTCGTGCCACTTCCACGACCTTGGAAGCCTAGGCCAAGGCCACGATACGTTGTCGTGCGACCTTCACGGCCTTGGAAGTCTAGGACAAGGCCACAACACGTTGCCGTGCGACCTTCACGGCCATGGCACGTAGCCATGCGTCATTCTCGGCCATTGTAGCTGAGGCCAAGGCCATAGCAAGACTCTATGCACTATTTTCGACCAAGAAAGCCTATGCCACGACAAGCCACAATTGCGCTCTAAACATATGGCATGTTATCAATGGCTACGATTTAGCCTAATTAAGATGAGATTTATGGTTCATCAAAAATACCCAAGAAATATCAAAATACATCATGTGGGGGATTCTTCATGGGGTATTGGTCTGGTGGTATACGGAAACATGCGGCGTGGCAACACTCCATGTGAAAAGTTAAAGTAGTGTGGCAGTTACAGCAGTTGAAGAGATGGTGGGTGTAACATAAAAGGGGTTTCCGGAAACTGCCCTAAATTATCTCACACTAACCCATCATCGCCATCTTTCCATAACTCACGACTTCCACTACTTACGAGACTGACATTGTGTATCTTAAACTACTATAAATAGGTGGCTTATCCTATTGAGAAGACATAACAAGCTTTCATACCTAAAAGCTCTGTATTCTTCATAGTTTTCAATACCCAATACACACAATTCAATACATTGCCAATTTCTCAAACTTTTCTGCTTCCCTCCCCTAAGATCAACACATTTTCCTCTTCATCGTGACTGAAACATGACGGAACGGCTGCTATCGTGGTTTAGGCTTGTCCTGTTTGATTTTTATTTTTGAACCTAAACAGGAAGTACCACAGCGGTGCATTTGTTTTACCTGAGAGTAATTTTCAGGTACTAACTGGAGGACTCCACCAAAATTGCTGCTCACTTCCCTGATTTCTATCCTTGAGGACAAGGATGTTCTTGAGGGGGAGCTATTGTCATGAACCTGAGCTAGTTTATCCTTTAGTTGTGTAACTGGTGATAGGGGCTTCGTTTAGTTCTTATCGGTTTTCTATTTTTCACTTTTTCCCAAGTAGTGTTTCCTTGTTTAGAGCTTGTGTTTGCGAATGGATTACTGCCTGATGTCACGGGATCATTGTTTGGATTTACGTATCTGGTATTTGCTTTGAGTGTGTATGAGATAGAGCTTTGTAAACATCAGTTATCAAATAAACGAGTACATTTCAGGTTGCTTTTGCAGATTTACTTCTTTCTTTTTTTCCATTTCCGAGTTGCTGATTATACTGAGTCTAGTACAACTGATGCTTGTTGCTAGATGACCGTAGTGGTGCCAATTAAAACCTCACACTGCTGGATGACCTCATTAGCTAAGTGATGACTCTATTGGTGGATGGTAGGATCGTTATAAATGTGATACTTATTTGGATCTTGATCTAAATGTAACAAACATTTAGGGCATATAGATCTCAATTTCAGAATACATTTTTCAACTATCAGAAAAGAGAAAAAACAAGATCGAAAGTACACCACTGGCATATATCTGTGACAACTTGGTGTGTTGTTGACCTTTTATTTATTTTTATCAGTTTGCGTTTCTAATACGATATTTTTGGTCAAACATGATTAACATATATATATATATATATCTATATCTACGTAGAAGGATACGCTAGAGCACACGAATATGCACCCACGGTCAATGGGCACCCGTGTATCTAGAATAAACCCCTTAATTGAGTTCTGGTTCCAGGTCTAAATCCTTATGTCAGACTTTTTAACAATTTAAATACTCAACGGGTAGAGCTTTTTGAGAACCGTTATCTTTCAATTTTTAATTGTTTCTAACTATTCCTTACGTTTCAGAAAGATATTGTATATAAACAAGCCTATCTTTTTAAAATCGAGGGAGTAGTTGGTAGCCGGTCCAGACCATCCATCTAATTTTGTGTATAGGTTAGTCCAACTCAATCTAATTTGACTTTTCATTCATTTTATAATCTCATTTCTTATACATTAATGATCAATCAAAACATTAATATAAGAATAGTAAAGAATTCATATTAAAATAAATTCAATTCAAATCAAATTTCTACGAATAAATATTTTAGGGTACTCAAATATTTTACCGGTTCCGTTTTGAGTTCCCCTAATTTAAAAACCGAAACCAAAACCAGAAACGAAACCTCGATTCCGGCCCGGACCGCGGTCCCATAATATTCAGTCCTTGTACTATCAAAAACAACTCTTTCCCTGCTATACTACAAACTCAACTTTAAATTCTCGTATTGTTGTTTCGTTTTCTCGTACTAATTTTTTTACCCGAAAATCTCGTGTACAAAGAAAGGATCCAACACTTTCTCTTCTCATCTCATCTCATCTCATCTCATCTCATCTCTTGTCTTCACCTCCTCCCTCCTCTCAAATCAGCTTCGGTTCCTACGCCTTTCCCCGAAGTTCATCTCCTCCGCCTCTCAAAATTAAAAACCCCTAGAATTTTTTTTCATCATCATTACATTGCATTTGACTCCCAGAAATTTTCTGATTAAATCTGGTTCCCCTCTGAACCTTTCACCCAAATCTCTTCATTCCATATACCCGATATTACATTGTGGGGATTTTTTAAATATTTTTTTATCTGAATGGTACGAAATTTCAGAAGATTCTGTCTATGATGAGATTTTTGATCAAAGATTGAAACTTTAACGGTCAGCTGTCAGATTCTGAGGTGGGTTTGTTTGTTTGAATGAGAAATAAGGAGGATTTGAAAAGGGGAAATTTTTGGGAGGATTATTAAAACCCTAGTTCTCTGGATTGGGTTTTTTTATTTTAATATTATTATTATCCATGGAGATTTCTGTATCGGATGAATTACTGGGGACATTTGTTCCAATTTTTGTTTATTGGGTATATTCAGGTATATATTTGATGTTTGGATCTTTTGATAATTATCGATTGCACTCCAAAAAAGATGAAGATATGAAGAATTTGGTATCTAAAAGAACTGTTGTTAAAGGTGTTCTTTTTCAGCAGACGGTTCAAGCTGTTGTTGCAATTATCTTGTTCACCGTACGTAATTTCATTTCCCCACTTTTCCATATTTATGATTTGAATTTCATTATATGAACTGAAATTTGTATGCACATGAGATCACACAGTTTTCGTGTTGTCACAAATTAGGAAACACTATGGTGGCTGGAAATCCCGAAATTTTGATTTAGGTCGTCGATCAACTTTTTTTACATGTTAGGTGAAATGGTGCCATTTTCGTCTAGTTTCCTTGCTTTTCGAGGTTGTTGGTTCATGTTTGTTTGATGATATTTAGTAGTGGTGTATGCTATAAAAGATTTGTTGCTTGCATGTGAACAAAATTGGATGGTACGCATCATGTGACTAGTTAAGTTTAAATAACACCTTCAGAATATTGGTAACAAGTATGATAATTTTGTGAAAAGTAACATAACTCTGACTACATAGAATAAAGTAACTTTCTACCAAATTACCTCTAGAGACCAACTTCCGAGAGAGTGGAAGTATTAGTTAATTTAGGCAGTTATCTATGGACCAAATATCTAACAGATTGTGAAGGTTGAGTCAACTCATTCATGTTTCGTACACATGTCATAGGTCAAGGTACTAAGAAGTTCCCCAGTGTGGGTTAGTTTTTCCCAATCTGTGGTTTTGTCACTTACGTTTGTCATTGTAACCATGTCGAGTGTCGACTGCTAGCGCGTTTGTATGTTACTTATTAATTTTACATTGGTAGCTATCTGGCACTTAACTATATGTCCTTGTTCAGAGCAGCTGTTAGAGTTAATTTTATTTCTCTTGCTAGAAGCAACAAATGTGGAATATTCAGAGAAGGAATAGAAATTGTTTGTTCTTGTCTCTGAGCTCGTATACAATTACGGGAATATGCACATTTGTCTTTTATGTTCTGTGCTAGTTGTCCTTGCTAAATTTCGTCTGTGAATTTTGGTTTGGGGCTTCCTTTAACACATTTTTTGTGCTTTGATAATGAAATGGAAACTAAGAGTGAACGCTAACGCAACTGACGTTATTTGTTCACATGTGAGCTAAAGCTTATGCTGTGCGTTTGCTGGATCACTCAAGCATCCTAAACCATGAAATGCATGGTGTGGGTTTGACAAGATCGTTAAGTACTAGTTTAGCTGAACAGTGCAAAGCTGAAAACTTTGCTGGAAATGATTTGAATAGTCTAGCAATTGGCAATTCTTGAGTTTTAGGGATCCTGGAAACAATAATGAATACCTGATGAGGCTGTGTCACCTTTTCATTTTCATGGCATTTGTTTGTTTTTCTACTGTGCTGCCTGCGGAAGAGTGTTGGGTTTGTCTTTTCCGGATACCAGCTCTTGACAAAATTTTTTTAAGTATATCAGTTTTTAAACAGATACGTGCGTTGGTAAAATTCAATTTATATAATACATAATTATAAATGTTCTGATGAAGGTTTACCGTTTCGTGATTTATATGTTTAAGTATAGTGTTCTTTTCATGGATGGTAGAAAATTGTTAGTACTGCCTGTCTACTTTTTCTTAAGCTCAAATAAGGGTTCAGAAACCATGTTGTGTGTGTAGTCTTCCATTTTGTCTGTCGTGTATAAAGAATTACCACACAGAATAATAATGTGTATAGACATCTATTTAAAGTTTGAACCTTGCTCGAGTTATAACTTCTTTTTTCTTCTGTTTGTAGGTAACTGGAAGTGATGGCGGGACTGATGCAGATTCACGACCTTCTTTTCTCTTGCTACTAAGGCAGTTTGTGATTGCAATGTTTATTCTAGATACATGGCAATATTTTATGCATAGATACATGCACCACAACAAATTCTTGTATCGCCATATCCATTCACAACACCATCGGCTTGTGGTGCCATATGCCTTTGGAGCTCTATACAATCATCCTGTGGAGGGGCTTCTCCTAGACACCATTGGTGGGGCTCTGTCGTTCCTTCTCTCCGGTATGACTCCTCGAACCTCTATATTCTTCTTCTCCTTCGCCACCATCAAAACGGTAGATGATCATTGTGGTTTATGGCTTCCGGGGAATATCTTTCACATACTCTTTAGAAACAATAGTGCATATCATGATGTCCATCATCAGCTGTATGGGACGAAATACAACTTCTCGCAGCCATTCTTTGATATATGGGATAGAATTCTAGGGACACATATGCCATATTCAATTGAGAAGAGAGCAGGTGGAGGTCTAGAGGCACGGCCGGCAAAGGATTACAAAGCATAAAAACAATTTAGCTTATGGGTATTCACTGTTGTTCCCCTATGTGTGTTGTGAGTTTTTTTCAGTTTATCTGCGAAAAATGCTTAATTATTTGTAGATATGTTGTTATATTTTTATTTCTTTGTTTATATATAGCTCCTTAAAAACTCAATAATAAGATTTAAAAGTTTTGCCCAGAACAAGTTTTGCCCAGTAAAAATATGAAGGAAAAAAAATGCAAAGTAGATTACTGAGTTAGAAACTTTTTAATACAGATGTTGATATGTAAAGTTAAAGATAGCATAAATTATTCCACACATTTAGTCAACTTACATTATTAAGTATTCAACGTGCGAGTTATTGCCAATTTGTAATTAATTTAACACAACAACCCACACATGACATGGCCAAATTCTGGATCTGGATTTTGGACAATCCTGAATTGAAGGGGAACTGCCTTGGGGGAACTTAAAAGTTGTAGGACCTAATATCATCCAAGGATCAAAATCAGACCGACGGAGCTCTGAGGATAGGGCGAAACTGAGTCGACCCAAAATTCTCCTCGATTCAATTTTTTTTTGCAATCTGATCTTCTGCATGTCCATAAATCTATCCTAAAAACCATCAATTAAGCTTTCTTTTTCTCTAATCTTACCGTATTTCATCTTACAGCCTTCCATTCTCCCTAATCAAACCCATTTTTATTCATCATAAATTTTTATCATCTCAATTTCTGGCCATGAGAGGCTAATCTGTCTTTCATAGGCTCTGATGGCTAAAAGTTACATAAGTTTACAGACCTAAGGTTGCTGAATCAGGATATGATATGGAATTTATTGAAGAAATGGAGGTCATACCCTTTCCAGGAGAGTTTTTCCAAAACCCTTTCCAAATTGGTACCACCCGTTGATGAAGAAGGAAAGTAATTTTATGCTAATCAGGTATTCCTTTGCCTAGAATATGTAGTTATGTTAATTTAAGTTACCCCAATTCTTTGTCTGATAGCTTGATTTTGTCCTTTCTTGGATTAATTTTTGATGATATAAGTGACGTTAATCTTGGTTTTTTATTGGGTCAATTTGGTTTTTTTCTGTTGGTTTATCTACTAGAAGCCTTTCAGCCCATCTCCTCTCCTATTTTAAGAACGATGTTTTGGGGACTATCCCAGAACAGTGGGGACTACTTAGTTATTCAATTGTCCACCTAAATTTTAAGGGGTGTCCTAAAAGATTAGGGAAGACTAATCTGCCCTTATTCTAATTAAGGTTATAACTAATCCTAATAACCCACTAATTTAACCACTACCCACTAATCTAACCCCCTAAATTAAAACCAAAAATCAGTTTCAAAACCTTTTCTTTTCTTTTATTCTTCTTCTTCTTCTTCTCCAACATCAACCAAGAAGTCCGATTCGAGTAAAATGAAAATCCGCAGGTAATTTCCTTCATACCCATTCCGTTTAATCGTTTTTTGTTGAAGAAATCGATTAGAAATCATCAAAAACCATAGAAAATGGTAGTTACAGTATAGATTTCGGTTAGGAGAAATTTTGAAAACCCTAGATTTTGGTAACCGAACTTTCAATATGAAGAACAGTTCGACCAAGTAGGAATTTTTAGGTAACCGAACTATGTAGTTCGGTAAGCTCGCAAAAAAAAAATCGTAACCGAACTCTTTCTTTATATGCGAAATTTGAGTTCGGTTTAGTCGATAAATTTATATAGGTAACCGAACTTTGATAAAATATAGTTCGGTTACTTCGCAATTTCTATGGGGTAACCGAACTTTGATCTGTCAACACCAAACTTGTAGTTCGGTGACTTCGCAACTTATACCAGATATTGCGATCTTGCCGAACTTGTTCTTTGGAATTTTCTATGGTATAGTTCGGCAACATAATTACTACACTCGACTAAACCGAACTACAAAGTTCGGTTAGCTATTCAATGATCGTGATTTGCGATCTTGCCGAACAAAAAGTTCGGTAACAAAGGGACTAAACTCGACTAAACCGAACTATTAACTGTATACTCTATAAAATTAGTTCGGCAACGTTTTCTGGAAAAAGATAACCGAACTCTCAAAAACCTCCATTAAAACAGAGTTCGGTTACCTGCGTATGCTGAAATGAGTAACCGAACTGCACATACAGGAGAGTTCGGCTACCTGTTTTGCAGAATTGCTAACCGAACTACTTTGACCTAGCCGAAATTTCTTCCTGAAATTTTCGATTTGGCCAATTTTTTGCACAATTCAAGCTACATTAACTAAATTTGAGCCATACATGAGTACCCATAACTTCATCTTCTGGTTGTGGCTGATAAAATTCATCATTTGGGTTCTTCCCTCTTTTTCTTCATTTTTTTTTTTCTTCTTCTTCTTCTCTCTCAATAATTCTGATTCTAACAAAACTATCCTATTAATAACTCACTAATCACTAACTAATCAGTAATTAATCATTACACTAACACTAACTAATCAATAAACTAACTAATTTAATTACCAAGGGTAAATTTGGTATTTAAAAAAAAATTAGATAAGGGGTGACCCAAAATTACTTCAAATATCCACCCCCAAATTGAAAGAGTAGTCCCCTACTGTTTTGGGGTAGTCCCGAAAACATCGTTCTATTTTAACCCTTGAAATTGGTTTCCCCTTCTTACTGTGTTGTGCATCTCAATCCTGTTTTACTCTGTTGTTACACCTTTTTCTATTGTCAGATTCCTGTTGCACTTTTTTTCTATTGTCAGATTCCTGTTGCACATCTCAATCCATGTCTTCCTTTCCGTCTGACATGGGATTGTGTGATAGGTGGCTTTGTTTCAAGAAGATGGAAACAGTTTTAATGTTAGAATCCTTTTGCGTTTAGAAAAGGAAGTTCAAGAGGGGTTGTATTTTTGATTAGTTAATCTTAAGGTGTATTTGTTTTGTTTTGTTTTCCTTTTCATCTTGAGATGCATAGAGTCTTTGCTTCCGCCTCTAGAAGGGTCTTTGGAGATTGGTTTTTGTTTCAAAAAGTAGGTGGTTTTGATAGGCCTTTGGTTTGGTTTCCATTTGAAGAAATCCTCCTTATTTAATTCGTCTATACCCTGTTTTAAATCGATAGTGAAAATCTTTTAGATTGTAATGGTGTTTTTAAGTCGTAATTTAACTATCCTTCCAGACACCCTTTTGGTTTAGTTTTCATCTCTATCAAGCAAGCTCCAGGATCAGACAACCCATTAATTTCAGTGTTAATTTGATAATGAAATGGGGTTTTGATTAATGGGGTGAATTTTGAATTTTCATAACTTTCTCCTCTCCATATATTCGATGGCTCTTGTGACCTGATAGAGCATAAGTTAAGTGAAAGTATCAGATCTGCTCTTGCTCTAATAGTCGCAGAATTTCAGCAAGCAGAGGCACATTATTTACAGACGGCAATGCAACAAGAAACGACAGATGATGATGTACAATGCCTAAGACAATGATGCAACCCGATATGTTTTTTTTCCGAAGACAATCTATCTAGCTCATCATCAGACAGACAGGGATATGAGTCATCTGTTGCAGGAAATTTTTGGAAAATGAGTTAATTGGTGGTCTACATCTATCTGGGTAACTATTCATATCATAAAGATTCGGCAGATTTTTCTTACAAGTGAACTTATTGTAACTAGAAGCTATCAGAGCCTATGAGCTCCTTTTAATTTGGGTTTGTTTTATTTAATGCGTTTCTGCATTCTCTAGTTTAAGTTTTTACTACTAGTAAACTGTAATTGCTATCTTATAGTTTAGTTTTCCTTTACCCTTTTTGTAATTCTCTCAATTCTTATTTCTTCTTTTTCCATTTCCTTTGTTTGGATTGTCTGTATTCCTTGTTACAAACAGCGTACTTTCTTTCAATATTCAGGTAGCTTTTATTTTTCTGGGTTTTTTTTCGCTAAATGCACGATAGAATCTCCTCAATTACTCTTAAGGCCCTGGTTTTTGTTACTCATATTACTCCCAGTTCCCTTCCTTCTAACATTTGGTTTTTGTGTCTTTTCTTGGGGAATAGTGTTTTAGTTTTCAGGGGTATCTGTCTCTCAAAGTTTATAATCTGTAGCAAAAATTCTAAGTTCCTATATTGGTCTTACCGCGTTTTAAATCTCCATAAGCTTTTCCTAAATCTTGTCCATTCCTGTCCTGAATTTAGTTTCTCTTCACTCACGATAAAACTGCTCTCCTGGAACGTCCAAGGAATTGGGACGCCTATCACTAGGGATCATCTTAATCACATATGTTATTACAAACCAGCTTTTGTTTTTTTATCAGAGACAAAGGCCCCATTCGACAGAATGGACTTTTTGTTGACAAAATCTGATTTTCATGATTGGTTCATAGTCATGTCGATGGGTATTGCTAAGAGGTTAGCAATAGCCTGGCACAATAATGTAGAGCGAAAATTAATTTTGGCTCATTTAAATGTCAATCATTTTGAAACGCTAATCGGTGACAAAGAAATAGAAAATACATGTGTGTATGGTGCAGTTGAAGCAGATGAAAAAATAGCCCAATGATCACTTATTTCGGATTTATCGAAACAAGTTCAAAAGCCTTGGGTTCTAATCGGAGACTTGAATATCGTCCTGGACCTGGGAGAAAAGCAAGGTGGCAACAATACGAGCTTAAGCAGCAAGATTTTTGTCACTCATATTATAGACTCTTTGGGACTCCAAGATGCGGGATATGAAGGAGCGCCATTCACTTGGTCAAACAACAGAAGCGGAGATGCTAATATCTGTGAAAGGATCGATAGAGCTTTAATATCTTACCAGTGGATTCAGTTATTCCCAAACACAAAGGTAAGTCATCTACCCATAGTAGGTTCAGATCATACTCCTCTCCTTTTTGACTCCAACCCGGAAACAAAAAGGCTTCAAAAACTTTTTAGATGCCTTAGGTCGTGGCTTTCCCATCCTACATTATCTTCAGTAGTGGCGGCATCATGGAACCTTCATTCCTCAAATTCCTCTGCTAGAAACATTAGCTTCCAACCTAAAATCTCTCTCTTCCGATCTAGCTCATTGGAATACTGATGTTTTTGGTAATATTCACAAAAACATTAAAAATCTTAACAATAGAATAGAGAACATCCACAAATCCGGAAATTTTGCGTCCAAGTCTTCAAGCCGAACTTGGAAAATGGTACGAAATTAGAAATGACTATTATCAACTATCTAGGGACAAAGTTCTTTAAGAATATGATCAAAATACAGAATACTTCCATGCCTCAGCCTCCAATAGGAAGAAAATAAATGCAATTCATTCCCTTAGAGAACCATCAGGCCTTTGGATTTCAGATAGAGATCAAATCAATTCTCTTCTAATCACTCACTTCACCCAAATAGGAGCTTCTCAAATTAGTAGCTACAATTTCGATTTATCAGAAATAATCAAACCTTGTATCTCCGATTTGGAAAGCCCAGTCTTGACCCAAATTCCATCCAAAGAAGAAATTTGGTCTACGCTTTCTAATATGAACCCTTGGGGAGCTCCTGGGAAGGACGGTTTCCAATCGGTTTTTTTCAAAGCCAATTGGGAAACCTTAGGTTTAGATATAACAAGTACAATACAAGAATTTTTTAGAACAGGGGTCATGATACAAGAATTCAACCATTATTTTATCACTCTTATTCCGAAAACATCAACTCCACAAATGCCAGCTGATTTTAGACCAATCAGTCTCAGCAACACAATCTACGAAGATTGAAACCTATTTTAAATAGGACTATTTCTCCCAACCAATCTGCTTTTCTGTCAGGGAGACAAATTACAGATAATATTATCATCGCTCATGAACTTCTTAATTTTATGAAAACCTCCAAAACAAAAAAAGCTTCCTTAGCTCTCAAGATTGATTTGTCCAAGGCGTTTGATAGAGTGGAGTGGCGATTTATCGAGAAAGCTTTATCCTCTTTTGGATTTAGTGATACATGGGTTAATTTCAACTTCCAATGCATTTCCATTACAAGTTTCTCCATTCTTTTAAATGGGTCACCGGGCCCAATTTTCTCTAATTCTAGAGGTCTAAGACAAGGATGAAAAAGCGGGGGTCTAACAACCACACCCAACAATTCGTTTGGCAATCTGAGAGGACTAACTCCAATATACTTTTAAGAGAATCAACTAGACAGTCAGACTCAACCTTAATAAAAAGTATATCAAAGAGTTATATCTCAATTTCTCGATTCAATACTTACTCAAGCAAATAGAAATCTGCGAGTCTAATTGAATACAAGAGAAATTAACTTGAACGGTACCAAAGACCAATGTTCAAGTATCAATCAATTTCAATCAACAACCAAAGGTTGGATTTACCAATTGATCGATTCAACGCACAACCTGTGATATTTCAATTATATAACAAAATATAATGCGGAAAAGAAATAACACAGACACCAGAAGTTTTGTTAACGAGGAAACCACAAATGCAGAAAAACCCCGGGACCTAGTCCAGATTGAACACACATTGTATTAAGCCGCTACAGACAGTAGCCTACTACAAACTAACTTCGGTCTGGACTTTAGTTGAACCCCAATCAGTCTCACACTGATCCAAGGTACAGTTGCACTCCTTAGGTCTCTGATCCCAGCAGGATACTACGCACTTGATTCCCTTAGCTTATCTCACCCACAACTAAGAGTTGCTATGACCCAAAGTCGAAGACTTTAATAAACAAATCTGTATCACACAGAAAAGTCTACAGGAATAGATAAATCTGTCTCCCATAGAAATACCTACGAGTTTTGTTCCGTCTTTTGATAAATCAAGGTGAACAGGAACCAATTGATAACCCAGACTTATATTCCCGAAGAACAACCTAGAATTATCAATCACCTCACAATAATCTTAATCAACTAGCGAAACAAGATATTGTGGAATCACAAACGATGAGACGAAGATGTTTGTGACTACTTTTCTATCTTGCCTATCATAGAAATTAATCTCGAGCCAATTTTAATATTGTACTCAATACGATAAAAACAGCAAGATCAGATCACGCAACTACAGAGAAAATAGTTGGGTCTGGCTTCACAATCCCAATGAAGTCTTTAAGTCGTTAACCTACAGGGTCTCGGTAGAAACCTAAGGTTAAAGGAGAATCGACTCTAGCTTATACAACTAGTATCACACAGAAGGTGTGGGGATTAGCTTTCCCAGTTGCTAGAGTTCTCCTTTATATAGTCTCCAAATCAGGGTTTGCAATCTAGGTTACCTTGGTAACAAAGAATTTAATATTCACCGTTAGATGAAAACCTGATTAGATTATAGCTAATATCTTTCAACCGTTAGATCGGACTTAGCTTGTTATACACAAATTAAATGCACGTTCATTTAGGTTTGTGTAACCGTACCTAAACGTGTACACCTAGTTGGTTCAACAGTAGTTAACCAAATGGTTAGCCATATGAGCAATTTCATATCAACCTTATTCATCTTCACCATAACTAGTTCAAATGACTCAAAAGAACTAGTTAGAGAGTTGTTCAATTGCTTAGATCTCATAGAAGTATATAAGACACAATCGAAACAAAAACGATTTTGATTCACTCGAATCGATTCATGAACTTTATAGCCACGGTTTGCAAATATGCATTCCTTAGTTTATATAAGTTTAAGTTCACGAATAAACCATTTTTAGAAAATAACCCACTCAAGTATGCATACCGGTACGCATACTTAAGTGCCCGGTTTAAGTTTGTTTTCAGTTCACAAACTCCAGCAGAAATTCATGGGATGTGAACTTCCGGCAGTACGCATACGGGTACGCGGACTTTAGTTCCGGTTATCCTGAGCAGCAAAGTACGCATACTTTGGTTCAAGGATTTTGGAATTACACACGTATGAGTTCACATACCTTTTATTCGATGAAGATCCACCAGTTCCTTGAGTAGTTCTTCGTCTTTGCATGATGAACGCCGTGGAGTCTAGAGCTCAACTACACTTTCTATTCTAGTCTGAGACTTAACTATAAGTAGACTAGAAATCAAGACTTATAGTTTTGGAAACTAAACTTGACAAACAAGCTTGAGATAGCAACGCTTGCGAGTTCGACCGAGCAGTGCTCTAACAAAGGAGATCCGCTATCCCCATACTTATTCCTAATTTGCATGGAGATCCTTTCGAGACTCCTTGAAAAGGCTACAAAATAAAATAAAATATCAGGGATCAAAATAAATAAACACGCACTGACTATATCTCACTTGTTCTTCACTGATGACTATTTTTTGTTCACCAAAGCGGACCTGGGGGAAGAAAAAACTTTATTGGATATTCTATCTAAATTCGTGGAAACCACAGGTCAAATGGTAAACCTTCAAAAATCGAGTATCTATTTTAGCCCTAGAATCCATCCCAAACATGGGAAAATAATAGCGAAAATCCTAAAAGTTCCGCTGATGACTAAAAAAGACAAATACCTCGGAACTCCTTTGTTCTTCGATAAAAACAGGAAAGGAAATTTTGAACCGCTTCTACAGAGAATATTATAATTCGCTACAAGGTTGGAAAGCAAAGTTGTTATCTCAAGCGGTGGAATAAGGATAGGCATGGATAAAAATTCAAAGAGATTTTTGGTGGAATAAGGATAAATCAAAAGGTAAAGGGGGTTATGTAAAGGCGTGGATAGGCATGTGCAAACCAAAATCGCAAGGGGGCTTGGGAATTAAGAATCCTCATAATTTCAATATAGCGTTGCTTACGAAGCTGGCTAGAAGAGTAATAACAGAAAAAGAGCAACTTTGGGTGAAACTACTTGAAGCGAAATATTTTCAAAACTCTAATCCTTTCGAACCTACAAGAAATTATGAGCTATCATGGATTTGGACAAGTATACAAAAAGGCCTAAATATTATAAAAGGAAATTTTATTTGGCAAGTAAAAAATGGAGCTACTGCGAAGATCTGGGAAGCGTTTGGATTCCTAATATGGAAAAATTAAATATCCCAAGGGATAAAGAAGAACCTTTACCGGAAAAAGTTCAAGATCTTTTGAATAAATAAGGATCCTGGACACGGGGAAACTAGATGAATTTTTCTCTTCAAAAACAAAAGAAAAAATCATAGCCATTACTCCAAATATAGAAGAAAGAGATAAGATTAGATGGAAACACCATCATTCGGGAGATTTCACGGAAAAAAATATCTATAATTATCTCATCAATCAAGACGCTGGTAATGAGGATAATATGGATTTCCCCTGGAAAAAAACTTTGGAAGATGCAGGCAATTCCGAGAATTAGACTTTTCATATGGAAACTAGTTCAAAGAGCTTTGCCGACCACTAGCAGACTGGCAGCGCATAACTCGGAGATCTCTCCTGAGTGTCTAATGTGCAACAACCAAGCTATGGAAACGGAAAACCATCTTTTCAGAACTTGTCCTTTTGCTAGATCAATTTGGTTTGGTTGCTCCCTGGACGCAATTAATTCGCAGATAACTACAGATTCTATAAACAAGTGGGTTGAAATATGGATTTCAGATCCAAAATTAGCGTAATTTCGGGGTCAGATTGCCAATATACTATGGTTCATTTGGAAATATAGATGCGAGGTAGTTTATGAGAAAACCACTCCAAATCCAACAGCTTTAATTCTTCAAATTAAGAAATTCTTACAGTCATCTTTCTCCAAGGGAGAGGCCAAAACAAAGGATATTCAGAAATTGAAGTACAACAAACTGTCGTGGAACATTTTAAAATCGGATTGGTTAATATTCACTGATGCGTCTTATAATAAAGAGAACTTATCCATGGGATATGCTTTCATTCTGTACTCGATAGACCAAGAAGCTTTCATGCACATTTTTGCAGGTTCAGACTGGGCATCCTCGGCATTGCACGTAGAAGCAATGGCGCTTTTAAAAGCTCTGAAATGGCTGAAAGATAACATACTTTCAAGTGTCTTTATTGTGACAGATTGTAAGCTCCTGACGGACTCAATAGACAAAAAAAGGCCTTAATGTTTCTTGGGTTGTAGAGAATACTATAAAGGAGAATATTTCCATGTTAGAAAAACTTCCGCAAGCTAAGGTAAAATTTATCAGCAGAGATCACAATACAGCAGCGGACTCAGTGGCGAAAGAAGCAAGGATCAGAAGACTACAACATATTTCAAAACACTTGAACCAACGAGTGAAAAAAGAAAGCATCATTACTAATATCTTTGATAAAAATGAAATTGTAGATCTTTTGTACCATATCTCTTACCTAATATATTGTCTTTTCATCAATAAAAAATAATAATCCAAGGATCAAATTGTATATGGCTTTTCAAATTCAACTAGATTTTGTGCCCATGCGGACCCAAAAATCATTTACCATTATTTATTTTTCTTTCTTTTAACCATATTTTTGGTTCGGTGTGATGTGGCTTCGCCTCGCCCCGTCGTACATTTTTGATTTGGTACCGCGGGACTTCACCTCGTCCCGTGGAGATGCATTATTGATTGGTCTCGTCCCGATTCATGCTTAAGATTTTTGATTTGGTATGGCTTACCTTCGCATCGCCCCAATGCATGCTTAAGATTTTTGATTTGGTGTGGCTCGGCTGCGCCTCGCCCTAAAATAGACTGCCATAGCTTTATGCATTGCAAAATGTTACGTGTCCTTTGATTTGGTGTCGCAGGGCTTCGCCTCGTCCCGTGGAGATGCATTATTGATTTTCCTCGTCCCGTTTCATGCTTAAAATTTTTGATTTGGTACCATACCAAAAATGCATTATTTATTTTTCTGATTCAGGCCAGCCCAATTTTTCTTTTGTGGTGAAAACCATTAAACCATGTCGATGTTATATCATACTTTTTTTTTTTTTTTTTTTTTTTTGAGATACTGTCGCCGTTGTATGCATATATATAACTAAAACTTGTATAATCACAAAATAAAATTATTTTAAGTCTAAATATGATTAAATTGTTTAGTCATATAGTCCAGATATACAGCCCAAATGTGATTTAATTTAGCGTTTACATTAGCCTTAAGGCTACGCATCATTCTAGCTCCATTAAAGAAACTAATCTAAACATGTACAAATTGATACGACATATAGTACATGTAGAGAAATGTATATATATCTACACCTATCCGGTGAATATGGAGGTGTATATCCACAATATGTGTTTAAGATGGTTAGACTACATATCATTCTTATGATTATCCTATGCGGCGTTTAGGACGGTTAAAGAAGTACATCATCATTTATATTTTAGAACCGCACGCTCAGCTCATTAATTTGAGCTTGCATTCGCTGAACTTATTCATTTTTGATGGAAGATAGGTTCAACCTATTTCGCTTGAAATTAACAGGTGAACTTCTTTATGTATTTAACAACAAAGTACAGATATGGGATACTGGAATTACACTGATATCAGTGATATGGGATACTGGAATTATACTAAAAACTTCTTTTGCACAATTAGGCAAGATTACTGTGGAGTGGATAAAACAAAGATGTAAGATATAAACAGAAAAGTGGAATTGTAATTCTAAACCCATTAACATACAACTTTGTTCCGAACTGGAATTTCCATGTACGCAACAGATTGAAGGAAGACATCCTGAACTTTGATATATCATGAAGGAACCATCAGAAAAGACAACACAGTATCTAAAATAGAGAGTGCCCTGTTTGATACTAAGTTTATAACTATATAATATTACTAAGAGTATTCATTTGACAGTAAAATACTGCCTTCTAAACTGTTTAACAGAATGAACTTAAGTGTCAACTATCAATACGTCTACCGAGATGCCATCTCTCGCGGTTAAGTCCCAGTGGGTTAATACTTTCTTTAAGGAATCTAAAACACTGTCAAAAATATGTCAGTGTATGTGGTTAGATATATGGGCGAGGCTTTCGATGATTTAACAGGTTTGGGTGGTGCAAAATTCTGCAAGATTTTTTGGCATATCTAAGTGAGTGGTATTTACCTTGCACAACTTCAAAAGTGCTCAAGACTGAGAGCATCTCCACCAACAACAACAATTCACTTATGTAACCTGCAACGTAAGTCATTGCTTGTTATTTCTCATTATCTTCATCTACAGTAAACAATAAAGTAGTACACATATACTGCCTCTTGTTCCTGTTATCCTAAAAGAAGGCTTGTAAATAGACTGTACTGTGAGAATACTCTACCAACCATGCAAGGAATATAATAGAACAGATAACATTACTATTGATCAAGTCAACGGAACGGTGAACTTCTTGTTCTCATGATTCTACTTACGTGTTTGCAATCAGGGGGTAGAGCAGATAACATTTTAGTGCAACTATCCCTCTTGCTGCAACTGCTACTCCTCCAAAAACAAATGCAAGGAGATTGCCACCTCCAAATAAGGCGTCCCATGGTCCACTCGTTATTGCAACCAGCTAAAATTTGAAAATATACATTTGCAGACAAATTATTCAATAATAATCATTAGTTGAAGCGAAAAGTGTTAAAATTATATTACAAAATCTAATGATAAGTTTGAGCAGAGTAGTGGTTACTTTTGGTATAACTACTACCAGATTAAGAACTTTCATTGCAAATCCTGTAAATTAAAATACTATGTTTTAAAGAAGTTCTGATAATCTAGAACAAAATACTAAATCCTTAAGGTGAATTGTGAGCACGGAAGAAGGGAGGAAACAATGGATTTTCCAATAAATCTGGTTAGCATTTAATTTTACTGGGATCTGGAAGGGAAAGAGATGGACTTACTATATATTTTTGTTTTTGTCCACTCCAATGCATCAACTGCCTCAGGTTCAAGTGGTTATATGTGCATCAAACTGCCTCGGGTTCAACTGGTTATATAATATAAAAATAACAAATACTGATCGGAACTTTATTAAGGAGGTTGTAAAACAAACGGGCAATTGAGCGAGCAGTTCAGAAAAATACAAAATGAACCAACTGAATACAACGGAAGTCATGTATTCTATAAAAAATGTAAGCCTGTTATCAGAACTTACAGAGGGGACATGTCAAGACTCACTGAGCGCTGAATTTTTTTGTCTCTACAAACAGCATTCATGGGCTCCTCATAGAGAGGCTCTTAATAGTATGCGCGGGTGTAACAGTTAGTTTCATTTGCACAACCAAAGCCGTATATTTGTCTTCCCATAGTTTCTGAAATGGAAATAACAAAGCCAAGATGAACTAACTGGAGAGAATACGTTCACAACCTACTAATCCAAAGGTAAAAATAAGATATTGATAAAGGAAACATACCTCAAAAATCAAAACTCAACTTGTTGCAGATACTAAATAAAGGAACGATTCTCTTCGTGTACCGTCTCGATGCATTTTTGATTTGGTGTCATGCGAGCGATATTCTCTTAATTGCAAGAACTTTGTAATTCCGTTTACTATTCTTTCATTAAACTATCCTTCACCAAGGGTCTTCACAAAAATAAAAGAATCGGTACTGATGAACAAATCATCAAACTCAAATAAATTAGATCAACTTTATTTATTTTATTTTTTATTGGAATTAGATCGATCAATTAACTCTTCACAAAAAACAACCGAGTTGATCTGTAACTGGTATTTTATTGGGGAACTGCTAGCTAGTCCGGTCCTTGATCAAGCTCTTCACAGGTCATTTTTATTCTTTTCAATTTTTCTAAATTTAGGCTGTAATCTAATATATTAGTGTTAGGAGATTAATTAAATACCTTGATTGGGGCAGAAACCAACAATGGACTGAGGAAAGCAGGAACTCCCATGGTTGGCACATCTTTTGGAGCACTATATATATTAAATTAACCTAATTAGTTAACTTTGAAGAAAATATAAGTAACTAAACTAATAGCGCTACTGTGCATAAGACATGTGAAATTATTACTTGAAAATAGCTGGAGAAAACACTGCGATCCAATCATCTGCGGATGGATGGGGGTGTTTAAACTTTACATTTATCCATTGGCTACTCTCTCCCTGCATATTTAACACGATACAGTCAAGCATAAATGAAATCCTGTGACATTCAGACCAAAGCAAATAAATATTGCTGCCCAATCAACCTAATTAGTTAACTTTGAAGAAAATATAAGTAACTAAACTATTAGCGCTACTGTGTATAAGACATATGAAATTATTACTTGCAAATAGCTGGAAAAAACATTGCGATCCAATCATCTGCGGATGGATGGGGGTGTTTAAACTTTACATTTATCCATTAGCTACTCTCTCCCTGCATATTTAACATGATACAGTCAAGCATAAATGAAATCCTGTGACATTTAGACCAAACCAAATAAATACTGCTGCCCAAACAATTACAAATCCCTAACTGCATCATTAATGTTGCTTCTTAGAAGGCCATATAGCAAACAACAAATGAGTGAGGTCCGTTATAGAAGTAGACATTAGTCAGGATCTCATGGTTATGGAGGACGGACTTTAGAGATAGAAACAGAATGCACGCTTCACACCAGACACAGATAACTAGAAAAATACTATGGAATATGAATGACGGTTTTGAACTTAAGTTACGCACCTTTAATTCGAGAAGATGAGTAGTAGCTTTAATGGAAGCTTCTGCATGAATCCCTAGTTTGAGTTCGTGCATAAAAATCTTAGACAAAGGTTGCACACCCATCATTTCTTGATGATTTAACTGGTCATTCAGGCATTTCCTCAAACACCATCTGTACGTGAAACCATAAACCAGCTTAGAAATTTTGAACAGGAGTGCATAGAGCTCCTTTGCATGCACATAGATTAGATCTAGCCTTCCCTGTTAGTAAAACAGCTAATTAAATTTCTACCCTACACCAATTTCAAAGACAATCTAAAACATAAAGAGAGTTTGAAGTAGAAATTTAAATGAACACTAACAAAAAATGGAACCGAACGTAGTTGTCTGGTAAAAAAAAAAAAAAAAAAAACTCCATATATTAATAACCTTGGGACTTCACAAAATTATCAATAAATGGAGTTTATTAATATAAGGAGGTATACCATAAAAATGATTCTTTTTGCTAATTCAAAGTATGTAAAATGATATATTATGGATATGGATGTCTTCATGAATCATCCAAATGATCAAGAAGTCGTATATGTTTTGACCGAAGAAGAAATCATCAATGGAATTAGACAAGAAGCTTTAAATATGCTCGAAAAGTTGGAAAGGTTTTGGCTTCAACAAGAATATGCCCATAATGATGAGGTCTTGCGTATCCGCAGATCAAAAGATGCAATAAAAATCTAAAAAGTAGCATCATTTTCTCAAACAACTATATATATAAGTATTTTATTTCATCTTATATTTTGATGCAACAAGATCCATAAGTTTTCAATAATGACGATTATATTAATATATGGAGGTAAATTCCTTATGACGGGACCAGAAAAATCAGTTAACATTAAAATGTGAAGGTTATTACTATTTATAACTGGCCCAAGTTGAGACTATGATTTTTTATTAATATATGGAGTATCAATATACGGAGTTTTTACTGGATTATGTTTGTATTACCTTTTTGTCTACTAACAAAAAATAACTCGTGCTACCACTGTTAAAATCAGTATTATGTTTGTATCATTGTCACTAACTGGATTTAATAAATCACATAGAACCGTTACCAGGGTTAGGGTTTGGTTTTAAATGTATTGTGATTTTTTTTAGGTTAGATTTAATCAACCTAATTCCTAAAATCTAACTGAAGGGTTGTCAAATCAACCGTCAAAGCTTAATCTCATCAAAGGGCTTCCACTAAAAATTACAGAAACAACAAAAACTCCAACAATCCAAAGAAAGCAAATCCAGGGCCGCTCCTGAAAATTATTTGCCCCAAAGCAAACCCAAGGAATGTTTCCCCTTATCTTAAAAGAACTATGATCTAAGGCAATAGCCGCATAAGGTTGTTTATAAGCTTCTTGAATTTCATATCCATACTCCATACTGAAAAGACAACATATTAATCAAGATTTAATCATCGATGATCTATCGTCTATGAATATTGTATTCAAAAGGGAAACACATGTATAGTGCCCGGATATGCACATAGGAAGGCGAAGAAAGAAGGCCTAAACACATGACTATACGAGTAGTTTGTATGGTATGTTTGCGTTTCTAGGACAGGAAGTCAAGGTTTGAATGTTAAATCTTGGATACCCAAAAAAGATGCTTTATGTGAACATGTAGGCATGCATTAAATCAAACGAAAACTATATCAAAAATCCTAAGACCAACCGAAGTCGATGTTCTTATCGTGAGAGATAGATAGATCAAAAATTATACCAAACATAATTCCTTACAAAACCTAAACGTTGGTGAGAAAATTACTTCTCATATTCATCCTAAAATATGACAAAAAGGAAAACTCCCATTTTGTTGCCCCTCCAAGCTTGTTGCCCCAAAGTGGGGCTTCCTTGCTTTCCCACCAGGACCGGCCCAGCAAATCCATGAACCAAAAACAGAAGAAAAAAATCCATAAAAAACTAAAGATGAGAGAGAAGACTTACGCAGAGAAATGGGTTTCTGATACCTCCGCCTCTGTGGTAGTAACAGTTAGTTGTAAAAGTGAAAACGTATAATCATGAGTTTGAATAATATATGTGAACGTGATCAGAAAATTAGTAGGTAAGATCATCGGAGTTGGCGTAGGGTTATGGGATGACTCGACATGTGTCTGATGCTCCAACTATGTGCATCTATGTATACTTTGGTGGCTTTCTTAAATGTCTCGTTCTTCTACAATTTGCATATACAATTATTACGTTTGAGCATCTGTTGCCGTTTTCCCCTATTTTCCAAGCACCGAATCCGATATCACCTCGAATCACATAGTAATTAGTAATGGGTTGATGATATACCACTCATCGAGATCATAAAATAGACCCGGTTGATGATATCACCTCGAATCAAATATGGATCATTTCTCCCGGAGAGAGTAAATTGTACCGCTTTTCAGGAAAGGAGTTATTTTATCAAGTAGAAATCAAAGCTACAAGCAATGATATAACAGAACAATGTAACGAAAACATGAGACGAAAGTAGTACAAACATGGACAGGAAAATATTTAACTCAAAAAATTGTTGACCACCTCCAAGAGGCAAGGGATACATTTCAACATAAATCCATGCCCGTTATTATCAAACTACACTTTAACATTCTCAAACCTGATACATACGTACCAAAGTTCAGGATGAAATGAAGGTCAATTATTGATACATACGTGCCGTTATTATTACGTACAACAATTATTGATCGCAACTTTTTGTCGATTCACTAATTAACAATTAACCGGGGAATTTTCCTTTCTGGCGTTAGATATATACCGAGTTTGGGAGAGGAAATGAAGGGCTCATGTTTGTGAGCGAATAGTGAATACATAATTTAGCAAGCGACTAGAGATTTTTTTTTAGAGAAACAACCCTCTTCCTCTCTTTTTTTCTTCTTCTTCTTCTTCTGGCTAATTTCCTGTTACTACGGAACAAAAAAGGTTATTGAGAGTTGATACTACCGATATACCCTCTATCAAATACTAATACTACTAATTTATCTTCATTAAATCCTGATAACAAAACTAAAAACCAAAACCAAAACCAAAACCAAAACCAAAATCAAATTCAAATTCATTTCCATCTCCATCTCCACTTCTAACCGATTCTTCTTCTCTTCTTCTCCCCTGAAATGGCACCAATCAAGTATTTTTCTAGCAAACCCAATCCCCTATATTAGGTTATAGCAACATGCAATCACTCAAAATTCGATTTTTTTTAATCAAAATTTTCTGGGTTTACCAGAATCGGTTTACGTTAGTGTACTTGTGAACCGATTGCATACATCAACGGTTTATGTTCATGCCCAGAAAGACCGATTGTCCTGGATGTGTTTTCTGTTTCGAGAAAATTGAACCAGAATTGGCCTACGTTAATGCCCACATAACCCGATTCTGGTATGGAAGAGATAACCATTTTTTCTGTATGTTTTTTTTTTTGTTAAAATCGGATTACATGGATGTCCATATGACCCGATTGTACAACCTTTGATTCCTTAACCGCTATGCCCATAATCGGATTATTTAAGGGTCCACATAAACCGATTGTTAGTGATGTTCCCCAAAATCGGTAGATATGGTCCACCTAGATAAATCGATTCTGGGTTGATGTGATGAACATCAAGCACAATCGGTTTATGCTAATGCACACATCAACCAATTCATTAACCATGTTTGAATTTTTGTACAAATCTTGAAATTTTTATTTTTATATTATAGAGCATGAAAATACGAATTGAACGCAAAAAGAATGAGATCATTCCGACATTGGACGAAGAAGTTATGAGCGAAACAGTTGCATGAAATGCCCAGATTTACAATCGGTTTATGTGGGCATTAACATAAACCGATTCTGACGGGAAAAAATCACAGAAAAACTTTTAAATTTTACGTTCGGTTTATGTTCTAAGCCTTATAAACCAATTCTTAGAATCGGTCTAAGAGGGCATGAACATAAACCGATTCTTGTTTGAGTTTTTTCAAAAAAGAAAAAGAAAATTCCATGTTTTGATGATGAATCAAGATTAGTTGATTTCTAGTTTAATTTGACTAAACATCAATTAATCACCTAATTAACACTAATTAATCAGGAATAAATTAGCCATTATGTAATATAGTTGGATAAGGGTTACCTTTTTTATCTTTTAATGACCCTTTTTTGTCCTGTAGTTATAGCCCAAAATAATGTTCCTAGGCCCCAAATTAACCAGGTTTTTTTTATCTTTGTCTTCTTTAATTGCTAAGCATGTCTTTTTTTTTTCTGGTTCAAAGGGATATACACAATAACACGAATGATTCATGGAGAAAATAGAAAAGACGTCGTAGGTTTTCTTTGTTCGGGTTGAGGGAAAAGATTAGATAACACAAATGACCTCAAAATGCATGTGAAAATGATATTTTATGCTAAAAGCGAAAAGAAAAAGATTTGTCTAGATAATCTCCTCCAATGGGATGTGCACCCAGGTTTAAGCCGGGTGCTCAAATTTACACTAGTTTACACAGTTGAAACTTGAAAGTAATCAGCTGAATAGTAGTTGATAATGTGGACCGACCCACTTGCTTGAACAAACAACAGAAGAAAGAATGTAAATCAACGACATCAACTAACTTTCTTCCACTTCATTTACATCTCGTGTCTTTCTGAATTCAAAAACCTTTCCTAACCTTTTAATCACAGCACTAGATGATGTGGTTAGTCAGTGGCAAGGTTCGGTGACAATAAGCCATGGATGCCAACCGAAGGTTAAAATTTTGAAATGTTCGAGGTCATTACATGTGTATACTAAACTTTTTTTTTTTTGAAGCAAGTATACAATAAAAACTCCATATATTAATGATTTTTGTTATAGAGAAAGCCGGTTTGTTTAGGGGGAAAGCTAAAAACATTTGACTACGGTATATTTCTTTTGACTTTGGATCATTAAAGAGGAGGAGTAAAATATTGTCTTTCCCCTTAACAAAATACTGAAGTTTACCGTTTGGTCCATTTAACCTAATTTTGTTATTGATCGGTCTTAACCTAATCTCCGTTTTTTCCTTTTCACAAAAACTAGCATAACTGAAGAAGATACTGGCCGGAGCTATCATACATCAACCACGGAAGAAGAAAATCAAACAAAGACTATATAAGCTAAACTGGTAGTAGTTTTTCGGTGTGAAAACTTTTCAATGTCAAGACGAACGTACACAGGACATTGGCAAAACAAACAAATGGAGAAGATAAAGATTGTAGCCGAAATTCTACTGGTTTGCAGACTTAGGTGTAATTATCTGGGGAAGAAGTTGTACGGTTTGCTTATCGGCAAAAGTAAAATTCTTAGTTTGAATTCAAACACAAACAAACTAGTGAATGTTTGGAGGATTTGTATAATCTAAGGCCTCGCATCAGTCCCCACTGATTAAGGTGAGATTAATAATGACTAGGTGATCTAATTCGCACAAGGTTAAAGAAATGTCTTTGATTTTAAGAGAAAAACTGATTGTTGTATCACGCTTTACATGGGCAGGGGTGATTAAGGATCGAACTGCAATAGCCAGTACATGGGAATGTGTTTGTGGAAAGTAAGTGGTGTGCCTCGAAACTGATTAAAATATTAGAATGCACAGGAAAAGAGCTAGAACATCAGACGATTCGACGGTAACATAATTAAAATTTAAGCCACGAAAGAACATGACAAGACTTTGAAGAAGAAGACCCATAAGAATACTGAATACCTGTGTTTTTTTCTTTTTTTGGTGAAAAAATCTTTCGTCGACTATTACATTGATCATGATATGGGTTTGGTTAGAGGGTAATTTGGCAATACAAAATAAAATATGAAAGTCAAATTCAGTTATTATTTCCCCTTATACACATCTAATAATAACAGCTTTCCCCTTAACATGCTTTCCTCCTAAATAAATCAGCTTTCCCTATAACAAAAATCATATTAATAGTCTTGGGACTTCACAAAATTATTAATATATGGAGATATACCATTTTTCTTCTTCTTTTTCTAATCCAAATTCTGTAAATAATAATGGATATGGGTGTCTTCCTTAATCATCCAAATGAGCAACAAGTCATATATACTTTAACCAAAATCATCGATGGAATTAGACAAGAAATGGAGGGAGATAATCCTAATGATGATAGTAGGGAGATATCAAAAGCTTCATGCCAAGAAGCTTTAAACATGATCAACAAGTGGGAAGTGTCTTTGGCTTCAACAAGAAGGTGCCCATAGTAATGAGATCTTATGCATTCGCAAATCAAAAGATGTAATAACAATCCAAAAACTTACATCATTTTCTCAAACAACTATAGATAATTATTTTATTTGATCTTAAATTTTGATGTAACAAGATCCATAAGTTTCCAATAATGACAATTATATTAATATATGGAGGTAACTTCCTTATGGCGGGACTAGAAAAATCTATTAATATTAAAATGTGGAGGTTATTACTATTCATAACTGGCCCAAGTTGGGACTATGATTTTTTATTAATAAATAAAGTTTATTAATATATGGAGTATCAGTATATGGAGTTTTTACTGTACTAGTATAAACTTTTGCGGCAGTATCAAAGGAGGGGTCCGATAAACATATTTTTAAAATATGTGTGCACGTGGTTCAGACGTGCGGTAAAGTCAATGTTAATGAATGAAGTAGGAGCGACTCTCTCGGTTGTCTTTTGCGATTAGGGCCAAAGCCAAAATGCCCCAAGATTCTACAACTCTTGATTTCGCTAACTGGGGGTGCACATTCCTCCCCTTCCTATTAGCCGCCCTTTTAACTCTGGAGTATATTTTTTTATAATTTCTTTACCATCATAAATCGATATTATCATTCACTTATATCTTCTTTTTCTGTTTATTGATTAACACTTCATCTATGATTATTATTGAACTTCTCAGACATTCAAAATCTCCAGTGACTCGGTGGTTCTCTTCTCTGGTCAAGAAGATTTGATTTGGATATATAGTAAACCATTGGATTATACAGTAAACCATAAAAGTCTAGATCATAATCGAAATATATTTTATTGTGTTGGATCATATGGTTTAACTTGTATTAATAGCCAATCATTACCATTCATACCTAACAAAAATCTAAATGGATTAAAACTTAAGTTATGACTAACAGGTAACAACTACAACATGATGTTTTTCTTAGCAACAAAGGGTTAGCTAAAATGAAAGGCAATGAGTAAAAAAGCTTTGAAAATACATAATTTTTTCTGGAAGGTTTTCAATTCCAACTTGTAGCTATTGTTTCTCTCCCTCTTCCTCTCAAATTAATTTTCCCTTTTCAGTGCTGGATTTGTTTACTAAGTAATATCTTCTAAACATCTTCGTCCATGATAAACTACACAAATAGACTTCTCTATAATTATTTGATTCAACATCCTACTGGTACTAAACATAGACTTAGAGATATTTTGTAATTGGAAAGATGAAAAAGATAAATCAAATAAGGGAAACGAGAGGTATAAATGACATTTGGAATGTATTAGTTGTTTATAATTCAAAATAATTAATAATGTATTGTGAAAAGAGAAGGAGACAGAAAATAGGGAGAAGAGATAGACAAAATTCTCATTAGATGTGTATCGTCGAAAAACATTAGAGCCTCTATTTATAGGACTAGACACAAGGGCATCCCAATAATAAACGAGATTCACCCTAGATATTCTTAACATAATTACACGTTTATAACACTCCCCCTGATGACATTGTGTCTAAGCTAATTGCCTCATTAAAACCTTGTCAGGAAATTCCAAAAGGACAAAACCTGGTCGAAGGGAAAAGAGTACAATTGAGAGAACTTATAAAATATTTGGACACACAAATGTTACCTCATTAAAACCTTGACAAGGAAAACCCAGTGGGAAAAACCTTGATGAAGGAAAAAGAGTACAACGCAATAAGTCCAATAGAATGCACCTTATGTGATGGTGCTCCCCCTGGTAAATACTTCAGTAAATCCTTGGCTTGCAAATCTTTGAGTCGAGACTTCCCAATTTCGGTGAACGAATTTCTTGAACGTCGGAGATAACAATGCTTTTGTGAAGAATCTGCTAGGTGATGAAGTCTTCTTAGATTGTGGACTTGTATCTTAGATTGTTGGCTTTTCGGAGATGATTTGGAGACGTAGTTTATGTAGTTTCTTCAACAACGGGCCAAGACGTAGATACATTTTCATAAGTGAACAAACTTTATTTGTGGTCATACCTTATGTGGATCAGAATAGTGTCCAAATTCCCAAGGGATTGTTATGTCGATTCTGTCTAACAAAATGACCTAGTTAATGGTGTGAATCCACCAAACAAAAAAAATGATACAACTCCCCTTGGATGACCACCATGTTGAAGTAAACTGCCTCATTAAAAACCTTTCCAGTAAAACCCAATGGGGAAAAATCTGTACAAAGGAAAAAGAGCACAATACCAACATTTTGAATTAAACGTTAAGGGGATGTTGCCTTGTTAAAACCTTGTCAGGAAAACCACATAGGGAAACACCTGAACGAAGGGAAAAGAGTACAACTCTTGACGTATTTATCAATGCTAACCCAACTATATGAGATTTTCAAAAAAAAACTAAGCATCAAAAGAATAACTCTAGTCTATCTTAAAGACGAGTTTATGCTAGCATAATTCTAAGTGCAGATTTAAGAAAGTAAAAAAAAAAAAAAAGATTATGTTGCTAAATCGTGGAATTTTTGTGTTTTTAAGGACTCCTCAAGAGACCTACTAAGTTGATATCATCAACCAATCCGGATTATGAACTTTTACCAATTTAAAAAAAAAAAAACACAAATAGGATTGTTAAACCTGATATAGTCGAGTCAGGTGGTTGTCTGAATATAATTTGAAATTTTTAAGGATCACAAATTGAATATGTTCTCCGACCAAAATTCTTGTGTGAATGCAATATGAGTCCTTGAAAGACTAGCACGCCAAGTGCATTGTATAAAGAGAACAATTATTGAATCAATCCTAGGGTCTGGAAAAATAAAATGAAATAAATGAGACCTTTAAATCGTTTTCACAAACGAACAAATTTCTCGTACAACGACGCATTATGACTACACCAACTTATAATTAATAGACTTGGCAATTTTAAGGTATATGTATTGGATCCAAAATTGCGTTAATTGAGAAATTAATCCAATATAATTTTGGAGTTTATGCCAACCAATCACATATGTCGATATTCCTCTACAGAGGGGTTAACAACCACCATCTTTATTATTTTAGTAGCTACCATAAATGAATATTCGACAATCATATTAGCTTATCACGATCTCACACAACTTTCAGTGTATGCATACTTTGAAAAATTCAAAATTTACTGGTACCAGCGCCCACGGGCATGATAATATCCTACTATTCAAACGAGGAGATACGAATTTTGAGAATGTGAATCGTATTATGATAGACTCTATTGGAGCTATCTGTAGCCTATATAAAAATGCTACTTGCTTGCTATATGTGATTGAATTTGCATTTTCAAACGGCGGAAGCTTATATAAAAAGCTAGATGAGATATTTTCACGCTTAGTAGACATCTTTTTTCGATTTGATCAAAATGGGAGAGAAACGTCTGGTATGTATAGTCTCCCCCTGATTATGGCGGAAATATAATCATCTCATATACGAAAACAAGTTCACAGAGTATTATCCGATTAAATCGAGTACATATACTCGTAACAACATCTAGATTTTAACAACACCAGTTGGACCGTAGATAATGACTTCAAAAGCCATAAAAGAAATGTCCAAGTAAAATAAATAAAATTGTAGTCTACTTGACGTACAAATTTAAAATCAACCATGAATTCGTTGGTTAGAGCAAGAAAAATATAAATCTCCAATGAGCTATATGGACAACGAGACACTTTATTTCATTCAAAGAAATTAATATCGAGATCAATATAGTCACTACAAGGACTAATTAATGATTTAGGCTAACAAGCCGGGTGCGCACCTTTTGATCTTTATTCCAACTAAAAGTGGGAAACTTCAAATTTTGGAGAATAATACAAGGAAGAGAACTAAAAATTGCTTAATATCCCTCAGGAAAGCAGCAATTCTCCATCTCATTGATGTTAATACATGATAACGACATCCCATCCTTCTAGGATTTACAGAGAAACCAGTTTCAGTTGGCTTATATGATTCTTTTTAAGAAAATAAAGAAATCATTGTCATTATCGACTTTGAAAAAAAATATCCATTATCTGGTCGAAAAATTCACTCCTTTTTGGCAAAATTTTAGAAAATATGCCAATCTTATGGAAACGATTGTGAGAATTAACACCAATTAGTTTATACGATTCATCAAACTCTCGTATCGACAAAATAAAATAAAAATCGTCGTTTTAGTCATCCCAATGGAAAGATCCACTTTTGTGGTCGATGTATGGTTTCTTGTAAAGAAATAGAAACCATATACATGATCCTTGTCTAACGGACAAGGATACCAAATTTAATTGGCCGTAGTTTTTTCAACCATGCATGTGATTAAATACCGTAAAGGTAGCTAAATCGCGATGACACCAATTATCGGTGATTACAGTTTCATTGGAGGAATAGAAACTATAAACCATCTTACGATGGATTATTTTTTTCTCTTTCTCTAAGTAAAAAAAAGATTAAAAAAAGGAAAAAAAATCAAATTTATCCGGAGTTAATTACCCATATTGGCAGAAGTACCAATCGATATTCTCTCATCTTTTGGCTCACACATCCTTAGATTGAAAGGCACATTGATGCGGGTGTAGCTTTGTAATAACAGATTTCATCCATGAGTTGCTTTTCTCACATGCAATATAAAAACCCAAGCTAAAATCAGTACCATTATAAAAGACAAAATTGAAATTAAGATGAGATGCTAATGAGACAAATGCTCCAAAAGCCTAGTGTAGAAACTCTCAATGTTGTGGAAACGGCCAACCTAGTGGCTGCGTGAGAAAAAAAAACAAAATAATTGCTGCTTTCATAGATGATGATACTAAATCATGGAACTGTGAGCTTGTTAGAGCTTTTTTCACTCCTAAAAATGCTAAACATATCCTTGATTCTAGGATCCCTCTTTCAGGGAGTGATAGACTTATTTGGCCTCATTCTAAAAATGGCCAGTTCACTGTTAAGTCTGCTTATAAAATCATTTCTGGCCAGATTGATTATATGAATAATGTTCAAAGTAGTAACCCTTTCTACAAAGCCCTATGGAGACTCTCAGTTCTCCCTAAAGTTCAGATTATCATATGGAAGTGCCATGAGAACATCCTCCCTGCCAACTCTGTGCTTGCTAGGTTTGTTAATATGCATAAAAATTCTTGCAGTATGTGTAACTCTGACTCTCTTGAAACTCCTGAGCATATTCTTTTACATTGTCTGTTTGCTAAGTCAGTATGGTCTCTAACCCCATATGCTGACATTATTGCGCAAGATAGTAATTCTTCAATCAGCCTACACAACTGGGTTGTCAAATGGATTACTGACAACAGTTTGAAAGATAAGGTTGCTGCTGTTTTCACAATTTCTTCGAGTATTTGGAAAGACAGATGCTCTTGTGTCTTCCAAGGAAAAACTTTAAATCATCATGTTACCGCTAGATTAGCAATGAAACTGGTCACAGACACTGAGACCTTTTTGAATGATGCTTTCTCACAAGAGTCTGTCCATGCAGACTCTACTGAAGAGAAAAATCTTTCCACAATCACTAATTCTTTTCCAAATGATTATGTGCTTGTTTTCAGTGATGCTGCATATGATAAAAATACTAACTTGTCAGGTATTGGTTTGATTATGATAAACATTGCAGGTTCCTTCATTGGATGCAAACTCAAAGCAGGGTCAGTGAGGAATGCGGAGGGAGCTGAAAGTCTAGCATTACTAGAGGCAGTGACATGGGCAAAAGCTAAAAGACTGGAGAAAGTGTGTTCTATCAGTGATGCTAAAACAGTAATAGATGCTTTTAATACCACTAGCAACCAATTATTTTGGTATAATAAATCAGTCTTAGAAGACTGTAAAACAATTAGTTCTTGTTTTCATTTGGTTAAGTTTGAATTTCTTAAAAGAAACAATATTATTCTAGCTGATCAAGCAGCTAAGTGTAGTAGGAGGTCTAGAACCTCAGGAGATTGGATGGTAAATGTCCCTGGTTTTCTCAACTCTGAAATGTAATTCTCTTTATTTTAATAAGATCTATTTTTCCTACCAAAAAAAATAATATAAAGTATTATAACCATTAATCTATCAGATTGAAAGAAAAAGATTTATTTACGGGGTGATCTAGCTCTATGAATAAAATTGATCACGGATGTCAAAACATAGACCAAAAAATACTAAAAAGCGTATTCGTATATCATATGATCTTGACTATTAAATCAAGCCAAAATCAATCGATACACGATCAAAACTAAAACCTGTATAAGCTTACTGTTTGATTTTATGTAGGCTAAAGTGAAAAACTAAAACCCAAAATAATCAAAGTTTAGGGTTTTAATTAAAAGATTCTAAAAAATAAAAAAAATCAATTGATAAGAAAAGAAGGAAAATAAAATCAATTGATATGGAAAATAAGTAAAAAGAAAATCATAGCTTAGTGATTAGAACTACGTTGATGACGTATTGTGAAAAGAGAAGGAGACAGAAAATAGGGAGAAGAGATAGAAAAAATTCTCATTAGATGTGTATCATAGACAAATATTAGAGCCTCTATTTGTAGGGCTAGACAAAAGGACATCCCAATAATAAACGAGATTCATCCTAGATATTTTTAACATAATTACACGTTTATAACATAATGCAAATAACCTGGGTTAGAAAATTAGCTAATAGGAAATGGAGGAATGTGCACCCCTGGTTAGCAAGGGTGCACATAGACGCACTCTCTCAATACTCAATAGGTCACATAGACCGGATTCTTATAATAAATTCTTATAATAACTTTTTTCTATTTATGGAAATAACGGATTTTTTCAATTATGATTACAATAATCAATTATTATAATGGTTACCAAACACATACGGAATCCATTATAATCTGCATAATGGATTATGGGCTGCTAATCCATTAAAATATTGGTTACCCAATAACAAAACTAATCTTCGAAAATTTTGTAAGAATTAATTATACTAACGGGGAAAATGTTTCATTACTTAATAAAGAGATTGTATTCCAATTTCCAATAACAAATTTATTAATCCAAAGAGCAATTCATCTTATTGGCCTTATACATGAATGCATAGGTGAACATTTTGCCTAAAATATAAAGAAACTAACTTGTATCGTTAAAATTTCGGCAGGTGCCGAGGAAAATGGCATCACATGAGAGGTTTTCGCAGCATCCGTTTTGCCGCAAAAGTCCACATGTATGCCCAACCTGATGACAAGCAGAAACTCCATAGATAATCAACCATATCACCAAGAAAACCATACACAGACGCCATGCCTTGACCTCCATTATTTGGAAAAATTAGAAAATATTTGGAAACTGCTAGCTGCTTGCAATGGCGTGTATATACTTTCTATTTATAGGTTTATTTTCTCTCTCCTTAACCACCCATCATCCATTGATCAGGGATGATACACCTATAAAATTAAAAAGAAACAAATAAAAAAAGTGTGATTTGCCTAAATTAACACATCTACTCTCAGATAAACAACCTAAAGCTATCACATGAGTTCTTTTTTTTTTCTTTCCTTTTCCAACTCTTGTTAACGCATCCGTAATGCCAAGTTGATAGGTGTCACTTGTGGGTTTAAACATTCGTCCAAAATTTCCTCTATAACTGACCCTGTTTTGGTGAGGTGGGAAAAAACTTCTTGCAATGCCTACTTGATGAATAATATCGCAAAGATTAATTACACATATCCACAAATTATTCGCAATGGAGTGACATGACAGGCATGTAAATATGAACAAACCTGAACTCTGGCGGATTGTCAGGGTATATGATTCACTTAGATTGTTTGATTGTTTAAGTAACTTGGATTGTTTAATTGCTTGATTAGCTTGATATTAATGTTCTAACGGGAAGGAACTTATTTACCTGTGTTAAAATTTTGATCCTAGGATGGTTATATCCTAAGTTATGCTTCTAATTAGTTTAACCGATTTCTTATAAGCATCCTAGCTTTTGGTTTCAGTCTCTATCTTCTTCTTCTCTTTCTTTAATCTGAGGTCCTAGAACATCCCTTTCAGGTGTTTGACAAAATGACAATCTAGTTTAGGCTATATCTGACAAATTCAAAAAAAAAATGTCCTTTGATACCTTAATAGCAGCTTAATCGCTAATTGTTCTAAGTAGATTCTTTCTCTCTAATCTGCTAGCCAATTTCTGAAAACATTTAAAACTTTATACTTTTATAATCTAAAACATTAGTCATTCATAGTTAACGAAAAATATTTTTACACACACAACATTAAAAAGAAATACCGACAATATTTTTTTTTGTTAAAATCAAAATATAGGCTGTGAACATCCTACTAGACCATTTATGCGTTTTCTATTCTTGCTATTCTCCGACTCCATTGGGAGCATGCTTTCCTCTCTTCTGTAGATATTACACCTCTCTAACCTGTGCATATGAATCATCCATCCCTGATGGCATCTCCTTCTGAAGAATTGCAATAGCAGCGGGCTCTGGTCTTTCCAATTTCTTTCGAATCCTTTCAAGTGCTTTCTTTCCGAGTTGAGAGCCTTTTGCTGGGGATCAAGATTGCAAAAGGCTAAAACCTGAGCCTGTTTTAGATGTAGAAAAGCTTATTTCCCGCATGTTGGCCACATATAATACTGAATTCGATGTAATTGCTTGTCAGGACACCGCATAATTCTAGTAGAGGACACTTTAGCATCCTTAGGAACATCTTTATGAACACAAACCATTGTTTCTATTTCTCTTTTTGTTTCTGCTCTATGAAAATTGTAGAAAAAGTTTACTTCTCTTAGTTGGGTTTATAGAAAATTTACCTACCACATTCATTGTATTTCTCACCTTCTTAAATCCTAAATTAATTTCTTTTACGTCTATCAAAACATATTATCGTCTTGTCATTTACATGCTCTAATTCAATTTACTACCGAGATTTGGTAGTTTTCTTCAATCTTTTTACATCTGTTCCTCTCCTTCTCTTTTGAGTGATAGCTGTAAAAAGGTTTTACATCTGGTGGTTTTTTTCTTTGGGCAATCGTCAGCGAAATCCAATGGTTTGGGTTTTTCCTCCGATCTAGCCAACATTTGATTCAACCCATATAGAAGGACAAGCGAGTCTGTCCGTATGTGTTTGTTAAGTTTTAAATTTGTTTTTCCAAATTTACCCTTCTAGCAAAGTTAATAGGGAACATTATTTAAATACCCCTTAAAATTCGCATCTTAAAATATACCCTTATTTAATTTTTAAAAATACCCCTATCTTCTGAAAGTGGAAGCAACTAGCACAAGTTGCTTTCAGAAGTGGACGTAACTAGCACAAGTTGCTTCCAGAAGTGGACGCAACTTTATACAAGTTGCTTCCAAAAAGTGGAAGCAACTTTCTCAAGTTGACTCTAATTTTATTTTATTTTACCCCTCGGGGGTATTTGTGCAAGGTCAACAAAAATGGAGGGTATTTATAACATTCCCACAAGTTAATAACCAACTACAGTTAGACTTTATTTTGGTTAGGTGAAATGGGTGGGTTTGAGAAACCGATGGGTTTGAGCGTATATGCTAGATAGTTTCGGTGCTTGGTCTTTTCTCATTAATCTGATCATACAAATTGATTCTGAATTTTGCTTATTTAAGTTGGATTAACGGCAGTTTAGCAGCAGCCAGATGATCCAACTAAAGTTACCTTCGGCGGAACATTGAGGGTATAGGAAGAAGGGCATTGGCAAAAGTAAAAGTTGTTATAGTATTTAACAATTGGCCACACATTATGGAACCTTCTTCCAGCATCTATGTGCATTGGGATTGAGCGTACCTCAAGAGTTTTGAAAAATCAGTAGAACGAATGGGAATGTGTAATCTTGAAAGTCAAGTACATGCTGTATTCTTGGGCTCTTAGTTTTGTTCAGTTTCAAGACGTCTTGTTTCAGTCTCGTCCTTTTTTTTTTTGCAATACATGTATCTATGACTGGATTTTTCTTAGGCGACAGGTGATTTTTACTCCTCTTCTCTATAAAAATCAATCTATGGCTTCTTTTTCGAGATAAAGAAACTTTAATTGGCACTGATCTCGGTAATCTTGGGTTTCTTCTGGTATTCACTTTTAACTTTGTAAGATCATATGAACTGAAACTTTCTGAAAGTTTGCTGCAACAACTTGCGTAGTGCAGGCATGAACGATATACACTCCCAGGCATGAACCAACAAGTAACAAGTTGAATTTCCATGGGTGAAGTTACTGCAGGTATGAACGGCATACACTCCCATGTAGTTTTTTCTCTCTTATCAGAAGTGCTTTAACAAGATTTCATAAACCCTTTGCGGGCCGTTATCGGAAACAAGGAAATGAGCTATACCTAAATAAATAACTATCATGAACAATATCGAGAAACCAGCCTCCCTGGGCATAGTGTGTGCGAAGTTCGGTTTAATTAGGAAAGTAGTGCATATTGTTTTTTAGACGGTCCAATAAAAGATATTGGGTACCTCGCTAACATGGTCATATAAATTTTCGGGTACCTTATTTTCCAAGGTATTATTTTTTTTGATGGGTAACTCAGTTGTAGGGTCGTATAAATTTAACTAGGTAATCCTGCGAGTTTGTAGTATTAAATTTAAAAAGTTAGGTGAATTGTTTTAATTTCTAATGGAATAGTATATTGCTTTTCGGGTATCTATGTACTCCAACTTGATAGAGTTCGGAGGAGATGGAAGCTAGGTTTGTGCCTAAATCAATAATGTGCATGTACATAAGGGTCTTTATTCCCGACGAAGATACTCTTCGTAGTGTTTGAGTAATATTGGAAATACACATAAAAAAATCCATCACTTCCAGTGCTGGTAAATAACATGTCCTTAAAATTTCTACATTGATGGCAACAATCAAAAGCATTTCAAGGTAGATTTAACTTCTTGGGGTTAAACACCTATGGAGGCTCCTGGGACCACATATTTATAATCTATCTTGAGTGTTTTGTTGACTCACTTCTTAAGTGTTAATTTAGCTTGTAGAGTATTTGTATGTTGTACCTCTTGTTCCGCACTGAATTCCAAGCGCAACAGATATCTTAAGGTTAGTTTTCAAAAGGGTTTACAGGTTACAAGTGCATTTGCATATATTCACACAAGATACAACAAAAACAAAAAATGAAAAGGAATGTGTTGTTTAATCGGTGGCAAAACAAGATTACAGGCATATGACACCAATAACTTAAACAAGATTGTATGGTTGTTTAATCCTAGGCCTACTAACTCTGCAATTGCTGAATGGATCTTCTTCTGATGCTTGAATGGAGGTCGTTCTCGGTTTAGTTCTGCAATTGCTTGTTTCCTCATGATGTTTACCCAGTGATTGAAAAAATTATTGTCTTCCAGAAGTTGGTAAAGAACCCGAACGCATTTGTTAGGTGACACCATACAATTACCGTATTAACTAGAACTTTGCCACAAAGAACTGAGCCTGGATGCAAGCTTTGCATATTTGTAATCTTCTCTAAGCTGAATAAACCGATTGATTAACAGCCAAAAAGGAACCACTTATTCAGTTATCAAGAAGCTTTTAAGTAAATTTCAAACAGCTTTAAATGGATTTTTTAATGTGACCAGTTATATGAGGATTGAAGGAAGAGTGGAAGAGTAATAAGTAGTGCAAGTAGTACACAAAAAAGTTACCTTTGTGCATCCTTTTGGATATTTGGGGTTCCCTCAAACAAAGTGGCAAGACTTTCAGGTGCAACAACGAAGACATTGGCCATGCTGCAAAATGAATGACAATTGCGCATATTAAGCTATAAAAGACATAAAAGGCAAGTATCAACAGAAAAGAAAACTTAGAAAATATACACACATTGAAGCTGCGCACATATTCTCCATACTATGTTATGTCACGTTTTAGCCGCAGCCCACCACTTCAGAAGAGATACATTAAAGTTCACTAGTTAGAAGATGAAGGTAGACCCACTTCAACAGGTACAACCAAAGTAGAACTAAAAGCAGACACAGTATTTATGTAGAAAGTTTTTGAGCTTGAAGAATCAAGAGAGACAGGTTAATTATACATAGTTTAAAATTACTATTTCAAACCAAATTTAGATAGGATATACACAGTGACCTTATTTACTGCTATATTAGTTATTAATAAAGTCGAAAATAAGTTCTGCAGCTAGGGTTTTCTTTTTCTGGCACTTTTATTAACCAAGGATGATCAATCAGAGGTCAGAGTGAGATTAGGAAGTTTGAGATATGCTTTTAAGAATGATCATTAAAGTGTCATTAACTAAAGCTTTCCCGGAAACACTCAAGATAAAAAAGAGAGGAGGTGGGATAATTTAAAAAGACAACAGTGACCATATGGTGTGACAGTTGTCAATATCAACAGATCACGAAGCATATACGTAAAGAACATTACCTGGGTTTAAATATGTACTTCTGCCAATGGCTAAGCATTCCTTTGTGCAACTGAGTTTCTTAAAATTACAGAACACCTTTATCATCAATGAAATGTAATTCATTCATGTCATAGACTAGCCCTGGATCCATGGGTTTACTTGACCTGCCCCATATGAGAATTTGGCTTCTTCGTTTATTTTTGCACTCACGGGTGTTGCTATTCATCAGAAAATAAATAAATGGATTGGTTCTACAAATTATTACTAAGAAATACTATAAGGAAAAGAGTACTAAGGCGACAAATATTTAGGGAGTTGGATCACCCTGAAATTGTCTTACCGGTGGTGATGATGGCGGATTTAATGGCAGCAGGAGACCAATCCGGATGAAATGTCTTCACATAAGCAGCTACACCAGCGACATGAGGGCAAGCCATGGATGTGCCAGACATGATGATGTACTTAGAATGTTGAGTATCACCTTCTAAACCAGTTATTGACCTAAGAGGAGTGTATGCTGCCAAGATATCAACGCCTGGTGCAGTGATATCCGGCTGTTCAATGCAAGGACCAATCAGTTATGACCTGCTAAATGATAGACTAGTACAATTTACTAGATACATATACTTACTTTTAGCAAATGACGCGAACCTTTATTAGGCCCTCTCGATGAAAATGATGCCACAAAGGGAGCTGAAACCTTAACTTCCTTAGTCTTGTATATCACTGCGGACGGTGATCTGTGTATATTAACATTTTAGTAGCATAATAATAAGAGAAGCACACTTGATTCCAACTCATATACTATTTTTACCAAAACCAGAAAACCCAGGCTCAACTTCTTATGTTGTGTAATGTAACTGACAGAATCGCAACTAGTGTAAGTGAGCACTAAGACTATAATTTGCTGTTTTTACCTAGTCGAATTAAGGTAGCTACTAATGACTTTGGCAGTGGAATTATCGATCTTCGTCGCTGAAGACATGAAAATATCAGCAAAATCATCACGTCCAGAATTGCCTAGGATTAGTGTCCTACTCCTCCCGCCTTTGGAATAACAGAATCAGCCGGATCCCCCATAGGCGTTGTTTCACATAATACAATCTTTCCTTTCACCTTCTCTGGGTCCATTGTTCCCTCCATGCACATTCTATAAGCACGTAGAAAAATACAACTTTATTATTGTAGTCCCAAATTGAAGCTAAACACTGAAATCAGGAAACAATTGTCAGGATACTTCTTCAGTCAGTCCATTACCTATATTCCCTTGGAAGATAGTCCGAGGAGTCAAAGCCAGTGTCCGCTCCACTAATTAACGGATAAAGTTTTTGCTTTGGACTAAAGGTATTAATTCCAATTCCCTGTAATTCCAAAGTTCATCACTACAATAGGCCATTTTTTGTGAGAATTATACAGAAACTCGTGAGAATTATACAGAAACTCGAATTAAACAAAGAGTGATACTTACAGAAACGATTTTCCCATTACCCAACATAACTTGGATTCTGTATTGCCTATTGATACCACTAGCAGAAACAGTTAAAATCCAAGGCGCGTGATTAACCACTTTACCGAGAGATGGTCCTTCATTACCAGCTGAAGCAACCGTCAAAATTCCCTTTTTCATGGCATGAAATGATCCAATGGCTATTGGATCTTTAAAGTAACTTTCAGCATGAAGCGCTAAAACAGTTTTAAAACATGATTCACAAATTGATATAGGGTATCATTAGAGCATCAATTTCCCATTGCACATAAACGATTTTACCGGTTAAATTCAGAAATGTCACTTCTTTTACCCCTATCTCATTAAAAACCCTGAATTAGGATTCAATAATAAAATACATAAATACAGCAACTGTAAAGCATACACACACTTTATATCAACATAATCACATGATAAAACTAGATATTAAATTTAGGTCACCTGAAATCGAATTCCCATCCTTCGCAATCAAAGCTCTATGCTGCTTATGAATCCAAAGGAAAAGAAGAAGAAAAACGAGGGAGGATGAAGAAGAACAGAGAAGAACGAGTATGATTCAGTGCCAACCAGGTTTGACCGATTAGACTCTGTCCGTCAAATAGGGATGACTGAAACTTAAGCTGTTTAGAAGGGAAAACTCAAAGCTTAGGATTTCTACGAGGATTGCTCTTTTTCTTTTTCTTTGGGTCCTTTTAACCTATCTATAAGCTTTTTAGTGAAGAAAATTGCTCAATTAAATTTCGTTTCTCTTCCACAAACACCCTTAGGCCAAGCACTATGGTGCCTCTTTTCCCTACCCTATCCCTCATATTAGGAAAAAAAACCCAAAACTCAACCACTATGGTCTCCCATATCCCTACATGTGTAGGGATATCCCTCCCTTTCCCTACTTGGAGGATCACATCTGATCCCCTTGTAGGGAAGGGAAATCACACGGCTACTCAGTTGTCGTATTAATTTACGATTTACGGATACTCAGTAGCCGTATGGCAGTTGATACGGCAACTCAGTAGCCATAGCATTTTACACGGCTACTGAGTAGTCGTTTCAGTAAATATATTTGTTTGACCTTTTTTCTTTTACACCTCTCTCACACACGATCCTAACCATCAATCACTAATAACTGCTCTATTTTCTCCACCGTCGGATCTCAACGGTCATTTTTTCAAAATCCTCTATAAATAGCACTCTAATTCTCTACTCAAATCACCCCAAATCAATTGATTTCTCATTTTTCTTCTTCTTTACATCAATTGATTTCTTATTTCTCTTCTTCTTACTATACTTCTTTGATTTTTATATTTATCTTCTACTACTTAAGTTTTTATATTTTAGTTTGATTCAAAATGGTTAATAATTTTGTTCAAAGGGAAGAGATTGATCTTACTGCTGCTTTTATTTATGTGAGTATGGACGAAATTGTGGGTTGGCATAACCATAAAGATCCACAAAGTCTTGTTGGACACTCCTAAGTTGCCAAGTTTAAATCGCACGAGTTCGAACAAGTAAGAACAAGTTGGGGAATTAAACCAAGTAAGCTCCTTAGTAAGTTCAAGAGGGATGACCTGTGTAACCTTTATTTATTGTCTACAATTTATGCGACCAAAACAACTATCAAAAGAATTGAATGGAATGGAAGAAAGGTAATGGAAGAATCACAATGGTTGGCCCACAAAACAACTACACGGTGAGACACCGTGAGTCATCGGAGGGGAGAGTGGATCGTATTTTTCTTGCACATCCCGATATGATTCAATTGGCCCAGTGCTTTTACCAAGTTTTGTTCATGGATTGTACTTATAAGACGAATAGGTATAACATGCCTTTGTTGAACATTGTAGGACAAACATTGGACAAGCAATCATTCACGGTGGCATGGTGTTTTATGGATCGTGAGAAGGATGATAACTATACTTGGGCATTGAAACTTTGAAGCTTATCTACCACGAAGACGAGACTCCCGAGGTTGTAGTGACCGACAATGAGCAAGCAATAATGAATGCCGTGAGGATAGTTTTTCCCAAGGCACAAAATTTTATTTGCACGTGGCACATACAATGTAATCTTAGAAAGAATTGTAGGAGGCATATCCAAAAGCCAAAGGCAAAGAAAGGTACTAAACGTGAAAAATAGGAAGATGAACGTCTTAGTAAACTAACTAAAGAGGGGAGAGAGAGGAAGAGAAAAAGAAAGAAGACGAAGAATGGAAAGAAGGTGAGATCAATTTTGGGTTATTCAGGAAAGTGTGGGATAAGTTGGTTTGGTCGATGAGTGTGGAAAGATATGAAATAAACTTGAAGGAGTTCGAGGATGATTGGGCAATAATTACCCTAAAGTAGTGGAATATTGCAAGAGACAATGGTTGAGGCCACACAAAGAGAGGTTTATGTATGCTTTTACTTACGACTATAAACATTTCAAACTTGAGTCCACAAGTATGGTAGAGCAAGCTCATGGGAGATTAAAAGGTCTACTTTTCACAAGTCAAAATGGGATTATGATGGTGCAACATGCTATCCATTAGTACACTAATAATGATATCAATAAGATAAGTAAACAATTCGAAGAAAGTAGGTACCGGAAGTTAAAGGAGTTTAAGGAGGATGATTGGTTGCTTGTTGGTATACATTGCAACGTCTCGCATTGGGCAATATGTTTCATGATGAAACATCTCAATTTGTATCAAAAGTATGACAACCCGAGCACTCCTTGTAAGTGTATGATAATGAAGGCTATCGGAATTCCATGTCGTCATATGCTTTGTAGGTATAAAACTCCGATTCCGATTGAAGATATTGATCCTTATTGGAAGTAACTATCTTTCATCCCGGCTCCAAGAGAAGATCCCGGTGAAGAGTTTGGCGACATGGAACTTGGGAGAATAATCCTCGAAAAGTACCCCACATTGAATAGGTTGTACAAACAAACTATGAAGCACAAGTTGATGCCGATTGTTTACCTTTTTATGGAAGAACTTCAAGAACCATTGAAACAAGATCCAACTGGTAGACCACCTACCACAAAGACAAGGGCGGAAGAAAGGGAACAAATTAAAGAGTATTTGAGTACAACATGCGATCCCTCCGGACATGATTATACCGAAGCAGAATACAAAGAGGATCCGGATAAAAAGAAAAGAGGTCGTCCGAGGAAAGAAACAACTACACCAACAGTTTCGAACTTGAATCCAAATAGCACTCCACCTCTTGAGAATCAAGCAAGTGTGGAAGTTGTTGTAAAGAAAACGGGTCGGCCGAGGAAGGATACAAATACACTAATAGAAAAACCCATGGATCCAAAGATTACACCTATTGATAGTCAAGCAAGTCAAGGAGATGTTGTGAAGAAAAGAGGTCGTCCGAGGAAGGTAGTAAAACAGGTATTGGAAGAGTATCGCGTACAACTCCCTCAAATTATTCGAGAGTTCGTTATTGGTACCAACGACGTCCCAAAGGATGGAAATTATGGGTTTCACGTTGCCTCCCAACAATTGGGACACCTAGGTGGAGCGGTTGAGGAGAATCTCACCCAATGTCAATACATAAGAAAGAAAATGGCTGCCCGACTAGAAAACGACAAGGAGTTTTATATCCCAATGATGCTATAAGGTTCGATGGAGGACAAAGAAGTGACTTTTAAATAATTTCTTACTAGTGTTAAAGGACCGGAGGGAAATGTACTGATCAAATGAGAGCATTGGATGAGAATGCCGGAGTGTGGCCATCTATTGGCGGATACACGGTCATGGGTAGAACATTTTTTTAGTAACGGACTATGTGTAGCATTTGCACTGAAACATGCGGTTTTTTGTGGAGCAGCTCAAGTATAGAAGAACTGTTATGGCTTTGGTGAATAACAATCATTTTATTGGTTTACAACTCAACAAGGAATGTTCATTACCTCCTCTTTGGAGGTTTAGTTTTTGGGAAAAGTTCATAAACAACAAGAGCAAGGAATGGGTGAAACTTTATGAGGACAACATGCACCTTTGGAATGCTTTAGATGAGTCTTACAAAGGTCCCATAGATTTGACTCAAGGAGGTTTAATAGATTTGAATGAACTCCCTCTAATATATTTGAGTGATGGGTGATTGCGAATAGGAAATAAGGAATCTTTTTGTAATCGCATTCGTGTTTTGTGTAATATACTTTGGAGTACTACAAATGAATGAAATGAAATGAAATGGATGTTTTTTTTTTGTGTTTACTCCTTCCAATTTATATACGTCGGTATTGTTTTGTATTTTCTAACCATCCGACTTAAGCGTTTTACTGTACGTCGGCATTGTAATTATTATACGACCATGTCGACTATACAATTAGTTTGAATTTTCCCCCAGGATCGGCATGTTAGAATTTTTTCAGGTTGCCGACTGCATATACCTGACAACAGTGGAATAGAAAGCCTGGGACGGTCGACATGGTCGTGGTCCTCCTACAATTCCTACGACAGTGTTGAATAAGAAAACCTTTCTGACTAAAAGAGACAAAAATGCTATTGTTCCTGGATGTTCTTCACACTATAGTCGACATAGTCGTGGTCCTCCTACAATGCCTAATAATTGTTAGTCGGCAAGGTTGAAGAAGAAAACCTTTCCGACCAAAAGGTTTAAAATTGTTATTGTTACTGGATGTTCTCCACACTATAGTCGGCATCGTATTATGTAAATACACCGCCTACTGTACTTTCGTCGGCACGATTACTATTTTGTTCACTGCCGACTGTTCTGTCGTCGGCATTCTTAGAATTTTGTATAATGCCGACTAAAATGAAATTAAATAACTTATAGTAATATGGATCAACCTTGATGACTATGAAGAAGTCTTCATTTTATATAAACTAAAACATGTCAACTGTAACACTTTTAGTACAATGAGATGCACTCAACACTTAATTAGAGCATACAAACCTTAAAAGCTTAACCCTAACACATTTGGGACATAGATGGTATCTTTTTCCGATACACAATTTTTTAGGAGAGGTAATTAGCTTCATCTTACCGTCGCAACATGGATCTGTGCATGGTAGAAGGTTGATTTTAGCAACTTCATCTTCATACAGAGCTAGGCGCTCATCTATCCAATAGAAAAACCCACAGCAGATGCATTTTGAAGAATACGGCTGATATACATCTCTTATTGCAGCTTTTATGAGAAATAAGAACCCCTTACAACCATCAATGGTGCATTTGCTTCCTTCAGAGAGACAATCATTTGCAAAATGACCACTTAATTAGTGTACAAAGACTACAAATATTTGGTTGTGTTGCACTTAAAATTTTCATTCTTTATGCATGTTGAAGATGAAGTTGAAAGTGCTTTTATAATAACAACACACCTAATGTCTTGTTTTTGAAAATTCTAGCCGTTGAGCATTCAATGGGTTGTACTTTGTACTTAAAAGTAATATTTTTATACTACTAACATTAACATGTTATAATAAGTCGGCAAGGTCGAGCATTTCAAACCATGCCGACTTACTGCAACTTTAATATTATTTAACATGCAGAAAAAAGAATAAGTTTCTAAAGCAAGTGAAACTGAAAATTAACATAAGTTTAATAGTTACTGACAAGTCTAAAACCGCAATCTAAGAGTTCAAAACATAATATTGGAAACATAATAACGCAAACATATCAAACAAAGTTTCATGGATCCTTCTCATTGTTGTTATCTTCCTCCATATCACTAGCTTTTTCACCATTACTAGCTTTTTCACCAGCATCATATTTTGCTTTTCCCTTCCCTGGACCTATGTAGTCACCAGCCTCATTGTAATAGGGGTTCACTCCAGAAAAGTCAGATGCCTTGAAAAAAGTTCTTGGATCAAGCTCTTGTTCTTCTTGTTCCTCTGATGATATGCATTCAACATAATTGAGGGGATTGCTAGGACTGTTCATAAACCTTAGAAATTCTTCAGGATCTTTCTTACCCATCAGAAGTAACTTTCTTACAGGGCAATTCTCTTCAGTTTCATCAGCAGGATTTTCTAAAGAAGGATAAAGCTTGTCAATCCATTCTAATAGCTCTGCTGCATTGTAAGGACAAGGGATATCTTCTATGTTTTCCTCTGAGAACCTAAAAAATACACAAATAAAAGATATGAAAATTTTACACATTGAAACATGGTTCTGGTCACCTAGTCGACATGGTCGATAATCTAAACAATGCCGACTAATACTTAGTCGGCAAGGTTATATTCATCTACAACGCCGACTAATACATAATTGGCATGGTCTTATTCATATAAGATGCCGACTATTAACTCAGGAAAATCAAGTTTCTGTGACATAAAGTCGTGATGGTACAAGTCTAATAAGATGCCGACTAGATAAAGTCGGCAAGGTTGGTTATTGATTACCATGTCGGCCCTGGTTAATGTTTCACAATCGCCATGGTAATTATGAAAAGCCGGCATGTTATTTATGTTACGGCCCTGCCGACTACCACTTACATCCTAAGGCCGACATCTTATTTTTCAAAAAACCCTGCCGACTAAAGACTCTGAAAATTATCATTTTCGATTTCTAATCTAATATAACAATCAAAACACACAACACAGTAATGGGTTTGAGTTTAGACATCACTTACAGTCTTGTTTTTGCCGGTGGAGGGTTCTTTTCAACATTCTCAGGGACTGCATTCTCGGGTTTACTGATTTCACTAGTTCCAACTTTTCCCTTACCTTTTCCCTCTGATTTGGATCTTTTTATATTACCTGTTGAATCTTTATTGGTGCTTGATCGTTTAGAATCAACCATTTTTGTGGAAAATCAAAGTTGACAATTTGCATAGATTTGCAGAGAGGTTAATGGAAGATGAAGGAGGAAGAGTTGGTTTAGTTTTTAATTTTAGGGTTAATCGATTAAAATATGGTTTAGTTTTTAAGTTTAATTAGTTCAAGGGTATTAAAGTAAACTCACTCATATTTCACCTCCCCTTAGTAAGGACACTAGGTCCATTTAAATCAGGGTATACCTCAATTAATCTGGGTATACCCCAATCTCGCCAGGAAAAATTAATCTATTAATAAACGCTAAACCTATATACAGGTGCAGAGGTTAACACGACCCTTTTCTTTTTAACTAAAGGATAAAGTTTTCCTTTTTCGTGTTGACCTAGTACGCTGTAGTTTGACTTATATTCTATTTCTTTTCTTTTTTTATATCGCTTGCACATCCCAATACCTCGTACCGTCGCTTTTTGTCAAATCTCTACCCACTCTTACAAACTCGTACTCTTCTCTTGTGCTTGATTCTTTTATATATACATCATTTGTTGGCATCTTATTGGTATTCCGTCTATGTAAGGAGATATATCAGTCACGGGTCGTAGTTAAAATGTTTGCATTAGTGTAGTTAGTTGTTTAAAATTTGAATTCTTATGTGTTGGTCTGTGTGCTGCAACGCTTTAGTGTTTGCTTTATAACTTTGATCTCTTTTCGTATCTTCTGCCTTCACTAGATTTTCTCATTACCTTTGCTCATCTTTGGCTTTTTCTTTTCTTCTTAAAACAAATTCGTTTTTGAAAATTATTATGGCTAGATATGATGAGCTTTATCAGCATCTTAGTGGTCTCTCAGTAGTGCAATGTTTTTCTAATCATGTGCACGCGGGTCTGTTACCAACTCCTCCATAATTCATTAGGAAATAACATACTAGCTAGATTGTTTTCAACTGAACTTTTCAAAGCCTGGGAATTAAGGAGAATTTTAGCTTACTTTTGGGGAGATAATATTCCATTTCAAATCAGAGAAGTAGATCCAAATGTCTTCATCATTTCTTTTCAAACCTTAGAAGATTTCTTTTGGGTTACCTCTAATAGTCCCTAGTACCCATTTGGGAATGTATTAGCAACAACTAATGCCTATCAAGGTATGAACATTTCAACAAAATCCGTTAAGGAAATTCCATTATGGGAAAATGTCTTGAATGCAAAGCATGAACATAGGTCCCAGGAAATGGTAGGGATGATAACTAGTAAGCTTGGAAAAGTCAGCATAGTTTTGTCTGGACGGGATGCCTCAACCCCTGATTTCTTCCCAAGGTTTCTAGTTTGGGTAAATATTGAAAACCTCTCATTAAGAAGATCTTAGTTAAAGTAGGAAGGTACCCGGTTACTGAAATCTATTTCAACTACTTGAATCTCTCATCTAAGTTCCGTTACCACTGCCTCCATTTTGGTCACAAAGAAGATAGCGGTGCCATCATCCAGAATCGTGCTTTAGAGGATATTTATGATAATCCATTGATTCTTCATCTCCAGGGGATGATTTACATTTCCTAAATGGTACTCAAGTTCAAATTTGGAACCCAAAGGATAGTGTGGATCACAAAAGAAACTCAGAGCCTGTTAGAATCTTTTCTTTTCATCCCTGGAGTTAGAGAGACCTACCAAACATTCTATGAATCCAAATCTCACTTTGAGTCCTCTGAATCGGTTGAGATTCATCCGGATATAAAACCTTCTCCTATTTCTGATGTTAAAATGCCTTTGATTATAGACTCAGTTTTGGGAAAAAGAACTTTCCCTTCAGTATCCCTGAGAACTGCAATCCCATTTCTATATCTTCTTATGAAGCTGCTAACTTTCATCCTACTGAGTCAAGACGAGTTAATGAGTCGACAAGGGTTAATGAGTTAGAATCTTTCCCAGCCACCGACCTTTTATAAGATATCCTAAACCCAGAATTAGTTAAAACCCATTCAACCTCTCCTTTAGTTGGAAAAAGATTATCCTTTTCTCCTTATGAGAATTCTAGAGATTGCTTTGATTCCCAAATTTTTGTATCCTCCTCATCTACTAATCCCATTCGATTGGAATCCCCTATAACTCTCATTAACCCAAATAATCAATTAACTCTTGATATTTCTCCGATTACTGCTTCTGCACCAACTTTTCGTATTTCAATTCCTGACTTTTTTAATTCGCCGGAGTATGGCAACTTCATTTCAATCCCATCCGAGAAAGGAAAGCATCTCAGCATATGCCAATATGGCTTTAACATGAAAGAACACCATCAAACAACTAAATTTTATTTCCCTTTATCCTTCACTCTATCTCCCCCATCAGCGCGACATGATGCACTACAGGTTTTTCTTCTTTATCTCAAACCCTATTTTGTTTAAATTTGAAATTCAGTCTAACTCTTAGTGACTGAGTAAATTTCTGCTATTTAATCTTATTATTGCTTTTTTACATAATTTGTTGCAAAACTAGGTAATCCTATACTGATTTCCTTACACACTAGAGCCTTTCTGTCTTTAGGGTTGATACTTTAAATCTTTTAGTCTAGCTTTAATCCTTGCTTTCATTATAGTCATAATAAAATTAATAGCTTTGAATGTTCAGGGATGAGGAAACCCCTTTACACAGAATCATCTAAAACAACTAATCAGTAAGGAAAAACCTGAAATCCTTTTTCAATCTGAAACAAAATCTCAGAGACACCTAGTCATAATTACCATATTGTTGACCCTATAGGTCAGGCATGAGGTTTGGTTGTTGCTGGGATAGATGGAATCCATTTTGAAATAGTGCAATGGAATATAAATATGATTAATATAATTGTAAACACTTCTTTTGATACTAAGAAATAGGCTCTTACCTACTTCTATGGCAGCACTTACCCTGCAAATAGAAACATGGCATGGAACTTCCTAGAAGAGATAAGTATTCAAATAAACATTGGGAACATGCCTTGCATTGTGATAGGGGACTTTAATACGATTTTTGATTAATCGGAAAAATTAGGAGGTTTTCCTTTCAAAAAATCTAATAGTGAATATTATCATAGAATTTTTGAAAGAGATGGACTTTATGATCCAGGATTTTTTGAATATGAATTTACTTGGAACAACCATGGAAAAAGAAACAGAAACTTCCAAGAAATACTAGATAGGGTTGTCCTTAATGCTAAATAAAATTTGCAATTCCATAATGCCTTTCTTAATCATTTAGTAGCCATTGGTTCTGATCATTGCCCCATACTCCTTACTCTTGATAATAAAAGCTCTAAGCTAGATTGGGTGTTTAAACTTTATGATACTTGGTTAAAAGAAGCATCTTGTATACAAATAATAAAAGAAACTTGGACTAACTCGATTAATAAAGATCCTTCTAAAAATATGATATTAAATTTGAAATCTCTAAGAGTTAATTTACTGGATTAGAAAAAGAATGTCTTTGGCTTTCCTACTAAGAAAATAACTAAGCTTTTAAAAGATATTGCAAGGTTAAATGCTAGTCGACCTACAGAATATCAACAAGAAAAGCTAAATGAGAAACTAATGGAACTAGAATCCCTCTACGACACTCAAGAAGCTATAGCTAAGCAACAATCTAGAGATAACATAATAGAGCTAGGGGAGAGACACACTAAATACTTACATATGATTACACTAAGAAGACATAAATGGAATAACATAGAAAGTATGTTAAATGAACGGAGTATAGCAACTAGAAACAGAACAGAAATTATCAATATACTAACCAATCATTTCCAATCTCTCCTTTACCAAAAATCTAGAAAAAACTTCCTCTAATGACTTCATCTTCAATGATATTTTACCTATTATCTCTTCTTCAGACAACTCTAGCATCTTGGTACCTCCAACTAAAGAGAAAATCTTCTTAGTTCTTAAAAACATGAAACCTAATAGGTCTCCGGGTCCTGATGGTTTCCCAGTTAGCTTCTTTTTGCACAACTAGGAAACAGTTATCTCTCAAGTCGTTCGAACTATCCAAAACTTCTTTTCTAATAAGCTAATGAACCCTGAATTGAACAAAACGCATCTTTTTTTGATTCCTAAAATTAAAAAACAAAAAAAACCTAGTCAATTTCGACCAATAGGGCTTTGTAACACAGTTTACAAGGTGATTGCAAAAATATTAGAAAATAGGATTAAACCTCTTCTGGAATATTTTTTTATCCATATCAGTCTTCCTTTCTCTCCTCTACACATATTTTTATAGTATCCCATGAAATCATTCACTCCTTTAAAAAGAAAAAAGCAAGTACTTGAGGTCTAGAGTTAAAAATTAATATGTCAAAATCCTTTGATATAGTCAACTGGAATTTTCTTCTTTCTACTTTGAAAACTTTTGGGTTTAATGAGGATGTTTGCCTTCTTATAGAATAATGCATTTCTACAACCTCTATTTCAGTCCTTTTAAATAGAACGTCGGGGGAAGCTTTTTAACCTATCTAGATGTTTACGCCAAGGTGACCCTCTTTCCATATACTTATTTATAATATGCATGGAATTTTTTCTCAAGAATTAATCTTTCTCGAGAAAACAAAAAACTTCTTCATGATGTTGAAATAACCCCGAAAAGTGATTCGATTTCTCACATTTTCTTCGCCAGTGACTGCCTGCTCTTTGTGACAGCTGATTTTAATGGAAAAGGAATTTATTAAAAATAATAGACATCTTTAGTAAGGCTTTGGGTCAACTTATTAACTTCGATAAGTCTGGAGTTTTCTTTAGTAAGAAAGTGGAACCCAAACATCAGAGAATGATGTCCAAAATTGTAAAAAATAAACATATCAATCTTAGAGACCCATAGTTAGGAGCTCCACTTTTTATGGATAGATCTTTCTTTTTTTTTGATGAAAAAATGAAATTTTATAAATCAAGTAATATAGTACAACAGGTTTACAACATCATTTTTTTCCAAAAGAACTAGATAAAATACTTGATTTACTATGTTTTCTCTCTAATATATAAAGATAAATGTTGAAGACTCCTGATTCTAGCTTCCTTAGCTAAAATGTTCGTCGCAGAGTTGTATTTTCTGTTAATATATCTCACCTTGGCTTGCGGAAGAGTATCCAAAGTCGCTTCAACTTTTTTCATTGTGTTTTCAACTTCCCAGGAAATCTCTTTACATTTCTTGTTCAAGAAATCAGCATTATTTTTGCAGTCCGTGACAAAAGAAACACTGGATAAAATATTATATATTAACCAAGATGTAGCTTTAAGCATTTCCTTTGCTTCAGCATGAATTGTTGTCATTAGTTTATCTGAACCTGCTTCAATATGCATGAATCCCTCTTGATCCACCGAATATAAGATAAAAGCGAAACCCATTGATAGATCTTCTTTTTTGAAAGCTGCATCTATAAAAATTATCCAGTCCGTATTTAGAAAAGTCCAATTTGGATTTGGAATCACTCCATTTCTAACCATATTTTTTCCTCTGATTGATATTGAAGCTGCTGATTGTAAATACTTGTTTATCTGATCTATCAACATTATCGGGTTAGGAACTTTTCCTTCGAAAACAATTGAGCATCTATATTTCCAAATAAACAAGAGAACCGTAGCAATTTTATCCAAAATTTGCTCGTAATTCGGATCTTCTATCCAATTTTTGACCCAGTTGCTTATAGAGTCATTGAAAGGCTGGTTGTGAATAAAACTTAAATAAACTCCAAACCAAACGGCTCTCGCAAAGGGGAAAAATATGAATAAATGTTGTTCATTTTCTTGCATCTGTGCGTTACACATCTGGCAGTTCGCTGAAACACCTTTCATGTGACCAGCTAGTCTACTTGAAGTTGGAAGAGATTGGTGAGTTCATAGATAGTGCGCCCTTAACACCGTTACTAAAGCCTGGGGGCCGTCTTAGGCCCATTTCAGTTGGCACGGTTCAGCGTAAATTGGTCTCTAAAGTGGCTGCTTTCCCCGTCGGAAAGGACATGACTTTTTATTTAGGTGATTACCAATTCGGGGGGCTTTCCTTTGTCCTAACAATCCAGCAGGGCGACCCTCTTGGTCCCTTGTTGTTTGCTTTGACACTTCACACCCTGGTGAAGACTATTGCTTCTAGTTGAAAACTCGATTTGCACGCCTGGTACCTTGATGATGGTACAATCATTGGTGATACACTTGAGGTGGCCAAGGCCTTGCGCATAATAGAAACTGAAGGACCAGGTAGGGGTTTACATCTCAATATAAAGAAAACAGAAGTATTTTGGTCTTCTATTGATCCCAGAAGTACCGCTGATGGTGTTTTCCCTCCTGAAATTGATAGACCGTCTAATGGTGTCTTTTGGGTGGTCCTGTGAGTCTGGATTTGAACTTTATTAGTGATATGATGTTGAGTAGGGTGAACAAGACTGTTCAACTTATGTCTGCCATCAAAAAACTCAAGGATCCTCAAAGTGATATGTTATTACTTCGCAATTGCACGGGTGTTTCCAGGTTATATTTTGCAATGCAAACTACCAATCCTGTAGCCCTTCAACAATCCATTGAGTTTTTCAATGATCATTTGATCAAGTACTTGAGACTCCTTGTCACTGGTGATGGAGCAGGTTTTGGTCCTTTATAATAGAGATTAGCTACTTTGCCCATCAAAGACGGTGGCTTGGGCATTTATACCATGGCAGACACCCACACCTACTGTTATCTTGCTTCTCAGAGCCAGACTGCTTCAGTGCAAAAGGTGATCCTTGGTAACTTATTCTCAACAGACAAAGGTTCTGCTTATCAGTTGGCTCTTTAGAACTTCATTCAGGTATGTGGACTACCTTCTTCTTATTGCGTCGATGATACTGCCCCCCTTCCATGCATTTCCTGGCAGTCACTTATTTTGATGCAATTAAGAAGCAAATCCCATACCAATTTTCTATGTCTGCAAGATATTCCATTTTGTGGCAGTGTAATCGTGTTAAGCATGCACAAGATTATTTATTAGTTGTTCCAATTAGTGGGTTTAATCAATGCCTCGGGCCAAGACAGTTAGAGCTGTCCTTTGCTACCGCCTTGGTATCCCATTTTTTGTTGAGAATGGTTTATGCTCAAGTTGTAACAGATCTATGGATATCTTTGGGGACCACGCGCTTCATTGTGCTAAATATGTTGGAATTAAGTTTCGACATGACTTTGTACGTGACGTAATCGCTGACATTTGTTACAAAGCTGGTGTGTATGCGTGTAAGGAAGTTTGTCTTGGGTTTCTGTCAGATGATGACAAAGATTTACGGCCTGCTGATATCCTCGTTCTTAACTGGAAAAATGGTCAAGATGTTTGCATGGATGTTACAGGTGTCTCTCCCTTCACGGGTGAAGGTACTCGCTCTTTCATTCTAGGTAAAGCTATTTTTAGTGCTGTTTCGCGGAAACGCACTAAATACTTAGACAAGTGTGTTTCGCATGGCTATAGTCTGGGTGTTCTAGTTTTCTCTAACTTAGGGGAACTCGGTGAGGATAATTTATGTTTTTTCAAGCGTCTGAAGAATTGTTTAGTTAGCAATGATGCTAGAAGTGGTTTGGGTAGTTTTATTTTTCATAGATTAGGTATTGCTATTCAAAAGGGAGTTGGAGCCCATCTTGTTGCTAGGTTTCCAACATAAGTTTTGTAATATTTTTTATTGGATTATTTAATTTTCATAATTATTGGAATTGCTTTGATTTTCCATAATTTCTTTCATGGGAAATTGGCCAAATCGTCATTTTCTTGTTCTTGGTTGTTAAGAAAATTATAGATATTTTTCACTGAAAATGATCCTGAAGAGTGGTGCCTCCACTTTATTTTATCTTTTTCTTCTCTTTGAGTCGAGATTGGCATAATGTTTTCTTTAATTTCCGGGATGAAATATTCGTCTAATTTTTTAATGTCCCAACCGTTGTCAAGCGTGATCAGCTCTTTTACCATTTCCGGAACTTGATCTGTTCTATCCGAAGGTTTTTGAATTATATCTTCATTGGGTATCCATCTATCTTCCCAAATTTTAGCCGCCTTTCCATTTTTAATTTTCCACACGAAATTACCCTTTATAAGATTCAAGCCTTTCTGGATACTAGTCCAAATCAAAGAAAGATTAGATGTTCTCGAATTTTCTAGGGGATTTGGTTGGAAAATATTTTGCTTTTAGAAGCTTTACCCACAATTGATCAGGTTCAGAGATTAGTCTACTAGCCAGTTTAGTTAGCAAAGATAAATTGAAATGGTGTGGATTTTTAATCCCCAAACCCCCTTGCGATATGGGTTTGCACATACCGGACCAATCTTTTAAGAAACCGCCTTGTATTTTCACCCCATCTTTATTCCACCAAAAATTTCTTTGAATTATATCCAATTGATCTAAAGTCTCTTTTGGTAATGCTAGCACTTGCATCTGGTATGTAGGATAAGCTTGAAGAACCGACTTTATAAAAACCGTTCGCCCAGCCTGGGAAAGGAGTTTCGATTTCCATCCTTGAAGTGTATAATAATATATTTGAAGAAGGGGTTCTGTTAGAGCACTGCTCAGTCGAACTCGCATGCGTTTCTATCTCAAGCATGTTTGTCAATGTTAGTGATCAAAACTATAAGTCTTGATTTTTAGCCTATTTATAGATGTCTCGGACTAGGACATAGATTGTGTAGTTGAGCTTAGACTTCACGGCGTTCATCATTTGAAGATGAAGAACTACTAAGGGGAGCTTGTGGAACTTCATCGACAAAAGGTATGTGGAGTCTGAAAACTCATCTATCACTTGGAAAGTCTATTTCTACTCTATCTCCTATATTGAGACATAAGTCATATTACGATATAGTTTTCTATGTACACATCTGAGATTTCGAGCTGAGTATATCTCGCTTACATATTTCTTGAAATATGTGTTGGCAAGCTTTCGCTTCGACCAAGTTCATCTTATATCATGAGAAAATTGCCGAGTAACATCTTACATGGTTTGTGTGATACAATCATTTGGTGTAGATTTGGAATGTTTCGGTAATGATTATTTCAATATCTTGAAAATTGCTTTGATGCTAATAGTATGTGAAAACGGCTATTGCCATCCTCTAAGAATGTTTCAATGATTGGAATAAAGAGTTTAGAATCATGTAACCATCTTTGGATATAAGCATAGTGTGTTCGCACATTAGTGTATAAGTCCAAAAACCGGGAACCAAAAGTATACATACTTGTGTGTATACAAAATGGTTGATGGAGACTGGGTAAGTATGCGTACCCATACGCATACTGGTGGAAGTTCACGTCCGTGAATTTCTGCTGAGTTTGGAAATCAAAACCAACTCATCCAGTTACCTAAGTACACGTACTGGCGGAAAGTTCACGTCCGTGAATTTCTACTGAGTTTGAAAACCAAACCAAACTCAAATCCGGTTACTTAAGTACGCATACCCATACGTATACTTAAGTGGGTTACTTTCTAAAATCGGTTGTGTACGTGAACTTAAACATTTATATAATTAGGAATGCAATCTTTGCAAACCGTGGCTATAATGTTCATGTATTGATTCGAGTGAACCAAACCGATTTTGTGTCAATTGTGTTCTTGTATAATTCTATGAGAATATAGCAATTGAACAACTCTTTAACTAGTTTCATTTGAGTCATTTGAACTAGTTATGGTTAAGATGAATAAGGTTGATATGAGAGTAATCATATGGCTAACCTCGGTTAACTATTTGTGAACCAACATGGTGTACACGTTTAGGTACGGTTACATAAACCTAAATGAGGGTACATTCCATTTGTGTGTAACAATCTAAGTTCGATCTAACGGTTGAAAGATATTAGCTTGGTTGAATCAGGTTTTTCATCTAACGGTGAATATTAAATGCTTTGTTACCAAGGTAACTTGGATTGCAAACCCTGATTTCAAAACTATATAAAGGAAAACTCTAGCAACTGGGAAAACTAATCCCCACACCTCCTGTGTGTTACTAGTTGCATAACTAGAGTCGATTCTCCTTTAACCTTAGGTTTCTTATCGAGACCCTGTAGGTTAACGACTTCAAAGACTTCATTGGGATTGTGAAGGTAGACCCAACTATTCTTTTGTAGTTGCGTGTTTTGATCTTTCCCGATTCTATCGTATTGAGTTTAATTGAAATAATTTACTCGAGATTTAATATCTCTGATAGGCAAGATAAAAGTAGTCACAAACATCTTCGTCTCATCGTTTGTGATTCCACGATATCTTGTTTCGCTAGTCGATTAAGATTATTGTGAGGTGATTGATAATACTAGGCTGTTCTTCGGGAATATAAGTCCGGTTTATTAATTGGTTCCTGTTCACCTTGATTTATCAAAAGACGGAACAAAAATTCTTGGGTATTTCTGTGGGAGACAGATTTATTCAATCCTATAGACTTTTCTGTGTGAGACAGATTTGTTTATCAAGTCTTCGACTTTGGGTCGTAGCAACTCTTGGTTGTGGGTAAGATCAGCTAAGGGAATCGAGTGCGTAGCATCCTGCTGGGATCAAAGACGTAAGGAACGCAATTGTACCTTGAATCAGTGTGAGATTGATTAGGGTTCAACTACAGTCCAGTCCGAAGTTAATTTGTAGTAGGCTAGAGTTTGTAGCAGCTTAATACAGTATGGTGTTCAATCTGGACTAGGTCCCGGGGGTTTTCTGCATTTGCGGTTTCCTCGTTAACAAAATTCTGGTGTCTGTGTTATTTCTTTTCTGCATTATATTTTGTTATATAATTGAAATATCACAGGTTGTGCGTTAAGATCAATCAATTAGAATATCCAACCTTTGGTTTTTGATTTACATTGATTGACACTTGAACATTGGTCTTTGGTACCGTTCAAGTTGTTTCACATAATAATCAGGCTCACGGATTTCTATCTGTTTGATTTGCTGATTACATTGTAAAACAGAGATATTAAACTCTTTGATATACTTTACTCTATATTGAGTCTAACTATCTAGTTGATTCTCTAGAAAGTGTATTGGAGTAAGTCCTCTTAGTTTGCCAAACGAATTGTTGGGTGTGGTTGTTAGACCTCCGCATTTTCAATTGGTATCAGAGCAGGCAAACACATTAAAGACCTCATAAGTCTGTGTTTGTTGCAATCTGTGTTCTAAGGACCTAAGAAGTATCTCACGAGATAACGCATATTGATATGTCTTCTAAAGGTTCGGATTACACCAAAAATCTCGGGTTTGCCTCAAAGGATAACTCCTTAGTAGATTCTTCCGAATCCCGAGGGAAAAACAAGATTTGTGAGGTCGTGTCACAATCCGAAATGGAACTCACCAGATCGTTAAAAAAGTCTGCTGAAATCATTGATTTTCAAGATTCTAAAATTATGACTCTTGAAGAAAAAAATGATCTGCTTATTGATGAATTTGAGAAATCCCTTGAAAGGGAACGTGAACTCTACAGCTTTATTGAATCTCTCTCTAATAATGTCGAAAAACTAGTTCAAGAAACTACTCTACAGCGTGAAAAGATTAGTATGCTTGAAGACACTATTAAAGAATACTCAATTAGAGAAGAACGTCTAGTCAAGGCCCATTTATCAGAAATTTACAGTTATCGTGCGGAAAAAGAGAAACTTGTTGCTGCTCTTCGATATTCCCAAGAACAGTGTAACACCTTTAAAAAGGAAAACTCTGTCTTGATGAATAAGACATCATCTGCACCTTCTTCTGATACTCACAAAACTTTACCTAGCGTGAAGAAAAGTTCCTCCAAGGAATTACCTACTGTGAATCACTTGCAAAATATGCATGTGCCAGAAGAAGTTGTGGGTCAAAGCAATCATGTCTCAAATCCACGATGTTGTTCCTTCTGTGGGAAAACGAATCACTATGCTCTTCATTGTTTTGCCAGAAAGAAACAGATTTATGTTCTCCACAAATTGTTTCTTTCTACTGTCAATGGAGTAAATCGTCTGACGACATCTACAGTGAGTTTCTTGCCTACATAAAATCAGAAATCTTATAAAAATGACCTCTCTTCGAGAAATCATCACAGGTTGCATGTTCCTCATTATGGCATAAACTCTGGTGCCACTAATGAACACTTTCCATGTGTTTATAAGAACAAGTCTGGTAAGTCTAGATCAAGAAGATGGAAATCCTCCAACTCCTCTCTTCTGGAACCGATTTCTAGAGGTCCTAGACTTAGTCCTCAGAAAAATCCTTCCGATGGATTTTTGAAAGGGTTTATAACGAATTCTTCTGGAATAAGTTATAATCGATGGAAAGAAGGAAATACACAGTTGAAACGCTCAAAAAACTTGTACAACTCTCCCATGATTCGTAGTGAGATCACTTCTCACTCCTTTACCTGATTCTAGGTAATCTAATCCTTGAATCTATCTTGAGAGGTGCAAGGATGATGATTATGGGGGTCTCAAGATTAGTTGTATGTCTTTTGTTTAGGGCGTTTTCTTGTTAATCAATCTGAGTTTTTGCATTCCTGCTATCATGACTCAGGCTCTAATTTTAAGTAATTATTGAGCTATTTTAACAAACATTGTGTTTTATCTTATTGGATTTTTCCTTAACCCTTTTTTTTCTTTTTTCTTTTGTGACCAGTCCACGTACGTCCGTGTCCTCCTCCTGTGAGTTCATAGGGTTTCCTTAATGAGAAGCTTCTTCTCTGTTCTCAAACATATATATATCATATATTGTTTTGATCCATCCCTTACAAAAATATATAGAGAACTCTGCAAAATCTCAAGAGAGTGTGCATCTTGATATGGAGGAAGACACTCAAGGACGTGATTCAATTCAAGAGCTGGTTCTAAAGAAGATGCTTGCTAGGAAGGAACACAACTCCTGGATTGATGATTTTGTTAAGGATTTAACTTGTTTTCAGAACGATTCAAAGGTCGAGTTTGCAAATCTTCAACTGCAAATAAATCAACTCTTAGATGGTCAGGCCAAAATCCTTGCAAATCAAAATATTCTGATACAGAATTAGAAAAAGCTCATCATGGACTGTGTCAAAGCTAGACAACTTGCTTGGGTTGTTGATCGTAAAGTTTGTGTTCTAACTCACGAACATGGAGTGTCTACGGTCAAGAGAATAATGGAAATCAGTGATACCTTCTATGATGGATTCATTGAAAGGTATGAGATTCTCAAAGAATTTTGACAATGTCTAGTAAATCTTGTTATGAGAATTTATTTCTTGTGTTTTTAGAAGAATACCAAGGGTTTGGAATAGCCATTATTGTGAGTACACATAGCTACTTCCAATGTTTTCATCTTCAATGTTTTAGATTTATTTGCTTAAAGTCTAAAATTATTTGGAAGATGATTTTTGCAATTTTAATCTTTATGATTTTATATATTGCAAATTGTTATAAGATATGTTTTTTACGTCCGTGAACCTGTGACTGTCCCATACTTGTTCAAAAGTTATCTCTATTATGTCGGTATGAAAGTATTGATAAAAGATAGAATGAACTTTTGACAATACAAAAGTTAAAGCCTTTTATGTCATTATCTTGATGGAAGAAAGGATAAAACTTTTGTTTACAAGGATTAAGTCTATTATATGTCATTGTGCAAATAGTAATAAAAAATAGAATGAATCCTTGTTTATTCCGCAGTATTGGTCAATCTCTGATCCACATTTCTGTGCATATACTGTGTTGCTCCATAAGTTTTCTTATGTTGAGCATGACCAATTGAATTGATCAATTTTCTGTGGTTAATTTAGTTGTGTATTCCGATTGAATTAATCATGGGTTCTCTTGTGGTTAATTCAATTGAATATTTTGGATACAAATTCATGTTTTCATGTGATTTGGTTATGTCCAAAGAAATCCTTCTTTTCTTGTAAAAGCAAGGTCGCCTTTGTTGTTCTTTCGGGAATGACATTTTATGGGGGAGAGTTCTTTTTGAACTTGTGCTTAATTGCCAAATCTTTGTGGGGAGTGCGGCTGTGGAATATTATAGGGGTTATCTTGTATCTTTATAAACTACTTGATGAATGCATTTAGCTTCGGCTTTATGATGACATCTAAATAAGTTGATATGGTATTCTCTTTTGGTCATGAAGTATCTCTATGAAAATTTCATGAGGATCCCACTAGTTTTCGTACCTTTGCCAATTTATATTGACAAAAAGGGGGAGAATTAATGTGTAGTTTCATACTACAAATACATATGGTTTACGGATCATTATGCAAGGGGGGGTGGTTTTCATGTTGAGATGAAGTATTGACTAAGGGGAAGTGATACATATCACAATAGTATTGTTGTCAAAGTTGTGTAATAATACTATGACACTGTATAACAATGATTGAGAGCATCTGTTTTCTCATTGTTATCGCTACGGATCCTTAACAACGATGATGCTAAACTTACAACCTTTGGAATCATTGGAGTACTTGGAAGTAACGAAGATTTCGAGTCGTGTTGAAGATGCCAAGGGGATCAAGCATGTGGATGAGAAGCTACAATTTTTATTTATTTTGTAATCCATATGTATTGATAGTTTTGTCATTAAAATTGACAAAGGGGGAGATTGTTAGAGCACTGTTCGGACGAACTCGCATGCGTTGCTATCTCAAGCATGTTTGTCAATGTTAGTGATCAAAACTATAAGTCTTGATATCTATCCTATTTATAGATGTCTCGGACTAGGACATAGATTGTGTAGTTGAGCTTAGACTTCACGGCGTTCATCATTTGAAGACGAAGAACTACTAAGGTGAGCTTATGGAACTTCATCGACAAAAGGTATGTGGAGACTGAAAACTCATCTATCACTTGGAAAGTCTATTTCTACTCTATCTCCTATATTGAGACATAAGTCGTATTACGATATAGTTTTTTATATACACATCTGAGATTTAGAGCTGAGTATATCTCGTTTACATATTTATCGAAATATGTGTTGGCAAGCTTTCGCTTCGACCAAGTTCATCTTATATCATGAGAAAATTGCCGAGTAACATCTTACATGGTTTGTGTGATACAATCATTTGGTGTAGAATTGGAATGTTTCGTTAATGATTATTTCAATATGTTGAAAATTGCTTTGAAGCTAAGTGTGTGAAATCGGCTATTGCCATCCTCTAAGAATGTTTCAATGATTAGAATAAAGAGTTTAGAATCATGTAACCATATTTGGATATAAGCATAGTGTGTTCGCACATTAGTGTATAAGTCCAAAAACCGGGAACCAAAAGTATACATACTTGTGTGTATACAAAATGGTTGATGGAGACTGGGTAAGTATGCGTACCCGTACGCATACTGGTGGAAGTTCACGTCCGTGAATTTCTGCTGAGTTTGGAAATCAAAACCAACTCATCCAGTTACCTAAGTACACGTACTGGCGGAAAGTTCACGTCCGTGAATTTCTACTGAGTTTGAAAACCAAACCAAACTCAAATCCGGTTACTTAAGTACGCATACTTAAGTGGGTTACTTTCTAAAATCGGTTGTTTACATGAACTTAAACATTTATATAATAAGGAATGCAATCTTTGCAAACCGTGGCTATAATGATCATGTATTGATTCGAGTGAATCAAACCGATTTTGCTTCAATTGTGTTCTTGTATAAGTCTATGAGAATATAACAATTGAAAACCTCTTTAACTAGTTTCATTTGAGTCATTTGAACTAGTTATTATTAAGATGAATAAGGTTGGTATGAGAGTAATCATATGGCTAACCTCGATTAACTATTTGTGAACCAACATGGAGTACACGTTTAGGTACGGTTACATAAACCTAAATGAGGGTACATTTCATTTATGTGTAACAATATAAGTTTCATCTAACGGTTGAAAGCTTGGTTGAATCAGGTTTTTCATCTAACAGTGAATATTAAATGCTTTGTTACCAAGGTAACTTGGATTGCAAACCCTGATTTCAAAACTATATAAAGGAAAACTCTAGCAACTGGGAAAACTAATCCCCACACCTCCTGTGTATTACTAGTTTCATAACTAGAGTCGATTCTCCTTTAACCTTAGGTTTCTTATCGAGACCCTGTAGGTTAACGACTTTAAAGACTTCATTGGGATTGTGAAGGCAGACCCAACTATTCTCTTGTAGTTGCGTGTTCTGATCTTGCCCGATTCTATCGTATTGAGTTCAATTGAAATAATTGACTCGAGATTTAATATCTCTGATAGGCAAGATAAAAGTAGTCACAAACATCTTCGTCTCATCGTTTGTGATTCCACAATATTTTTTTTCGCGAGTCGATTAAGATTATTGTGAGGTGATTGATAATACTAGGCTGTTTTTCGGGAATATAAGTCCGGTTTATCAATTTGTTCCTGTTCACCTTGATTTATCAAAAGACGGAACAAAAACTCTTGGGCATTTCTATGGGAGACAGATTTATTCAATCCTATAGACTTTTCTGTGTGAAACATATTTTTTTATCAAGTCTTCGACTTTGGGTCGTAGCAACTCTTGGTTGTGGGTGAGATCAGTTAAGGGAATCGAGTGCGTAGTATCCTGCTGGGATCAGAGACGTAAGGAAAGCAATTGTACCTTGAATCAGTGTGAGATTGATTAGGGTTCAACTACAGTCCAGTCCGAAGTTAATTTGTAGTAGGATAGAGTCTGTAGCAGCTTAATACAGTGTGGTGTTCAATCTGGACTAGGTCCCGGGGTTTTTCTGCATTTGCGGTTTCCTCGTTAACAAAATTCTTGTGTCTATGTTATTTCTTTTCCGCATTATATTTTGTTATATAATTGAAATATCACAGGTTGTGCGTTAAGATCAATCAATTAGAATATCCAACCTTTTGTTTTTGATTTATATTGATTGACACTTGAACATTTGTCTTTGGTACCGTTCAAGTTGTTTCACATAATAATCAGGCTCACGGATTTCTATCTGTTTGATTTGCTGATTACATTGTAAAACAGAGATATTAAACTCTTTGATATACTTTACTCTAGATTGAGTCTAACTGTCTAGTTGATTCTCTAGAAAGTGTATTGGAGTAAGTCCTCTCAGATTGCCAAACGAATTGTTGGGTGTGGTTGTTAGACCCTCGCATTTCCAGGTTCAAAATTTTATTTTCTATTCTTATCAAAGAAAAAGGGGGGT
>JAJJMB010002020.1:7799997-7813130 GCA_023531105.1 Papaver atlanticum | reverse complement strand
GGGGGGGGGTGGGTGGATGCAGCGACTAAAATAAATTCCCAATTTTTGAAGATTGACCATTTGCCCCATTATTTCTCCGAAGGAGGACAAAATATCTAATAAGTTTTTTGCTTCTCCTAAATCTACTCTCGTGAATATAAAACAGTCATCTGCAAAGAATAGATGAGAAATATTCACAGCGTCTTTATTGATCTTCAGCCCGGATAAAAAAATTTCCGTAATTGCTTTCTCTAAAAGTCTAGAAATAATTTCCATACATATTATAAATAGATAATGGGATAGGGGATCTCCTTTTCTTAATCCTTTAAATTTTTTGAAAGATGGCCCTAGCGAACCATTAAGGAGAATTGAAAAGGATGTGGTTGAAATACATTGCATGATAAGATTTATCCAAGTTGATGAGAAACCAAAAGATAAAAGAGCTTTATTAATGAAACCCCACTCCACTTTGTCAAAAGCTTTCGAGAAATCCAGTTTGAGAGCAAGGTAGCCCTTTTTTGCTTTTGAACTTCTCATCGAGTGAAGGAGTTAGTGGGGTATGATAATGTTATTAGTGATTTGTCTACCCATAAGAAAAGCTGATTGGTTTGGTGATATAATTTTATTTAGGATAGGTTTTAGCCTATTAGCTAAAATCTTAGAGATTATATTGTAGGTAGTATTGCTTAGACTTATGGGCCTAAAATCCGCTGGAGTCTGAGGAGTGGCAATTTTTGGGATTAAGGTGATAAAAGAATGATTGAATTCAGGGTTTAAAATACCTGTTTTAAAGAAATCTTGAATTGCAGAAATGATATCATTGCCCAAAATATCCCAGTTTGCTTTGAAAAATCCGGGTTGGAAGCCTTCCTGGCCCGGGGCTCCCCATTGATTCATGTTAGCGATAGTTTCCCAGATTTCTTCTTTAGAAGGGATTTTACTGAGAGAGGAATTTTCTTCTTCGGAAATGCATGGGTTAATAATACTTGAAATATCAAAATCGGAATTGCTCACTTGAGAAGTACTGGTCTGGGATAAATGATTGACAAGAAGGGAATAGATTTGATCTCTGTCCGATAACCATAATCCAGACGGCTCTCTAAGAGAATTAATAGAGTTGATTCTTTTCCTATTTGAGGCAGTCGCATGGAAGTATTTAGTGTTTTGATTATATTCACTAAAAATTTATATCTTGAGATTTGGTGATAGTAGTCATTTTTTATTTCGTATCATTTCCCAAGTTCCGCCTGAACCTTTTTTAGTTTTTCTACGTTTGTAGATAAATTACCAGCTCTATGAATACTCTCTATTTTATTTTTAAGAGTTTTATATTCTTGTGAATATTTCCAGAAACCTCAGAGTTCCAATGAGCTAAATCCGAAGAAAGGAGTTTAAGGTTCGAATGAAGATCACTATTGGAATGAGTATTCGAAAGGAGTCTCCAAGATGCCGAAACTAATGAAGATAATGTTGGGTGTGTTAACCAAGATCTAATGCATCTGAATGGTTTTTGTAACTTCCTCTTTTCAGGGTTAGAATCTAAAAATATAGGGGTGTGGTCTGAACCCACTCTAGGTAAGTGAAGTACCTTTGTGTCTGGGAAGATCTGTATCCATTGGTAAGAGATCAAGGCTCTGTCGATTCTTTCGCAAATATTAGCTTCTCCTTGTCTGTTATTAGACCACGTGAAAAGAGATCCTTCGTATCCCGCATCTTGCAGACCCATAGAGTCAATAGTTTGAACAATAAAAGACTTGATACTCGAAGAAGCTTTATTACCTCCTTGTTTTTTTTTCGGGTCGAAAATGACATTTAGATCTCCAATCAATAACCAAGGTCTATCAACCTGTAAAGAAAATTCTGCGATATGCGACAACTGTTCCACTTTGTCATCAGAATCTATTGCTCCATAAACACAAGTAATTAAAATCTTATTATCTCCTAGAGTCAGTTCAAAATGGCACACATTGAATTTTGAATCAATTAACTTCATCTCTATGTTGTTGGACCAAGCTATAGCTAACCCTTTTGCTAAACCCACAAATGGAACAATGAACCAGTCGTGAAAATGAGATTTTTTTAAAAGCATTTCCATGCTAGACAAAGGGGCCTTAGTCTCCGCTAGAGAAATTATATCAGGTTTGTATAACTGACATAAACAGTCGAGATGATCCCTAGTTAACAGCGTCCCTATGCCCTGGACATTCCAGGATAGGATTTTCATGTTTGGAAAAAGAAGAAAACCAGGGAGGAAAGAAAAATTTAAAGCATAAAATTGCCAGGCTAAGAGAATTTTGTTTGATAGCTAAGATCTGACAGGCTATAAGAAAGGAAAATAAGTACTGGAATATGCATTGAAAAATATACAAATCCTGAGGATCTCCGATTTCCTGAGGGTGGAAGAGAACAAATGTTTAAGGAAAAAAAAAAGCGAGTGAATATCAAAAGAACTACAGAATACTGAGAGGAAAAAAACAAACTTGTTGATTGGATTAAGAAAGACAAAATAGACTGAAATTTGTATTGAACGGAAAAAAATTGTTGAATGAACAAATTATAAAAAGAAGTTGAAGAAGAGATAATTACAATGTCACAAAAATATAAGAGTACTAAAAATTACCATATTATCAAAAGATGTTGTTGCTGCATTATAGGGATCATAATCATATACTTCAAAACTGTCGATAAACAAATATCCATTATGGTTACAAAAGTATAGTGTTTTCCTGTTAACGACCGAATGGGAAGAGCAAGAAAATTAACTTGTGGATCTAATATAATACAAACTCTGGAATCTGTGTCCAACTCCTGTGTGAGAAAGTATACCTATAACCAATCACCAATTTATCGTCTTAAAAAGGTAGAGCCACCAGAAGGGGCAACTAACAAGACCATCAGGGGAATTCACCATCAAAATCTAGAGAAAAACAAATGTTAACAATGCACGGGGTATGGAAGATGATAAAACATTAACATAGAAATAGATGCAGAAAAATCTTAATAAGTTTTTTGTGAAAAAAAGAGACACTGAAGCGAAAGAATGGAACCTTTAGACACCGAGAAACTGAACCAAAAGAAAATTCACTTATAGGGGTGATAATTAGACTATGCTGGCTCTTATTCGAAAGGAAACCAATGGATGTTAACTATTCCACAAGACAATGACAAGGAAAACCAGATGAAATTAAGTCTGATAGGGGACCAAAATAGTTAAAACCATGGAAAAATTAGGAGGTCGACACAAACACAATAAAACCACTGGGTGTAACTATTTCATAGAAACCGCAGCAAACTAGACCAAAAAAATGAGTCTAACAGAACAACAATAAGTTAAACAGAGAGAAAAATTGGTGGGGTTGGCACAAATGAATTCAAATCGGTCAGCAGGATACAATCACTTAATATGCAGACACCTATTAAATTCAAGGAGCACAAATACAAACACCTAATATGCATATACATGATAAGAAGAAACCCTTAGAAAATCAAGGAAATTGGAGATGCAATTAAAATTAAACTAGGTAAAAAAAAACAACAAGGCCAACCCATGAATTTGGACAAATTGATACTAGAAAGTGAAAAGCCCTGAATATTGAGCTCTTTATCTAAAACAAAAGATGAAAAAGATTCAACTGACCATTATGAGGATAGCACCACCAAGATGAGCACCAACTTATAAATACTTGTAAGGGGATGAGACCACAACAACTATCTCGTTTTCCTTTTCTCAAATTCTTTCTTAATTGAACAAGATGGATATAAAATACTAAGCTCCGAAACATGAAATCCACCTCCAACAGATGTAACCATTATCTAAGGTGATATGATGTTAGATTCAGTTAATCAGCAGCTTGACATGGTAATTAAATAAGTTTGCCAGGGCCCCAAGCGACGATTTAGCCGCTCATGGTTTTCATATCAGACGAGGTTTGGAAGAAATGAGCTTGAAATAAGATCGTCTCAGCAAGATTCTAGCAATACAATTAATGATACAAGGTACTAAGAGAAGATAAGCGAAGAAAAGAAACGATTTAGTGTTTAAAAGGGATGATTCAAAGACAAGCAGGAGATGAAATTGAAGAAAAATTATAAATCGGAGAGAAACTGGGTCGACTCGTTATCGCCCCTTCCTCAGACCTTCACCTGGATACTCAAGAGTTTGACTGAGGTAAAAATCTTTTTATGGAGATAAAAACTTTTGAATCCATTCTTGAAAGAATGGAAGCTAAATGTAAAGGTTGGAAAGGTATTGTTCTTTCTCAACCAAGTAGATCGGTTATGAAAAAAGTTGTTCTTGCCAGTATACCAACTTTTCAAAAGGGGTTTTTAGTTCTCCCAAAGAAAACAAAAAATTATACAAAGAGATTTTTGGTGGGGAAAAGACTCTTGTGCAAAAGGTTTCTATCCAAAAGCTTGGCCATTTCTATGTAAACCATTTCAAAAAGAGGGCTTAGGCTTTACAGATGCACATAAATTTAACCTTGCAATATGCTAGCAAAATTAGCTTGGAGACTAATCAAGGAACCAGATACCTTATGGGCTAAAACAATGGGATGTAAATACTTTAGGATTAAATCTCCTCTTACAGGGAGGTAGTCAATTGAGATTTTTATAGACTTTCATAAAAAAAATATTTGAGTGACTCCCTAAGGTTCTCTACAAATATAGAGATTTCTGGTGATTCTCTGAGAGTATATTAGAGAGTCTTTGTGACTTGTAGAGACGAAAATTGATATTCGTAAAGAGTCTCTATGATTTATAGAGACAAAAAAATGTACAATATTTAATCAAAATTCAAAACATCTACTGGTTACTTTATTATCCACATTATAATCTAAATAAAAATACCATGAATACCTAGTAAAATACGTGTGCATTGTCAAAATAAATCTTGTTGTTGCCTTATGCCTATGTTTTCATATTTTTTTTCACTCATCCCACATTCATTTTATTTCCAATTCAATCTCGCCACTGGATTACTCCGTAAATGGCCCGTTACTTGGTCATCAGCTCAAACAAATAATTCAAAAAAAAAAGGCCCTACTCTCAAAAACAAATATTCCCCAAGTTTCCAAGTCTCCAGAAATATCACCTCTTGAGGAGAGATTTCTACCATGCCTATTTTCCTAAAAAAGTCTCTCCAAATCTCTGAAAACAATAAATCAATGACTTTCAATTCTCATTCGAATAATAGTGATGTTGTGGTGATTCTTATGAAATCCTAATCAAATAACATGGAGTTTCGGAGAATTCAAATGACTTAAAAAAATGTCTCTAACCAATAACAAGAGACATAAGGAGACTCACCAAAAGTCTCAATGGACTAACAATGGATTTGAAAACTCTCTGAAAATCACTCATTTGACTAACCCCCTGTTAGAGCAAAACCTCCAGCTAAATGCACTTGGATTTGGAAATGTATCAGTAATATCTGGAATGATAACTGGATGCCTGGTCTAAATGAAAAATTTAGCTACCTTTTGTAATCCAACTAATAATCACCTAACTCAGGTATCAGACTTAATTGACCCTTCTTCTAATAAATGGAGTCTCTCCCTTATTAGCTCTGTTTTTCCTGAGGATATTGCAACTAAAATTAGTAACATTTACCTTTTATGGATAATACTCAGACAAAAAAACAAGACCAACTTAGATGGAACATAACAAATCATGTGAATACACAGTTAAATCTTTGTATGATAAATTAAATGAAGCAGGAAGTGATATTGTCAGCTTATCCTTACCTGAGTCTTTCTGGAAATCTCTATGGAAATTAAATGTCTCTCAAAGAATTAATTTGTTTTTATGAAAATGTTTACAGATGACGCTTTCTACAAACTCTAAGCAATTTGGAAAAGTAAAGAACATGTACCCATCTTGTACTATGTGTGGAGAAGAAATAGAAACTACTGAACATCTTTTGTTCCATTGACCTTATGCTAAAAAATTATGGAATTTTAAACCTAACACCATAACACTGAATCTAGATTCTACCAGTAAGATTCTTGACCTATGTAAAGATTAGTTTAACAATCCTAGACAGGAAATTTCTATAGAATTAATTCTCAATAAGATGTGGTTCATTTGGAAGGAAAGGTGTAATAGAGTTTTTGAAGATAAATCTAAAACCCTCTCCAGTCTGGCCTTAAAAATTCAGAAGCACATTACTTTTTTGTCTAAGAGAAAATTCAAAACCAGTAAGAATAGGAAGACTACAAAGAAGATACCTAATCTTACTTGGGTGGCACCTCAAAGATCTTCACTAAAAATAAATGTGGATGCAACATGGATCTCAGGACTTTTACCATCAAGTTTTTCTTTAATTATGAGAAATGACACATGGACTTTCAAAGGAGGAAGAGAAAGATCATCAACCAGTCCAGACCCTCAAGAAGCAGAAGCTATAGGAGTCTTGCAGGCAGCAACTTGGGCTAAGGAAAAAGAGCTCAAGGATTTTAGCATAGAAGGATATTGTGAAAGCCTTTTCAATTACCTTAATGGAAAGAACCCAGACATTTCTTGGTGCAGTAAAGCTCTATTAGATGAAGCAAATAGGATAGCAAGACAATGCACCAATTTTTTGGATTTTATTTTGTTCCTAGAATAGGAAATATGGTTGCTGATACTCTAGCTAAATTTGCACGGACTATAAATTCAGTTTTAGATTGGGAGATTACTCCTCTAACTTGTATGCAACACCATTATCAGTAGATAAATCTAATATCCGGAGAGTTAACCAAACCTCCATATTAATTTAGAGTCTTAATTTTTTAATGAAATATCTTATTCACCAAAAAAAATAGATGAGTATAAATAAGTAGGCCCAAATTATTTTTGGGTATCCCTCAAAAAAACGCCTGGTTGTTTCCCAGATCCTTGTAGTCTTCACAAGCATCGATTTGACACAATTTGTGCATGCAATTTTTTCGGAAAAACGTTGCGCGATTTTTTCCCGTTTTTTTTGACAAGTATAGGACGAAAAAAAAATGTTATTTAGTGACACTTTCCCAGATTCTTATAGTCTTCACAAGCATTGATTTGACACAAATTTTACACGCTAAATTTTCGAAAAAGTGCTGCGCGATTTCCCCCCGCTTTTTGACAAGTATGGGACGAAAAAAGATATAATGTAGTGACACTTTCCCAGATCCTTCTACTCTTCCCAAGCATCGATTTCACATGTTAGGGTGACATGTATATCCAAAGAGTGCAATTGCAACTCCAAACCTCTGGCGTAACCTCCAAAAGTTAATAACAAAAATATTTTGGCGTAAGGGACTTTATGTATTTCTTCAAAGTGATTATTCTTTGAAGATCGTAGAGGGGAGGGACAAACCGGTGCGACATGGGGCTGAATCTCAGTGGATGGTGGCATCAAAGCCACTCTGCCACTTACAATACCCTGTCGCGTATTTAAGTCGCCAGCAAAGGATTCTACCTGCCACCCGGTGGTAATAGTACTTCAGGGCGGTTTATGCAGCTCTTCCGCTGCGAGGGCTATTCCCACGGCACGTGTCTCTGGGGACCCGAAGGTCCCTACTGCAGGTCAGCAATCGGGTGATGGGCGCATGCGCCGTTTGTTTATCCTGGATTCTGACTTAGAGGCGTTCGATCATAATCATGTACATAGTAGCTTTGCGCCACTGGCTTTTCAACCAAGCGCGATGACCGATTGTGTGAATCAACGGTTCCTATCGTATTAGGTTGAATTACTATCGCGCCATTGTCATCAGTAGGGTAAAACTAACTTGTCTCACGACGCTCTAAACCCAACTCACGTTCCCTATTGGTGGGTGAACAATCCAACACTTGGTGAATTCTGCTTCACAATGATAGGAAAAGCCGACATCGAAGGATCAAAAAGCAACATCTCTATGAACGTTTGGCTGCCACAAGCCAGTTATCCCTGTGGTAACTTTTTTGACACCTCTACCTTCAAATTCCGAAGGTTTAAAGGATCGATGGACCACGCTTACATGGTTCGTATTCGTACTGGAAATTAGAATCAAACGAGCTTTTACCCTTTTGTTCCACACGAGATTTCTGTTCTTGTTGAGCTCATCTTAGGACACATGGGTTATCTTTTAACAGATGTGCCGACCCATCCATACTCCTCACCTGACAATGTCTTCCCCCTGGATCGGCATAGCAAGCTAGCCTTGGATCTAAAAAGAGGGGCGACTCCCCGCTTCCGCCTCACGAAATAAGTAAAATAACGTTAAAAGTAGTTGTATTTCACTTTCGCCACCAAAGACGGCTCCCACTTATCCTACACCTTTCAAGTCATTTGACAAAGTCAGATTGGAGTCAAGCTCAACATGGTCTTCTTTCTTCGCTGATTCTGCCATGCCCATTCCCTTGGATGTGGTTTCGCTGGATGTAGACAGGGACAGTTGGAATCTCATTAATCTATTCATGTGCGTCACTAATTAAATGACGAGGCATTTGGCTACTTTAAAAGAGTCATAGTTACTCCTGCCGTTTACCCGTGCTTGGTTGAATTTCTTCACTTTGACATTCAGAGCACTCGGCAGAAATGTCATGAGATAATGCATGTCATGATATATCAGCAAGTGTCACACCATGTCCAACCAGATAAGTGTTAGAAGCAAGAATTCATAACAGTAAACACTCTCTTTGGAGTAGCAATGGAACCTTCCTCAACCTTATAACAACAAACATTGGGCCTAAGTTCATCCGGCCCATAAGTAGTGAAGGAGGTTCAGGTGGAACATTGGGAAAAACTAAAAGAAGCTTCAATTAACCAGTGGTATACAGTTAAACCTCTATAATTTAATAGTCATGGGACCTCTAAAATTTATTAATTTAAAGAGATATTAAATTATCGATAAATTAATAATTTATTACTTTAAAGATAAATTAATAATATATTAATTTAGAGAATATTTCCTATTGATAATGTCAATAAATTGAACTTGACTCATTTAGTTTGAACGATTTGGAATTTGAAGTATTCTACTATTAATTATTGACTACAAAAAATTAGATATTCATCCGTTGGAAAGTGCCGGTAAAAAACCGTAATTAAACCATTTAAACTGACTGTCGGTCAATAACCGTAATTAATAACGTACAATGTATCTATAAACCCTAATTAACCTAATACAACTACATCATTTAACCTATATATATTACAATTTCATTTTGATATGTATAACAAACTTTTCAATTTTCTTATTAGTAATTATTAATTTATATAATATTTGGGACCCATAAATACTTAAGGGAGATTTTTGAAATGTATTAAATTATTATATTGTCGAAATTATTATTTTAGCACTATAGTCCCAAGAAGGGACTAAGAAATTTTATTATTTTAACGAGATTATTATTTTAACGAGTATTAATTTACAGAGGTTCTACTGTATATGGAGCATGACCAAATCGGGGTATACAAAAATCATGAAAAACTAAATGCACTAAGCAAAGATGCTCATGTTGTTTAATACAAGAATCTAAAATGATGAAAATATGTCTCATTGGACAGCTATGGTACGATGAGTTTTTGATTGGCTGCATCAGCCGTCACAAGGTGCAACTGGTGGTATGGGATTCTTCTAAATTTACAGAATTATCCTTAATCAGATTTGAGTATGATTATATACTCAACTAGCCTTAGCAAATGAGATTAGATTTTGTTTCCAGTTCAATTTAAAGCTTGGATATCTCCTCTGATACTTTACATGGATTATTTGCACTAGAGCTTGAAGCGTAGAATTGCTATCATACTAAACTTGGGAACTGAAAGCAATTTTTATTTGCATACATTGTAGCAATTTTTATCTTCTGCGTCATTGTCCGCGAACTTTTTCATCTAGGTTCTTTTGCACACATTTATAGTTGTTTGTCGTGATTATTTTGTAGATTTTACAAGGGTTGGGCACAAATAATAATGTCTTCAAGGGCCGAATTACAGCATAATACATTGGTGTTGTTATAGAAGTGATGCAGCTTGCGACACCTTAATTGAAATTTGTAAGGCATGGGTTTTAGTTGGGCTGTTTCTTCTTATTGTTCCTCATTTATCTCAGCTTGATAATTGGTAATTGCTTCAAATGGGGTCATACCACGTAATCCTAAAGTTTGAATATAATTATTACCCATTTAGAGAGTATCATCAAAACTGAAAATCTCTGAAAAAGTTCATAAAAAATTAACTAATCTAGACACTTGTATAAATAACAAAAGGATTTCATTAATATAATAAACTGATTTTAATGATGATTACAACATTTAACAGGATATCAGCATCATTTAAATCACCCTAAACTAATATAATTAAAAAGTAAAATAATTCTAAAAGACAACCAACAACAGAAATCATAAAATAAAAATAAAAAAGGAAACTAACAACAGCAGCATTAATTTGAAACTACAAACATATTTCCCTAACCGAAGTTACCAAACACATCTCAGCATTGTCAACTTGTTTTCTACGCCTGTTGAACTTGATGCCCGTCGGCTAACCAAACTGCAAAGCAGATGCAGAAGCTAACTATGGCACAAATCAATTGAACAAGTGCTAATCTCGCGTCTTGGTCATCGGAATTACACCTTTTGTATCCAGCCTCGGTAATAATCAACGACACAAATCCAGATATTGCTCCTTTTATGAAACCAGACTCATCAGATACAACTTTAGAACCAATGAAACAACTGAGTGATACGACTACAAACATAGAGGACACATAAACATAAGGATTGGTTAAACCGCATGCAAAAAGTCCAGCGTTTACAAGCAAACTAACCCAATCGGACCAGGTGATTTCAATCCATCCCTTCTCTACAAACCAAGCCTGCTGAGATTGCACCAACTGGTGCATCCAGCCACCCAAAAGCATCAGTATCCTTGCTATTATACCATTGATGAAAAACCCACATACAAAAAGAGCGATGCCAGAGAGAACTACCAAGGGTGTTGAAAGCGAGTGATGATTGAAAACAATAACTATTGTACACCAAGCTGAAGGTAACAATAGAGAGAACAAAAGTAAGATCTTTCTTAGATAAAAAGGTTTTGGAGCTGTATCGAATACAGTACCGAATCAGAACCCAAAACACTGATTACACCAAGCTGTAAAAATGGTATTATCTCCATTAACGTTAGCCTCTTCATTAACGTTAGCCATTTTTAAAGAGGAGAAATTAAAGAACAAAGGAAAAACGATGAAGTTAGAGAGAGAGCAGGGTTTTCACTAAAACAGAGAGAGAGTGAAAGTGAGTGAGTTAATGAGAGATTATTTATTTTTTCGGTAAGTAAAGATTTGTTGAGAGATCTTACTCGTGTTATATAGCTAGAGGCAGAAATTAGGGTTTGATTTTTATGGGATTAGATTACTTTATTTACCATTTTTAAAAATGAAAATACGAGAGATTCTCCACAATGTAGAGAGACCGGAGAAGGTTTTGTGGTGGGTATTGCTGCCACCTATGGTTTTGTTTTGTGTCTTCTGTAAACATAGCTCTGTTGCCCTCCCTGATCAGTTTTGTAAAATAGCTCAAAATGGTAAAATTTGAGAGACAAGAGGCCACACCAAAAGAGAATAACACATTTTCGGTTTCAAATTCAAATTTTGAAACCCCAAAAATCATGTTACTTCTGATGAGAAGTGACAGCTCACTCCCATACCTTTTAAATCCTATCCAATGCCGCAATGCGTAGAGTAGAGTTTGTTAGATCAGTGCATGCCAGTCAGCTTGGACGTCGATCGCATGTTACGTCCAAATCCAGCTAAATTAAGTCTTCAAAACATCCAGCAAGGCTTAGTGACTGGGACCAATCTAATAAACCTGGCTACCTTAGTTAAGGAATGGTCAAGATAGGTTCATTTGTTGGGATCTGGACCCTCTGTGCCCACTAATTTCCTCATGTAGATTACATTACGCATGTCCAACGTGTAATTCAAATACAAATGGGGCTTCACATGATTAAGTACTCTTGCACACGTATTGCAAAACCTAAAAATGACAACTGATTTCCAAATTTGTGTTTTAGGATCGTAATGGGAAATCTAATCTTTGAAGTATTTATGTTTATGTAATTAACCAAAACGAAGTAGAAGAAACTACAAATTCTAGAGATTTTTGAATGAAACAGTATCCTTAAGAAGACTCTACACAGGATTAGACTTGAATTTAGATTTTAAATTTCAGAAAGAGCTGAACAAAGTATTATTCAGTTTGTAGGTAAATGTTTTACTAAAAATTAAAGCAGCAAGGCCCATGGTTCATGAGGCCATGACCATACACAAACGCGACTCCCTCACAGAACAACCACTGTCTTTGCGAGATTACCCTCAAAGCGTTTTTTGTGGTAAGTCGACCGCAACATTGTTTGGTTTTTTGTCAAGATTTGGAGTCTTGGACGTGACCTGCAATCCAATTTGCGCAGGATTTGAAGGTACAAGAATGAGCTGTTACCATTTTTTAGTCAAGTAATGTTTCAAATTTTTGAATTTGATTTCCCAATTTGTGTTTATTTTGCTTTTGTTGTCTTAGCTTTTCTTTTAGGCTTTACCATTTTGGGTTTTCATGCAAAATTGAAGGTAATAAAGCTGATTTTACAGAATGTGGAGACAGAATACAGATAGCAGAGACTAGAAAACAAACCTTCTCTCGTCTCTACTATGCATGCGCAGAACCTCTGTATGTATTTTGATATTTGCATAGACAGGACAGCACCATTAAAAGCTTTAGTTGAAGCTGTACATATTTTCTTTTTACGAAATCCATCCATAAACAAAATTAAACTAATTAATCAGACTCTTGCATAATAAATGGAAGGATTTTATATACTCATATATATTAAAGATAGATGTACGCATTGCATTGCCATTCGCATGAGTGCAAATATCTAACGATTTAAAAGGCACGGGTACACGAAAAATAGGGGTGCAAAATAGTCCATCATAATTGTTATGTGGACAAGCACGAGAGATAAGGTCGGAAAGCAGGTTTATGACAAAACACAGATTCGAAATTTTGAATTGATCTTTAACTTGATTTAATTGTGAACATTAGTTTCAAGTAATTCCAGTATAACAAAGTGATGTTTAACCTCATGTGTTTGATGTTTTCGAAAGCTACATTATTATTATTATTATTATTATTATTATTATTATTATTATTATTAT
>JAJJMB010002020.1:7451555-7799987 GCA_023531105.1 Papaver atlanticum | reverse complement strand
ATTATTATTATTATTATTATTATTATTATTATTATTATTATTATTATTATTATTGATGGTACATGCTCATGACAAATTTGGGTCCTAATTAATATTACCTACATGATAAGCTATTTTTTAAGCAAATAAATGCAATAAGTTGCCAATCCTAAGCAAAACCAATCAATGCAATAAGTTGCCGATCCTAAGAAAAATCACGTCTCTTTCTGACATGATTACGAAATATAAGATTTTTCTAGATGGTTATATCCCTGGAGGTCACCCGAAAACGGCTCCCAGTATTAATAGTGAACATTATTAATCTTTTGATTTAGTGTAGCGTTACAAATTCAGATAATAACTACAGAAATTCAATTAAATACTACTTAAGTGGTGGAAAATTGATAGTTGTGGCCCGTTACTGCGACGTCAGCCAAATTTCTTAGATGCTTTTCAAAGTCCCTTATCTGAGTAACCAATCCTCTCTCAATCTTTGCTATTTTGTTCTAGTGATTATCAGTGTTGTATCTTTAATCTACAAACTCTCTTTTAGTTCTCGCAAAATTGTTACTACAACTGCCATTATCAACACTAAAGATTCAACCAAACCAAAAGAGTTTCATAACATTCAATATTCACAAAGTAATACTGGCATTAACTGCTAATTACATATCTTTTCAAACCTACCTGAAAACCCTTGTTAACTGCCTCAAGAATTTTCAGTTCAATATCTCTACACAGAGTAACTACTCTCAAACTTTTCATTATAGCAGCACAACAAAAAAACAACATTCCCATACTACTGCCACCACTTCCTTCCAACATCAGAAGATGGCACTGAAAACTAACAAAACCATCCGAAACAAGCAAGATAACAACAAGAAAAACACACATAAATGGCTAAACACCAATAAGGTAAACATCCACAGCAACAGTATTAAGAAGACTAGAAGCAAGCATCAGCGGACCTTGTTCAAAAAAAACTTGTTAATCATCTTTAAACATTTTTCAAAGCATAATTCCTCAGTTCTTGCTGATACCCCAAGGTAGATTATCAGTAATCCTCCCCATCGTAGCTCCAATTGTCCTCTTCGCCATACTGCTCATTGTAGTCACTTCCAGAAGATGCATGAGGCGCATAATTAACTGCCATCAGAATCGTCAGAGTCATCTGAATTACTCTCATTATCTTCATCATTTTCATCCTCTAAAAGTTCCTCATCATCATCTCTTGATTCCTCACCTTCATGCATGGTCCGGGAAAAGATTGCAGAATTGGCCTTCTCATCTTGATACCTATTATAGAGACTATCGTCATGATACTTTTCCATCCTCCTCTTCTCCTCTGCAATATCTGAATCTTCTCACTTGATGAATCTACCTCCTCGACGAAGTATTCATATCCCTCTTCATCTTCCTATGAATAAGTTTCAGTCGCACTACCTGAAAAAGCGGGGGTCTAACAAACACACCCAATATTTCGTTCAGCAATCTGCATGGACTAACTCCAATATACTTCTGAGAGAATCAACTAGACAGTCAGACTCAATCAAGGAAAGATATCCAAGAGTTATATCTCAATTTCTCAATACAATCTACAATCGAACAGATAGAAATATGTGAGCCTGATTGATATGAGAAATAACTTGGACGGTATCAAAAACCAATGTCCAAGCGTCAATCAATTTCTATCCAACAACCAAAGGTCGGATTTACCAATTGATTGAACTACGCACAACCTGTGATATTTCAATTATATAACAAATATAATGCGGAAAAGAAATAACACAGACACCAGAAGTTTTGTTAACGAGGAAACCGCAAATGCAGAAAAACCCTGGAACCTAGTCTAGTTTTGAACACCACACGTATTAAGCCGCTACAGACACTAGCCTACTACAAGTTAACTTCGGACTGAAATGTAGTTGAGCCCTAACCAAGTTTCACACCGATTAAGGTACAGTCGCGTTCCTTACACCTCTGAATCCCAGCAGGACTCTACGCACTTGATTCCCTTAGCTGATCTCACCCACAACTAAGAGTTGCTATGACCCTAAGTCGAAGACTTTATAAACATATATGTCTCCCACAGAAAAGTCTATTCTGATAGATAAATCTTCCTCCCACAGAAATACCTACTAAATTTTTGTTCCGTCTTTTGATAAATCAAGGTGCACAGGAACCAATTGATAATCCGGTCTTATATTCCCGAAGAACAGACTAGAAATATCAATCACCTCATAATAACTTGACTATATGGTAGTAGAACAAGTTATTTTGGAATCACAAAAAATGAGACGAAGAGCTTTGTGATTACTTTTTATTTCTTACATATCGGAGATAAATCTCGAGCAAATCTTAGATAAGATGGTACTCACTACGATAGAACAAGTAAGATCAGAATACGCAACTACAGAGAAAATAGTTGGATCTGGCTTCAGAATCCCAATGAAGTCTTTAAGTCGTTAACCTATAATGGTTTTTGGAAAAACCTAGGTTAAAGGAGAATTGACTCTAGTCGCAACTAGTATCACACAGGAGGTGTGGGGATTAGGTTTTCCTGTTGCTAGAGTTCTCGCTTATATAGTTTTCAAATCAGGGTTTGATAGCTTTGAGACAAAGCAATCAATATTCACCGTTAGATGAAATCCTGATTTAAGATTCAAGCTAAGTTTGCTTAAAACCAAAGCAATATCTCTCCACCGTTAGATGGTCTTAGCTTGTTACACACAAATGAAATATACCTTCATTTAGAAATGGGTAATCGTACCTAAATGTGTATATTGAGTTGGTTCAACAATAGTTAACCGAAGTTATCCATATGAACACTTTTGTATTAACCACATTCACACTTCTAGTTCAAACATGATGATCAATCAAACATGAAAGATAATCAAATGAATCTAATTGTGTTACTCATAAAATTATTCAATTGTTTATATCTCATAGAAGTAGATATGAACACAACTGAAACAAAATCGGATTTGATTCATGATTGTACAAAGTACTTATTCAAGAATCAATTCATGAACATTTAGCCATGGTTTGCAAAGATAGCATTCCTTAATTTATAAATGTATTTGTTCATGAATATGAAATCATAATTAACCGATTTTAGAACTTTAACCAACACAGTTTGCAAACGGGTACGCAAACTTAAGTTCCGAACTTTGGTATTTTCAGATAGTTCGCAAACCGGTATGCATACTGTTTTCCCGGACCTAACTTAGGTAAAACTGTACGCGTACTGGTATGCGTACTTGGTTCCCAGACTTTAACAGTTATAACTGTTTGCATACTGGTATGCAAACAAGGTTTCCGGTCCTGAATCATATCACAACAGTTTGCATACTGGTATGCATACTGTAATGTATCCAGACAAAGGTTAATTGTTCTGAACTCCCATTTCAATCATTGAAACATCCTTAGAAAACGACAATAGCTGTCTCACACAAACTATTAGCTTATAAGTAATTTTCAAGTGATCGAATGATCAATACGAAACTTTCCGAGTCGACATCAAATGACCGTCTCACACAAATCATGTAAGATGTTTCAAGGCAATTTTCACATGATCATTTTTTGAAGTTTCCAACAAATAAATTGTTTCCAACTAAACTCGTCAAGAATAATGATGAACGTAGCTAAAGCAAAAAGCTTTAAACTCGTATTTCGAGAAATAGATAAGCGATATAAACTCGGCTCGAAATATCACATGTGTATAATAGTAAAGTCAATATAGCTATACAACTTGTGTCTCAATAGGAGATAGAATAGAATAGACTTTTGAGTAATAGATAAGTTTTAGTCTCCACATACCTTTTGTTGATGAAGTTCCTCCAAGCTCTCCTCAGTAGATCTTCGTCTTCAATCGATGAACGTCGTGAAGTCTAAAGATCAACTACATATTTTATCCTAATCTGAGACATATCTATAAGTAGACTAGAAATCAAGACTTATAGTTTTGATCACCTAAACTTGACAAACAAGCTTTAGATAGCAACGCTTGCGAGTTCGACCGAGCAGTTCTCTAACACTACCACGTCTCTTCCAATTTTTTCGTGCAGATCTCTCCTCACGCTTTCTCTCTTTTATTGCTTATCTTTTCTATTTCCAAGCAGCAAACTCAGCAACATTGTTCTTTCGCTCTCTCTAGTTCTCAGCCTCTTGATTCCGACGATCTAATTCAAACAGCAAAACATTCTTCAACCTCTTTAATTCTCGATTATTCAATAATTTTGTTATGCTCTTGGCAAGATCATATGAAGCAGGCGTGGGCAGGGATGCATGGATATGATCACCATTATTTTCCATTCTCTTATCTCTCCTCTCTTGTTCTAATTTTTCCCGTTTCTTGGTTAAATGTTTGCTATAATGGTAGTTTCCTAATTAACCCATTTTATAGATCCCTAATCAATACCATTTATAGTCATTTATGGTGTTTGGATGAACGTCATGTCCCTTGGATATTCGTGCCAATTCAAAGCCACACGCATCGTCTCCTGAACCATCATTACTCTTTGCAAACCTATTATCAAAACCTAACTTTAGACGTTTCATTATTCCCTAAACCCTTCAGCACTGTCATTAAGTGGTGCATTGGTGGTTCACCTAATTTGGATAAGTTTTTTCGAGCACTAATTAGAGTCTTTTATTTTATGCAGATTTAGAGATGGAAGCACCTGTTGAGAGGCAATATTGTTAACCGAGGCATGTTGGCTAGGTCAGTTGTAACTACACGAGTCGTCTGGCTTAATCCAAAAATTCAAAATATTAATACCCAAAGAATGACCCATATTATATACCCCAGTCAATATTTCAACAAAAAGTCAAAATTCTTTCCCGCCCCAAATTTGTCTCTTTCCACCCAAAAACCTAATTTCAATACCCTAATCACATTTGGCAGTACGTGCTATCAGTATTATACTTACCATATAAAATACAACCGCATTCATTTCTCAACCGCCATCCTTTGCCTCATACTTGCATATGTGACCTACGTCAAGCAAAATCTATGTTCTCGTATCTATGGTGGATTTGTTTTATTATCCATACATTACCAAACCCATGTGAAATACTTGTACTCAGCTCTCCAGAATCTATCAGAAATATGAGGATAAAGATGTTGGGTCTCTAGTTAATGGTACCATGGTTCTCATACATGTCACTAAAGATTTCATGATTTCTTCAATTTTTCCCACTTTCCAAAATAAGGACCTATTTCAACCTTCACATATTTCCAAATTTAAGGTTCGGTCTCAAACAAATACTTTCATTTGTTGCTACATGAATATCTTAGTGGTATGTCAGCATCGGAACACATGTTCCCTCATCATATGGCACTGTCATATCCAAATATGCATGGAAACCAAGTTCTATTTGATATTTATAAAAAACCATCTCAAGAACTGATTCCTTTCTCAAGTTTTTGCTGAGGTTCAAGATGGATAAAAATATTATTGATATTGGTTCACAATTACAAAAGCTTGAAACCTGTCCTCCCGCTGAGATTAAGTGTTATTTCTCAAGGGAACACAAGAAGAATCACATATCTCGTGATCCCATGTTCTATTTAATGAGGGACTTTGAAATTGCTCAAGAACATTTGGAAGCTTCTATAAAGAATGAAAAATGGCTTGAATCAACTCTTTTGAAGTTGATTGTTGAGGTGAACCTCTTGAAGAGAAGATTCAATCTTCTAAAAGAAAAGAGAAGACAGAAGAACCTGATTTTTGAAGAATCTTAAGTAAACATTAAGAGCACCACTAGAGATTAAGTTATTTGCTAAAATACTTAATCCAAGAGAAATAGACATCAGTTTTTGATTTCTTTCAATAATTGTATAAGGTCTATTATGAATAAAACTATCTATTATTTATGAATAAAATTATTATTTTATAATTTTTCTTATGATAGTTCTCGATTACATATCCTGTGCTTGAATGCTTTATTTTATTGCTATGTATGTTTATGGGATGTTTGATTTCGGTTTTCATAACCTTATTATTCGATTTCATATGGTGTGAACCCTTATGGTTTGGGTGACTTTTTGGTAGCAGGATTAAGTTCTAGCCCATGTTGGTAGGCTTTATCAAAGGATCATAAGGGGTTCTGATTGAAACTAATATGTGAAAAAGTCACAATATGTTGAATCGTTTTTGGTTTGGCATAAAAGCATATGTGTTTCGGGGTTTCAACTTTTGCATTGCATTAGTTAAAACCGGTTTTCAACCTTTCTCTGGTAAAGGTTGGTCCTTGTTGTTGTTCTTTTGTCTGGCGAGAGGATGAAAACACATTGGGGAGAGTTCTATGTGAACTTGCGCTTAATGATATATCTTTGGGGTGAAGGGGATGCGGAATCTTAGGTAACGAATTTGTTAGTTAATCGTTTTCCTGTTTAAGAAAAGACTGATTTTGTTGCATATATTTATTGCTTTTGCTTAACAAAATTTCGGTATAATTGATGTTTATTCCATTATTTGTGTATGGATGTGTGTGTGATTCAATTGTTTCCGGTTAAGAAAAACTATTGTTATCTTTCTTTATTGTTTGGTATCAATTGTTTAGGCTTACGAAATTACGGTGCAATTACAGTACTATAATGTCTATGTTTGTTTCAATTGCTTCCAGTTGAGGTAAATAATTATGTACATTGATTTATTTGGTTTGTATGAATTGTTTATGGCTTAACAAAAAGGTTTTCGGGATCAATTGTTTAGTCCAATTCGATTCCGGATAAGAGAAACTAAGTTAATTCTGATCTTAGTTAGACTTATCAAAGTGGAGGTTTCGGTTATTCAAGTCTAATCGAATGCCTTAACAAGAAATGCTAGTTAACAAACCTAGTACTTGTCTTGTTTAAAAGTGAAAGGTCTAAGTTATTATTTGAATAATTAGAACCTGATGAGAAAAATAGAGTTAATTCTGATCTTTATTTTGGTCTTATCGAACAAGCGATTGTATTTGTACAATCGGTTTAGCAAAAGAACTAAAGTGCTTAGTCAATTTTTTTGATTTGCTAAACTATTAGGGAAAATTGCTTCGGGAAATTGTTTCCTTGGTAACATATCAAAACAAAATTACTTTGTAGTTTCGATATTGGTTGTCTAAAATAGTGTATGGAACCCTCGTGCTTAACTCTTATAGGTTTTGCAAGTCTTTTAGATTTGTAAGATCCTTTCGGTCTGTCTTTTATTTGCTCGTACCTTTGTCATTTTGTGACAAAAATGGGGAGAAATATATGGAGTAAACAAGTGATTTTGTATTACTAAGGAAAGGACAATGGTGCTTAAACGTTATATCTAACGAAAGAGTAAAGCATAGACTAAGGGGGGGTAACATATCATATTGATACTTGTGGTTATCTTAACTACAAAGGGAATAACAAAGACGTGCGGATTGAAAATCTACCTATCTTACCTTTAGGGGGAGTATTAGCTTTGTTATTATAATGTCAACATCGGCATTTATGGATTGAATGTATACAGATTATTGTGCTGTTGAAACTTGGCATCAAGCGTATGTGTAATGAATTCTTGTAATTTGTTTATACATATGATGTAAGAGTTTTGTCACTAAAATTGACAAAGGGGGAGATTATTAAAGCATAGCTCGGTTGAACCCACCAAGCGTTGGTATGTCAAGTTTGGTTGTCATATTTTAGTGAATCAAAACTCATTTAAAGAGTCGCTTGATTATTTACTAGAGTCAACTTCGTATAGGTTAGCTAGAAAGTTACTAGGATATGAGACTTACAAGTATTACGTGAAGACTTGAAGAATGTGAAGAAGTAAAGATCTACAACGACGATATCATCCTTCCACTTGAGGTTAGTAATATTTGACTTGAACTGTTTCATTCCTTACGTATCTTTCAAGTCATGCATATTGAAGACATAATTGCGAAGATGTGAATGATTATACTCTAGTTAGACATAGTATTAAGGAATTACAATACGAAGTATAACGTCTATCTTTTGAACTTCGTATATAAGACATCGACATAATCGTATGAATGCTATTGTGATTATGTATGGGTATGTCTGAAGATTTCGTCCTAGGAAACAATGTTTTACATTTATTTAAAGGAAGTACATTCATAAATTTGTTTTGTGAATCGAAGGGGAAATCACTAGGCATTGGGGAACCGATCCTAGTAAGAGGTGCAACCGATCACAAGCATGAGGAATCGATCCTTGTAAGAGGTACAACAAGTCTTAGTAATTGGTAACCGATCATATGACTTGTGAAACCGAATACAAGTTAAATACCATAAATATGTGGTAACCGATCCTAGTACCTAGTCAACCAATTTTTGGAAAGCTAGTGTGACCGATCCTAGTACCCACATGGAGGTAGAACCGAAGCTTTGTGTTTTGGTAGAACTGTGAAACCCATTAATGGTGATTTGATAGGATAATCAATCACATAGTTCTTGGAAGTCAGATGAACCAATTCTAAACTTGTTTGGAAGTGTGGCAAATCGGTTCCAAGATGGTAAATACAAAAAAGGATTTACCAAGTAAAGATGTCGACATACTTTGAACATGTGCAGTAACTCTTATCTTTTATTGTTCAAAGATATTCCTTAATAGCTAAAGGAGAATCCCGGATCGAAATAAATTGAGAATCTTTTAATTAAGGTTTTTAGTTTTATATGCTTTTAATTTCCAGCAATTAAATGCATATCTTTAGAAAATAAAAATTAGTAATGTGCATTTACTAATTGAATATTTTCTACTGGGATTTCGGTCAATATTTGGACAATGCATTTCCAGGAACTATGAAAACCGATTTTGGGGTTTATTTCATATCTTTGAGAATATTCGGTTTTAGAAATTCCTTGGTGTCCAAACTTCCTTTGTCTATAAAAATTGAAGTTTGCATTTCAAGAAAACTAATCCTTAGAGCCAGCAAAACTACCTAGTTGTGTTGTTACTGGTGGAGCCGTCTATTCGGGGAGGAAAGTATCCTAATTAGGCGAAATCTCTTACGACCGCTCGTTTTAAAGACTTCTTTGGGATTGGGAAGCTCTACGAGTACCGTTGGTGGGAAACTGATAATTGCAGTTTATTATTAGTTTTCGATCGATTTGATTGACTAACGGTTGTTGAACTTTAATTGCACCTAGTTTATTTATGCTTGAGAGTCTTCTCTTCTGATATAAGATTCACTCAAACTAGATCGAAGTGTCGACGGGGATCTTTAGACTGTTTATAGATCTAAAGACGTCTTGTGATAATCCATTGTTAACAGACTCCGTTCTGTGTATGATTGATCACAAGAGATTCAAGTTGTTTGTGTGCAGGTGTTTATTGAAGATCTAAGAAGATTTGAAGACAAATAAGATTTCTTATTTGATTTCATAATCTTTGGTGTGCACAAAACTTGATCGGCTGGGGATCCAACTATAATCGGTTTATCTTTGTGATAACCTTGATTGATTAGTTGAGTAGATCGGCATCAATACAATTCTTTGTGATTAAGAGTATTGATTGCATAGTCTAGACAATTACTTTGGTAGTTGTTAAGAGATAGATCTAAGAACCTGACAAAGGAGTTTATTGGGATAAATGGAAGAGCCTTTTGTCAAACTCATATCACTTTGTTTGAAAAGAGTTGTTACCAAACAGATTTGTTGTTCCTTTACTGTTTGGAATACGAACCAAAGGAATTGTTCCAAGTGCCTTACTTATTACAAGTTGGAGGCGCATGGATACTGAGGGAACTAGGTGAACTATAGGTTTAGTTGCTTGGTCTCAACTATACGAAGTTGGTTTAGATTTTGTATAGCGGCTTAATTATGAGAGTATTCAATTCTGGACTAGGTCCCGGGGTTTTTCTGCATTTGCGGTTTCCTCATTAACAAAATCTTGCTGTGTCTTTTACTTTTCTATTTCCGCAATTATAATTGTTTTATTTAATTAGAAGTAAAATACACAAACGTTAATTCCTATTTACTTGATAGCAATCCTATTGTGTTTTGTTAAGTCTGAACCTATTATCAAGTAAACATACTTCGTTGTTGTATTGTCTCGATCTCGTATCCATAGACGATCACACAAAGTGTGAACCGATTAGTTGTATTGTCTCGACTTAGTCCATAGACAAACACTTTCGGAGAAAGGACTTATATGTGGAAAAGTTTTAGATTGAGGTATATTTGGGTACCCTCGTCTTTTCAGGATGAAAATCTTATCTCTCATAATAATGATAGAGGAAAAGTTGTGGTCACTACACAGAGTACTAATAAAGCTGATCAAGAATTTCTGAAGGATAGTTTCCAAATGGGCCCTTTTTTCAATTGATCTGCAGCTCTAAAAATCTTTGATGTTGGGTTTGTTCAGCAACAAAACCAAGTTCATCTAAACAATGGTCTCCCATTTATTTTCAAACAAGTTTCTAATCAAACTGATATTGCAGCTGACTCAATTCTGACTACCGAACCGGCTAAATCGGGGCCGATTCGTACCTCTAGCTCAGCTAGAAGATTCAAGTCTTCAGCTATTCCTCCCAGAAGATTACTATTTCTAGAGAAGAAGTTGTTTCTTTGGCTGCTGAACATGATGCTCTCTCAAATATCAAAAGGAAAATTAATCCCAGAGTTGATCTCTGAAAATGTAATAGAGCTAGTTATTCTACACTAGCTAGTATTGTTGTCATTCCTGAGCAAAATGATTCTTCTGAAACAGATTACTCCAATTTGTGTCCTCCTATCACTAAACTATGAGATCTCCAACTATCGATCTATCTAATTGTACCCTTATTACCCATTCTTTGATAAATCCTTACGGTAGCTACAATGTGCCTTCTGATGCTTCTCCGGATAACAATGTCGTCCATAATAATTCTCATCATGAGGCTACCAATATGGATCTCAACTCTTCTTAAGGAGCAAACCAAAGTGGTAGTACTACCAATTCCAAGCCTAATGGTGGTCCTGTTTCCACCAATCAGGTAAATTCTTCTACCTCTCCTCCTATAAATGCTTTCAATGCTGCCATAAATCCTGAGTCTACCTTTCCTGTTAATAATGTCAACTTGTTATATTAGAATGTTAGAAGATTAGGTAAAAAATATGTTAACAAATAGTTCCACTTGTACTTTCAACGTACCTAGTATTGGAAGAAGTGGTGGTTTTGTCCTGGCTTGGAAAAGGAAATCAATCTTAACATTTTATCCTCCAGCTTGAGGGGATCTATGCTACGACCAATGATATTATCCATTCTACACTTTGTCATATACATTTTATCTATGGAGAACCTAATAGTAGTCTTAAATAATCCTTCTGGGATAGTCAATGTCAATTTCCACTAATACCTCCTACTGAACCTATTTTATTTGTGGGTGATTTTAATGCTCTCATAGGTACTGAAGATAAGAATGGGGGCCTAGAAGTAGATGACTCTGACTTTTTTAATCTTAGGAATTTTTGTAATGTGTTTGATTTGCATGATCCTGGTTTTTCTGGTCTTAGGTTTACTTGGTCTACTATGCAACAGGGTACTGATCTTATTCTTGAAAGATTGTATAGATGTCTCATTAATCATATTGTTGAACATTTATTCCCTAAACTTTGTGTTAATAACTTTCCGAGAGATTTTTGTGACCACTGCCCTATGAACATAGGCTACAATTTTGATGATATCTGCATGCCCAGACCTTTTCATTTTATGGCTATGTGGGTTGAAGACCGTACTTGTAAAGACATAATAGTTAATTCCTGGTATGTTAATGTTGTGGGATCTCCATCCTATAAACTAAAAGCTAAACTCTTAAGTACAAAAAAAAAAGGCCTTCGTGATTGGAATAAATCCTTCTTTGGTAACATTCAAACTAATATTTCCACCACTAGGGATGAGTTAGTTGAGGTACAAACTTCGAATCCAACTGACTCTAGTTCTATTTCAAGACTTAGAGCCAGGTTGGAATACCTATATAATTTGGAGGAATTATACTAGAAGGATAAATCCAGAGAGGTGTGGCTCATGGAAGATGACAGAAACACTCCCTAGTTTCATAGAGTCACTTTTTTTAAAAGGAAAAGAAATGTTATTAGTCGGATTAAGAATTCTACTGGTACTATTCTAACTGATGGAGATAGTATCGGTACTTATTTTGTTGAGTACTTTAAGACCTTGTACTCTTCTCATCCATGGCAGTTTCAGGATGAAATTCTTCAAGATCTCCCTGTAAAGTTCACAGATGCAGATAATTTTCATCTGAATTCACCTTTGACTGCTGAGGAGATTAAGAATGTTTTCTTTCAAATGGGAGGAAAAAAGGCCCCTAGACCTGATGGTTTTACAGGGGGGTTTTACCAGAAACATTGGGATATTGTAGGTGAAGCGGTTGTTGATATGACCCAGACTTGTTTTAGAACTGGGCATATAGCAAAAGTATTTGACCACACTAATATTGCTCTCATTCCCAAGGTTCCTCTTGCTGAGCTGGTTTCCCAATATAGACCTATATGGATCTGTAACTTTATTTACAAGATCTCGTCCGAGACTCTGGCTAATAGACTTATGGATAACCTCATTTCCCAAAGCCAAAGTGATGTGTTTTGTAGTTGTAGTGGTAAAAAGATTCGTTTCTCGAACTTGTGAAGGATTTTCTAGACTCAAATTAAACTCAACAATTCAAATAAAGTTGTATCAAAAATATAAAGAAAACACCGAGACTCTGGATTTCACCATTAACCAATTAAGTGATAAACTCTAATCAATATGCATGCAATTCTTTCTTTTAAAGCGATTCTAATATTTTGCCTCTAATAGATTTTTGAAGTAATAATTGTAAACATAAAGCATGAAACATCAAAAGTTTTAAAACCTAGCATGTTCCATCAAAACAATTCACAACTACTCAATAAAAATCAATTTTCCTATATTAGTTCTATGCAAATAATCATATAAAAGATTGCAAAAATAATTAAAATAGAATTATACCACTTTTCATGGAACAATGGCTTCCTCCGTCGCCTCGGCTAAGGGGTTTAGCTCCTCATATTAATCATGTTCTCAAAATACATCTTTGGTGCACAAAAGTTGATTAAAAGAGTGAAAAGTGTAAAAGCAGCGGATTCTGTAACTAATATAATTGTTACAGAACCTACTGTTACAGAGGAATAGAACTGTTGCGAACTGAAACTATTTGTTGGAAAAATTGTTACAAAGGGTATTGAATATGAAAGCTACGGCAACAGTTTCTGCGACTGTTCTATGTGCGTCGTGTGTTCTTCTTCTTCTTCTCCGGCGGCAGTAGCAGCAGCAGCAGAACTCGTCCTCTTAAAGTTGATTTTTCTGGCTTTTCTAAGGCTCTAAACTTCCCCCAAAGTATTCATTCCCCTTTCTAGGACTCGTATCAACCTTTTTATACATCATAGGGCAACTAAAACTCGAGAATTTCCTTCTTTTCTTCGACCAAAAGTTCCAAATTTTCTTTCTCTCTTTATCTCTTCTACACGTCTCTAGAAGTGATATTATCGGTTAGATGATAGAATCAAATCACTAGGATATTTTCTCTCCACTTCTTCACGTTTGTTTCCAAAAATAAACCATGAAACTACCGTAATTTTCCCGTGCCCTGATTCACCGAAATATGCATGAAAGATTGCTTTCTTTGCGTATCTAAATCCTTTACCACTCCTGTTTGACTAAACCAGACCCAATCCATCCTATCCAGCAAGAAAATCCGACGAAAATCTCTCCCAAATCCGGTCCTGATTAATCTTCAGTCGAGAGAAAAACACTGTCCGCCAAAATCGTGTTCAAAAGATGGTGTCCCCCTATCCATTTCCGATCTGTGTTTAGTAGCTGCTTGGAAATGGGTTACCCCTTATCCAAAATGAGAGTCCAAATAGCAAATGTCCTTCCAGGTATCTTTAACAACTTTTCGAGCCAATTTTGCCGCAAAAGCCTATTCCTCCAAAAACACCTACAAAGGGATAAAATACCAAAATTAGTACAAAAATGGGTACTAACAATATACACAAAAGAGATGAAAATAGATACATAAATGCGTCTATCACAAAGTGCCTTTGTTCCTAAAAGGAGTATTTCTGATAATATTCTCCTAGCTAATGAGGCTATATTTGATGTTAACCATTATAAGAACATTGATGGCATTGCTGCCATTAAGCTTGACATGTCTCAAGCTTATGATAAACTGGAATGGTCTTTCCTTGAAAAGGTTTTACAAAAGATGGGTATGTCTGATCACTGGGTTTAGCTTATAAATATAAAACCAATGTCTTTTCACAGTTTCTTATTCTGTCCTTTTTAATGGTTTCCCTACTGGTCTCATAAAACCTGAGAGGGGTCTAAGACAAGGAGACCCTTTATCTCCCTATCTGTATATCATTTGTTCCGAGGCTCTATCTTCCTATATTGATGCTCTTACTAGAAAAGGTTTGGTTGAAGGCATTAAATTGTGTAAAGATGCCCCTGCTATGACACACCTTCTTTTTGCTGATGATTCCTTACTATTTTCTAAAGCCACCATCAGAGATTTCCAGAATATTAAAGAGTACCTTCAAAAGTATTGCTTGGCCTTCGGCCAGGAAATCAGTTTTGACAAGTCTGATTTCTTTTTAGTAAGAAAATTCCTGGTTTTTTTAAAAGCCAACTTTGTGACATTCTTGATATCCATAATAGAGACTTAAGAGAAAAATATTTTGGTACTCCTACTGTTTTTCAATCATCTAAAATTCAAACCCATATGGGTATTTTTTTAAGCTGTGGATGCTAGAATTTCTATTTGGTTTCATAAACTCCTGTCTCTAGCTGTTAGAACTACCTTGATTAAACACGTTGGTCAGGCTATCCCTCTTTACCAAATGGGGGCTCTCCTTATTCCTAAGTATCGTTGTAGGAAGATGGATTCCCACTTATGTAAGTTCTGGTGGGAAGAAACCATGGACCCAAAAGATAGGAAACGTCACCTTTTGGGTTGGGACATTCTATGTTCTCCCAAATCTAAAGGTGGGTTAGGTTTTAGGAAAGTTGAATTAAACAATCTGGCTATGCTAGCCAGAAATGCTTGGAGAATTATAGAAAATCTTAATTGCCTCCTAGCCACTATTCTTAAAGCTAGATATTTCCCTAGGTCCAGAACTCTAAGGAATCCCATATTGTTGTTTAAATAGAGCTAGAGCCATGCTTTTGACTAGGAAACCTAAATTGCATGTCTCTTCTTCTATATCTATTGGCTATTTTAACAAATTGATGCCCCCACCCCTTGGCTGGATAAAATGTAATATTGATGGTGCTTTTGATGACATCTCTCAGGACAATGGTGCAAGCTATGTGATGAGAGATTTCACCAGCAAAGCGTCCTTTTGTGCTTCAATAGTCTTTGAAGTTGAATCTGATGAAAAAGTTGAAGTTAAAGCTATTTGGGCAGTTCTGAAAAATTTTGCGGAGCTAAAACTTTCTCACATCATTATTGAAAGTGATGCCAAGGATCTCATCGGCCAATTTTCTGCTGGATTGTTTGATGGAGATTCCAGAATGGATGCTATCTTTATAGATATTCAGTTTTTTTTTTCTAGTTTAGAAACTTGTCTTTTTTCTTTTCAACCTAGAATCTATAACTATGTTGCTCATGAGCTAAACAAAACAAGTCCTCTATGTACTGGTCTGTGCCTCCAATTTAGCTGATGCTAGTTATTGAGGGAGATCATTAGCCTCTTTGAAAGCCGTTGAGAAAAGAAAAAGAATGAAAAAAAGGCTTACCATAAACTAAAAAGAAAAACCACGGAGGGCTGTCATCATTTACAACCCAGTAAGCACATACGGTACTTTGTCCGACTTTTGACAAGAAACTGATTTCTTTAAGTTTCAACTGAATCGTGAAAACCTTCTCATAGAAAAAAAAAATACGATTATTAACTAAGACGTTAAAAAAGAAAAATACGTGTTCAAGCATCTGGCGTCCTACTTCATAAGCTTTAAAAAAAAAAAAAATTATAACAGAGCTATATTTATCAACATCAATAGTAGTGCCGCACTACCAAATAATAACAAACACAGCCCTAAGACCTCAAACAAAGAAGGTGATGATGACACCTGGGGACTCTTAACCAGCAGTCTCAAAAATTGAATGCAGCAAAGACATTGTTCACCAAGTGCTGCTGGACATTATTGATCCCGTTGTGAAGAAAGTCCAAATCTTCTTGCCAACCGAAACCTCACCAGGTTGCAGGTCAGATTCATTATCATCATCGTCAGTCTCATCGTCATCCCCCTCATCCTCATCATCCCCCCCAACTTCACTTCCATACTCGTCTCCTTCCTCAAGCTCGCCATAAATCTGAGTCCCTTCTGTTATGCTCATCTCCATATTCTCGACCAACCTCCTGGCATCATCAGCATTGCTACCATCATCGTTCCCCTCCGCCTGTAGTAAATATGACCCAACTGTACAAAACCCACAACCCAAAATAGAGGAACCTACACGAAATTTGGAATAAAAACACCAAACCAAGTTTGAATTTTTACCCTGCTAATAACGAACTCCTGAACTTCTGTTACACTCCTTAATGTGGTGACCTGCACCAGATGTGTGCTCTGGCCATTTTCACCAGCAACCTCCTGGACAGAGGGTGAAACTGCAGTTTCAGGTTCAGATACTTCCACCTCAGCAATACCATCGGCTTCTTTCTTCTTGCCTTTTATTCTGGTCTAGTGAAGATTGTGCTGCCGCTGCTTTACTAGTTCTGGTCATCATTTGGAAACAACATTTATACAAGTTAATGACTGGGATTAAGGATAGATTAAAAAAAATATATAAACCTGGAAAATGAAATGATATACTTACTTTTAGATGGCCTGAGATTGTATCGTCTTCCACCAGGAGTTTGCAAATCTGGAGCGACTGTTTGCCGCCTCTTCCTATGGCCACCTGTTGTGACACTTTCAGAGCGAGTATCATCGTCACCCGCCTCTTGCTCACTGGTTGTGGTCTGTGCGTGACTACTCTTTTTCCCAATGGATGCAGCATCTCTTTGATTTTCCCCATACTGAAAAGAATTTCTTTCGGCTCTAGGGGTTCCCAAAGGAAAATTCTGGCATCTTCGACGACTTCCTTTACAGAGCGTGTTCTCCTAACTCCAGGCTTCTTCCAACCTCATGCGCTTCAGTCATCTTTAAGTCAGCATTATACTTGGTTTCTGCACTCTCCGCACGCATCTTGCGTAGAGCCTTTTCAAGCTGCATCAATCAAAACTTAAAAAGATGAGACCCAACATAAAATTACAAGACTCTCATAAAAGACAAAACTCTCTCCTTTCCTGAAAAAACAAATTATATATTTCAATATTCTTGCCGATCTAAATATATTTATACGACGAGATAAAAGGAGGTTCTGGAGAAACTGAAAATTTCATTAGAGAAAGAAGTAAAACTTACATCATCGACACATTGTTTCTGAACCCCCAACGCATTTCTCAGATTCTCTTCACGTCTTTCCACTTCAGAAAGATGAGATGACTAGATTGCTCTCTTTTCAAGCAAATAAATGCAATAAGTTGCCAATCCTAAGCCAAATCAATCAATGTGAACTTAACCATGTCTCTTTCTAACATGATTGAGAAATATAAGATTTTTCTTGATGGTTATATGCTGCGACAACAAGAGAAGACGTTACCTAGAAACAAAAGAAAAAGGAAAATACTACTGTTGCTCTTCACAGTAATGGATTTACACGAGGATGGATAGTAGCATCCAAATCATGGCGTCCCAAGTAGCATCCACACCCTGTCCGGGCTTTATAGTGTGGCGTCACAGATTTAACCAGATATTAACTACAAAAGGCTTTCAGCATTTACACCCAGTAGAAACATATGGTATTTTGTTCAACTTATAATTCTTACTTGGGAGTTTCAACTAAATCATGAGTATCATCTCTTACAAAAACAATACGACCAAGTTAAAAAAAAACAAGAAAGATACAGCTTACGTGTTCAAGCAGCTGGAATCCTACTTTTCATAAGCTAAAAAAAATAGAGATACAACAGAGCTTGATTACAAACCATTCCAGACAAAACCAAATAGTGTGCAAGAAACACAAAAACGTGACTGTTAAATTGGTAACCCAACCAGTTATATTTATCAACATCAATGGGAGTAGTACTAGTAGCAGTGCTTGCACTACCAAATAATAACAAACACAGCCCTAAGACCTGAAACAAAGAAGAGAGCTTCTAACTTTAATACCTACAAGCTGACGACACCAAGGGACTCTTAACCAGCAGTCTCAAAAATTGAATGCAGTCAAGACATTGTCCATCAAGTGCTGCTGGACATTATCAATCATGTTGTGAAGAAAGTCCAAATCTTCTTCCCAACCGAAACCTCACCAGGTTGCAAGTCAGACTCATTATCATCATCGTCAGTCTCACTGTCATCCTCATCATCCCCCCTAACTTCACTTCCATACTCATCTCCTTCCTCGAGCTCGCCATAAATCTGAGTCCCTTCTGTTATGCTCATCTCCATATTCTCGACCAACCTCCTGGCATCATCAGCATTGCTACCATCATCGTTCCTCTCCGCCTGTAGTAAAGCAAATTAAATATGACTGAACTGTACAAAAACCACAACCCAAAAAAGAGGAACCTACAAGAATTTGAAATAAAAACACCAAACCAAGGTTTGATTCTTTACCCTGCTAACAACGAACTCCTGAGTTTCTGTTACACTCCTCAATGTGATCACCTGCACCAGATGTGTGCTCTGGCCATTTTCACCAGCAACCTCCTGAACAGAGGGTGAAACTGCAGTTTCAGGTTCAGATGCTTCCACCTCAGCAATCTTGGTACCATCAGCTTCTTTCTTCTTGCCTTTAGTCTGGTCTAGTGAAGATTGTGCTGCCGCTGCTTTACTAGTTCTGGTCATCATTTGGAAACAACATTTACAAAAGTTAATAACCGGGATCAAGGGCAGATAAAAAATTATATAAACCTGGAAAATGAAATAATATACTTACTTTTTGGATGGCCTGAGATTGTATCGTCTTCCACCAGGAGTTTGCAACTCTGGAGCGACTGTTTGCCGCCTCTTCCTACGGCCACCTGTTGTGACACTTTCAGAGCGAGTATCATCGTCCCCTGCCTCTTGCTCACTGGTTGTGGTCTGCACATGACTCCGCTTTTGCCCAACTGATGCAGTATCTCTTTGATTTTCCCAATACTGAGAAGAATTTTCCTTCGGCTCTAGGGGTTCCCCAAGGAAAATTCTGGCATCTTCGACGACTTCCTTTACAGAGCGCGTTCTCCTGACTCCAGGCTTCTTCCGACCTTTCCCCCTACCAATAGTCAGCTCTGACTGCTCCGAATCTTCTGGAATATCTTGTCCTTTGTTCTCAATGTTGCTGTGTTCATCATCAGACACGGTAGGTTGATACTGAAGCTCTCTGATGCTCGTGGATGGCTCTGGAAGACTGGATCTGTTGTCTAATCCTTCAACTGCGTCAATGCCATCTTGCAGAGTGGGCAAAGGAGATTCTCCTGCTATTGCTTGAGAATCCTCCTCTTTTGTAGTTCCCTTCAGAGGGGACAAGTTCATTATCTTTTCAGTGCATTTTCGAAGCCAAGACATGTGCCCTCCTCCCGATGTGTTGAAACCAGAACCATGAACTGTACCATCTTCCAGATGATCTCCACCTAACCTGGGTAGAGGAACAGTCTCCACATCTTCCTGTAAAGCTAGGATCTCAGACTCACTGATCAGCTCTCCACAGTTCTTACAGCTCTTGTTCTTCTTAACAATTTCCTTAAATTGTTCACGTTGATCCTTGAGCCCCTTTATAAGGTTATCAAGCTTTTCAATGTCTCTCTGCATGTCTCGCCGCTGTTCCTCAAGATGCTGCTTGTTTGCAGCAATTTTCTCTCTCTCTTTTTCCATCCGAGTCCTTTCCAGCTTCATGTCTTCCATTTCCCTTTGAGCTACTTCCCTCAAGCGATTGATATTGTTAAGTTCACTCCCACTCTGCTCCTCAAAAACCCTTTCTCTGTTTCTTAATTCTTTTTCCATTTCTTCCCGCTGGTTATGCATATTAACCTCCAACTCCCTTTTCCTCAGCTCAAAATCACGTTCCATATCTTCATGCTCAGCACGAGCTTTTTCAGACATAACTGATCGTTCATGCTCCATGTCAGCTTCGAAGGATTCTTTTTGCAGTCGAAGCAATTCCAGTTCCCTCTGAACATATTCATGTGTTTCCAGCTTCTCTGTTTTCAGTCGTTCTTCTTCAGTCTGCTTCAGTTTCTCCAATCGTTCCCTCTCCTCCCTGACCTGTTTCAGCTCTTTAGTAATCTCAGCTTTCTTTTCATCCAGTACTTCCCATTCCCGTTCAAAGTTCTCCTTATCCTGCTTCAGACCCTCGTGCTCCTTCAGAAGCAATTCTTCTTCACGCTTGCACTTAGCAATCTCATGTTTCAGTTCAGACTTCAGGCGCAGATGCTCTGTCCTCTCTTCATCAGTTACTTTGAGTTTTTCTTCCTCTTCACACAGCCGCAATTTTTCCACCTTAATCTCAGCCATGTTCTTCTCAAGATCAGCTATTAGATTTTGCATATTTTCTTTATCAACAGACAGTTGTTTCTTTTCCTTCTCCAAGTCCTTTTCCTGAGATTTGAAAGACTTCTCTTTCTCTTTCATCTCTTTCCACTTCAAATCAAGGTCTTTCTCCTTCTCCTTTAATTTCTCCATTTTCTTTTCTACTGCCTGCTCCCTTTTCCCTATCTTTTCTTCCATGTGGTGAATTTCAGCTTCTCTTTGCTCCACTGCGACGGCCTTGCTTTTCATTTCCTCAGCCAGAGACTTCCTTTGTTGCTCCAATTCTAGCTCAAATTCACGTTTTCTAGTATCTAGATGGACATTCTGCTCATCAACAAGCTTCTGAATCTCCACCTGTATAAAGTACATATAAAGACTGTGAGGCTCTTGCTGAAGTAGGCATCAAACGTGTATCATATTAGTTGCACACTCATATCAAAAGAAGTAAATGAATCATCAGAGCGCCTCAAAGAATTAGCCTTATTGAATAATTTTATAGAAACATTACATACATCAACAAAATTAAGGATGAACAAGACCAGGGAAAAAATATTAAAAAAACCATTTAAGCCATTGAGTAGCACGATGTATGATTAAAGATTGCAGACAGGGGTAAGACATTCACTACTAATGACCAGAGAGGTTGTCCCAGTTGCGAGCTGAGATCCGAATCTACAACTTGAAAAACAGCAAGGACATTTGTAATAGGCATGACTTACTCTTTCTCGAGCATTTAGCTTGTCCTCCAGAGCAAGCAGTTCCTTCTCTTTAATCTCTAGTTGTTCTTTGCTAGTGTCAGCTTCCTGCAAAAATGTTACAAAGAGAATGTCATTGAATGACAATTTGCATAATACTATTACTGATGCCAAAGCTAATCAAAAGATAAGACAAACTTGACCATATAATAAGTAACTCACTTTTTCTTTACAAACTAATTCTGCCAGCCTAATGTCTAAATCCTCTTCTTTCTGTTTCAATCTTGAGGATTCTTTCTCAATCATCTTTTGTATCTCATCGACATCCTTCTGTTTCTGCTTCAAGCTTCTGTCCATCTCATTTGCCCTCTCCTCCCTCTGATTGAGGATTCTTCGGCCATCTATCAGTCTATCCTCACGCTCTTGTAGGGTTCTTTCCCACTCACGCAGCTCTTCTCTTTGTTTAGCAATAGCTGCTTCATTCATTTCTTGCCTGTAAAGAACAAATCAAATTTGAGACACAAATGCTATTAAAAAAAATATCTGCAAGAACAACCGGGATACCAATAAATTAAGCAGCCAATGACGTACTCTGCATTTGACGACTGCCGTTCACTTCGAAGTGTACTTTCACGAGCTTCCACTTCTTTCAGTTTTCTTTCAATTTCAGAACTCTTTCGAGTAGCTTCAGCCAGTTTGGCATCAGCAGCATGCAATTTTGCTTCCACTTCCAGAGATTTTTCCTCAAGGCTAGCAACTAAAGCATGTGCCTCAGTCATCTTTAAGTCAGCATTATACTTGGTTTCTGCACTCTCCGCACGCATCTCACGTAGAGCCTTTTCAAGCTGCATTGATCAAAACTTCAAAAGATGAGAAACAACAAAAAAGTACAAGACTCTCATCAGAGACAAGTCTTTCCTTTCCTCAGCAAACAAATTAGATATTCAAACATTCTTGTCTAACTAAAAATTTTCATATAGCGAAACAAAAGGAGGTTCTGGAGAAACTAAGAAATTTATTAGCGCTAGAAAGAAGTAAAACTTACATCATCTACACATTGTTTCTGAACCCCCAACGCATTTCTCAAATTCTCTTCACGTCTTTCCACTTCAGAAATTGAGATGAGATGACTAGATTGCTCTCTTTTCAAGCACTCCTGCGCTTCTGCCAAAACTTCCCTGACTTCATCATACTGTGAAGTCCATTCTTTCTTTTCAATCAAAAGAAGCCCCATATTGTATTGATATTCAAATAGCTGATGCACATTGAAACAAAAAAATGTTAAGAATCCATCATGATATACAACAACCACTACAATATAATTTCATTTTCATTATTAGTGACAACACCCATTTTTCCACAAGGAAATCGTTGGCCATTAATCAGTTTACACATTACTCCAGACATTCTATACATGGAGACCAGAGACTAATTAAGGATAAAAATCAAACCCTAACTGAAAAAAATCATGTCTGTAACTTGTTAGCCTTCCACTATAATTCTAACAAATTGTAACCTAAATCCATAATATACAGATTTCATGAGACTTTATTAAAGTTTCCCCAATTTTCACTAGAAAAAACCCTAATTTCACAACTACGTTTCAAAGTACGAAAAGTAACTTTTTCCTACAAATTTAAGACAAGCAGTACAAGAAGCCCTAATTATTGAGGAATCATACCTCTTTTTCGAGTTTAGAAACCCTTTCGATCAGTGCTGCTCGATCCTTTTTCTCCAAAGAAGCTTCATCTAACAACCCCGCTTCTTTAAACCTCCTCCATACCTCCATATCCCCATCGCCATCAACACCACCACGACCATTCTCTCCTAAAAAATTCACAGGCGGTGGTGTAATACCTTCAGAAAAATTGGAACTTTTCCCCTTTGAATCAGATTTTCTAGGGTTTTGAACAGTTGATGAACCACCATTCTTGTGTGGTGTTAGTGACCAATTATTCACTTTCCTCTGCGGTGTAAACATCACGACGAACTCTGCAGAAATATTACTCTACTTTGTTCAGATTTTGCCTTCATATGAAAGAAAAATCAAGAACTGTAACCCTAATTTCCCAAACTCAAACCTTTTCTTCTTGTTTCAAACCCTAATTAAAAATAAGAAAAAAGAAAGGAAATTTCCACCCGAGATGAAACCCTAACACCGGATTGAGAAACCCGTAAACGAAGAAATCTCTGTTTCTCTCTTCTCTCTCTGTCTTAACACTCTGTAAATCCTTTTCTTTTTGGTCTTTCAAAAACACGCAGTCTTTTTTGAGTTCCTTTATTTCTATATAGTTATGTCAAGTTACAAATTTACCCTTGTTTGTGGTGAAGTTTCTTTCCGTTAGGCAGGCCTTTCGGTAATTTCGATTGTTTCCGCTTTTTGATTACCACGTGCTCTCCTTCTAAATTGACACGTAAAGACGTAAAGGCCCATGGAGGTAACCATTTGGAATAGTTTGCGGATAAACGGTGAGGGTATTTTTGTAATATGATTTAGGTTTTTGATGAAGTAAGATTGAGTGTAAAGAATATACCGGAAGGCTAATGCCTCAGTGTCCGTCAGGATGTGCTTATACTTTTGTGTGGGGGGATTTTTATTTTTATTATATTTTTGAAAGTTATTTTTGCTTGGTGGAGGGTGAAGACAAGATAAGAACGAAGGGTTAGCTGGAGCTACACTCCACAAGCTCTTGTCTGCACCTGATGGATTTGAAGAAGATTACAGAGTTACACGATGTGGAATTGGGATTTGTTATTTTCCGGTGGAATTTGAAGTTAGAAAAAACACGGACCAAGTTTTTGGAAAAGTATTTGTGGACTTACTCTGACCAGAGAAGTCAACAATTGTCAACACCAGAAATTACGTACCAAAAAAAAAACAAAAACACCCCTACAAAATACAAATGGAGTCCTGCCACTGTGGATGCCGCGGAGGAAACCAAAACTGCGAATGAAAGCAGAGAAAGCATCATTTCTTTTTACTTTATACAAAGAATTTGGATAAGGTTGCAGATGAAATAAGAAGTGTGCTGTGTTCATTAGCTGTGCAGAAATGGGATAGGACAAAACAGCCACAATAAATAGTTCAGTACTATGGATATAAATAGAGACGGCGTCCTTAGTGTTGGGTTTAGTAACGGAGAGAATACAATAATTTGACCCTCAAAATGGGACATCAGCACAGCCGAGTACACTCTTTTAAGTAGTGGCATCGTTTTTTACATGGTGGGAGGCATCTAATGGGAGACTAGTGGATGTACCTAAATTGCACGTTGGAAACGAAATGTCCAACAAATAGAAAGACATGGGCCATGCGCATAAACAAGATGTTTCTTATTACTTGAAGAAGTAATTCTTTTTATTAGTGTGAGAATCATTTTTTCCGTTCTAAATTTAAATTAACAACTAGAATTAGAATAATCACAATGCTTTAGACCAAACAATATATTTCAGCAGAATTTGCGAGCCCCATAGGGCCATCTCTGTTACTAGTATACAAAAAGATGATAATACTTTTGATGAATTTAGCCGTTATCAATTCCAACTTTTCTTCATACAAATTGTCTCGTCATGTTGTTGTCAAAATAAAGAGTTTAGATTAACAGTGAGTCTCCGTCGAGGGTTTTTTTTCTAAATTATCCTCGCCATGTCCTCAAGTTGACAGTCTTGAACCTTGTTAAGAAGCAGAATAACAAAGCCAGGTTGTCAAAGATGCCAAACCATGGTCTCATGGAGGAGGAATATATGACAGCTTTGCATACAAATAACCCTTGTATATCAAGGTTGGTGCACCTACCTTTTCCTATTTAGGGCACCCACGTCTCTCTATAAGGCCTTCCATTCCATTTAAATATAAATGACCCATGGGTTTTAATGCTATAATAATTTCCCCCACCATGATCTCTGACAGGATTTTCAAAAGGAGAAAACCAAGCTTATCATTCTCACCACTCGCCAGTAACAACTGTTCTTTGACGGCGTATATGAGAAACATACAGGTTAAAAGTTGACAAGTCGCTAATATCATCACCCAATGACTTTGCCACTGTATTACAATAGAACCGGTGACACCCAAAAAATTATCTGAGCAATATAGTCCTACGAAGGAAAACAAATGTTGAATAGCTCCACATGTTCACCCATATAAAGAAAAAAGGAAATTCTTTACAGCATTTGGCTAATTCAATATGGAACCCACAGAAAAAGGTGATGCAATATACCACACTGCAAGATGGCTCCTCCAGCTCCTTCACAACGACCAGTCACTATAAACTTTTCTAAGGTGACCAATTCCAAGGAGTGGCCACAGATAGTTTTTACACTAGTTTAGTTTTTTCCACACTAATCAAATATATTTTTTTTAAAGAAAACAAGGCCTGATTGGATATACAAATCGAGCACAAGTTTTTGTCCTAACATCATGAAATTGGCAGAAAGGAAGTGCAAGCATTCCAGAATTTAGATAGGCGATAATATACTAGGATAGTCAACATCGTTATTATATAAGATTTGCCAACCCTTTGTCTACAAGCAAAATGTACTGTATATAATAACTCATATTCTAATCTATACATAACTTATAAGAGCGGTATTTCCTGTACGAATACAATAATCAAAAGAATGATAAAGACAGCGAGATTAGGCCATTTACCATTAAAGGCTCTTAGGTTTCACCTAAAACTAGAGACACCTCCAAGTTTTCACTGCCTCTTTGGATCTTCAGCAAGACTTTATCACCCACACTGTAGTCGTCTAGCACCTTTGATAATTCCACTTTGTTTCTTACCTGCCAACCAAAGCGGAGAAACAAGGTGAAACTTGAAAGACAGGATTCGAGAAGGGATTGTAAGATCCAGATTACAGATTTCCTCTTTGAGATAAATATTTTATTAGCTCATATCTAAAGTAAAGAAGCTGCAAGAATCAATTAAAGATGATGCTTTATCCACCCTTTCAACTTAAAAGTATGCCTTTCTTTCTAAACTTTCTTTAAAACATTATTATCATTTCCAACCTGGTCGTTTAGTTTACCACATACTATGTATATAGTATACAAGCAACCGAAGAATCAACTTTTTATATTAATTATGATGAGAAAGAGACTGCTTACAGGTTTATCGTCAACTGCGACAATAATATCCCCAGGTACTATATTACCAGCAAAACCCCTGGAGGTTGAAACTAGCCCAGCCTTGGCTTCTGGACTATTTCCTGGTACCTACACACACCGAAAACTATAGTGAGCACACGTGTACAATAACAGATCAATTGTGATAATGAGATTAGAGAGTAAGTAGTGCGGGTGTACCTGTAGAATAAGAGCTCCATTTCGAACATTTAACTGGTTGGCAAGCACGTCCGGAGCTATCTCCACATTCAAACCAGCCCTAACAACCTAAAATCAATCCGCACACTTCAACGTATGTGGGTGGTATAGGAAGAGCAAAAACCAACGTTGCTACTATAACTTGGCAATATTTAATATAAATCAAACTCAGACTCTGTAGTTACACGTTAGCAACAAAAGTGGCAAGCAGAGAAGGAATATGTAACAAGAGAATACTTTGCCAAACTGAATCAACTGAGGTACTATCTTAAGTACTGTTGAGGAGGCGATCGCAAATCCAACACCAGCAGAGATCCCTGCCATAATCAACCAAAACCGAAGACGAAAAGATTACTTACGCTCTTACAGAAAAACTGTTCACTAAAATGTATAACTCAGACGCCACTGCCTGATGCAATATTATATGTAGCCATTAACTGCCTGAAGTCTCAGCAAATTGGGATTGTTGTTCGTCAACTAGGTAAGAGGAAGGCCTTTTTGACCTTTACTTATTTTCTGATCAGAAAACATATCGCAAAAGCCATGAGGCTAGGAATATAGAAGTAACTACTACACATAATAGGGCAATACAAAGTTAACCATCTCAATGGAGTTTTTTGCCACACACCGAACAAAGGAAAGCAATAACAACACCAGCCTACAAAATGGTAGCAGTAAAAGTTGAGGCGCCAAGCAAATTTTGGCCTAGTAAAACTAAGCAAACAGTATGCCAACAGAAATTCCCAGACCCCAAACCTGGAACCCACTTAACTCCATTTGGCAAATGTAACTGATAAAAATGGGGTATGAGTAGAATATGATAAAAGGACAGTGTAAAGAAGACAGCGGAGATCAGATCATTCGATCTGCATTACTTTGCAGGGTTTACTACTGCTACTTGAACTTTTCCACCTAAATGTGGATATTCACAAGTATTTAAGACACTTCATGTTCTACTTATGAAAAGAACAAAAATGGGACATTAAGAGCACATCCATGTAGTTACCTGTTTGAGTATATATTGCAGTGTTAATCCCAATTAAACTTCCTTTAGAGTCGAGTAGGGGTCCTCCGCTGTCAAGATTACAACAGAGGTAAGATAGCAGGAGTCAGTTCGTTAATGCAAACAAGCTCAGACTGAGTTTAACTAAACTTAAGAAAAAACTGTGGGACAAAAGTACTTAAATTTAGAACTGAACCAAAAGATTATAAAAGAAGCTCGGTCATAAGTTGATCATTCTAAATCTGATCAATAGGTAGAGCAACTAACAATTTATTCCAGAAAATAAGGAATCCTGTAGAATACAATATGAGGCTACCTCGAATCATAGAATAACACAGGAGTTCATCGGATAATAACATCATATTTAAATTTTATAGATTTGGTTTACCCGTCTATGGTTATCAGACTGCTTATCACACTCCAACAATAAATACTAAGATCCTAGACAAACCTGTTACCAGGATTGATGGCTGCATCTGTCTGAATTCCGCCACTGATTGTAACTCCAGCTTGGCTGTTAATTTCTCTATTTAGTCCACTAATAACTCCAACTGTCAGAGTGTGATCAAATCCAAATGGGTTTCCGATCGCTAAACACTGCTGGCCAACTTTTAGATCAGAAGACTGTCCCACCTTAATTGGCCTCAGAAGATCTTTAGGGGCTTCAACCTAGTACGCCAAAAATAACGAAACTTGTTACAACTGTAAACCAAAAGGCAGATACTTTTGTCTTTTCAGATAGTAAGTCTTGTACATGTACTCCATTTACACAATCTCCCGTTTCTAAGAAGAGAATAATGAATAACAGAAAAAGTGTAAACTCTTTTGTTTTCAGTTTGATGTATTAATACTAATAGATCACAATGTGCTTGGTTGACAAGATCATTTACAAGCACAACAAGTAAATACCTGTAAAACGGCAAGATCTTTGTCACGGTCTGCACCAATTAGCTTGCCCTCAAAGTTCTTTTGCACCCTTCCGTGAAACAAACACAATCAAGAAGATTGGATACCACAATAAAGGATCCAACTCATATATTAAAGGAATATCTAAATACCGCAGTTGCGTTTCAGCAATCAGCTTAGAGCATCGAAAACTCACCCATCAGACGCAAGAATATTGACCCGGGCAACAACTTGACCAGGGGCAGGATTTCTTGAAAGAGCGTTGCCAACAACTGGACAGGAAGAATAACATAACTACATCATTTAGTTACCATCTAAAGTATTCTGGTTCTACCATCAGTTAAGAAATGTGAAGAAACAGACGAATCTATTAAAAGGAACGAAATGGTTTTGCCACACCAGCGACCCACAAAAACAACGATGAACTACTTCTTACCATGATAGTTTGTAACTATATGTCCTTGTTCATCCCAAATTACTCCTGAACCATTTCCTTCAGGAACCTGGCCACATGTGTAGTAAAGTAATAATCATTACCAATAGGATTACAGGCACGAGAGGCTGGTATACGAACTTAAAGTAACTAATGTGTCATTGAACCCAAACAGTTTCTGAACCAAGATTTCAAAATACTCGAAGACCTAATCATGCCATCATTACCTCGACAACACCTGTCATATTTAGTTGTGGACGCAGTGTTACATCAAAGATATTCACAACAGAATACGTATTCTTTTCGAAGAGACCGACAATTCTTTCCTGCCAAGCAGATCACAAAATTTCAGCTGAAGTAAACATATACACTATTATTAAAAAAAAACACTTTAAAACCAATAAAGAAAACAAATGGTGTGTTTGGAGTATTAACCTCGGCAGGGAATAGCTCCCCAGATGGGATAACAGGTGGAGTCACTTGTTCAATGGTTAACGATGGATTTCCCAAAGCAATGGCTGCCAATCGAATGTTTACAAATTACATCAGAAGCATAATGTGAAATAAAAACCAAGTTGTAATAGTAGCTACTTAAGCGACTGAAAAAACATGAATAAATGACAACCAGAATGATGAACAGAGCTTAATAGTGCGAACCTGAGAACTAGTACCTTGAAGGCTTGAACTATTAGAAACAAAATAAACCAAAGGACTAGCAAACAACATTCTCCTTGTTGTAAAAGGAATTAATTCACTCAAATCTTTGCCACTACTATCTTCATTTAGCCTTTGGACAGAAGTGGGTTTTGAAGAAACACTGCTAGTAGAGCTATTAGATGATTCAATTTCTCTTTCAGAACAAAATGAAGAAACTCCATCAAAACATGCTTTTCTTCTACCAAAACGTCTGGGAATGACAAATTGATGAGAATTTGGAAGGGAGTTGCTGAGTGTTACATGCATCATTTGTATAAGGGATCCAGATTAAATGTTGCAAGAGTGAAGCATTAGAAGAAGCAGAGGTATGGTTAGGGTTTTTGTGTTAAATCAAACAACGTTATCCATGGACTAATAAACATTTGTGAGCTCTGCCTCCGTTCCTTGATATGGGTTAACTCAAAGGCAAGAAAGAGGAAAGGATACTTTTGGGTGTTATCCAATTAAATCCGTTCCTTGATATGGGTTAACTCAAGGCAAGAAAGAGGAAGGGATACTTCTGGGTGTTATCCGATTAATAGGGTGTTTGGATGTACACTCACAAGTTGCTTTTCGATTTCTTGAAGTCGAAAAGTCAGAAGTTAGTTTGGTAATAAGGCTAAGTCTTATGGGCTAGATTGAAGGTGCTAGATTAGCATTTAAGTGTTGTAATTCAAAAAAAAAAAGTGTGGCCTAAAAATTAACACTAGTTCTCTCTCCTACCAGTTGCTAGCATGTGAACTAGCAGCTAAATAGTTTCGCTGAATGATTCAGCGCCAAAAAAACACTTTTTCGCTGAATGGTTCAGCGATGGGCGATATATCTTTTAATCTGATGGCTGAGATTTAAAGCGCTGAACCATTCATCGTTGGGCACTGAATGGTTCAGCGCTGGGCTGACGTGGACTGCTAATCTAGCTGCTAGATTAGCACTCCCATAAGACTTAGGAGGTAGTCCTACCTGACGTGGACTGCTAATCTAGCTGCTAGATTAGCACACCATAAGACTTAGCCTAAGTTTTCAGAATGATTTCTATAGCAGAAAAGTCAGCTTTTTATGAAGTAAAATAGTTTTGCTTCTGACTTCTGATTCTGGAGAGTCAGAAGTCGGAAGCAGATTTCTATCCAAACGCGCTATTAAATCTTCTTGGATAACTGATGGTAAAAATTTAGAAAAAAGATATCTCTTAAGCTATGTCACGATATTTGTAAACTTCGTATTATTAAAAAGCTTTTTAAAACACCTACCTAACGAATATAGAAATAACTCGTAATACTCACCTTTTTATCCAAATACTTGTGAACGGTTTTAAGGTGCTAGGGAGGCCCTTAGTGAAATTTGGTATTTTAATTAGCATTATCTTAAGTGATTTACTAGGGAAAAAAGTATATATAAAATTTTAGGTTTTTGACCTCTTCCGCCTAGTTCATGATCGTATGGGAAGTAGAAAATTTATAGAAAGAAATACTAATGGATTGAAACATAAGGAAAATAACCGCCGTGCTTGGTTTACTAGATAGGTATACTTCGGGAGAAACGAACGGAATAGTGATTTGGTAGAGGTAAGTGTTAAACTGATTGATTCTTTTGCCTATATTTGTAATCAAGTTCTAGCTATTTATGAGATGGTTCTTTGTTTTATTTAATATATAAAGAAGGATCAGTGAAAGCTATATTTCTACATAATAAGAGAAAAGTGGTTTTGCTGGTTTGGAGGCAAGTTTACTCGGTCTCTTAATCCCGGTTAGATGTAAAAGTGGCAATTGAATACTTTGTTATCTCTATTTCATGCTTGAATTTTTGTTTCTTAACTTCCTTGTGATCCAATCAAACTGCTTAGTTTAGTTGTCTTGACAGGGCCGGCCCTGGGATATCGATGCCCCAAAGTTAACATACGAAATGATGCCCTATATAGGCTATATTCAAAAATAAAATAAATGTTAGATCATTCTCTTAACCCAATCATTTGCATCCCCATCAATGTCGACATCAACATCATTCTCATTCACGACATTGGCATTGTCCATGTTGTTGCCATATGTTTCAGTATGCATTTCAACATTTGCTTCGTTAACACGAGTATCAACCAAATCTTCAATTATAGGCTTACTAGGTTTAATCAAATATTTATCTAAAGACCTAGTAAGACATTTTACTAACTCACCATCTTTTTGTTGTCTTTTTCTATTTTGATATCTGACTGTTACTTTCTTTTTAGACCCTGAGGCATGCCCACAAATCAATGAAATCATTACTTACAACTAATGTAGTTTATTAAAATCTAAACATAATAACATATAAAAAGTAGTGTATTCCATGAAAATATTATTATATATATATAATCAATGATTCAATTTATGTCGTAAGTTTAGTTTTAGCAAATAAGACATTCAATTGATTAGTCAAAATAAGATGATTAGTAAACAAATACTTAGTTAAGAGTATATATTAATGATTACCTTGTATTATTTTAAATAATTCCTTTTGTTTTCCCCTTATGTAGTTATGTCCTTATTCTCTGATAGTTCAAAGTAGAGGAGAAGACTAGTTAAAAAGAAAAGAGGAGAAAAATTAAAAGAAGCATTTTTTTGGTAAGGAAAAACGCGTGGAAAACATTAATAGGTGAGAAAGAAATCTTTATTCCTTCCATAACTGCATATATTTCATTCCTTCCATAACCGTGTGAATTGTGAACATGTCACCTATTACCAAATAAAGCAATCAAATCCAAATAGCCAATCACGTTAGTATCTCTTCGTAAGTCTCTCTTTTTTTCTTCTTTACATAAAACTTTCCCAGATTTATGTTGACTTTTGAACTGAGAACATGATAAAAAAGATTGTTTAGATGCCCCGTAAAATTTGATGCCTGAAATACTACTTCGACTATTTTGGGTCAGGGACGGCCCTGTGTCTTGATTATCTTTGATGTGAGTAAATGTAACCTTGGATGTATATCAGGGTGATCAGGGTAGCAGCATGATAACAAAACAGTTAAATCTGGAAATTAGATGTCAATTTCTTTCGGCTTGTTAAGTGACTAGTTTGTTGTGTACTTATTATGTATGAGAAAATTTTGATCATTAGGACGTGATGGGTGCTCATTAGATTAGCCATTTAAATATGATTATTAGGTTCCATGCTAACTGTATAGTCAGGCAGTAGTGAATTGATTTTTGAAATGAAATGTTTGCATTCATGGACGTATTGGACGTAGTGTTAACATTAGTGGAATATTATGGTTCCTTTTGTGATTATTATTAGTTGAGTATTGGGTCCAAGTATAAGTCAAGATGTTATCACCAAGTGCCAAAATTGAACGAAGTTTTATGAGCACTAACTAAGTACTGTTAGCGTAGTTTGCAGAATGTTGTACTGTAATGAGGATAAAACTACTAATACCTGTTGGTGGAGACTTAAATTTAATTTAATTTGTTAGCTCGAGTAGTCGTAAGAAAGCAGAGATTTGTGTTGTACTCGTTAGTGTCTCTGTTTTGTCTTACTAGAATGAGGAGCATCTGCTTTACTGTCAGCATTGAGAGATTTGGTATGTCTGAATTAAAGGACTTGACATGTTCACTTTAGCCATGAGTTGGTTAGCTTGGAATAGTGATGGGTTGAAGAGTGGTAATACTATCCTTGGAGTGAAACCACTTACAGACAGGGAGGCGTTAAGTAGGCCTCTATTTCAGTTAATTAGACCTCATTCCTAAAAAGGGAAATTGTGATAGGATAGGTTTCTGAGTACATAAATATATAGGTGCTAAGTACAACCATATAGAATCTACGTTCATGAGGGTTTGACGTTGCTGATTAGTTCCAAAGGGCAAAGACATTATAATGTTATTACGGATAGGTTCTGGTATAACATTAGGTTGTGTGCTGATTGCCGAATAGGGAGGGCTTTAAATCGTTATTAGGGAGATTTTTTTTATATATATATTTTTAGGCGAAGTGCTTTAGCTTGCGATTTATTTGATTTCCCTTTTATATTTCTCTTTGATACGATGATCGAGTGAACTTGTTTGGAGTTTAACTCCCATTGATTATTTATTTTTCCAGGTGTTGTTAGGGATTTGTTAAGGAGTTTGATTGATTCCAGTATCGGTGGATATTCAGAAGATACTAACTGAGGGTGGAAATCTACACTTCTTCTTTTATTTTGTTTTACGCTATCTAGTTATGGGGCTGTGGGGATACTTTCTTTTGGGTAGACTTCATTATTTTTGTTAGTTCGACATTATTTAAGGATGAATTATATTATTGAAGTCAAGAACACCATAATTACTCGACATCGTTATTTTCGTTAAGAAATAAAATTTCCTTCTGCATATTCAATTGTAATAGAACTATGTTCCTAATTTTCTGTGGGTTATGTACCTCTTTGCGGGAAATCAAAGACATACTTTATAATTAATCACCGGACGGGGTGATGTGGAAAATAGGGTTGTTACAGTTGGTGGCCATCCAACAACAGGTGAAGGAGCAGTCCTAACTTTGCATTTAGCAAAACAATAATAACAAAGAACACCCATATCAGATAATCACTAAACATACCCTAAATCATTAAATAAATAAATAGCAATACCTAACAAAAGAAAATATTTAACATTTTTAGAAAGCCAAAATACAAGGCGAGCTATTACGTTACACGGTTTACATTGATCAGGTTTTGGATTTGAGTATGGTTCTTGAAACATGGAAATGTTGCCCTTAATTCATTTGACATTTAAGAATCTAAGATGCTTACAACTTGAAAGTGGATAGGCTAGCGAATTTGAACTCAATGTTTTTTGAACTTTATGTTTTCGGTGCTTTTTCAGTACCTCATATCACCCTCAGCATTTTCTTTCTTTTTTTACTATTCATCTTATGTAAAAAATAATATTTGCTCTTTTCAGTAATCTCGCTTTCTCTATATAAGTTAGCTAGCATTATGTACTTAAGTAGAAGAACTGCTTCCTTATTTTGCCGAAGAAAAGTTTTTCAATTATTAGAAGATTAATGTCTGACTTACTTTATTTTTAATGATACCAAAGATACTTTACGGAACAGAGTACATGTTCCCTAATATATTTGTATAAACAAAGGTTTCGTTTTACATATGCACATAGGTTTCATTTGTATAATCATTATGAAAATAAGTGTGTCCATAACATGATGCCTCAATGTAAACTTTTTATTTCTCCTCCAAGGTTGTATTTGGTTTAGAGAAATGTTGTTAAGTTTCCTGCTTGTTTGCGCTGGTGAGTATACAAATCTTTTTAATAAATGACATAAAATCTTGTTTGTTTCCTTGAGTACAACTGTACAAATTTGACAATGTAATTAGCATTAAGTATATTTCTAGAGATGTGTTGTGTTGTGCAGTGAGGTTTTACTATTAATGAACTTGTGAATTTTATATCTTTCATCTTTCAATGTGTGTGCTCAACATGTTGCTCTTTGTTTTGTAAAGTTTCTGATGCGGAGATGTTAAACTGTTATTATCGATGTTCCATGAGAATCTGGATGCGACCACATGTTTCATTGCATACCCTTATAGTTTATAACAATAGTTTGTTATTGTTCGGTTCCTAAGCAATTTGAGAAGCTACAACAAGGACAAATCATATCATTTTAGTGTTTTTACTTTATCATAAAGTAATTTCATGAAAGATGTAAAATATTGCATGATTTATATGTATATAAATCTGTGAACACGTATTGTACGATAGATCTTTGTAAAAAATGATTGCATGATTCATAAGAAGCCTTACTGTTTTAGCTACTATTGCCCGTATCTTTCTGGGCATTGTTGTTATTGACATGTTTCTATAAATATGTATAGACTTCAAGAGATGAGCTTTTGTTTTAAATTTTTTGACCAATAACTATGAAGACAAAGTCTGCTAGTTCGTGAAAATGGGCCACTGTCCTAAGCTGCTGCCTCTTCCGGCATAATAGTCATACCTGCCCATAATTCTATATTTAGCCAACATCATGTCATGTATCAAATATTGTTTTATTATTTTTTGCTAACTTGTATTTACGGGGCAGGGTGATGTTGATATCATATGTGGAGGCCCACCCTTCAGAGGATTAGTGGCTTTTATAGGTTCAGAAACGATGAAGAACCGTTGGATGACGAGAAGAATTACCAGATGCCGGTTTATATGGATATCATTAAATTTTTGAATCCGCAGTATATCTTTATAGAAAATGTCGTAGAAGTATTTAAATTTGTTGATTGATACTTGGCGAGATATGTCGTGAAGCGTTTGGTATCAATGGATTACCAAGTCATGCATACTTGGTATTATGGATGTCGTCTCGTTCGGTCTTCAAAATTCAGGCAGCGCGTGTTCGTGTGGTGGCGCAAATCTGGAAAAAAAACTTTATTATAATTATTTACCTTTTTTTTTCATTTTTTATTTATATCTTGAATTTTTTTATTTTTTTATAGAAAATCCCTTCTTACCCCTATCCAGCGCATGATGTCGTTGTAAGGGGTGATACCACGGTTAAGTTTGAGATATGAATTATACTTAAAAGATGTTTTAATTGGATATGCACTTGTTGCTTAAAATTGTTTTCATTTTTGCAGCAATGCCATGTTACATACGATGAGGATAATAAACCAAAATTGAGGGATCCATTATTGCTTAAGGATGCCACCAGGGACCTCCCTGAGGTTTGTGTATTTCTATTATCTAATAACCAATTTTTTATTATGTTCTGAATATATATAATTAGAATAACAATTTTGTATCCTATTATGTAATTTTTTTAGATGCAAAATAATGAAGAGCGTGAAGAGAGATCTTATAGGCATGATCCTAAAACTGAATTTCAGAAGTATATAAGGTTGAATAAAGAAGGTCGGTAAATAGATCTTTTATGCTTGAGGTTGTATAATTTTGTTTTGTTCATCACCTTCAGATGGACCTTCAATTTGAAAAACTGGTATTTCAGTTTCAATGTATCATCTGCATGTATCGTACTTTCATGGTAGCATGTTTTATACAATATATATATATATATTTGAAAAGACGAGGGTACCCAAATATACCTCAATCTAAAACTTTTCCACCTATAAGTCATTTTCCGAAAGTGATTGTCTATGGACTGAGTCGAGACAATACAACTAATCGGTTCACACTTCGTGTGATCGTCTATAGATACAAGATCGAGACAATACAACAACGAAGTATGTTTACTTGATAATAGGTTTGGAATTAACCAAACTCTAGGGATTATCTATCAAGTAAAATAGGAATTAACGTTTGTGTATTTTACTTCTAATTATAATAAAACAATTATAATTGCGGAAATAGAAAAGTAAAAGACACAGCAAGATTTTGTTAACGAGGAAACCGCAAATGCAGAAAACCCCCGGGACCTAGTACAGAATTGAATACTCTCAGAATTAAGCCGCTATACAAAATCAAACCAACTTCGTATAGTTGAGACCAAGCAACTAAACCTATAGTTCACCTAGTTCCCTCAGTATTCCTACGTCTCCAACTTATAATAAGTCACATACTTAGAATAATTCCTTTGGTTCGTATTCCAAACAGTAAAGGAACAACAAATCTGTTCGGTAACAACTCTTTTCAACCAACGTGATATGATTTTGACAAAGGCTCTTCCGTTTAACCAATAAACTCCTTTGTCGGGTCCTTAGATCAATCTCTCAACAACTACCGAAGTAATTGTTAGACTATGCAATCAATACTATTAATCACAAAGAAGAGTATTGATGCCGATCTACTCAACTAATCAATCCAATCTATCACAAGGATAAACCGATTATAGTTGGATCCCTTTCCAGCCGAAACAAGTATTGTGCACACCAAAGATTATGAACCCAAAAAGTCTTCTCGTCTTCAAATCTTTTTTAATCTTCAATCAGCACCTGCACACAATCAACTTGAATCTCTTGTGATCAATCACACACAGAACGGAGTCTGTTAACGTTGGATTATCACAAGACGTCTTTAGATCTACAAACAGTCTAAAGATCCCCGTCGAAACTTCGATCTAGTTTGAGTGAATCTTATATCCGAAGAGAAGATTCTCAAGCATAAACAAACTAGGTGCAATCAAAGTTCAACAACCGTTAGTCAATCAAATCAATCAAAAACTAATAATAAACCGCAATTATCTAGTTTCCCACCAACGGTACTAATAGAGCTTCTCAATCCCAAAGAAGTCTTTTAACTGAGCGGTCGTAAGAGATTTCGCATAATTTGGTTACTTTCCTCTCCGAATAGGCGGCTCCACCAGTAACAACACAACTAGGTAGTTTTGCTGTCTCTGAGGATTAGTTTGCTCGAAATGCAAACTTCAATATTTATAGACAAGGAAGTTTGGATACCAAGGAATTTCCAAAACCGAAAATATTCTCAAGATATGCAATATATTTCCAAATTCGGTTTTCATAATTCCTGGAAATGCTTTGTCCAAATATTGACCGAAATCCCAATAGAAAAATCTACAATCAGTAAATGCACATTACTAATTATTATTTTCTAAAGATATGCATTTATTTGCTGGAAAATAAATAGCATATAAAAACTAAGAAACCTTAAATAAAAGATTCTCAATTTATTTCGATCCTGGGATTTTTCCTTTAGCTTTTAAGGAATATCTTTGAACAATAAAAGGTAAGAATTACTGCACGTGTTCAAAGCATGTCGACATCTTTACTTTGCAAGTCCTTTTTCATACTTACAATCTTGGAAACGATTTGCCACACTTCCAAACAAGTTTAGAATTGGTTCATCTGACTTCCAAGAACTATGTGATTGATTATCCTATCAAATCACCAATCATGGGTTTCACGGTTCTACCAAAACAAGTTTCGGTTCTACCTCCATGTGAGTACTGTGCATAGTCACACTAGTTACCAAAATTCAGTTGACTAGGTACTAGGATCGGTTCCCCACAAATTATGGTAACTACATGTATTCGGTTGCACATGTCCATAGGATCAGTTCCCCCAAAACTACAAACTTGTTGCACATGTTCATAGGATCGGTTCCCCCATCTACTAAAAACATATTGCACCTCTTACAAGGATCGATTCCCCTCTTGTAAATTTGTTGCACCTCTTACTATGATCGGTTCCCCAATGACTAGATAAAAGTTGATATTTACAAGGCATCGATCATACCATCTTGAGTGATTACTTAAGATCGGTTTCACTAATAAAAGTCATACCAATACATAAGTCAGGCCTTGTGAATAGTTTTACCAAGATACATAAACAAGTTTATGAGCGGTTATACTAAACACACATATTGGTAATTCAAAATAGATTTGCAATGAATAACAATACCAATAAGCCTAGCGATTTCCCTTTCGATTCACAAAACAAGTTTATGAACTTACTTCCTTTAAACGAATGTAAAACATTGTTTCCTAGGATGAAATCTTCACTCATACCCATACATAATCACAATAGCATTCATATGATCATGTCGATGTCTTATATACAAAGTTTAATGGTTAAGCAATAAACCTCGTATTGTATTCCTTAATACTATGTCTAACTAGAGTATCATACACAGCTTCGCAGTTATGTTTTCAATATGCATGACTTGAAAGATACGTTAGGGAATGAAATAGTTCAAGTCAAATATTACTAACCTCAAAAGGAAGGATGATGTTGTCGTTGTAACTCCATACTTCTTCACATTCTTCAAGTCTTCATGTAATACTTGTAAGTCTCATATCCTAATACTTTCAAGCTAACCTATACGAAGTTGACTCTAGTATATAATCAAGCGACTCTTTAAATGAGTTTTGATTCACTAAAATATGACAACCAAACTTGACATACCAACGCTTGGTGGGTTCAACCGAGCAATGCTCTAACAATATTGTAAACCTTCAATTTTATACAATATATATATATTCGAAATGTTCATTCATTGGGTGGATATTATAATTTGTGAAATAACGAGGGTACCAAGTACACCATAATCTTTTCGATATCAACCTATAAGTATGATACCTTGTTTGATCTAAGATAGACATAGACTGTTAAGAAGATAGCAAACCACAAGGTATACACTTGGAATATAGTATTGGTTCGAAATCAAACACAACTATAGGGATCAAACCAAGTGTTTGGGATTAACGTTAACTATAACTAAAACAATAACTATAATTATGAAAGTAAAAGTAAAAGTAAAGACACGTCAAGATTTTGTTAACGAGGAAACCGAAAATGCAGAAAAACCGTGGAACCTAGTCCAGTTTTGAATACTCTCATAATTGAGTCACTATACAAAGACCACTACCAACTTCGTATAGTTGAGACCAAGTAAAGTACCCATAGTTACCTAGTTTCCTCAATATCCATGCGTCTACAACAAATCTGGCCAACACATGTGAATCCTGAGATAGAGTCCACTATATTAAGCTGCTTCATCCGCGGTGAAGACTTCAAGCACTCAACTCCTTTGGATTGTCTTTCAAATAGTAAAGGACCAATCTGTTTGGTAACCTTTCTATCAATATAAAGAAGTCAATCAGATATTTTTGTTGAGTACGACTAAGGATTTTATGAATTAAAATCCTTGGTCCGGTTTAGATCAATCAAGATTATGATTACCGAAATAATCAAATCTTAATTAGCAATCAAACTAAATAGATCTCAAACAAGAACTATAAAGTGATGTCGATCTAATACCACTAGCAATAACAAGTCTATCAAAGATAAGCCAGATCTAGTCGGATCCCAGACGATCAAGTTTGTGCACGAAGAAAAATCCCAAAGATACGAAACCAATAAGAAAATATTATTACCTTCAAATCTTCAATAGTCCTCTTCCGTACCTACACAATAACAAACTTGATTCCAATTTATGATCGATCACACACAGAACGGAGTTTGTTAACAATCAATGATCACAAATTAACTTCAGAACTAAAATCAGGTCGGAACTACCGCTAATATCTTGATCTAGTTTGAGTGACCTTATGTCAGAAGAGAAGGTTCTCAAGAATAATTAAACTAGGTGCAATCAATAGTTAACAACCACTAATCAATCAAATAAATAATCGAAAACTAAAATAACAATGCAATTCTAGTTTTCCACCAACGGTATTATCTATACGCTTCTTGATCCCACATAATTCTTACACGAGCGGACGTAAGAGATTTCATCTAATTAGGTTACTCTCCTCTCCAAGATAGTATTACAAGTAATACTATTAGCCGGCTACAACAGTGACTACAAAATGAAGTGCCTGCCTCAGGATGATTTTACAAGATGAACAAACTTCACTATTTATAGACCAATGTATATTGGACATTAAGGAATTTTCATAACCAAAAATATTCTCAAGATATGCAACAAACACCTAAATTTGGTTTTGTTTAGTTCCAACCATTATCCAAATGTATAACCGAAATCCTTCTTGGATAACTCAATATTATCTAGCACTTAATTAATATATCTTTCCAGAAATATGTTTTGCTTGTTCGTAAAACAAAATATATACATTCGAAAATCTCAAAAGATTCCCAAACATTTTCGGTTTGGGATCTCACCTTGAGTATCAAGGAATATCTTTGAACAATTAATAAATAAGATTTCAGCTCATGTTTAAATTACTCACTATGTTGACATCTTGAACTTATCTATTTTGCAAACCCAATTTACAAAATCACACAAGCCCTAAAGTGTATGTGACTTAAAAAATCGGTTTTGCTTATTGGGACCGGTTCTACCTTGACTCCTGACGTAAGTTAGGATCGGTTCTACCTTGATTCTCTATATAGGTTAGAATCGGTCTAACCTTAAGATCTTCGACGAAAATCGGACCTTCAATCCTGTTGATTTCCTTTCAACTACGAAACAAGTTCGTACGTCTACTTCCTTAAACTTGTGTAATTAAACACAATTTTCTAGGCATGAAATCAAACCCATATCCACTACACAATCTAGTAACGAGTTACAACGATTATGTTGATGTCGCAATTACGGTGTTCAAAAGATAAGTGTAATGCTTCGTAATTCAATAAACCAATATAGTGCATTCATAACTATTGATATATTGTACCTTGGTACTTTGATCATAATATGATGTCAGGTCTTTGATACTAGAGTTTCATATATATATAACTTCGCATGTTATGTTTTCAATCACAAACGACTTGAAAGCAACGATATAGAAATGGAAACAAGTCAAGTCATGTATTACTAACCTCAAGTGGAACGATGATGTCATCGTTGATGTTGATACGTCTTCGGAATTTTCAGGTCTTCAGAATAATACTTCTATGTCTCAACACTTCTATACTTTCTAGTCTAACCTAAACGGAGTTGACTCTAGTAATCTAATCAAGTGACTTATGAGTTTTGATACTAAAATATGACAACCAACCTTGACATACCAACGCTTGGCGGGTTCAGCCAAGTAGTGCTCTAACAATCACCGAATAGAGTAAAATTACAACCAAAACAAAAAAAGAATCCAAAAGGATTAAAAAATAAATAATTCAAATTCAAACAAACATATAATAGGATGTGTCTGGAACTTCTAAGCATCTCAAAAAAGATGGTCTAGACTCGTATGTACAACGTATACCATTCCCCAAATATGCTCCTCTTTTTGCAAGCTTGTCAGCTGGAAATTGATCTCCCTGTATCCATGTCTAAAATGAATTTCCATGCTCTTTCTGCACTTATTCCATCTGGTCCAAAGAATCCATGGGATTTTATTGTTACAAAAAACTTGTATCACAAAATACGAATCTGATTGAATCAAGATTCTCTGCCATAGATTTCTCATAACCCACTCAAAAGCCCTTATCACCGCCAACTAATTCAGCAATGAAGTTGGTAACAATACCAATTCCACCACATTCAGATATAACCAATTCACCATAATGTAGTCTACCCACAAAAGCAAAGCATGCATTACCTGGATTACCTTTTGAGGCTCCATCACAACATGATAGTATAGTATTTTCTCCGGGGAGGTAAAAGAATCCCTCAATAGCCAGTACCACTTTTACTTTCCTGCATGGGATGTCAAAGTGTCTAAGGATAATTAAGTCATAATTGCAGTTTCACATATCTCCTTTCAATCTGATACTACAGTTATGAGTCATATGTATTTTTTTTTTTTATTTTGACAGATACCCAATTGACAGATTTCTCTTTAAAGCAAACAATATTTCTGCACTTTCATATCTCTAACCATGATACTAAATGCAACTACACTCCAGATTTCTTTAATGACTGAGCTTTTTTGCTTTGCAAAAGTAAGGACATCCTCAAAAGATATAGGATTTAGGAATTGAAAAAATGCCACCTTACCAGTTCCATAAATTTTGTTTAAAGGGACAATGCCATAGAATATGATCTATACTATCTTGATTTTGTTCCCAGAGGTAACATCTAGAAGCTAATTGAAAACCTTCAGATTATAGACACTCACCTGTAGCACAGATTCCTCTAGTATTTTTCCACATATTACTAACAACCGATGGATGAATGCAGCTTTTACATATCTTCTTATACCAGTGAATGACATGCATTTTGTTTTTTTTATTCTGTTAACAACATCAGCAACAGAGAAGTGACAAGAGTGATGCCACTCCAAATCAATCTGTCTGCACTATTATCCATAATAGGAAATTCATTATAGAGAAGTATTCCAACATCTCCTCAGGGATATTGTCATTTTTTATCAACTATCAAATCTTTCGTCATCATATTAGGGTTCTGCAACATGAATTCATCACCTGCAACAACATCACTAATAGCAACTTCCGTAACCCATTTATCCTTCCATACATTTATAGATCTTTCATTGCACACCAACCATCTGGTGTCTGCATTCAACTCATGCATGTTCCATTTAGGTCCAGGCCATATTGAGGAGTATCTATAGTCATTCATTGTTTCTATTTTTGAATTTAGTTCTCATAAATTAAGCCCATATATCATCAACAGTTTGGATCTTCCAAAGTAGCTCCATAAGTAATGTTTTATTGACGTCTTCCAGTCTTTTAAGCCCCGATCCTCCTTCCTCAATAGGAGTGCAAACCATTTCTCAATCCAGAGTAACTAACTTCCTTTTTTCAGGGTCACCAAACCATAAGAAATTTTTAATAATTCTTTCACAAGCTACAAGAACACTCTTAGGCCGTTTGTAAATAGACATGGAGTATACATGGATACTGCATAAAACAACTTGAATCAATGTAATTCTGGCTTTGACAAAAGTTTTCCAATCCAACTAGACAACTTTGCTTGCATGTTCTCCACTAGATACCATGCATGAGCAGTTCTAATTCTTTCATGAGTAAGAATAGCACCAAGATATTTGCCAGGAAAATTAGACAAATTAAGTTGTAGCAACTCTGCATTAATCCCCCTTTTTCTGGAACAATGAATACCACTAACAAAACATTTACTACTTGGCCAGTTAAATATCTGAGACATCCAACAAGACACTTAAAGTCTGTTCAATTAACGAGCTCTCCTGATCCATATTTTGTCAACTTCAATCTCTCCTCTACTAGTGTTAAAATTGGATTGCAATTATCCATCTTGAAATGCTTAAGTATCCCATCTTCATATCTCTGCCGATGAATAAAAATTCCTCTTTTTGTTTGTTGTACTTATATGCCAAGAAAATATGACATTAATCCAAGATCTGTGATCTCAAATTCTTTCACCATATCCCTCCTGAATTCCTTGATCATCTCTGGGCTATTACCAGTGAATATAAGATCATCCACATACAAACATACTATAATATGATTACCAAGAGAGTCAGCTTTCATGTATAAAGTGTGTTCATGAGAACATCTTGTAAACCCTTTCTTCATGAAGTAAGAATCTATTCTTGTATACCAAGCACATGGTGCTTGTTTTAAACCATACAAAGCTTTATTTAGCTTGTATAATTGATTCTCCTTCCCCTCCATAAGGTAACCTGCTGGTTGTTCAACATAAACTTCTTATTTCAGTATACCATTCAAGAATGCTGATTTCACATCCATCTGAAAAATCTTCCAATGCTTCTGTGCAGCTAAAGCAATAATCATACGTACTATATCAAGTCTTGCAACTGGTGCAAATATTTCAGTATAATCTATTCCTTATTTTTGCTTATATCCTTTAGCAACTAATCTTGCTTTGAGACAATCAACTTCACCATTTGACTTGTGTTTTGTTTTATAAACCCACTTAACACCTATAGGTTTCTTACCTGGTGGAAGTGCAGTAAGTTCCCATGTGTTATTCTTCTCAATTGACTTCAATTTTGCATCCATGGCTTGTACCCACCCTTGTTCTTTAGCAGCTTCTTCATAAGCTACAGGATCACAATCTCCAAAAAGTGCAAAATTAATCACATCATCATCTGTATCATCATCATCTCTTGATAAGACATAATCATTCATACGTGCTGGTATGACATGATTTCTTCTTCAACTGTAACCGGTACTGTTCTGACAGTTTCTTTTGTTTAAGTAGTATTCTAATCCCATTCTGAATCTTCATCAAAGATCACATCTCGACTTGTAATTACTTTTCCTGTTTCAAGATTAAACAATTTATATCCTTTGGTTACTGAACTATAACCAACAAGAATACACTTCTCACTCTTATCATCCAACTTTTTCTAATCTCTTTAGGTACATGTGCATATGCAATACACCCAAATATTCTAAGATGTCTTACACTTGGTCTTGTTCCACTCCAAGCTTCTTATGGTGTCTTATTATTCAAACTATTTGTAGGACATATGTTAAGTAAATAAACTGCACAATAAACTGCATAACCCCAGAAATTCTTTGGTAAATTCTTTGTTCTTCTTATAGTACGTACCATCTCCTTTTTAGTTCTATTTTTTCTTTATGCTACTCCATTTTGTTGTGGTGTATATCTAGCTGTTAACTGATGTTGAATGACACGTTCTTCCATAAAACTATCAACAACAGTATATTCTTTTCCTCTATCAGTTCTTAAAATTTTGATTCTCTTACCAATTTGTTTTTCAGCATAAGCTTTAAAACTTTTAAAAGCTTGAAAAGCATCACTCTTTTGTCTAAGTAGATGTACCCATGCCTTTCTACTAAAATCATTAATGAAATTTATAAAATAATTATTACCTCCATGTGAAGTTACTTCAATAGGACCACATAAGTCACTATGAACTATCTCCAATTGTTGTTCAGCTCTTCTAGCTTTATTCACTGGGAATGAATCTCTGTGTTGTTTTCCAAAGATACAATTCTCACATCTTGATCCAGGAAGCTCAATAATAGGTAAAACCGACACCATCTCTTTCTTTGCTAAAACTTGTAAACTGTTAAAGTTTACACGACCCATTCTTTTGTGCCATAACCAAGAGTCATTATGCACATGAGTATTATAACAACTTTCTCTTTGATACTGAATATTCAATGGAAACAATCTGTTTTTAGTCATATGTACTTTTGCTATCAGTCTTCTTCTTCTATCTTTAATTGAGTAAACACCATTATAAATATTCATAGAATATCGTCTTTCTAACAGTTGACCCATACTCAACAAATTTTGATGTAAATCTGGTACATAGAGTACATCCATAATGAATGTCTTTTAACCATTCTTAAGAACAATTCTTATTCTTCCTTTTCCCATAATTGGAATTGTAGAATTGTTACCAAACTTCACAGTTGAGCGTACTGATTCATCAAGATTGACAAGTAAGTCTTTTCTTCCACACATATGATTACTACAACCTGTATCTAAATACCACTTATGATGTGGTTGTTCTTCTGCTATATGACAAGCAAGCAACAAGTTTTTAGCTTTCTCTTCTTCTTCTTCTTTTTGACTCCCTGCTATATGTGCTTTAAAGTTTGCTTTGTAGTTGTTATCAGTTGTCTTTTTAGGTTTTGAACACTCATTAGCAAAGTGTCCAAAATCTCCACAATTGTAACCCTGAAGTTTTGTTCTATCAACTTGCCTTCTTCATTGATAACCTCCAGTATTAGATCTTCCTCCAGTATTATACCTTCCTTGATAACCTCCAGTACCAGATCTTCCTTGATTGTTATTCCATCTTACTTGACTTTGAAGTGCTTCTTCAACTGGTTTTGCAGCAGCTGTTTTTTCAAGTAATCTTTGTTCATAAGCTTGTAAAGATTCTAATAACTCATTAAGACTCATAGTTGCAGCAGTATTACACTCTTCTATAGCAGTTTCTTTCGATTCAAACTTCTCAGGTAAACTACGTAGAATTTTCTCTACAATTGCTGCATCTTCTATCGTGTCACCATTGACCTTCATCTCATTGACAAGATTTAACGTCTTTGAGAATTTTTTTGATATAGTTTCCGATGTTTCCATCTGTAAAAGTTCATACTTTCTCTTTAAAGTTTGTAATCTCACCTTCTTAACCTTATCAGAACCTGTGTAATAATTTATCAAACAATCCCATGCTTTCTTGACTTCTTTAATATATATATAACTCTATCCATGATAGATTCATGAATATCCTGATGGAGTATATAAGTTGCTTTAGAATTCTTCTTTTTGTTTTCTGTTAAAACAGCTATTTGTGCATCTGAAAGTTAAGCTCCTTCTGCTGGTTCTACATATCCTGTATCAACAATATCCCATACCTCTTGATTGAACTTAAACTTGTTGCGATCTTCTTATTCTCAATAGCTGATACCCACAACCCTAAGATCTGATACCTGGCTCTGATACCAGATGTAGAAAATATGATATCAAAGACTTAAACACAAAACAAGTGTAACTCAAAGCAAATCTCTCTATTGATGTAAGTATTCTCATGGCTCAACAGCCTACTTATAGATAAACAATCATGACGACTAAGCAAACACATTTTCCTAACATAAACCAAACTCTAAAAATAGAACTCTTCTAGAAACTCAAACTCTTAAACATTAAGCCGATGACAACGCTAAAGTTGGATATTTTCCAATCATAAGTTACCCAGCCGTTTGTTTTATAAAACGGCTGAACTTTCTTACTCGACAGTTTCCTATATTAAACGGCTTGACTTGATTTCTAGAACAATCAAAACTTAAAACTCAAGACATTCCTAAACAAATAAACTTCAAATGTTTGCTTCACATAGTATCTTGGTTTAACCTTCAACAACTTGTGATGTATATAGCTTCAATCCAAGGTTTCCACCTCTTCTCTTAATATTCATTTCATTCACTAATTTAGAAACCAACACAATCATTCCATTGATACATCTGTTTTAGATAAATGCACCTTATAGATTAGAGGCAACTTTAGATATTAAGCTCGAAAGGGTCATTGTATTAGTGAAAACTTTAAAGCATAAATAACTGAGACCAGTCTAAATTCCTCGCGGGCAGTGTAAGGCGGAGAAAATGCAATCACTTATGGATGGATAGATCGATCACAAAGTGCATCCTAGGTGTGCTGTCGGTGGATGAGAAGTACCGACAGCGGTGTTATAATCCATCAATTATATTATCACCAAGTGCATTTTTCAATCACATCCATATTTAATTTTATTGTTATTTGATTTGATCTGATTTGGTTTGAAGATCCAATCTATGTTAGACTCATCATTAATTGTACGAGGACTATACCGCGTATTTATGATCACCCTGCTGATCCTAATACAGTATTCCTACTAATAATCCTTAATTATATAATTCTACTGCTAATGGCAAACACTTATGACTGTCACAACGAATGACTTTAATGTTTAATCTATAAACATACTCAGTTAATCAGAATGTTAATAATCACAAAATCTGGCGGGTAAAATAAGAATATTACTTCCAGATCTATCGGGAAGTTGTGGGTCCCACATTTCGGTATTGTATCCCATAATTTTTAACTTCTGCTAATAATGGTGGTACAATAACGCGTTCCTTTTATTGCAGTAAAAAATGAAGTCTCTAAAAGGAGGAAGAAGGAAAAAACATAAGTCCTTCTTTCTCTCTTTCCCATTTCACTCACTCACTCTACTCACTGTAGCTTCTTCTCCAGCTAGTAGTAGATCTTCTGGAGCAGAAGAAGAAAAAATTCAACCTTGAAAACTGATATGAGTTGGTGAACTCAATAGTTTTCTAGGGCTGTGTGTTTTTGTGGGAGAAACAAGATACACCATCATAAAGTGATATCTTCTGCTTAGATTGGTATGAGATCTGATCTTTTCAACTTGGATCTATTACTATTGATTCAACTTGTTTATGAAAATGTTCATGTACTTTGTTATATTTAGGTTTAACTGTACCTTTTTTGTTGTTGCTTTATTTGGAAATTCATCTTTGAGAGAAATTTGAATCCTTTTTTGGCTCAAGGACTATAACTTATTGCTTAATTTAGAAAAATAACAAAAGGAGAAAAAAAATATCATGAGTTCTGCTTATGTGGGTCTCTACTTGTATAGATACTTCATTTAGGGACACAGAGCAATTGATTTGAGTTTGGTAGGTAGTTCCAGAAGTAGCTCATTACTAGCTTGTAGTGTATCTTGATGTTTGTTTGAAGAATCTTTTGTTTAGTGGGTGTTTCTAATTTGATACTTTCTTACAGTTCTGTGTTTTTTTACTTACAAAGTTAGAGATTAAGGTGAAACTAGTAGTTGGGGTAAATTCCTTTATTCTACTTTGGATTTAAGTTGTAAATGTCTGATTTTTACATCCATGTTAACGGATCTTGTTGTTAAATTCAAATGTATAATTCAGATCTGGAGGTATCTTTTAGTTTGTTTATGCATTTAAAGAAGAAACATTCATCCGCATTTTTAACTACTTCGGATAATAGAGTGTGTTGTTACTTTGTCAATGTGGATTTCCTTTTAGCGGGATTGTGGGACTGTTTATTGTGGGGAACTAGGGAAAGGAGGTTAATCGTAAATTTTAAAGATTTGTTGTTCATAAGTTGTTTGTCACAACGTTCCTTTTCTTTCAGTACTTTTTAAAACAAATACTAATATGACTGGGAACTATTTCAGGTGCATCATGGCAAAAGGGAACCCTAAAGAGAGTAGGATGCGTAGCTCCACATCCATAATTATTGTAATTGGTTTATGTTGTTTCTTCTACATATTGGGTGCATGGCAAAGGAGTGGTTTCGGGAAGGGAGACAGCATAGCTGAAAAGATTACAAAGCAGACGGACTGCACTGTGGTTCCGAGCCTCAATTTCGAGACTCATCATAGTAGTGATAGAGAAGTAGGGCTAACAGTTGATGAATCTGAAACAAAAGTGAAAGAGATTAAACCCTGTCCTGCTAAATATACTGATTACACACCCTGCCATGATCAGAAGCGAGCCATGACTTTCCCTAGAGAAGGTATGGTTTACAGAGAAAGACATTGTCCTCCAGAGGAAGAGAAGTTGCATTGCCTTATTCCAGCACCAAAGGGATATGCAACTCCCTTTCCATGGCCAAAGAGTCGTGATTATGTACATTTCGCTAATGCTCCGTATAAAAGTTTGACAGTCGAGAAGGCCATTCAGAACTGGGTTCACTATGAGGGCAGTGTGTTCAGATTCCCTGGTGGAGGAACACAGTTTCCTCAGGGAGCAGATGCCTACATTAATCAAATTGCTTCTGTGATTCCAATTAAAAATGGGACAGTTAGAACCGTACTGGATACTGGCTGCGGGGTATGTATAATTCGTCAAAATTCTAGTTCAATCTATTTTATCGAACTTGGACCTTCTGCTTTTAATGGATTGCTTTTTTACTTATCTTCTTTATCTATTCAATGCATTTTGCAAGCATATATATATTTGTTCTTGTTCACATATCATCCGCTCTATCGCTGTTTTAATTACTTGTGCATTTTCAAAGCTTTCTATCATAGTGGCCAGATAAAGTATTTGGTTTTCTCATTCTGAACAGTTAAACTTTTGGAATTTGCTTAGGTTGCTAGTTTTGGAGCATATCTTTTAAAAAAGAATGTCATTGCCATGTCTTTTGCGCCAAGAGACAACCACGAAGCGCAAGTGCAGTTTGCTTTGGAAAGAGGTGTACCTGCAATTGTTGCTGTGTTCGGAACCATAAAGCTTCCTTACCCAACGAGATCATTTGACATGGCTCACTGTTCACGATGCTTGATTCCATGGGGAGCAAATGGTGATTATTTAGTATTTTACATCTTGATTTAGAGAGTGTTCCTTTTCCATTGATTGAAAGAACATCACTATTTTTCTACAATGACCGACATTGTACCATATCAGTTCATTTTTAAGGGCTTGCTGACATTTATTTTTGTCCCTTTTAAGAGTATCCAGTGCGCTAGTTCCTACACCATGGTGGCACAGTTTAAGCAAGCAGTACTAAATCTCTTTTCTTTCTCTCTCTTGGCAGATGGTATGTACATGATGGAAGTTGACCGTGTTCTCAGACCTGGTGGGTACTGGGTGCTTTCCGGTCCTCCAATCAATTGGAAGAACAATTATATTTCATGGCAGCGTCCCAAGGAGGATCTCCAGGAGGAGCAAAGAAAAATTGAAAAGATCGCTAAACGACTATGCTGGGAAAAGAAGTCTGAGAAGGGTGAAACTGCAATCTGGAGAAAGAGTATAAATGCTGATGCATGTCGTGGAAGAGATGAATCTCAAGAAACTATGTGTGAGGCCACAGACACAACAGACGTTTGGTAAGTTTTCAAGTTTAGACATTAGGCACAGTAATTCTAATACTTTTGATGTTATCAGTTTTTTCCTCCACTTTTACTTCTCTGATTCTGTTGTAACACAAAGTTCACATTTTCATTTTGCATTTTGACACTATTCTAGGTACAAGAAGATCGATAAATGCATAACACCTTATCCTGAAGTTAGCAGTCGAAGTGAAGTTGCTGGAGGACAGCTGAAACCTTTCCCAGAAAGACTCCATGCAATTCCTCCCAGAATTGCTAGCGGATCTGTTCCTGGAATTTCCGTTGAGGATTATCTAGAGGATAACAAACTGTGGAAGAAGCATGTAAACGCCTACAAGAGGATCAATAAGCTCCTTGATTCAGGGAGATACCGCAACATTATGGATATGAATGCAGGATTGGGAAGTTTTGCTGCAGCAATTGATTCTCCCAAACTGTGGGTCATGAATGTCATGCCGAATATTGCGGAGAAAGATACTCTCGGTGTCATATACGAGCGAGGGTTGATCGGTATATATCATGACTGGTAAGCCTCTTGTGTCTTTTATCTTCTTGCTCTAAGTGTGTTTTACATCTTTCTTTTACCTAATGTGGTGTCTGATCTTATGGTTAACAGGTGTGAAGCTTTCTCAACATACCCAAGAACATACGACCTAATTCACGCCAATGGTGTTTTCAGCTTGTACCAGGACAAGTAAGTGCATCACTCCACGTTCTATGATTCTTGGTATCTTATGTTCATCCTTTTCCGTTACTAATGTAAAAAGTTGAATGTAGATGTAGTGCCGAAGACATTCTTCTGGAGATGGATCGTATTTTGCGACCAGAAGGTACAGTAATATTCAGGGACGAGGTTGAAGTTTTAATAAAGGTTAAGAAAATTATCAGTGGGATGAGATGGAACACAAGGATATCTGATCATGAAGATGGTCCTCAAGTCCCTGAGAAGATATTGGTTGTAGTCAAGCAATACTGGACAGTAGGTGGAAACAACTCCACATCTTCCTAGTGATAATACAATGAAAAATGTAGCATTTAGGCCTAATCTCAGATTGTTTCATCCAATGGTCCCAACTAGCTTTTCACAGTTAATTCTGCAGTCTCTTCATTTTTTTGGTGTTTTTGCTATTTCAACCTTTCTTGCTGTATAAAATGCACAATGACTAAGGCTTAGTTTGGTATTGCTGCAGCTTTTATAAAAGCATTTTTCTGCTGTGCGTTGCTATGCTGTGTTGTGAGGAAAAAACAGTTAAACGTTTGGTAAAATTTTAATTAAAGTTAAAGCTGATTAAAAAAACAATCAAAGTGTGTTTGGTAAAATATGAGATTCAACCATTGTTATTGTGGCAAATGATAAAAACAGACATCTCTGAAAATAGTTTAAAAATAATTAATTTTTTTTACTTTTAAATATAAATATATTAAATATTAAATTTACTAATTTTTACCATTATTAAGATTGTTAAAAAAAATTATTTTACTTAACCACTTTTTAAAACAAAAAATTAAACTAAATTTGTTTTTATTTTTATTTTTAACAAATTAAATGAAATGGTATGATAAATTAGTTTGAAAATAAATTATAATAATATTTAAAGAATAAAATATAAGAAATATTAATAATTGATTGTATATATATTTAAGGGTAATTTTTATCATTTACGGGACAAAAAGGATAAATCAAGCATTAAATTTTGGTGGGACAAAAGTTTATGCTTTTGTAGCTTTTAAAAGCTCATCCTCCCCAGCTTTTAAAAATTGAGGAATTTGGGAAATGCTTTGGATAAAAAGCATATTTTTTTTTTTTTACCAAACACCAATTTCAAAAATTATTGACATATATAGGTTTTGAAAATGCTTTTGGAAAAATAAAAGCATTACCAAACCCAGCTTAAATAGATATTTTTGAACTCTTTAAAACTCACTAAAATTAATTTACATTTCCATTAGTCATTATTAATTAATAATTATTCTCTCTTGATCTTTAATTTAGAGACAAACTAAAATCTGAATTAGATTCTCCTCTAGAATTCCCCTGCCACGATCCTGGTTCTGAATTTCAATCCAGTATAAAACATTATTATCGAAAAGAACACGAATTAACATATTCAACAAATTCCGGGCACTGAACTTTAATACTATATGAATAACAACGAAATGGTCAATGCAATGTAACCTTTTCTTGAGTGATATAACCAAAAATAAATTCACTAGAATAACAAAAATCAAGGAATAATATAATTTCTTATAGATTTTTTAAGAAAATTCCTTGACCATATATAGCATGCCAAATAAAAGTTGCTAAAAGAGGAAAAAAATAATATACGAGGTGAAAAAAATAGGCAACCAAATTTTATTTACGTTAATTTAGGTGAAATTTATGAGCAAATCAGTCGACATAAATTTTTTATTTCCATTAAGATGAGGAAATTGGAATTAGTTACGGGATAAAGGGATCGGAATATCGGATAGATGACAGAGACTCAGTTATGCGTGGACCGAGGATTGCGTGGTCTAGCGAGACTGAATAGGTTTTAGGCTGCTAGCCTTCATGGTATAAATAAGAAGAGTGCAATATATTAACCCTAGTATACTCTCATCACAAACAAAAAGGAAACAGTATCCTCCGCCCACAAATTTTTTTCTTCTCATTTGGGTTCCTTTCAATTTTCCCCATTTCTTTTCATTTCTCTGTGCAATTTTTTTTTAGGGACTCCCAATACAAAATTAAAATGGCAGGTTTAGATTTTCGATCCACGGATAATGCGTGGTACACTGTCGAAAAACTGGATTTAGACGAGAAAAAGCACACGCTTACTGTCAGATTACTAGGCTTTAGTGATAAAGAAGTATTCATTGTGAAAACTTTCAAGACGGCTGGTGAATTAGATCGGTTTTCAAAGAGGTTTCGTCCGGCATGTATCCAGTTACAGGACGTGGAGTGTAAAGGTGTGAAACCTGGATTGGAGGTATGCGCGCTACTTAAAATAGGCAAAACTCAAAAGTTTTACAATGGTGTTCTCAAATCTGTGAGTTCCCTCTGATTTTCTCCATATGTATTTTTTTTCTTTATACAAAGAATAATTTTATTTAAATTTGGTTGAATGCTATTTTGATATTATTACATGGCGTTATTAACAGGTATACCCAGAACCTCACAAACATGTAAAAGGAGAAGACACTTGTTTTTGTAAATTTGAGGTCGTATGGTCAGAAGGTCCAAGGCAATGTCATACTGAAAAGATGGGAATCGAAGCGGTGTGCAAACGTCAACACGGATCTGCTTTATTTGATCACTCTCTCAGAAGTTTCCTAGAGATGTCACGAGCGCATCTTGATTCATAGATGATAACAGTGCTAGTCAACAAAGTAGTGGTACTGAAATAATAAATGTATTTGTAGTTTGATTTTTTTTTTTTTTTTTTTTGGTCAGCAGGAAGGTACAATAATTGGATCCGCTAATAGTTTATATAATGATTGAATATTTTTTGTTTACACAATGTTTGAATATGCTAGTAGTGGTAACCAGTATTGCTGGTCGATGATCATCCGTTATATTTTTCCCAGTGAAAAGCCTTTTTGTTTCACACCCATGGTCTTTATATGGTTCTAGGCTGGCTCCCAGTGGGTCAGTCTCAATTCTTCATTGAGTAAGTCAATCCCTCCAGAGAAGAGAGTTGCAATCAGTGCCTGTGGCGATCTTGGACTGAAGGCAATCTGGAAAGCCACAAAAAGACTACTGTTTTGATATTTGATAGGGCAAAGTCATCAGTTGCTCATGTGCCATTTTTGATATGTGTAATTTTGTAGTTTCCTAGATAAGTATATCCTGATATTAATTAGGAATATATTATTTATCTTCTCAACTCTGTAAATAGAGTGCAAATGTGATGATTAATATCATTCACCCTTATATATTTATTGTTTGTCTTTGGTATGTAGATTTATTTATTTGATTTATTTCTTTATCATTGATTAATATTTATATTGTTTGTCAAATCAATGATATCCATGTTAGTTTTAATCTACATATCAAAATCTAATACTATTCGGAGCTAACTCTTCGTTAATGAATAACCTATTACTAGTTTACTACCGAGAAGATGATACTGATCCTAATAGCTCTAGACTTCTTCCTGCTACTCCAGACAATTCTCGTCAGGTCTGGACTCCTAATATCATAGATTCATATACGAATGCCGATTCAGCAATATCACCTTCGCTGGGGATGAGGATGAGACATTCATCGGGTGTGGGGCTATTGGTAGAAGCTGCATTGATCCTTTAGTTGCTGAAACCAAGGGAATCTCTTACACAGTGATAAGTAATAACGGCTTTGGAAAAGGGCTTAGACCCTTGCAAGACAGTAGGTAGCAAATCTTTCTATCTTTCGTGTAGAATAACAAGCTGAATAATCTCCAGTAGGATAGTTGCTGGCAAAAATCCCACGATTTATAAAAGGGGATACCAGTATTACTTGGGGGTGATACCATTCCATATAGGACAAACAAATATTAACAGATCCTGACCGTCGGATCGCTCAATTAGTATCACCCCCGCTAATAGTGGTATCCCTTTATAAATCATGAAAAATCCTACATATAACTTTAAACGTAATAGAATTCAAAAGTTGGTGTAAGAAGAGCAAGATTGAAAGGCAAAATGGTATTGAACTTATTTTCAGGACGCTGAAGATATCATCCTTGAAGGTAAAAATTGATTCCTTAATCTTTCCCCATAATGGCCCAATAGAGGGATTGTGTGCAGAACGGACAAATTAACATACAAACCTAATTATTAGTAAAAGCAAAAGGAAATTCCAACTGAGCGGCTAGGAATGGAGCTTTTGCACAGTGCCGGTCTTGCAATTCTTTACATCAAGTGCAAGTTGAGACAAGGAATATTATGCTTGTCCTTTTATAAATTATAGAAAGTCAGGCTGGCCGGTGGAGGTTAGACAACGATGCCACATCCGGCTGTTTGGATCTACGAATCTCGGAGATGTGATTACTTCTGGAATAGGAAGGTAAACATAGTGGGTGTTGCATATTCCGACTGTAATACCACTGTAACCCGCGAACGCACCATGGACCTACAAAGTTACAATATTTTTGGGAAGCATGAGTATTAATATCTAAGTAGGAATATTTGTTGCAGAGTCTTAGGACTTGGAGATTCCTAACAACATCACAAAATAAAAAACCAGGAGTAAGGTGAATACTGCATTCTGGCCAAGAACAGTGCAAAGAATAGCATCAGAGGCATTTGCTCGACACGCTCGGATCATATATGTCGGATCAATGTATTTGACATCTACTGGAACATCTACTCCCTTGAAGTGTTTTTTAATCTGTTGACAATAGGAAGCTTACTGTTACAAACAAATGATAAACGCTAGCTTCCGACAAGCAAAGAAAAATCCATAGTTTCACAATCAAAATGCTATGAGGATATTTAACCTGTTGTTGGATATGAACTCCTATATCTCCTAATACCACATTCCCTGATGCATCTGTTGCACCTGACTTTTGCAACAAATCCTGAGTTTTGCCAATTATAAAATGTCATAAGTACTATTAAAATTGCTATTCCAAGAAGCAACTAATCACCAGAACATTAACCACACAGATTTTCTTGTGTAAATAGATATATAAAGAGAGTAGATTGGTCATTTTCCTTGTTAGTAATGATATATTTTTTCGTTGAATATGTTATAGAATTTGCCAAATCTAATCTGCAAGAAGAAAAATACAGGTAACACTTACTTGCCCAGCTCCTTCAGCTACACAAACGACAGCTGAACCTTTTGTCTGTATTAGATGTTCCAAATGCCGTAATACACCATAAGGTCCTTCCAAACTAAAGGGTACCTGCAATTCGATTGTGAAGGTGTTCACTCCCTGATAATAGTAAGAGAAACAAAATGCTGAAATAATGTACAATAGAGAAGAGTAATTGGACACCATCTAAGTATGCACCTCAGGTATCAAACAGATATCGATCTGGCCACTAGACAGCGATGCATGCATAGCTATGAAGCCACTGCTTCTTCCCATTAATTTTACCAAGCCGACACCATGATATGCGCTACGAGCCTAAGTGAGTTTCAAGAAACCAAGTTAGCATGGTAGAACTTAAATGTACATTCCAACATCGAAGTGTGAAAGCCAATCTCGGTTTCTCGTTTGTAGTGTCTATCCAGAAGTCCCAAAATAAACTCAGTGTATTATGATAACGAAAAACACAGGCTTACCTCAATATATGCAGAGTTGATTGCTCGCTGAGCCTCTTCTACAGCAGTATCAAATCCAAAGGTTTTATCCATCAGAAGTATATCATTATCAATTGTTTTTGGAACACAAACAACTGAGACCTTGAGTTTTCTCTTGCGGCACTGTGTATAAAGAAAGTATCACAAGTCATTTAAGGAAGTGAAGCAACCAAATCCGAGTAATTGGGATCAATGCTGTTCTGCCTATTTTATTTTTGTGAGCTCCAGTTGTAAACTCTACATAGTTATCAATTCATTACCAAAGAACATAGGGAAAAAGTGACAGTAAGAGATGGAGGATGCATTTTAGCAAACTTTAAGTTCATTACCAACTAAAGCCAAATAACTAGGAAATTAAGAGTCAAAATTTGATGTGAACAACAACCCCTATTATGCAAATTGACCAGTTAGCGCTAATCAGTTAATTGTAGCGAGTCTTACAGGTGCAGGGTTGTTGTAATCATATAGTAATAGGAAGAGCAGAGCGTAATGATTGTCTTTCCATCAGCTTTCGCAGGTCGTTTTTGACATGCAAGCAGTGTTTTTGTGGTAAGATTTGTCAGGTGAAAGCTTCTGTCTTACACCGATACGGGATTACAGATCAGGGGTTTAGATGAAATTAAACTCTTTAGGTCTTTCTAGATAAATCTCTCCCAGTCCTGTAAATTTCTTTGTCAAATAATACTCAAGTTGTTTTAGTTTGTATCTAAGTAGTAGATCAAATACCTCTTTGTGTATAGCATTTGCTCCAGCGTGAGTACCGTTCCCGCCGAGTATGAAAATCATGTCAATTCTCCTGGCCTTTACTCACATAGTTAACTACCGAGAAACTACTAGAAAAACATGATACAATCCAGAGAGAGCAATAACACATCAATGACAAAAATTACAAGGGCAGTCAAGCAACTGTTCCTAACCTGTATGCTGTCTACAATGTCACTGGTACTACCACCCCCACGAGAAACACCGAGTAAACTTCCACCAGCAAGATTAATGTTTTGAACCACTTCTCTGGAAAGCTGTGAATTGCAATGTACAGTGAATGCTATGCATATGACAGTATCAGAAACATGATCTCACGTATTATATGCAATGTTTAAAAACGCGAAGCGCTCTCCTGTTGAAGGGCAGAGCGCTGCATTGAAGCGCTATCGAAGCGTTGCCTCGCGAAATATATAAATAAACACAACTTAAAAATCTATATGGAACTTTCATATAAAAAAGAAAAACCTATATGAAACTAAGAATTTGTCAACGTAATAAAGTGAACAATTGAACTAACTAACTAGCTTTTTCTTATTTTAGGTTTTATAATAAAAAGAAAACGTCTGAGACTTTTATATTTGGGTTTTAAAGCCCCAAAAAATGCTCCTGCTTCAAACATAAATTTGAGGCTCCCGCTTCAGGGCGTAATTCATCTGAAGCGCAAAAAAACGGGCCTCATATCGTTTTTTAAAACCATGATTGTTTGTTAATAAGCAGGAAATTCTACTAACCGGCATTTCTTGCAAGCCATTATCAAAAAATCCTCGGTAGCCATATGGGATCCCAACAATGTTTTTAACCCCGTAGATTTCAAGGGTAACAACTATCTGCGAAAGATGACTGACATAAGAAATTTGTGGAGATAACAACTTGCCATTGTTAAGTAAGACAAATCTTATGCTCTGAACTCAGGAGTCAGGAGGAGACAAATTAGAGAGGAGAAGGTTCAATCTGATCAAACATATATTATTTGCACTTAACTTATGACCTGTATTTTCTAGTCTGAATAAAAAGCTCACTGACCTGTCTAATAACATCATTGAGACCAGGACACAACCCTCCGCAAGTGACAATTCCAGCCTTTACGCTGTCAGGTTGAAAGTATATCTTATCACGTGGCCCGGCACGATGCACCCTACGTAGAAGATCAACATAAAAAGCTTGGCAGATAGTGGAAAAGTCAAACCCAAACCAAGTAACAGAACAGGCATTTGCACAACACCAGATATTGATTCGACTAAATTTATAAGACGCACACATGCTGACATGCTGAAGTTTAATTACTTTAAGTGGAAGCAAATAAAGAAGAATCTTAAATTACCATTGTTCTACCCAGCTGCAATTAGGATCAATGCATTCAGCTCCAGCAGAAGTTGGCGACGAGTACTTGATAACCTGGTAATTTAATTTCAATATATCATCATACACCATATACTAAATGCCCTATGGTACTCCAAAAGAAATAAGTAGGACATAAGCAAACTTGATATCCAATGAGAAAAAGGTATTACATCACTAAACAGAGCCATGATACAGTAATAGAATAGTACACAATTTCATGCCATAATTCAGAACTGGGTCCAGTTAAGATGTGTAGCATAGTATAGTTATTTTGCTACTCTTGTCATCACAAAGCTCAAGCAAAGAAACTTTAAGGGAAATCAAAGGCAGAAAACATCTAATTTTGTTAATCCTCTTCTCTAACTATGTTTTAAGTTTGAAAAGAACTTGTGACTGTAATATGGCAGCTCACAACTTATCCTAACAGGCAAAAAACTAATCAACTTCATATGATTTTGGAAGCCTGCTTCAATCTAGCGGCTTTAACCCATGATTGACGCAGATTTGGTTTTGAGCTACATATGCCATCATTTTCTTATACAGTATAAAAAAAATGGCTAACATTAACACAACATACCTTTAAAAGTGCCCTATCATCTTCATTTACATAGCCATTTTTCCTTTCCTCAGGCATACTGGCACCATCGACTAATTTTGGACCTCTATTAGAGCAGCACATTGTAAGAACATAAAGCAATTTACCAGAACAATAACCATAAAATACGAAATGAAAAAGCACACAAATAACAATCACCTATTTTTCAAAGAAAAAGTAGTTGGAATTGGCTTCATATCAAAAACACCTCTTAGATGCGGCAAATTAAACCTTTCCCCAAACTCATCTTGATATTGTTTAATCCAATTCGGATCAGTAAAATCAATATCACGATTTTCAGAAACAGCTCTAATAACCAAACACCTTTGCTTTGTATTACTCCGCCGCGATTTCCAAATATTTACATTATTCAAACTGAACAATGAAGCTGGTGTGTTCCCCTTTAAATCCCAACCATGTTGCGCAGAATTTATCGAACTAGTAACATTTGGTGTAGATGAAACTAAGGCCATCACCACAATGGCCTGAAAAAATTATATAAAAATAAAAATCAGTCTGATTCAATTCTATTAGAGATCTCTAATTAGTTCTAAAATCCAAGTTTAAGAATTGAAAGTGTCATATTACCTGGAGAAATCAACAGATTAAGATGATCAAGATCAGATCTTCCAAGAGAGAATAAGTTAATAAGTTGTTTTCTGATTCCAGTAATTTGGGCAAGCTTTAAAATTCTTCTTTGGAGCCGGCTGTCTGTCTGTCTCTCTGTAAACCTGTCTTCTTCTACAGTGCCACTTCTTGAACTGAGAAAGGAAAAACTAACTTTTTTTTTCGATATATGACTTTTGGCTTTTACAAAGAGTTTTTTTATTTTGCGATAAAGTCAGAAAGTAATATGGAAATAACCAGGGAATATAGTCTGAGATGCGGACTAGTAAAGGTTCGTTATTTTACGTGATGGAATATAGAAATTGAAATTATCAAAAAAAGAAAAAAAAGAACTTGGTTATATCATAAAACGACAAATATCGAAGAGCTGCATTTGATGATGGTGAAACAGTAGAAGTATACTGTCATGTGTTTTGTTCTCTTCGATTGTTGGTATCATCGAACTACAGCACAGAAGAAACCTTATGTACACGTATTGCATTTTTGACCTTTGACTTTCATGCTATTCGTCCGTCTTCTATTTGTTTCGGGCACGTGCTCCTAACGTTAGTGTAGCCTTCTGCTAGGTTGTATGGGAATAAGAGTCCCCTCATTTTTTTATTTTTTCTTATTTATTCCCTTTTTCTAGAAGAAAAGAGTCCACTACCAGAAGGCAGCAACTCACCGATACAAAAAGCTCCTCCTAGCATCATGCAAAGACTCTTGGGAGCAACCACGAGCAATGTCATTTCCGTTTACTCTTACTGAATAAAGAAAGTTAAAAATAAGCGTCGAGTTTTGACCTTCCCAATTGAAATTGTCTAAGTGAGTAGAACTGGTATTTAAACTAGCTAGTTTTGTTGTCGTAGTGTTTTGATCTTTAGAGATCTTTGATCAGTTTTCCAGTGACAAAAGTTACTGTTTCAAAATTTCAATCCTTTATTTGATGGTAATCCAATTGAATCTTCCTTGAACTTCTGACTTGTACTCATCCTCCAGCTCTTTCAAAGTTGTATCATCCTCATCTTGAAATCTATGTTTGCTCTTTGCAACTCTTTGGCCCAGCTGACTCCTAGTTCTGCTCCTCTCATGGCTCTGTTGTTTCCAGAGATGCGGTCTTTGATTCTTCTTGTTCCCACACAGATTCATGTATTGGACATAACAATGAAAGCAAAGTTAGTATATGAAGGGGATTCAGCATGTCCTTCCATGATAGGGTGGCTCATGGAACTTATGCTGATAGTGATACCAAATTTCAACCTATGTTCATTAGTAATTCTGTCTATGTTATCATGATCCGATCTCTGGTAGTACAGATTGTTCAGAATGTGGCTTTGGGTGTGCATCACTCTATTATAGGAGCAGAGATGTTGCTTAATCCTGTTAGCAGTAAGCATATCATAAGGTTTAGTCTTTTGGAACATAAGATCACATCTGGCTTTCCAGATATACCAGCATATTGTAGCAAAGATTGGAATTCAGTCCTTGAATTGATATTGAGGAAGGAACCAAGAATTGAGCCAATCATTGAAGTTGGTAGCATCACCAAAGCATTGATGTTGTGGATCAAATAGGTTTATTCATACCTCAGAAGCATAGGTACAAGAGATGAGAGTATGGGTTATCCTTAGCATTCTTGTAAAGATTGTAGATTGGTTCAATATAATTGAGGATGCCTGTTGTTTTGGCATTGGTAGGCAGGATTCCATGGTCGCACGTCCAAATGAACATTTGTATGGATGGGGAGGTGTCCAGACTCCAAATATTTTTCCAAGATGGATTGTGGATGTCATCCTTGTACTTACCATTAATCTTCATGTCATAAAGGGATTTGACAGTGAATTTCTATTGTCAGTAAGTCCCCAAATAATTTTATCTTCCTCCTGGAGATTGAAGGTTGTATTCTGGATATTAATTTGGTATTTTTCATTAAACCAGAGAGATATGAGATCCATGTTCCATTCGCTTGTAGTATTGATAAGTTGGCTGACAGGTTGAAGGTCATTAGGGCAGTGCTGAGGTTTTGTTGTAATTTTTTATTTAATGTGTATCCATCTGTCCTCCCATATTCTGATGTTCTGACCATTACCAACCTTCATATATAATATTTCTGAATATTTTCCACCCTTCCAGAATTCTTTTCCACATCCAAGAATCAGTTCTTTTAGGTTTAATATCCATTCTGATTACATTTTTTTCTCTAAAGTGATTGGCCTTCGTGGTGGAGGTGGAGGACCACAAAGAGTCTGGTTCAGATATTAATCTCAAAGTTATTTTAGTTATCATAAGTACTTCATATTCCTAAAACCAAGACCCCCTAGATCCTTTGGTTTGCAAACAGAACCCCATGCAATAAAGTATAAACCTTTGGGTTTCTCTGTGTCTTTTTTTCCAAAAGAAGTCTCTCTGAAGTTTATTAATTTTCTCTTCTTAGGGAGTTCGAATCAGTTCATATGATATATGCTTGAAGTTGAAGTAACACTAGCAATCATAGTAGCTCTGCCATTAGGAGAGAGGTTTTCACTTTTCCAGCCAGCTAGCCTGAATTTCAGCTTATCTAAGTAAGGCTTGAAGGCCTGAATCTTGCTTTTATTGGTGAATAGAGGAGACCCCAGATATTTGTCTTTGGTATCAATCTTTTTAACCTTCATGAAGTTGCGTATACTGTTGTCTATGTCAGGATCAGTATTTTTGCCGAAGAAGATTCCAGATTTGGAGTAATTTATCATTTGACCAGAAGAGATACTGAAGTTGTTGAAGATTTCCACCAGATTTTTGCATTCCTGCATATTAGTTTTACAGAACACCATGCACAACCAGATTGGTGGTAGAATACATTGATGTATGAGGTTGCACCATTTATTACTGAAGCCCATTTGTTTCATAATAACAATGAGGAAGGTCCAACCCACTCTGTCAAAAGCCTTTGCCATGTCAATCTTGATGGCCATTAAACCTTTGTTTGTTTGTTGTTTTTTTTTCTTTTTTTTTTTCTTCCTGTTTCTATTATTCATGTAGAAGGTCCAATCCACTCTGTCAAAAGACTTTGTCATGTCAATCATGATGCCAATTAAACTTTTCCCCCCCGTTTCTAGTATTCATGTGGTGGATTATTTCATGGGCTATAACAATGGTATCTGATATTTGTCTACCATGAATGAAGACAGATTGAAATGGAAAGATGAGTTTCAGGAGAAGGGGTTTTAGTCTTTAAGCTATGAGTTTAGCTATGATTTTGTAGGTGGTGTTACATAGAGAGATGGGTCAGAATTGAGAAGGTGTTGTGGGGGATTCAGTTTTGGCTATGAGGGAAATGAATATGGAGTTCATCTCTTTCAGGATGTAACTGTTAGAGAATTGCCCGGTCGAACTCGCAAGCATTGTTATCTCAGGCTTGTTTGTCAAGTTTAGTTTCCAAAACTATAAGTCTTGATTTCTAGTCTACTTATAGCTAAGTCTCAGATTAGGATATTAAGTGTAGTTGAGCTTTAGACTCCACGGCGTTCATCGAATGAAGACGAAGAGCTACTCAAGGGAACTTGTGGAACTTCATCAACAAAAGGTATGTGGAGACTTGAACTTATCTATCACTCAAAAGTCTATCTATTCTATCTCCTATTTTGAGACAAAAGTCGTATTGCTATATAGACTTCAATTATACACATTTGCTATTTCGAGCAGAGTTTATCTCGCTTATCTATTTCTCGAAATATGTGTTGGTAAGCTTTCGCTTTAGCCAAGTTCATCTTTACTCTTAACGAAAGTCATATTGATTATTTCAATAACTTGAAAATCGCTTGATGAAAATAGTTTGTGGATAACTATTTTAACATCCTCTAAGAAAGTTTCAATGATTGAAATGAGAGTTTAGAACAAGTAACCATGTTTGGATATAAACATAGTGTGTTCTCACATTTGTGTAAAAGTCCAAAACTGGGAACCTAAAGTATGCGTACCCGTACGCGTACTGGCGGTTGTTGGAAATCCGAGTAAGTATGCGTATCCGTACGCATACTGGCGGAAGTTTCACGTCCGTGAATTTTTGATGGACTTTGGAAGTAAAAAACAAACTCAATCCGGGTACTTCAGTATGCGTACATGTTTGCATACTTAAGGAGGTTACTTTCTAAAATCGGTTTGTTCATGAACTAAAACATTTATATAATAAGGAATACAATCTTTGCAATTCGTGGCTATAATGTTCATGAATTGATTCGAGCGAATCAAAATCGATTTTGCTTCGATTGTGTCTTGTATACCTCTATGAGATCTAAGCAATTGAACAACTCTCTAACTAGTACATTTGAGTCATTTGAACTAGTTATGGTAAAGATGAATAAGGTTGATATGAAAGTGCTCATATGGCTAACCATTGGTTAACTATTGTTGAACCGACTAAGTATACACGTTTAGGTACGGTTACTCAAACCTAAATGAAGGTACATTTCATTTGTGTATAACAAACTAAGTTCGATCTAACGGTTGAAAGATATTAGCTTGAATCTAATCAGGTTTTCATCTAACGGTGAATATTGAATTCTTTGTTACCAAGGTAACTTAGATTGAAAACCCTAATTTGAAATCTATATAAAGGAGAACTCTAGTAACTGGGAAACCTAATCCCCACACCTCTTGTGTGATACTAGTTGTATAAGCTAGAGTCGATTCTCCTTTAACCTTAGGTTTTTCACGAAACCCTGTAGGTTAACGACTTAAAGACTTCATTGGGATTGTGAAGCCAGACCCAAATATTTTCTCTGTAGTTGCGTGATCTGATCTTGTTGTTTTCTATCGTGATTGAGTACAATTGTAAGATTGGCTTGAAATTTATATCTCCGATTGGCAAGATTGAAAAGTAGTCACAAACACCTTCGTCTCATCGTTTGTGATTCCACAATATCTTGTTTCGTTAATCGATTGAGATTATTGTGAGGTGATTGATAATACTTGGTTGTTCTACAAAAATATAAGTCCGGGTTATCAATTGGTTCCTGTTCACCTAAATTTATCAAAAGACGGAACAAAACTCGTAGGTATTTCTGTGGGAGACAGATTTATCTATTCCAATAGACTATTCTGTGTAAGTCAGATTTGGGATAAATCTTCGACTTTGGGTCGTAGCAACTCTTAGTTGTGGGTGAGATCAGCTAAGGGAATCAAGTGCGTAGTATCTTGCAGGGATCAGAGACGTAAGGAGCGCAACTGTACCTTGAATCAGTGTGAGATTGATTAGGGTTAAACTACAGTCTAGACCGAAGTTAGCTTTGTAGTAGGCTAGTGTATGTAGCGGCTTAATACAATGTGATTTTCAAATATGGACTAGGTCCCGGGGTTTTTCTGCATTTGCGGTTTCCTACTTAACAAAACTACTGTGTCTGTGTTATTTCTTTTCCGCATTATATTTTGTTATATAATTGAAATAGTACAGGTTGTGCGTTGAATCGATCAATTCGTAAATCCAACCTTTGGTTGTTGGTTGGAATTGATTGATCCTTAAACATTGGTCTTTGGTACCGTTCAAGTTATTTCTCTTGTATTGAATCTGGCTCGCAAATTCGTATTTGTTTGATTGCAGATTGAATCGAGAAATTGAGATATAACTCATTGATATACTTTTTCTTAAGATTGAGTCTGACTGTCTAGTTGATTCTCTTGAAAGTATATTGGAGTTAGTCCATACAGATTGCTAAGCGAAATATTGGGTGAGGTTGTTGTACCCCCGCTTTTTCAATTGGTATCAGAGCAGGCTAACACATTTAAGACCTCATAAGTCTGTGTTTGTATCGATCTGATTATGGATGAGTCTATCTCTAATAACGTACCAGTTAAGAAATTACCAGATAATTCTTAAAGCTTGGATTCACCTGAGAGAACTGTCACATCTAAGTCAATATCTAAACATTCTTTTGATGTAAAAACTGTTGATTGGGAAACACAACTAAAAGAACAGTTGGATGAACTTTCTGATGAAGGTTGTTAGAGCATTGCTGAGTCGAACTCACAAGCGTTGCTATCTCAAGCTTGTTTGTCAAGTTTAGTTGCCAAAACTATAAGTCTTGATTTCTAGTCTACTTATAGCTAAGTCTCGGACTAGGATAGTAAGTGTAGTTGAGCCTTAGATTCCACGATGTTCATCGAATGAAGACGAAGAACTACTCAAGGGAACTTGTGGAACTTCATCAAAAAAGAGGTATATGAATACTTTAACTTATCTATCACTCAAAAGTCTATCTATTATATCTCCTATTTAGACACAAAAGTCGTATTGTTATATAGACTTCATTTATACACATGTGCTATTTCGAGCCGAGTTTAATTCACTTATCTATGCCTCGAAATATATGTTGGTAAGCTTTCGCTTTTTCCAAGTTCATTTTTACTAGTGACGAAAGTCATGTTGATTATTTCAATAACTTGAAAATCGCTTTGATGAAAAATAGTTTGTGAATAACAACTATATAACATCCTCTAAGAAAGTTTCAATGATTGAAATGAGAGTTTTGAACATGTAACCATCTTTGGATATAAACATTGTGTGTTCTCACATTTGTGTAAAAGTCCGAAACCGGGAACCCAAAGTATGCGTACCCATACGCGTACTAGCGGTTGTTGGAAATCCGGGTGAGTATGCGTACCCGTACGCATACGGGCGAAAAGTTCACGTCCGTGAATTTATGCTGGAGTTTGAAAGTGAAAAACAAACTCAATCCGGTTACTTAAGTATGCGTACCCGTTTGCATACTTAAGTAGGTTACTTTCTAAAATCGGTTTGTTCATGAACTAATACGTTTAAATATTAAGGAATGTAATCTTTACAAATCGTGGCTATAATGTTCATGAATTGATTCGAGTGAATCAAAATCGATTTTGCTTCGATTGTGTCTTGTATACTACTATGAGATCTAAGCAATTGAACAACTCTCTAACTAGTTCATTTGAGTCGCTTGAACTAGTTATGGTGAAGATGAATAAGGTTGATATGAAAGTGCTCATATGGCTAACCATTGGTTAACTATTGTTGAACCAACTAAGTGTATACGTTTAGGTACGGTTACCCAAACCTAAATGAAGGTGCATTTCATTTGTGTATAACAAGCTAAGTTCGATCTAACGGTTGAAAGATATTATCTTAAATCTAATCAGGTTTTCATATAACGGTGAATATTGAATGCTTTAATACCAAGGTAACTTAGATTGCAAACCCTGATTTGGAGACTATATAAAGGAGAACTCTAGCAACTGGGAAACCTAATCCCCACACCTCCTGTGTGATACTAGTTGTATAAGCTAGAGTCGCTTCTCCTTTAACCTTAGGTTTTTCACGAAACCCTGTAGGTTAACGACTTAAAGACTTCATTGGGATTGTGAAGGCAGACCCAAATATTTTCTCTGTAGTTGCGTGATCTGATCTTGTTGTTTTCTATCGTGATTGAGTACAATTGTAAGATTGGCTTGAGATTGATATCTCCGATAGGCAAGATTGAAAAGTAGTCACAAACACCTTCGTCTCATCGTTTATGATTCCACAATATCTTGTTCCGTTAATCGATTAAGATTATTGTGAGGTGATTGATAATACTTGGTTGTTCTTCGGGAATATAAGTCCGGGTTATCAATTGGTTCCTGTTCACCTTGATTTATCAAAAGACGGAACAAAACTCGTAGGTATTTATGTGGGAGACAGATTTATCTATTCTAATAGACTTTTCTTTGTGAGACAAATTTGTTTATCAAGTCTTCGACTTTGGGTCGTAGCAACTCTTAGTTGTGGGTGAGATCAGTTAAGGGAATCAAGTGCGTGGTATCCTTCTAGGATCAGAGACGTAAGGAACGCAACTGTACCTTGAATCAGTGTGAGATTGATTAGGGTTCAACTACAGTCCAGACCGAAGTTAGTTTGTAGTAGGCTAGTGTCTGTAGCGGTTTAATACAGTGTGATGTTCATATCTGGACTAGGTCCTAAGGTTTTTCTGCATTGCGGTTTCCTCGTTAACAAAACTTCTGGTGTCTGTGTTATTTCTTTTCCGCATTATATTTTGTTATATAATTGAAATATCACAGGTTGTGCGTTGAATCTATCAATTGGTAAATCCAACCTTTGGTTGTTGATTGAAATTGATTGATCCTTGAACATTGGTCTTTGGTACCGTTCAAGTTATTTCTCTTGTATTCAATCAGGCTCGCAAATTCCTATTTGTTTAAGTGTGGATTGAATCGAGAAATTAAGATATAACTTTTTGATATACTTTTCCTAAGATTGAGTCTAACTGTCTAGTTGATTATCTCGAAAGTATATTGGAGTTAGTCCATACAGATTGCTAAGCGAAATATTGGGTGTGGTTGTTGTACCCCCTGCTTTTTCAATTGGTATCAGTTCAGGCAAACACGTTCAAGACCTCATAAGTCTGTGTTTGTAGCGATATAACTCTATGGACATAAATTCTATCTCCATAAACGTAACACCAGTCTTCGATGGCCCAAACTACTCGTGGTGGAAAATCGTTATGCGTGCTTTTCTTCAAGCCCGTGATTTTCAAACATGGGTACGTGTTGTTAATGGCTATGATCCTCTGGTTAATACAGAAGGCGATGTATCTATACCTAAGGATATTGGTAGATATAGTCCAGAAGAAATCCTTGCTGCAAGGCAAATTCTGACGGCTTAAATGCTATCATACATTCCATTACCCCAAATCTTCAGCATCATGTGACTACTTGCACAAAGTCTAAAGAAGCCTGGGATATCTTAAAAACTGTATTTGAAGGGAATACCTCTGAAAAGGAAGCTAGGCTTCAAAACCTATGTTCCTATTGGGAAAACCTTCGTATGGCAGATGAAGAATCATTTGATGAGTTTAATCACAAATTGTCTGAAATTGTTAATGCATCTTTTGCATTGGGTAAGACTATTCCTGAAAAGGACATTGTGATGAAAATTCTCAGATAACTGCTATCTAGATACGATTCTAAGAAGCATGCCATCGTTGAAGGAAATAATTTCGAAACTCTTTCCTGAAATACCCTGGTTGGGAAGTTAAAGATCCTTGATCATGAACATATATCCAAATCCGGAAAGGATGTTGCTTTCAAAGCACAAAAGAACACTAAATTACTTGATAAAAGTAAAAGTGTTTACATCTCTGAAGATGATCTTTCTGAGGCTGATTCATCAGATGAAGATCTTAAAAAGTCAGTCTCCTTGATAACAAGACAGTTTAGGGATCTTCTTTTGAAGAGAAGTAAACGATTCTCCAGAGATAAACCCAGGTTATCAGTTAAACCCCATAATTGTGTTCCTCCTAAAAACAGGGATAATGATGAAATTGATAATGAGGATATGCCTCAGCGCTTTAAGTGTAAAGGTTTTGGCCATTTTGCAAATGAGTGTCCAAATCGTAAAAAATACACTGGGAATAAAGGTCTTGCTGCAACTCTTGATGAAATGCCTGACAACTATGATTCTAATGAAGACGAAAAGTCAAGTGTTGCACTTCTTTGTGAAAATATTGATTTTGGTAATTGTAGTAATACATACATCAATTTTGATATTCTTTCAGAAGAAATCCAAACCAATCTGGAAGAAAAAATTGATCTACCAGTTTCTACTGGAAACTCTTTTTCTTATTTTGCAGGTTCCACCATATGTCTAGCCTCCTGCACAAATGAGATGTATAAACCTTCCTCCAGGTTGACATGTCCTTATTTTTCTCTCAGAGGTCATGAGTTATCAAAATGTTTCAAGTACAAACATAAGAAAAGATATGTCAACAAACTTCAACGAAGAGCAAATCGATTAGCTAACAAGCTCAAATGTGTTCAGGAATCGGCTGAGGTATGTAAACGCATCTCCTCTTCAAAGAAGTTAGTTTCTAAAGAAAGGACTAGATCATCGGAAAGAAATGTATGGTCTAAACACTATGTAAAACAGGGATCTATGAATTCCTTTCGAAAAGGATATGGTGGACAGATTATTGTTCACCCCAACACAACTTTAATTGTGTTGGTTAGTGCATCTTGTCTCATGTGCCTGATCATAAGAGACAAGATTTTGTACACCTCAGACTTTAGGAAAAGAAAATTCTTTTAAATTCTTTTTATTTTCTTTCGTGTTTTTGCTCTGAGAGCTTTGTAGAGTCTGGAATTCATGTCGCTTTTTCATAACTAATTGATATTGGAAAGGACTTCCCTGTTTTTCAATAAAAGAGGGTTAAAATAAACAATTCTTCCTCTTTTTTAGGGTATGAGTTGTTCGTACGTGAATCCTTTATGTGTATAAAGGTTCCGTAACCCTACATTCCTTTTTTCCTTCCCTAAGAAACTCTTTTTATCACAAGACTGCTTGTTGAGATTATCTTGTGATTTCCTCTCACAATTCCGCTTTTATGGATACTCCAAGCATTATGTCGACTGATGGAAAAGATGTTAATATGATTGTTAAGCCATCAATCATGAAGGAAAAAGATAAATCTCCGTTACCTCCAACTTTGTAAAGAAAAAGAAGGAATGTGAGGAAGCCAAGAGCCGTTCCTTCAAATTCTCAGAAGTTCTCTGATGTTCTTGAAGAGTTGAAGGAAACAAGGAAGGAGATTCAGCAAATAAAGGCTTTTGTGTTTAGGACTCTTGAAATTCAGAAGGCCCTGGTTCGGCATCAGTCAAGAAGGTTTGTTGATATCAACTCATATATTCATGAACCTTATGTCCCAATGGCTGTTGACGACAAGGAGTTCGGGGACGAAAAAGAATTTTTCAAAGGTCTTAATATCTAGGAAACTTCTTATGAAAATTTATTCTTATGTTTTAAGAAAGATAACTAGGGTTTGGAATAGCCATTATTGTGAGTACACGTAGCTATTTCCAATGATTTTCATCTTGCAATGTTTTTAGATTTATTAATTTAAATTCTAAAGTTGATTTGGAAGATGATTTTGCAGTATTAATCTTTATGGTTTTATATATTGCAACTTGTTATGGGATATGTGAGTTTGCGTCCGTGAACTATGATTGTCCCATACGTGGTCAAAAGTTAAGTCTTTCATATGTCAGTATGCAAGTATTGATAAAAGATTGAATGAACTTTTGACAAACAAAAGTTAAGCCTTTTATGTCATTATGCAAATATTGATGGAAGAAAGGATGAACTTTTGTTTACAAAGATTAAGTCTATTATATGTCATTGTGCAAATAGTGATGAAAAATAAAATGAATCTTTGTTTATTCCGGAGTATTGATCTTCCCTGATCCATATCTTTATGTATATACTGTGCGGATCCGTAAGTTCTCTTATGTGAGCATTTCCGATTAATTTAATCATGGGTTCTCTTGTGGTTAATTTAATTGAGATTTTTGGATACAAATTCATATTTTTATGTGATTTGTTAATGTCCAAAGAAATCCTTCTTTTCTTGTGAAAGTAAGGTCGCTCTTGTTGTTCTTTCAGGAATGACATTTTATGGGGAGAGTTATTAATTGAACTTGTGCTTAATTGCCAAATCTTTGTGTGGAGTGCGGCTGTGGAATATTATAGGGGTTATCTTTTATCTTTATAAACTCCTTGATGAATGCATTTAGTTTCGGCTATATGATTGCATCTAAAAAGTTGATATGTGCTTTTCTTTTGGTCATGAAGTATCTCTATGGAAATTTCATTGGGATCCCACTAATTTTCATACCTTTGGCAATTTTATTGACAAAAAGGGGGAGAATTAATGTGTAGTTCACACTACAAATACATATGGTTTAGGGATCATTATGTAAGGTGAGTGGTTTTCATGTGAGATGAAGTATTGACTAAAGGGGAGTGATACATATCACCATAGTATTGTTGTCGAAGTTGTGATACAATTGAACTTTGATGCTGTGTAATAATACTATGACACTGTATAACAATGATTAAAAGCTATTATTTTCTCATTGTTATGGCTACGGATCTTCAACAATGATGATGCTGAATTGAATACCTTTGGAATCATTGGAGTACTTGGAAGTGACGAAGATTTCGAGTAATGTTGAAGAACCAAGGAGATCAAGCATTTGGATGAGAAGCTACGAAGTTTATTTATTTTGTATTCCATATGTATTGATAGTTTTTTCACTAAAATTGACAAAGGGGGAGATTTTTATAGCATTGCTCGTTCGAACTTGCAAGCGTTGCTATCTCAAGCTTTTTTTTCAAGTTTAGTTGCCAAAACTATAAGTCTTGATTTCTATTCTACTTACAGCTAAGTCTCGGATTAGGATACTAAGTGTAGTAGAGCCTTAGACTCCACGGCGTTCATCGAATGAAGACGAAGAACTCCTCAAGGGAACTTGTGGAACTTCATCAACAAAGAGGTATGTGGAGACTTGAACTTATCTATCACTCAAAAGTCTATCTATTCTATCTCTTATTTTGAGACAAAAGTCGTATTGCTATATAGACTTCATTTATACACATGTGCTATTTAGAGCCGAGTTTAACTCACTTATCTATGCCTCGAAATATGTGTTGGTAAACTTTCACTTTGGCCAAGTTCATCTTTACTTGTAACGAAAGTCATGTTGATTATTTCAATAACTTAAAAATCGCTTTGATGAAAAATAGTTTGTGAATAACAACTATAAAACATCCTCTAAGAAAGTTTCAATGATTGAAATGAGAGTTTAGAACATGTAACCATCTTTGGATATAAACATTGTGTGTTCTCACATTTGTGTAAAAGTCAGAAACCGGGAACCTAAAGTATGCGTACCCGTATGCGTACTGGCGGTTGTTGGAAATCCGGGTGAGTATGCGTACCCATACGCATACTCGGAAAGTTCATGTCCGTGAATTTTTGCTGGAGTTTGAAAGTGAAAAACAAACTCAATCCGGTTACTTAAGTATGCGTACCCGTTTGAGTACTTAAGTAGGTTACTTTCTAAAATCGGTTTGTTCATGAACTAATACATTTATATAATAAGGAATGCAATCTTTGCAAACCGTGGCTATAATGTTCATGAATTGATTCGAGTGAATCAAAATCGATTTTTCTTCGATTGTGTCTAGTATACTACTATGAGATCTAAGCAATTGAACAACTCTCTAACTAGTTCATTTGAGTCACTTGAACTAGTTATGGTGAAGATGAATAAGGTTGATATGAAAGTGCTCATATGGCTAACCATTGTTTAACTATTGTTGAACCAACTAAGTGTACACGTTTAGGTACGGTTACCCAAACCTAAATGAAGGTGCATTTCATTTGTGTATAACAAGCTAAGTTCGATCTAACGGTTGAAAGATATTAGCTTGAATCTAATCAGGTTTTCATATAACGATTAATATTGAATGCTTTGTTACTAAGGTAACTTAGATTGCAAACCCTGATTTGGAGACTATATAAAGGAGAACTCTAGCAACTGGGAAACCTAATCCCCACACCTCCTGTGTGATACTAGTTGTATAAGCTAAAGTCAATTCTCCTTTAACCTTAGGTTTTTCACGAAACCCTGTAGGTTAACGACTTAAAGACTTCATTAGGATTGTCAAGCCAGACCCAACTATTTTTTATGTAGTTGCGTGATCTGACCTTGCTGTTTCTATCGTGTTTGAGTACAATCGTAAGATTGGCTTGAGATTGATATCTCTGATAGGCAAGATAGAAAAGTAACCACAAACACCTTCGTCTAATCGTTTGGGATTCCACAATATCTTGTTTCGTTAATCGATTAAGATTATTGTGAGGTGATTGATAATTCAAGGTTGTTCTTCGGGAATATAAGTTCGGGTTATCGATTGGTTCCTGTTCACCTTGATTTATCAAAAGACGGAACAAAACTCGTAGGTTTATCTATGGGAGATAGATTTATCTATTCAATAGACTTTTCTGTGTGAGACAGATTTTTTTTATCAAGTCTTCGACTTTGGGTCGTAGCAACTCTTAGTTGTGGGTGAGATCAGCTAAGGTAATCAAGTGTGTAGTATCCTGCTGGGATCATAGACGTAAGGAATGCAACTGTACCTTGAATCGGTGTGAGATTGATTAGGGTTCAACTACAGTCCAGCCGAAGTTAGTTTGTAGCAGGCTAGTGTCTGTAGCGGCTTAATACAGTATGGTGTTCAAATCTGGACTAGGTCCCGGGGTTTTCTGCATTTGCGGTTTCCTCGTTAACAAAACTTCTGGTGCCTGTTTTATTTCTTTTCCGCATTATATTTTGTTATATAATTGAAATATCATTGAATTTGCGTTGAATCGATCAATTGGTAAATCCAACCCTTGGTTGTTGATTGAAATTGATTGATCCTTGAACATTAGTCTTTGGTACCGTTCAATTTATTTCTCTTGTATTCAATCAGGCTCGCAAATTCCTATTTGTTTGAGTGTGGATTGAATCGAGAAGTTAAGATATAACTCTTTGATATACTTTTCCTAAGATTGAGTCTAACTGTCTAGTTGATTCTCTTGAAAGTATATTGGAGTTAGTCCATAGAGATTGCTAAGCGAAATATTGGGTGTGGTTGTTGTACCCCTGTTTTTTTAAAGGTGATTCAGATATTGATAGAGATGTTGATGAGGAAGTCTAAGAGTATGTTAAGTTTTTGAATTCGTTAAAAATGAAGAAGATTACAACTTCTCATGTCACATCTCTTCTGACTCCTCTCTATCGAGAAAACAAGAAATTGAAAAGGATTTACGGAGGTCTTTATGGTCGGAATTGCTCTTGCGAATCGGTCCTCAAAGATACCGAAGAAAACTTGAGTAGAAAGTCACTTGAATGTTATCGTGTTTATCAAAAATACTTCTTGTTGGAAGAGAAACTTGCAGAAATTAAAGGAAGAATTAACTCTCAGCAAGCAAGTTTTGATGACAAAGAAAGCGCTTTTCTCGCTCGAGAAAAACGCCTTGAGGCTGATTTATGTACTGCTCTTGATAAAATCAAGATGTTGGAAGATACTTGAAAAAGTTCAATACTAGTTCAAGCAAATTAACCACTATGCTAGGAGCAAGTGAATGGTCTATAAGGGAATAAATGCTCATAGTATTAGCAAAGCGGTAAAATTTGTCAAGGCTAGTGATTCTTCTCAACAAAAGGTTTCCACTGATGGAAAAAGTGAAATACCTTCACCAGAAGTTAAGGTTCAAAAGAGCAAAGTATATTAACCTCCAAAGTCAGCACACATGGATCGAGGTAAGAACATTCCTTATGTTTGCCACTATTGCGGAAATAAAGGTCACCTGTAAAGGAGATGTTGTTTCTGTATAAGGAATGGGATACTTCACGATGTTCTTGTTTGGGCATCACAAGAAATTGTGAAACCAAGATCATATGTTCCCCTTAACGTTACAGGTTGTAACTGTCCAACCTTTAGGAAAAGGAATCAGTGTTGTGATAAACCTATATTTGCCTATAAACGTCATACGAATCCTTTTCACAATCGTAATGGTTATCAAAAGGATAACTTCGTAAAGACGAAGACAAGATCCGATGCTCCCAATTGGAGAAAGACTAACTTGCAAAAGAATATTCAATCAAATTCTCTTCCGAGAATTCTAGAAGAGAATAATGGGAAGAAGGTTCCGGTTATTCCTAAACGCACTCAGAAGTGGATACCAAAGAAAGTCAATGATGTTTTGAGTGTGAAAAGGAATGATCTCCCAGAAAATTCCATGACTATGGATAAGGCAGTATCCATGATGTTGGAACTTAAAAAGTTCTTTGGAAAGATGGATTTGGATGTGAAAGGTTCTAAAAGCGATCTCTTTCATGATAACCAAAAGTCACTTGTAGTGAGCAAGACATTGTTCACCTCAACACAACTTGATTGTGTTGTAAGTGCATCCTCACCAAGGAATGCCCTGCTATGTATACGGTGAGGGAAGCACGAGAATTGGGGCACACAGATTATGTTCGGTAAGGCTGTAGAATTCGATTGGATTCTTCTAAAAAGGTATGTATATAAACTTGAGCAAGTTTTGTGTTTTTATTTATTTGCTTAGCGTACTTATAATGATCCATGTACCTTGTTTATCATTCATTTCTACCTAACTTGATCCGTGTTTAAGGTTCTTAAATGTTTAGGTTTGAAAATAGTAGTTCGGGATGTTTGGACTTCATGGTACACATACCAGGTATGCATACCATCATTTAAAATCAAAATAAAAGGATTTTAGTATGCATACCCGTTTGTATACTGCTCCAGGTCATGAAAATTCGTTTGCAAATCAGTATGCATACTTGCCCGTAGACGTCGATATTCGGTAAATTTGTTTTGGCCGTAACTTCTTCGTCCGAACTCGGAATGACCTCATTCTTTTTGCATTTTCTTCCTATTTTAATTATATTCAAAATGGAGATGATAATTATTGAATTTGGATGAGTTAAGATTGGTCTTTGTCCCGTCTCTTGTTTTTGAGTGTTTTGCTCCATTTCGTCGCACTTGTTCCACTTTTCTTGGACTTGGGCACTTGGATTCTTGGAGTAATTCTCTTCTAAGCTCATTTGTAGCTTTTACAAGAATGATGTTGGTGAATCACCAAGAAGGAAGTTCAAGAATGGGAGGTAGTACGCTTTGCTATGGGATTCTTGAATGTTCACAATTCTCTTATGTGAACTATGATGCATGGTCTTTAATGACTTTGTATGTTCTTATTTGTTAAGAAATATTTTTATACGCTTTTGGTAGCTATTCTTTGTGTAAATCCGTGCGAAAAAGATTGATTATACCTTTTAAGGGCAAAGATTGTTTTTGCAGCATTAATCTTTATGGTTTTATATGTTGCAAATTGTTATAGGATATGTTGTTTACGTCCGTGAACCTTGTCTGTCCCATATTTGTTCAAAAGTTAACTCTATTATATGTCGTATGAAAGTATTGATAAAAGATAGAATGAACTTTTGACTACAAAAGTTAAGCCTTTTATGTCACTATGCAAATATTGATGGAAGAAAGGATGAACTTTTGTTTACAAAGATTAAGTCTATTATATGTCATTGTGCAAATAGTGATGAAAAATAGAATGAATCTTTGTTTATTCCGCAGTATTGGTGTTTTCCTGATCCACATCTTTGTGTATGTACTGTGTTGCTCCGTAAGTTCTCTTATGTTGAGCATGACCAATTGAATTGATCATTTTCCTTGTGGTTAATTCAATTGAATTATTAGATACAAATTCATGTTTCATGTGATTTGTTAATGTCCAATGAAATCCTTATTTCCTTGTAAAAGTAAGGTCGCTCTTGTTGTTCTTTCGGGAATGACATTTTATGGGGGAGAGTTCTTATTTGAACTTGTGCTTAATTGCCAATTTTTTGTGGGGAGTGCGGCTATGGAATATTATAGGGGTTATGTTGTATATTTATAAACTCCTTGATGAATGCATTTAGTTTCGGCTATATGATTGCATCTAAAAAAGTTGATATGTGCTTTTCTTTTGGTCATGAAGTATCTCTATGGAAATTTCATTAGGATCCCACTAATTTCCGTACCTTTGCCAATTTTATTGACAAAAAGGGGGAGAATTAATGTGTAGTTCACACTTCAAATAATATGGTTTTCGGATCATTATGTAAGGGGGAGTGGTTTTCATGTGAGATGAAGTATTGACTAAGGGGGAGTGATACATATAACCATAGTATTGTTGTCAAAGTTGTGATACAATTGAACTTTGATGCTGTGTAATAATACTATGACATTGTATAACGATTGAGAGCTATTGTTTTCTCATTGTTATAGCTACAGATCTTCAACAACGATGATGCTGAGTTGAACACACTTAGAATCATTGGAGTACTTGGAAGTGACGAAAATTTCGAGTAATGTTGAAGAACCAAGAAGATCAAGCATTTGGAAGAGAAGCTACAAAGTTTATTTATTTTGTATTCCATATGTATTGATAGTTTTGTCACTAAAATTGACAAAGGGGGAGATTGTTAGAGCATTGCTCGGTCGAACTCGCAAGCCTTGCTATCTCAAGATTGTTTGTCAAGTTTAGTTGCCAAAACTACAAGTCTTGATTTCTAGTCTACTTATAGCTAAGTCTCGGATTGATAGTAAGTGTAGTTGAGCTTTAGACTCCACGGCGATCATCAAATGAATACGAAGAACTACTCAAGGGAACTTGTGGAACTTCATTAACAAAAGGTATGTGGAGACTTGAACTTATCTATCCCTCAAAAGTCTATCTATTCTATCTCCTATTTTGAAATAAAAGTTGTATTGCTATATAGACTTCAATTATACACATTTGCTAATTTCGAGCCGGGTTTATCTCGCTTATCTATTTCTCAAAATATGTGTTGGTAAGCTTTCGCTTTAGCCAAGTTCATCTTTACTCGTGATGAAAGTCATATTGATTATTTAAATAACTTGAAAATCGCTTTGATGGAAATAGTTTGTGGATAACAACTATTTTAACATCCTCTAAGAAAGTTTCAATGATTGAAATGAGAGTTTAGAACAAGTAACCATGTTTGGATATAAACATAGTGTGTTCTCACATTTGTGTAAAAGTCCAAAACCGGGAACCTAAAGTATGCATACCCGTACGCGTACTGGAGGTTGTTGGATATCCGGGTAAGTATGCGTACCCGTACGCATACTGGCGGAAGTTTCACGTCCGTGAATTTCTGCTGGACTTTGGAAGTAAAAAACAAACTCAATCCGGGTACTTTAGTATGCGTACCCGTTTGCATACTTAAGGAGGTTACTTTCTAAAATCGGTTTGTTCATGAACTACAACATTTATATAATAAGGAATGCAATCTTTGCAAACCGTGGCTATAATGTTCATGAATTGATTCGAGTGAATCAAAATCGATTTTGCTTCGATTGTGTCTTGTATACTTCTATGATATCTAAGCAATTGAACAACTCTCTAACTAGTTCATTTGAGTCATTTGAACTAGCTATGGTAAGATGAATAAGGTTGATATGAAAGTGCTCATATGGCTAACCATTGGTTAACTATTGGTTAACCGACTAAGTGTACACGTTTAGGTACGGTTACTCAAACCTAAATGAAGGTACATTTCATTTGTGTATAACAAGCTAAGTTCGATCTAACGGTTAATCAGGTTTTCATATAACGGTGAATATTGAATGCTTTAATACCAAGGTAACTTAGAATGCAAACCCTGATTTTAAATCTATATAAAGGAGAACTCTAGCAACTGGGAAACCTAATCCCCACACCTCCTGTGTGATACTAGTTGTATAAGCTAGAGTCGATTCTCCTTTAACCTTAGGGGTTTCACGAAACCCTGTAGGTTAACGACTTAACGACTTCATTGGGATTGTGAAGCCAGACCCAACTATTTTCTCTGTAGTTGCGTGATCTGATCTTGCTGTTTTCTATCGTGATTGAGTACAATCGTAAGATTGGCTTGATATTTATATCTCCGATAGGCAAGATTGAAAAGCAGTCACAAACACCTTCGTCTCATTCTTTGTGATTCCACAATATCTTGCTTCATTAATCGATTAAGATTATTGTGAGGTGATTGATAATACTAGGCTGTTCTTTGGGAATATAAGTCCGGGTTATCAATTGGTTCCTGTTCACCTTGATTTATCAAAAGACGGAACAAAACTCATAGGTATTTCTGTGGGAGACAGATTTATCTATTCCAATAGACTTTTTTATATGAGACAGATTTGTTTATCACGTCTTCGACTTTAGGTCGTAGCAACTCTTAGTTGTGGGTGAGATCAGCTAAGGGAATCAAGTGCGTAGTATCCTGCTGGGATCGGAGACGTAAGGAGCGTAACTGTACCTTGAATCAGTGTGAGATTGATTAGGGTTCAACTACAGTCCAGACCGAAGTTAGCTTTGTAGTAGGCTAGTGTCTGTAGCGGATTAATACAGTGTGGTGTTCAAATTTTGACTAGGTCCCGGGGTTTTTCTGCATTTTCGGTTTCCTCGTTAACAAAACTTCTGGTATCTGAGTTATTTCTTTTCCGCATTATATTTTGTTATATAATTGAAATATCACAGGTTGTGCGTTGAATCGATCAATTGGTAAATCCAACCTTTGGTTGTTGATTGAAATTGACTGATCCTTTAACATTAGTCTTTGGTACCGTTCAAGTTATTTCTCTTATATTCAATCAGGCTCGCAAATTCGTATTTGTTTGATTGCGGATTGAATCGAGAAATTGAGATATAACTCTTTGATATACTTTTTCTTAAGATTGAGTCTGACTGTCTTGTTGATTCTCTTGAAAGTATATTGGAGTTAGTCCATACAGATTGCTAAGCGAAATATTGGGTGAGGTTGTTGTACCCCCGCTTTTTCAGTAACCAAAGCTTAATAAATGTTGAACCATATGCACAACATCTTCTCCAACAATACTCCAGTTGGCTTAAAAGAAATGAGAGGGAAAGCCATTTGGATCTGGCGCTTTGTCGCCTTCTACACTGAATAAGACATTTTTTTATTTTTAAGGCATCATGTATTGAAAGAAAGTGGTCATTTTTAACAGAAGTTATGGTTGGGGGTATGAGATTAATGATAGTTCGGTCAATGGTGATGTTTTCAACAATAGTCATTCTTTCAAAGTGGTCTATAAAGAAGTTGGTGATCTTAGAGATCTTAGTGATCCATTCACCTTTTCCATTATGTATAGCATCAATCTTGTTTCTTCTCATTCTTTTCCTGGCTGAATCATGGAAGAACTTGGTGTTTCTATCCCCCAACTTAATATATTGATCTCTGCTTTTAGTTTTCCAGAAGCTTTCTTCAATATCATACCAATGTTTTATGTTGTCTTTAGCTTCTCTAATAACTACACCTCTAGTGTTGTTGAAAACATTCTTGATGACCCAATCCAGCTTAGCTTTGCAGTCTTCAAGGTTAGTCTTAATGTTGTCATAGACTTATTTATTCCAAAGATTAACTTTGATCTTGACATCCTTAAGTTTTCTAGCAATTATATAAGCAAAAGAGCCAAAATAACTTTGGCTCTAGCATTCAGTGATGATATCCTTGCAATCTTTATGGTCAAGACAAGGACCAAAAAATTTAAAAGGAATATGACTAGGATCCAGTTAGGATTAATATTGAGGAGAATATGACTATGGTCTGACCCAACAGGGATAAATTTTTGATAAGGGCATTTTTTTATGGGTGCATGGGGGACAAATCAGATGTTGACATGTGTCTCTCTTATTAATTGTTTCAATAAATATTAAAGATAAAATATAATCAGTTAAGATAACCAATATCCTCTCCAAAAATACATTTCTTTTCTGTTTTTGGAAACAAAATCTGTTGGAAACAATTAATTGAAGAGACAATGTCAACATTTGATTTGTCCCCCATGCCCCCATCAAAAAACGCCCCCATCAAAAAATTATCCGACCCAATAGCCAGCAAGTTGGATATAGTACTGGATCATCCATCAAAAAAAATATGGAGATAGGGCTGGCTGGTCAAGGATCACTGGATCTTTCTTTGGATTTTTTTTATCGGATTTTGTTATCTTGTGCATCCATGAACAAGATAATAACCAATCATTGGTATTGGAAAATGTAAACAATAATAAAAAATAAGAAAGATGTTCAAAACTTGCATTGGTTAATGTAAGTTTTGCATTCTCCAATGCTAGTTTTGAACGTCTTTCTTATTTTTTTATTATTGTGTACAATTTTCAATACCAATGATTGGCTATTATCTTGTGCATGGATGCACATATGGTTTTTTCAATGTGTCTAGAACTGTTGTTTCTTTTTGGATGGTCGAATTCAAAAAGAAAAAAAGATTATATAAGGGGATTTTGAAATTAAAAAAAAAAGGCACAAATGTTTACTTGTATTTTCCATGATATATGGTTAATTTCATAACCCAATAAAAATCAATTCCTTCTGATCTTCGAAAAAGCTAATACCAAGTAGTCCTCAGTCAAAGCTTGTACTGATTTACATACTAATTAGGACCTTCAACTGAAAAACTTAATTAGTGTGACTGAAAAGGAGAGCTACATTCAGTTGATGAGGAAACTTGAAGATCCACCTCCTTTTAGCTTTGAAGAAGGATCAATTAAGTGGTTTGACACTTTGTCCTACAAATTCCCAAATAAGAAGTCCTATCAAGCTCTACAAATTCACAGTGGAGTAAGCTCTGCTTCAACAAAGACAAATGATTTTTTTAAATATATCACTCCAAAGTAAATGTATTTCCGTGGTCAGCCTTTCATAATTTAATACCCACTTTAAAAAATCTGCAGTATAGAAGAATCTCTGTTCCAGATGTATTATGCAAACTTTGTAGAGAAAAAAAATAAGAAGATGGTGATCATATGCTATTTCATTGCCAATATGCAAGTGAAGTTTGGTTTCACTTTATCAGGGCGTTCAAAATATCATGGGGAATAAATGAGACAGTGATGCATGAAATGACGAGGATACTGAGTACATGCACCACAATATTTTCGATACCAACCTACACATACACACCATGTATAATCTTACAGAAAAAGTAACTTTCAAAAGATTATTTCAACAAGGTGGAACTTGCTAAATAGTTAGAGTTCGAAACCAAACTAATTATTGGATCGTTACCAAGTGGATTAACATACAAGTGTATTTACTTTAATCATACAGATAAACCATAATGTGGAAGTAAAGTAAATCACGTAAAACAAAACTTTTGTTAACAAAGAAAATTGCTTGGAAGAAAACCACGGGACCTAGTCCAGTTTTGAATACTATCAGAATTAAGCCGCTAAAAAAATTGACTACCACAACTTCATGTAGTTGAGACCAAGTAAAAACTCATTCATTACTCTGTTCTTCAGTATCCCTGTGCCTACAACCAATATGGTCTATGCATGTGAATTCCAAGACAGAGTCCACTATCTTGAGTTGCTTCACTGCTGTGAAGACTTCCGCTCTCAATTCATTTCCATCGTGACCCGAAACAACAAAGGACTATTTATATTTTTAGCTACCAACTCACTTATCAATATCCCAAACCAATCTTTATATCAGAGATAAAGTAGAGTAAAGGATCTTCCGTTTAGTTAACATAAACTCCTTTGGTCAAAGATCACACCAATATAATAATTATCGAAATAATAAATCTCAGTGAACAAGCTCTATCCAAGCAACTTGACAAGAAGAAGTAACTGGACAGTTTTTCCGATCTTTACACAAGCCTTATGTCTATCAATATAAACTGCTTGATAGGATCTCAGAAAATTAAATGTGGAAGAAGAATCACAATGATTAGAAATAAAAATAAAAAAGTCTTCGAGCCTTAAATCTTCAAAGTAAACATTGCAAACAATTTGATTCTGCTATTGATCAACATACACATAACAAAGTCTATTAACATTGATTGGTCAAGATTTCTATCTACAAATCTTAAATCGCGAGATCCATGATGTGTGCCGTAACCACGACAAATTAGTGAATGTTTTTCCATTTAATTAACAAGTAATATTGTAGTAGTCAAGTTCGTTTCCATGAGGAGCAAGAGGTTTTAGTTGTCTTATAATGTCCTAAAGGAGGTTTTGTTTTAGATTTTAAAAGCAAAATAAATAAACAAAGCAATTGAAAAAGATAAAGTTGAAATCAATAATAGAAATAAGATCAAGAAATCGTTTTTTGTTACAAAACAATGATCAAGTTATGTATTCATCATTTTTTTATTTATCACAAATTATCATCAACCATGGGAAAGCAGGTTCGCTTAGCTAACCACAAAATTCCTTGTTTCACTGAATAACAGGTTCCCTTAGTTATCCGATTTTATTCTAAAGAACCACCTTGAGTTTGATACTATTAGTTAAACTCGGTTTGCTCGGTCCACTCTCTAGCGCTGTTCTTACACACAATTGCTCCACAAAATCCCTCTGCAAAGTCCTTTATCTCAATTCTGGTTCAAATCTAACTACAACTCCACCATCAAATACATATGTTTGCAGATAAAAATGGTTTACTGTTTTTTGGGTAAAAGTGGTAGAATAGGGAAAGTGCTCGATGAACAAAATGCACGATGAAGCAAATCGTATAAACCTTTACACAAATGTAGTGCACGGGAGCACTTTGAGTTCGAGAGACTAATCTGTAGGACTCTGGCCTAAACCAAGATATTGGTCGTTCCAGATTAAATTCGGTCACAAGGAAGGAGAAGGGTCGGTCTATAGGGAGGGAAACTGAGAATGTGTGGAGATCAATGGAGATTGATTGATTGTGAATAATGTGTTGAACTACTTCGAAGATGATTTCTCTGTGTAAGACGAGAGAAATGTTCTGTGTTTGATATGGTTGTTAGACGACTGATGTTGTTTTGGGGTAAAAACTGATTCTGCTAGTTTTTGGTAAGTTTGGGGTGTGTTGATGAGAAACGAATTCAAACCTTAAACAAATGTACTGCACATGAGTACTTTTAGATTCGAGAGATCAATCTGTAAGACTCTGGCCTAAACCAAGAAATGGATGTTCCAGATTCAATTCGGTCACAAAGTGAAGGAGAAGGGTTGATCTTAGGGAGGGAAACGAAGAAGGTGTTTGAGATCAGAATGTTGAATTATGAAGGTGTGGCTATTTTATGACTTGTATCAGAATACGGTTTCTGGCTACTTGTGTTGATAACACTTGTGTTCTGTGTTAAAATAAGTTTAAATCCTATTTATACAAGTCATGTTCGAGCGCACCCTGATCTCGTAGGAAGTGGAGGCAATTAAGTAGTGGAGAAGTTGGGTTGTGCAATAGGTGGTGACCATCACGTTTCCATTATGAGAGAAGAATGGTCACCCTTTTCACCCACTACTTCCTCTCATTGCTGTTAACCGTCCATCCTTTCCTAACACTTTCTCGTAATGGGCGCGTTGCACGCCGCACGCCGTAAACCGCCAGACCAATACCCAGTGAACATCCCCCATTTTGTGACATGTTTGATTCTCGAGTATTTTGTAGGAAAAATATATACAACAGGCTGCTGAATGCGTCAAGTCATGAGACTCGTTGCTTAAAGTAGCATATAGTGCTTTTAGGTCAAATAATAAAATTATTTGTGGAATTAATATTTATAAAGCATCGTTTATAATTGATGCACATGAAGCATCGCTTTTAAACAAGCTGCTAAAAATAATCGATGTGCAGGAAGCATCGTTATTTCAGAGCTCGTCCAAATTAGTCGCGAGTTGAACGTCTTAAAAGGAGCGTGACCGGCCATTTCCAGGGAGCTGGTATGAGCTGTGCACGTGTGTCTGAGGATGGACGGTCGGTCCCTATAGGAGAGTGGTGACTGGTAGGCATTCTAAAATCCTATCGGTCGATCAAGGTTAGATCTGGACCGCTTAAATCGGCTAGCCAAATTGAGTGGCTGAGACGATTTGTGGCAGTTAGTTAATGACTGCTATAAAATCATTAAAATTGTATATAAGCAGCGCGAACGAACACCTTTTGGCGATCATTTGGGAACCCTATGGGCAAGCTACAACTTGGCCGATCGTTCCCCGTGGAAGAGGGATGGCTGGTGATTACATCGTTACCCTGTTGGCATCCTGAAAATAAATCTAGACCATCCGACTAGGTTAGCGAAGTTGGATGGACGAGATGAATTGCGACAGTTGCGTACTGCCGTTGATTCAATTTAGGGTTTAGAAGCCGTGTGGCAAACTTTATTTAGGCTAATCGATTCAAGGCACTGGACATTGGTTTGAGCAGGCCGATTGGTCAGATGCAAAGGCGGGCTGCCGGTGAGCATGCTGACATCCATTGGGCCGCCTAAAATTGGATCTAAGCCATTCAATTTGGCTGACAAAGATGGACGACTTTGATCGATTTGCGACAGCAACACGCTGCCGCAACACAAATTAGTGTTTCTGAAACAACGCGTTAAACCTAGTTTGAGCAAATGATTTGATGCGCTATTGGCTTGCCATGGGAAAGTCGATCTACCAGGGATGGAGCTGGGTCGCCGGTGAACACACCAGCACCTCTTTGATCATTCGAAGGAAGATCTAGACCATCCAATTAGGCTAGCTAAGTTGTGCGGATGTGATGGATTTGAGACCGTTATGATCGGTCTTAGCTCGTTTGAGCCTCTCTTTCAACATCGCAATCACCCTGGTTCTGGCTAGCGATCAGGGGTGCTGCGGGTGAACTAAAAGGATTCCAATCGGCTGGGATACTAAGGGCCCGCTGGTAGACATCATGGAGATTACCTGGTTCCGCTGGGAAGAGGCTAAGCTTGTTGAATTGACTGGCCAAAACGTGTGGCCGTGATTGCTCTTTAAGACTGACATGGACAGTCTAGGTTTTCCTTGAGGAATTTAAGCGTGTTCGTGCTAACTTTTAATTAAAAGCGCGTTGACATGAAAATCTCTTTATCAGAGAGTGGTGTAGCCCGCGTGAGTGTTTTCATGCAGATCTCAATACTGACACTTCGGGAGATTCGTGCTACTCCGCTGCGAGTGAATATTAATCGTCATGTCATGCCAATATTGAGAGTTCAGCTGGGGAACATAGCATAGAATAAATACTCGGCAAGCCATGCATTAGTAAATAATACCGGCGAGATGTTAATAAAATTTACGGAATATTTGGGGATTGTTGCTACATGCACCAAAACTATTCTGGATAAATTTCATATATGAGTATACTGAATTGCTCAATACATATGTAAGTGAAGTGGCATAGGCACTCATCACTTTTAAATGGCTCTATTTCATTAGTGAATAATGCAACTAGGAGCTTAAATACTCATTAGGCTCTATACTAGTGAACAATTCATCTAGGAGCTTGAGTTTTAATACAATATGAAGAGCGGCATAGGCACTCATCAGATTTTAATATATTCTTAAAACTCCTTACGGAATATGGAATATCAAGGTCTACTATTTCTGACACCGGGTCAGTTGGACAGACTTTTACAGTTTTCGCCCTAAACTAAAAACCACCATCAACATCAAGTCTCCTGCTTAGCATGTAATAGTGACATTGTTGCGGGGTAAGCACTAGATGGTGATAGGCGAAAAATAAAATTAATAAGATGAAGTTGACAGATGTTACCAGAGAGATATCAGTCGGTTTGAACCTCCTTGACAATCGTACTGGTGAAGCATCCATCAATCAGGGGCTATTAACAAATTACCGCTCATCAAACATCACTGGTAGGAAAAAGAAAGCGAGCATGTCCGGTCAAGGCCTTGGAGCTCAACCGGGTTCCCCCCATCTTCGTGTACGCCAATCAGCAGCAAGGTAAGTTCATCTCGTCTTCATATTTTAGCCATGAGTGTAATATCCACGAATAGTTGATTAAACTTGAACATTTAGCTCGGTGTGAATGACTTTCTTTGTTAGCAGCGGTAGAGCGAGCGTCAACAGCAACAAAGCAATCTCCAATAATTATGATTAGCAGCAACGCGATCAAGGAGAACTCAAGGTAGGTGCTCTTTTTCTACTTTGAACATGTATCCACCCAACAGTAACTAGGAGCGGTTTTTTTTTTGGATAAGATGTCACCTGGAGGTATTCCAGCTGCTAAGCCAGGAGGAATTAATGATTACTAAGGCATGCCAAATATAGATGATGACTTATTCGAAGTGTCCTATACGACTGTTAGGACTCATCTTAATCACGTGACGGTTCTTTTTCTTAGACCAGAGGGTGTAGAAGTTGTACCATCGATCTTCTCCGGAATGTGTAATAAGATTCTGTCTCCAGAAGAATGAGTATCCATCCTCTCCAGTGGATTTCAAAATTTTCCAAACTCCATTTTGCTCCTGGGTTGGATGGATGAGATATATGTTCCGCAATGATCATGTCAGGGCTAATCTTGGAAAGTGTAGCTGCGTTGTTGATCCTTAAGATTGCAAGAGGCTTTGACTTGAAGTTGTTTGGTGGGCGCCTGAGTGGTATCCTCTAGACAAGGTGGGGGAAGTCCCCGGGAGAAATACGTTCTGTCAGAGAGGATTGCAGGTGGCGTGATCTTCAATTCTTCTGATGTACGTGCATGTACATGTTTTTCTATGTTTGACTGGATGAATTATCTGGATAATTTTGAACTAATCTTGCTCAACTTCTTTCGTAGTTTTAGTGCTCCGAGAGGATAAATGCCTTTGTTGGACTTACGCTAGCTGCAGGTAGCCGGGATGATGATGCGTTCAACATATCTCCAGAAGAAAAGGAGAATTCTGGGGATACCAGTCCCGGGGAGAATTCACTAAAACACCGTTTCCATAGAGAATTGAAAGGAGTTATCTTTTGATTTTGACCGAGTCGCTTCCATATGACGACGATGAAAACCGAACAGATTCAGGATCCAATGGCAACGAAGGCATCACTCTCCATTATTTTGGATGACGCTGCAGAAAGGACCGAGAGATAATCTAGGGATTGAGGTGACCGATGATGTTGATGATGTGACTGCGCCCCCGACCCTTAATTTGATGCTCCTCTTGTAGATCATGTGTTAATTGGAAGGTCCAGCGTTTCGACCAAGTATGCCGAGTTGTACGCCCGAATACGGAAGAAGTATGAACACATTTCCACGACCAAATGTGCGGTATGATCAGGCATGCTGCTTCTGAATGAGCGATCGAAAATCGAGAGTATCATCAAGATATGTGTGTAGACTTCGGGTTTAATGTTTCCTGTTTATGTGAAGGGATTTCCAAAATCCAAAATTCGTGAACTGAAATGGATAGGCTTCCTTCCATGAATCTCATTAATCATAAAGAATCGGAATTTGAGAAGCTGTCTCAGGAGTTGAAATTGAAGCAGAATGCTCTTCGGGGTATGAAAAGTGTTTTCTAATAAAGATGAACTGTTGCCGAATGATTTCCCTTGAATGTCCTTATTTCCTTCCCATGACTTTTCCCTTTAGGTGTTTTGGAAAGATGGGACGTTCCTTTGTGGTTTGATTTGGTTTTGAACAGGTAGGCGGCCGCTCTTGAAAGAATAAAGGTTTTCATTTTGTGAAAGAAATGATGTTTCACTTGGTTAATAGACTGAAATCCTAACTACGAATGTAAAGTGGTGCATTCATTTTTTAGGAATTGTAAACATTGTATGAAAACAAGGGAAATACTAGGGGAATGAGAATACAACGTTTTAGACACTGACGGGAGCTATCTAGCATGTATTGCTACTCCTTTCAGCTTGTCAGTACCAAGGAGCTTGCAATAGTCACCTTGTAGGATTTCAAAAACTAGGTAAGGCTCCTGCTACTTGACCTCCAGACTTCTTATCCTCGATCGAGACTTTTTCTAAACATTTGATAAAATATTGACAGGGACCATCTTCCTCTTCATATCGCCTAGTCGCAGTTGGGTTGATGATCGGATCAAGTCCCCAGTACTTGATGAGATGAGGATTAGATAAATGTAAAAGAGGTTGTTCGATAAGACTTACTTGTGCGTGGAGCATCTGGATGTACGATCTTCCATTTTCAAGAGTGATGCAGCCATAGGCGCTTCTGGACTTCCCTTCGTAGTCCCTGACTATGTTTGGACAGCGAGTAGTTCCTTTCTTTAGAATCCCTACAGCCTTCAGAGTCTGGATAGTGACAACGTTGAGATTAGCGCCTGCCTCAATTAACGCTTTTCCCAACTCGACATCTCTAAGATAAGCAGTGGTTAAGAGTCTCCAACCGCTTATAGCAATCATGTCTTCCAGAAGAGATTTAGGCTTGGGGGCAGCTTCATCGATCAAAGGTAGTCGCTTTCCCGATACAACACAATTTAGAGAGGCAAAGATATCTTAACGTTACGCCTCGGAGAAATAGAGAAATTCACACACATGTTATATGGTTGACTGTACAATTTTGTAGACGGAGTCCCCAGAAAGCATGCAACAACTTCTAATAGGAAGATGGTCTTTGTATACTCCTTCAGTGCCTAGTTAAAGTTCCCCTAAGTCGATCTTCTCCTGCAAGATGTGATTCAAATTGTTGCAGTCACTTGTAGGATGGTTGACGAACCTATGGAAGCGGCAGTACTTGGGATCTTCCGTTTCTTGTTTTGTTGGAGGACGTCTGATACGAGGTAGCTCGATGACTTCATCTTGTATCCAGACCTCCAAGAGTTCAATCACCTCCTCCATTGGAAAGGAAAAATCCGGGAATGACGGGGTTTCATTTGACTTGTGTGAAATGGGAGACGGACACTTAGATTGTTGATAGTTGGTCCCCATCTGCTTCCTCTTTCCATCACTAGTGATTGACTAGAGGTCAGATCTTATGTTGGAAGGACGCCTGCTTTCCTGAACATCTTTACGAGCTTCTCCATTCTGGGACGGTTCGGATCGACTGAGTAAAGCAGCAACGGATCTCTTAGCAGCTTCTGATGCAATATAAGAATTGATATTTTCCAAGAAGGATGCATATAATGAAATCACCTTTTCATCGCAAGGACTCTGATGAGGACGTGATAAATCCCACAAACCTTCTTTCTGAGTTTGAGGAAACATCTCTTGGTTTTCATGAGCAGACGAGGTAAGTTGGTGGTTACCTCTCCATTCAGCGTGAGCATAGACTTTATCTTCCTCAACAGGAATATGAATCTTGGAAGAAGGACTACTACCATCAGTATTGATCCAATATGAATTGTTGATAGCGTTTCCTACAGAATGAATACGTGTTGGTTCTTTTGATAGTTGATCCATGGGGACTTTCAAGAGAGTAAATACTTCATCCCGCGTCTTGACAATAAGAGCTTGATTCCTGACAATATCATTCAATATTTTCATCAGATCGTGAATAGTTATTAAATATCGAGAATCCATAGCTTCGATAAGGGTTTTGAATGAAATAACGGATTCAGGAATAACATGTGAAGTATTGTCGGTGTTGGGAGAAGTAAAATTGAGATTGAGGATTTCTAAACCATTCCTAAGATCAACCATCTTGAGAAATTGAGGAAATTGAAAATGAAAAATTAAGAATTTGATTTTTGCAACCGAGAGATTAATCTTCCACTATTTTGGAGTAAAAACTGATTCTGCCAGTTTTTGGTAAGTTTGGGTGTGTTGATGAGAAACGAATTCAAACCCTACACAAATGTACTGCACAGGAGTACTTTTAGATTCGAGAGATCAATCTGTAAGACTCTGGCCTAAACCAAGAAATGGCCGTTCCATATTAAATTCCTTCACAAAGTGAAGGAGAAGGGTTGATCTTAGGGAGGGAAGCGAAGAAGGTGTTTGAGATCAGAATGTTGAATTATGAATGTGTGGCTGTTTTATGACTTGTATCGGAATACGGTTTCTGGCTACTTGTGTTGATAACACTTGTGTTCTGTGTTGAAATAGGTTGAAATCCTATTTATACAAGTCATGTTCAAGCGCACCCTGATCTCGTAGGAAGTTGAGGTAGTTAAGTAATGGAGAAGTGGGGTTGTGCAAAAGGTGGTAACCATCACGTTTCCATTATGAGGGAAGACTGGTCACCCTTTTCACCCACTACTTTCTCTCATTGCTGTTAACCGTCCGTCCTTTCCTGAAACTTTCTCGTAATGGGCGCGTTGCACGCCAGGAACACGCCGTAAACCGCCAGACCAATACCAGTGAACATCCCCCAGTTTGTGACATGTTTGATTCTCGAGTATTTTGTTGGAAAAATATATACATCAGGCTGCTGAATGCGTCAAGTCATGAGACTCGTTGCTTAAAGTAGCATATATTGCTTTTAGGTCAAATAATAAAATTATTTGTGGAATCAATATTTATAAAGCATCGTTCATAATTGATGCACATGAAGCATCGCTTTTAAACAAGCTACTAAAAATAATCGATGTGCAGGAAGCATCGTTATTTCAGAGCTCGTCCAAATTAGTCGCGAGTTGAACGTCTTAAAAGGAGCATGACCGTCCATTTCCAGGGAGCTGGTATGAGCTGTGCGCGTGTGTCTGAGGATGGCCGGTCGGTCCCTATAGGAGAGTGGTGACTGGTAGGCATTCTAAAATCCTATCGGTCGATCCAGGTTAGATCTGGACCGCTTAAATCGGCTAGCCAAGTTGAGTGGCTGAGACGATTTGCAGCAGTTAATGACTGCTGTAAAATCATTAAAATTGTATATAAGCAGCGCGAATGACCACCTTTGGGCGATCGTTTGGGAACCCTTTGGGCAAGATACAACTTGGCCGATCGTTCCCTGTGGAAGAGGGATGGCTGGTGATTAAAGCGTTACCGTGTTGGCCTCCTGAAAATAAATCTAGACCATCCGACTAGGCTAGCGAAGTTGGATGGACGAGATAATTTGCGACAGTTGCGTACTGCCGTTGATTCAATTTATGGTTTAGAAGCCGTGTGGCCAACCCTATTTAGGCTAATCGATTCAAGGCACTGGACATTGGTTTGAGCAGGCTGATTGGTCAGATGCAAAGGCGGGCTGCCGGTGAGCATGCTGACATCCATTGGGCCGCCTAAAATTGGATCTAAGCCATTCAATTTGGCTGACGAAGATGGACGGTTGTGATCGATTTGCGACAGCAGCACGCTGCCGCAACACAAATTAGGGTTTTGAAGCAGCGCGGTAAACCTAGTTTGAGCAAATGATTTGATGCGCTATTGGCTTGCCATGGGAAAGTCGATCTACCAGGGATGGAGCTGGGTCGCCGGTGAACACACCAGCACCTCTTTGATCATTCGAAGGAAGATCTAGACCATCCAATTAGGCTAGCTAAGTTGTGCGGATGTGATGGATTTGAGACCGTTATGATCGGTCTTAGCTCGTTTGAGCCTCTCTTTCAACATCGCAATCACCCTGGTTCTGGCTAGCGATCAGGGGTGCTGCGGGTGAACTAAAAGGATTCCAATCGGCTGGGATACTAAGGGCCCGCTGGTAGACATCATGGAGATAACCTGGTTCCGCTGGGAAGAGGTTAAGCTTGTTGAATTGACTGGCCAAAACGTGTGGCCGTGATTGCTCTTTAAGACTAACATGGACAGTCTAGGTTTTCCTTGAGGAATTTAAGCGTGTTCGTGCTAACTTTTAATTAAAAGCGCGTTGACATGAAAATCTCTTTATCAGAGAGTGGTGTAGCCCGCGTGAGTGTTTTCATGCAGATCTCAATACTGACACTTCGGGAGATTCGTGCTACTCCGCTGCGAGTGAACATTAATCGTCATGTCATGCCAATATTGAGAGTTCAGCTGGGGAACATAGCATAGAAGAAATACTCGGCAAGCCATGCATTAGTAAATAATGCCGGCGAGATGTTAATAAAATTTACGGAATATTTGGGATTGTTGCTACATGCACCAATACTATTCTGGATAAATTTCATATACGAGTATACTGAATTTCTCAATACATATGTAAGTGAAGTGGCATAGGCACTCATCACTTTTAGATGGCTCTATTTCATTAGTGAATAATGCAACTAGGAGCTTAAATACTCATTAGGCTCTATACTAGTAAACAATTCATCTAGGAGTTTGAGTTTTAATACAATATGAAGAGCGGCATAGGCACTCATCATATTTTAATATATTCTTCAAACTCCTTACGGAATATGGAATATCAAGGTCTACTATTTCTGACACCGGGTTAGTTAGACAGACTTTTACAGTTTTCGCCCTAAACTAAAAACCACCATCAGCAAATGTCTTATGAGATGAATTTTGTTCTTGCTAATTTATTCATATCATAGGTCGAGGACCTATATATTGCAACACATAGATCTCTTGTAAGTGGTGACAGTTGAAGAGAGTATAAGAATGAAGAATTGAAAATCGTGTGTAAACTAGTTCCATTTTTCGTGGGAAACTTGGTTGATTGACCATCCACTACTCCATTTACTCCTTCAACTTCCATCACATGTTGTAGGCTGCCAGACCAAAACCCTAGTGAATATCCCCCCATGTGACATGAATTAATGTCTCATCTTAAAGTATGCCCTGCAAACGTATTTTATGCAGTCAAACGTTGACCTAGTTAGACTATGAGTCTTAACTGATGAATTGAACGTAGTTCAGAATTCATGGTTATGATGGATGAAGCATAAAGTGTTTGCTGGAACATTTACATGCTTTGTGTATCATAGACGTTGACTCTGATGGGTCACTAATGATTGTGATTTATCGTTGTACTAACTGAAGCAACAATGATAGTCGAATGACTTGGATTGATAAACCTAGGTTTAATGAGATTTATTGATCAATTTTAAGCCATTATGTTGATACGTCAAGCATTTGACAGGAAGTCACATGAAGATGATCATTGTTGAATGATCATAGAAGGTTCATCTTCGATCCACATGTCATGAGTCAATCGAATGACAAGAAGAAATTATAATATTAAAATAATTGTCAACTGATGAACCAACAAGGTGTTGGTTGATGGACCAACTGAGTATTTTTTGATGAACCAATAAAATACATGTAGTTAGATCTATGAAATATTGCTCATATATTGATAGTTGAGTCAATATTGCTTTGCAAAGCAATTGGTAATTAAACCAATAAAATATTGGTAGCTGACCGTATATTAAATAATTAATTTACAATATTGATTGATGGATCAATATAAAATTATTGGTGTTTGAACCCATTCAGAATTATGCTCCGCAGAGCATTAGGTCAAAACCCTAATTTTGAATGGTCGACGGATGATTGAATGAGGATCAACTAATAGTGAGAGGAGACCAGCCATTGGCGGTGATGGACCGACCATGTGGCGCCCAGGTGCTTGGTTGAGCATTCGTTAAAGTCAGTTGCAGAGCATTTGATGAAAGGATGATTAATTGATGCTTATTCATAATTAAAATAGTACGCTCTGTCGAGCAGTAGGATGTTAGAACCGACTATCGGTGGTCGCGGGACCAACTGAAGGTGTATGGATGATAGTCCAAGTTGATGGAAAGAGATTGAGTCAAATATGGACTAAAAATGGTTAATTGGGTCATTAATCAATGAATGATGTGGGACCGGCTATTCATAGCCAAGGGGCCAACCATGAATGGCCATGGAGGTGTGCCCGTGTTGCTATACTCTCTCTGCGGACCATTCCTGAGAATTTTGATATTTTCTGATGGTCCATCGAGTACTATTTTGTCTTTTTAGAAGAATTTGAGTTTGACTGAAACTCTTAACTTTGCTTGAAAGACTAGTATTTTTAAAATATTAAACAATATTTTTGTGGTAGAAAGTCGTAATGGTTGCGAGACCACTTGCTATGCAAACCATATGTCCATAGAGTAAGATTTGAAAATAAAGAGTTTTGATCGAAAAAGGAAGTCCGTGAAAGAGGATACCCTAAATAATAATAAAATAACAAGGGAAAAATGGAGTGGGGGTGGGGGGCAAAATCGGCAACATGGTTGGCCACGTGGGCCCGCCCTCATGATTTCCATTATTTTATATTATTATTTCTCTCTTTTCATTTTCCTTATCTGATTAAATTTCCATATCCTTGTTCATCCATACTTTTGGATGCTCTTTTGACCATTATTACTAAATACACCCGTGCCTTTTACTCGGGGCCTACATGGTAGTGACCCCTTTGTCCGAAAGGTGAATAATTATTACTAACCCACATAATTCAGCTGAGAAAAGCCATGAATTTAAGTAGATAAATATTAGGGTAAATTATTATATTTTTGTAGGAAATCATCCGATAATTGCAAATTAGATTCAATTAATTAAATATTTTATACTAGCAGACAACCTATCTAGTAGCATTTAGTTGATTCGAAACTCGAGATATGAGACGGCAACATCATATTCGTTCCGAATATTTCTAGGAATTCATCCGATATATGCAACACTATATCCAATTAATTAATCGCTTTATACTAGTATACAACCTATCTAGAAGCGTTTAATTGATTCAGATATGAGTTTTGGTTTAATTACAACATATAAGTTCTGAGTATAATTGATTTAGTATAAGTTCTACTAGTAGACAACCTGTCTAGAAGCGTTTAATTGATTCATCATATGAGTTTAACTACAACATCATGTTTGTTTTGAATATTATCCTGGGTAAGTTCTTGCAGCACCAGAGACATCTTTTAAATGTATGCCGAACATTGAAAGGAATACTGAGCCGTTCAACATGAAATACATGGAATATTGAGAGCTCTTGTCTAAGAGGCTCTAACATTGCCGACATGTATTATTTCTTCGAAGAGGTTACACGACTGCAATTAGCTTCTCTTATGGAACATGGATACGTGAAATCTCTTATGTTTATGATGTTGTCAGAAATACATAATTCCCGATATGATTTTATGAATCTAACCTTCGTTAAGAATCCACCATAATTCACAGATTCATCTTCCTGATTTCAAATCCTCTTAAAGCCCATCAATTCTCCTTCCTTGTTTGCTGCGATGTGTTATTTCTCTAACCCATATCATATTCATTCAAAATAATATCAACATCATCAGTTTTCATTGATTTTTCGGCCATAATTTCATATCCAAAAGCAAATCTAATTCATACCCAACAGCTATTTTTTCGATAGTCATTAACTCAGGGTTAGGGTTTGAGGTGGTGTTATCGGTTTGCTAGGATTGTGGGATATTGAGTGTTAGCCTACCTACAGGTAACTTGGTAAGCTATAATTGGACAAGAGCTAAGTAATCTACATACGAAGATTAGTAATTGGATCAAGTCAGGAGACTTTCCGAAGTGAGGCCCCTCATCAAGGACCGAGATGAAGCTCTTGAATTCCTGGTGCGTATTTTTACTCATTTATGGTTTTAGCATGATTTGTTTAATGTTTGTTATTTAAAATGAAAACAAAAAAGACGAATCGGCTATTTGATAAACAAAGCAAGGGTATGTATAGGGAAAGGAATACAATTTAAGGATAATGAAGATATGATTGCAAAACTGAACAATCTGAAAGATGAAAATCTCTGAAGTTTGTGATCTTGAACCAATCAAATAAGGAACCCCATTGATAGATTAAGTGCTTCACTTCTATAATCAACATCTCCTTACATCTACCCTTCATTTTAGCCATCGTTCTCCTGTTTCTTTCATTCTAAATAGCCCAACAGATGGCAAATGAGATCATATATCAAACCTTTTTAGCCTTTGTTTTTTGCATCTGTCAGTGTGCCTTAATTTTGTTCCCTTGTCTTGTCAAGGTTCAAAATCGGTTTTTATTGACATAGTTAAAGACCGATTCTGAGAAACAAAAAAATCCATAATTTTGACAACCTACGAGAATCAGTTTATATGGTAACACATATAATCCGAATCTTGTACGCAAAAGTGCCACTTTTTTTTGTATGTTTTCTTGACAAGAAACGGATTATGTGGGCTTCCTTATGAACCGATTATAGCAAGGCAGATTTTATATGATTTTGCAAGGCCAAAATCGATCTATGTGGACAGTGTTATAAGCTGATTGTTGGAATTGATTTCAAAATTACTAGAAGTTGAGTGTTCATCTATATAAGAACAACCTCTTTCCTAAGTACATTTTGACCCAAACTTGCAACTTTTAGCAAATCCTACTTCATCGACAACTCAAATAGAGGTTGGAAAATGGAATGAGATCCGGAAGAAGAATCAAAGAGTTTTATTATGAGCGCATCGGGAACCTCAAGAACTGGAGATGGAGAGACTTATCATTTAGATTTGAGTACATCAAAGGAGATATGCGAGAGTTCCGTAAAATTTGAAGAATGGTGAAAACGCGGGGGTGCCAAGTACACCACCAGATTTTTTGTTCGGCAACCTATATGGACAAAAACTAATACAATATCAAGTAGACCAACTTAATGATCTATATGTATATATAGTTTATATCTCTACCTCTTCTCAATCAGTATGTTTAAGACAATAAGTCTGTAAACCTTATTGTTAAGAAGAATACTCGGACGATCTCAAAAATCAATATCCAAGATCAATCTAGTCATATCCAAATAATCCAATCGGAATTCTGCCAAGTAATTAAACTTTTTATCAATCTTTCAAGATACGAATTCTACAAGAAACAAGTCTTGTAATCGATCACACTTAGAAGGACGTATCTAATAAGACTGAATACGTACAACTTGCGTAAATCCAATTATAAAAATAAACAATATAATGCGGAAAAGGAAGAACACAAGACACCAGAAGTTTTTCTTAACAAGGAAACCACAACTGCAAAAAAAAAAAAAAAACGGGACCTCGTCCAGATTTGAACACCAAACTGTATTAAGCAGCTACAGACACTAGCCTACTATCATACTTTGGACTAAAATGTAGTTGAAAAACCAAATCCATCCTCCAAGCAATTCAGTTTCAGTCGTGATCCTTATGTTTCTTGAACCTCGCTAGGCTCTACACAATTGATTCCCTTAGATGACGTCCTTTACAACTTAACAGTTGCTTCAGCCGCAGTGAAGAATTTTGATACCCATCTGCTTCTAACAGATAAACCTATTTAATTTCCATTTAGATCAAAGATCAAGGCTTGGAAATCTGTTTGCGATAGACAAAGCTAGCAAACCTCACAATCTGAAATACTTACTCTCACTTAGATGAGAAACCTAGATCTTTTACCACCTCTCAAGAACAATCTTTAAAAGATTACTTAAGATCAATTTTCTGATATCTATCTTGAGGAATCACAAAGTCTGGGATGAAGAGAACTTTGTGATTTCTATATATCTTGCCTGAAAGAGATTATGAAAACCTCGATAACAGAAAAGAAAGACCGGGATACACGAACTATCAAGGTAAAGATAGTCGGACCTGGCTTCACATAATCCTCAAAGCGAAGACTTTTAGTCGTAAACCTAATTATGTTTCTCAGAGGTAACCTAGGTTCATAGAGGAAAACTCTAGCTATCAACTAGGACACAAAGTGTCAGGGATTGAATTTCCTAGCTGAATGAACATCTCTACTTATAGTTTTTCAACACTAAGGGTTGCTTAGAATTCAAGCTAAGATAACTTGGGAATCAAGGAAACACTTTTGATCTTGAAAGTACAATAGAAGAATATACACTATGGTCTGGTTGCGGAACCGTGTATAATGATTGTTCGGTTTGGAAAATATGCCATATGAACAATAAACAATTTGATGTTCATTTAAACACCTAAGAGGTTGATCGTGATACACTCACACATAAGTATTTAAGTGATCAATGAAGTTTTAGAAATGTTTAAGAGAGTCATTACAATGCTAAACATATTAAAATATACTACCTCCGTTTCAAAATAATAGGCAGGTTTGTGTGTAAATTTACACACAAACCTGCCTATTATTTTGAAACGGAGGGAGTAAGTCTTTGAGCATCTGCTAAATTCTACTAGGACAGTTGGTGAGACGGTTTGTAAACCGTAAGGCTAGTTCACGAGTCAGGGTGCTAAAGTTCATGAGCCGGGTTGGCCAACCCTAGTAGGCTCGAGAACTCATATGTACACTGTTCGCGAACTGGGTTCGCCATTTATACTTAGTTTGTGAACTCAAATGGACACGGTTCGTGAACTGGGTTCGCCAACCTTAATCCTTTTATATCAACACCAAAAAATTCAAATCACCACGATTCGTGAACCAGGTTCGTTAACTGTTCCCAACTGAACCTGCGGTTTGTGAACTGGTTCGCCAACCTTCCATGTATTTTCTGAAATGGGATATCTATGGTTTACAAACTGGTTTGCCAACCTACCCTGAGCAGAAATATCAGAAGTTCATGAATTTCTCTCTTATGATGTTTGAAACATTCCCAAATGATAAATCACTTTTATATGGGCGATTTTCAATTAATCCACAAATTAATTCTCAAATAATAAATTGTTTCGAACTAATATTTTTAGGACCTTTGAACATCAATGCTAGAATCATATTTCGAGATTTTTTAACAAGACAAGCTTGACTCGAAATTTCTTCTTTGTAAATCTACTAAAAGTCATACGACATAGTCTCAACAAATATAATGGTAAGATAATGAGTAAAATATAATGGTCCAGTCTTCACATACTTGATACACAAGTTCTTCAAATGTCTTCGTCGATCTTCAGTCTTTGAGGGTGATGTCTGATACTCAACTACCAAATTCTAACCTAGTCCGAGACTTGACTTAGTAGACTAGCAATCAAGAAATAGTTTTGATCATCTAACACTGACAACAAGCTTGAGATAACAAAACTTGTGGGTTCAACCGAGCATTTCCCTAACAATCTCTCCCTTGGTCAATTTTAGTGACAAAACTATTCAATACATATGGATTCAAAATAAATAAACTTTTCAGCTAAAAATCCATTATGCTTGATATCCTTGGGTCTTCAAAAAACGTATTCGTACTTTAGGTTCTTTTATGGTTATGCATGTGTTCGTTCAACACCTTTGTTGTTGAATATCCGTATAAATGACAACTTATGAGAATACTCACAAGAGCTTTGTGAGAATCAAAATTCACTCTACTCATTGGTTGCTATACAGAAACATAGTATTGATACCTTCCTCAAAGTTCAATTGCACCGCAACTTTGAAGCAATTCTACGGTGATATATTCTCCCTCTTAGTCAATACTTAAATCTTTTCCAAAATAGATAAACCTATAGATAATAATCCACCCCCCCTTACATAATTCTTCGAGAAGCCATATGTTGTAGTAAGATACTACATAATATTTCTCCCTCTTTTTGTCAACAAAATTGGCAAAGGCTAGAGAACACATACCAGCTTTTAGTTTAGACGATTCGACTACGAAAACTTGGTTTTTACGTCAAGGAGACATATAAGTACAAGTATCTCCTATAATTCCACATCCACTCTCCCTACAAAGATATTACGTTTAAGCACAAGTTCAAAAGAACTCTCCCCTATTTGCTTTCATTCCCGAAAGAACAACATGAGCGACCTTGACTCTAATCACAAGAGAAGGATTTTCTCTGGACATTAATAAACTTACTCGCCAGTTACGAACAAAGTAAATTTGTTTCCCAATATTTTCTCTCTCTTCTCGTTAGTTACGAACGAACAAGTTCAAAATAACGATCTTAATGTTAAATGCACTAAGATACAAGTTTTTCATGAGAAAAATAATCATCAATAAAAAGTTATTTTCTAAGCCATTTACAGATAAGAGAACAATTAATGCGATATGACTCAATATAAGAATTATAACTTCTCTAGCCATGTACGAAAGTAGAGATTAAGGTTCACTACTTATCCTCTAGCGGTTATGCAATCAAGGAAGTAAGTACATTCCTAGATAACATCTTACAGAATCTTGTAGAAGTATATTCACAAAAGTGTAATCGTGGAGAGATAAATACTGCCATTTTCAAAATAGTTTACTCCTCTTTTGCAAGAGTTAAGAGCCCTATGAGAAAATATGATATATGTTCTAATCACCAGAATACGATTGATAGATGGAGCTCCAGGGAAAATTTGAGTTTCATTAGTTAAACCAAGCTGCAAAAGAGGAAAAGGTAAGGGGATAGAGGGTCCCCTTGTCTGAGACCTCTGGATGGGTTAATTTTTTTTACCAGGAATACATATATATAATCCATGAATATTAGGTATTGCAAGTCATCTTCCAAAATGGAATTTAATTAAATAAACTTTAAACATGCAAGATGATAGTATCTGGAATAGCTAATGTAACACATAAGAACTACTCAAAAAGCTAGTGTTCCTCCTTAAATAATAAGAATATATTCCTACAAAGAGTTAACTAGTAAACAGAAAGGAAATGAAACATCTAATTAGATACCAGGAGAAACATCATTGGTTTTAAAACCTTTGAGTTTGTCATCGACAGAATCCACGAACTCTTCAGGAAAAATCCTTTCATTGAGTAGGTCGTTGACATGTGATTTCATGAGAACAAGGTTAGAACAAACTTTTTTCAACTCAGTCCACAGCATATCTTGAATTTTCAAGGCTTCACCAAGTTTAATCTTAGCTTCTTCAAATTGTTTAAGAAAATCATAAACAACATTAGCAGAGATCATCTCTTCTTGTTCTACATATTGATGGTCATATGCAAAGTGGAAATTGACATTAGGATGATCCTCGGAAGAATTAAAGACTTTAACTTCATCTTCTACTAGAGTTCCTTTCTTCTTCCCTTTTAACCAGATACCACTGTAGTTGTTATTAAGGGCTTCTTCCATGTTGTTGTGAGAATCAAACATGGGAGACATGCTTGAATATAGCAAGATTTGAATATGAAAACTCACCTCAAGCGTGTAGTATTTATACTCAAAGGAATTTCCAAGAAGAAGTCGGTTCTGTGACCCCTTTTTCGAATTTTAGTTAAATAAGGAAACAGTCCGTGAACCAGATTTCCTTACTCAAGAGTTTTAAGAACATGAAGTGTGTGGTATTTATACACAAAGGTATTTCCAAGAACAAGTCGGTAACTTGACCCCTTTTTGCAATTTTAGTTAAATAAGGAAACAGTTCGTGAACCGGATTTCCTTACTCAAGAGTTTTAATAACATGAAGTATCTTTTGAGACTCACAAACTCTCTTCCTGGCCTAAGAGATTTTAATGCACAATTTTCTTTAAGTCTTACTCAACCAAATCATAATTTGAAAATCATGAATAAAGACAACAATTGTTTTTGGAGCAAGGATATATCGTCTTTAACTTAAGATGAGGATTCTTAATGATCATAGTAATGAAATTGCATCAATTTTCTCCTAGAAGAATTAAAGAGTAAGAAGTCACACAATAGAACTATTTGAGACAAAAAGAACACCTATAATTTAAATCCTCACCTTACAGGATTTTTAAGATGATGAGGATTACTGCATCATTGCTTGCAAAGCACCAGGATGAGTATTTTCATACTCACCATGATAGATGATACCATGTTTCGATTCTACTCTACTTATGTGTTTACTTTTTGGTTTAGAGAAGTTATCATAAAACTTGCTGTCATCATAAAGAGAAATGAAGTTGATATTTTTACCTGAGTTCTTTTGCCTTTTGAAGGTGCAAGATAACTACTTGTCTATGAGATAGTTTGTTAGAGAATTGCTCGGTTGAACCCATAAAATGTTGGTATATCAAGGTTGGTTGTCATATTTTAGTATCAAAACTCAATTAGAGTCGCTTGATTAATGCACTAAAGTCAACTTCGTTTAGGTTAGACTAGAAAGTCTAGGAATGTTGAGACATATAAGTATTACTTTGATGACCTAAAGAACGTGAAGAAGTATCGACTACAATGAAGACATCATCCTTCCACTTGAGGTTAGCGATAAAAAACTTACCGATGTTCCAGCGTTCGCACAAGCATATTTGAAATGAGCAGGGACTTTAACAGTTCGCTTGGGTCTTAAGTTATACGAAGAAGAAGAAAGTCGGTCACCCTGATTCGTCTGTAATAAATATTTTAATTTTTAATCAGCTAATTATTACAAAACAAGAAGAAAAATGTATTTCATACCAAGACGGGGTGCTTCAATTTCATGCCTCACTGGAGATTCATTATGAGAAGAAGCACTACTGTCAGACATGATGATAAGAGGTATGATTATGATTAAAGTTTCTTTTGTACGATCAGACTCAAGAATGAAAGAAGATATATTTATATTAGTAAAAAACCCTAAGTCTTGAAGGTCAATACACAAGACACGGTGGATACTTATCCTTCACAGATAATCAAATTAGTTACGATTTCTACTGAAACCCTAAATTTCAAACAAGATTGATATCGGTGATGCAGTGAAAAATGATAATACTGGGGACTGACAGTCCATGACCATGACTGGACACTGTCAAGGGTCAGTACCTAAAAAGACGAAGGTACCCAAATATACCTCAATCTAAAAAAAATCCACCTATAAGTCATTTCTACGAAAGTGATTGTCTATGGACTGAGTTGAGACAATACAACTAATCGGTTCACACTTCGTGTGATCGTCTATGGATACGAGATTAAGACAATACGACAACAAGATAACATGTGTGATTGACTATGGATACAAGATCGAGACAATACAACAACGAAGTATGATTACTTGATAAAAGGTTTAGACTTAACCAAACACAATAGGATTGCTATCAAGTAATTAGGAATTAACGTTTGTGTATTTTAATTCTAATTATAATAAAACAATTATAATTGCGGAAATAGAAAAGTAAAAGACACAGCAAGATTTTGTTAATGAGGAAACCGCAAATGAAGAAAACCCCCGGGACGTTGTCCAGAATTGAATACTCTCAGAATTAAGCCGCTATACAAAATATAAACCAACTTCGTATAGTTGAGACCAAGCAACTAAACCTATAGTTCACCTAGTTCCCTCAGTATCCCTGCGCCTCCAACTTGTAATAAGTCACGCACTTGGAACAATTCCTTTGGTTCGAATTCCAAACAGTAAAGTAACAACAAATCTGTTCGGTAACAACTCTTTTCAAACAAAGTGATATGAGTTTGACAAAAGGCTCTTCCGTTTATCCCAATAAACTCCTTTGTCGGGTTCTTAGATCAATCTCTTCAACAACTAAAAAAGTAATTGTTTAGACTATGCAATCAATACTATTAATCACAAATAAATGTATTGATGCCGATCTACTCAACTAATCAATCCAATCTATCACAAAGATAAACCGATTATAGTTGGATCCCCAGCCGATCAAGTTTTGTGCACACCAAAGATTATGAACTCAAATAAGAAATCTTCTTTGTCTTCAAATCTTCTTAAATCTTCAATAAACACCTGCACACAAACAACTTGAATCTCTTGTGATTAATCACACACATAACGGAGTCTGTTAACAATGGATTATCACAAGACGTCTTTAGATCTTCAAACAGTTCTAAAGATCCCCGTCGATACTCCGATCTAGTTTGAGTGAATCTTATATCAGAAGAGAAGATTCTCAAGCATAAACAAACTAGGTGCAATCAAAGTTCAACAACCGTTAGTCAATCAAATTAATCGAAAACTAATAATAAACTGCAATTATATAGTTTCCTACCAACGGTACTCGTAGAGCTTCCCAATCCCAAAGAAGTATTTAAAACGAGCGGTCGTAAGAGATTTCGCCTAATTAGGGTACTTTTCTCTCCGAATAGACAGCTCCACTAGTAACAACTCAGCTAGGTAGTTTTGCTGGCTCTGAGGATTAGTTTGCTTGAAATGCAAACTTCAATATTTATAGACCAAGGAAGTTTGGACACCAAGGAATTTCCAAAACTTAATATTCTCAAAGATATGCAATAAAGTCCAAATCGATTTTCATAATTCCTAGAAATGCTCTGTCCAAATATTGACCGAAATCTCAGTAGAAAATCTCCAATTAGTAAATGCACATTACCAATTTTTATTTTCTAAAGATATGCATTTAATTGCTGGAAATTAAAATCATATAAAACTAAAAACCTTAATTAAAATATTCTCAATTTATTTCGATCCGGGATTCTCCTTTAGTTATTAAGGAATAACTTTGAACAATAAAAGATAAGAATTATTTCACATGTTCAAAGTATGTCGACATCTTTAATTTGTAAATCCTTTTTCATATTTACAATCTTGGAACCGATTTGCCACACTTCCAAACAAGTTTAGAATTGGTTCATCTGACTTCCAAGAACTATGTGATTGATTATCCTATCAAATCACCAATCATGGGTTTAACGGTTCTACCAAAACAAGTTTCTGTTCTACCTCCATGTGGGTACTAGGATCGGTCACACTAGCTTTCCGAAAATTGGTTGACTAGGTTCTAGGATCGGTTACCACATATTTATGGTATTTAACTTGTAATCGGTTGCACAAGTCATAGGATCAGTTACCAATTACTAAGAATTGTTGCACCTCTTACATGGATAGATTCCACATACTTGTGATCGGTTGCACCTCTTACTAGGATCGGTTCCCCAATGTCTAGAGTTGGTCATACCAATTACAAAATATCGATCATACCATCTCAGGTGATTACTTAAGATCGGTTTCACTAATAAAAGTCATACCAATACGAAAGTCAGGCATTGTGAATAGTTTTACCAAGATACATAAACAAGTTATAAGCGGTTATACTAAACACACATATTGGTAATCCAAAGATTTGCAATGAATAACAATACCAATAAGCCTAGCGATTTCCCTTTCGATTCATAAAAGAAGTTTATGAATTGTACTTCCTTTAAACGAATGTAAAACATTATTTCCTAGGATGAAATCTTCACCCATACCTATACATAATCACAATAGCATTCATACGATTATGTCGATGTCTTATATACGAAGTTCAAAAGATAGACGTTATACTTCGTATTGTATTTCCTTAATACTATGTCTAACTAGAGTATAATCATTCACAGCTTCGCTGTTATGTTTTCAATATGCACGACTTGAAAGATACGTTAGGAATGAAACAGTTCAAGTCAAATATTACTAACCTCAAGAGGAAGGATGATGTCGTCGTTGTAGTTCTTTACTTCTTTACATTCTTCAAAGTCTTCACGTAATACTTGTAAGTCTCATATCCTAGTAACTTTCTAGCTAACCTATACGAAGTTGACTCTAGTAAATAATCAAGCAACTCTTTAAATGAGTTTTGATTCACTAAAATATGACAACCAAACTTGACATACCAACGCTTGGTGGGTTCAACCGAGCAATGCTCTAACAACTTGTTTCCATTCCAATCATTACTTTCAAGTCGTTCAAGATTAAAAACATAACATGCGGGATTATATTTAATGCTCTAGTATTAGACTTGGTCATATTATTATGATCAAAGTGTTAAGGAAGAATATTTAATTACAAAGGAGAACTCTAGCAACTGGGAAAGGTAATCCCCACACCTCCTGTGTGATACTAGTGGTATAAGCTAGAGTCGATTCTCCTTTAACCTTAGGTTTCTACCGAGACCCTGTAGGTTAACGACTTGAAGGATTCTTTTGGATTATGAAGCCATACCCAACTATTTTCTCTGTAGTTGCGTGATCTGATCTTGCTGTTTCTATCGTATTTGAGTACAATCATAAGATTGGCTTGAGATTAATTTCTCCGATGGGAAAGATAGAAAAGTAGTCACAAACATCTTCGTCTCATCGTTTGTGATTCCACAATATCTTGTTTCGCCTGTCGATTAAGATTATTGTGAGGTGATTGATAATTCTAGGCTGTTCTTCGGGAATATGAGTTCGGGTTATCGAATTGTTCCTGTTCACCTTGATTTATCAAAAGACGGAACAAAACTCATAGGTATTTCTGTGGGAGAAAGATTTATATATTCTTGTAGACTTTTCTGTGTGATACAATTTTTTTTATTAAGGTCTTCGACTTTGGGTCGTAGCAACTCTTAGTTGTCGGTGAGATCAGCTAAGGGAATCAAGTGCGTAGTATCCTGCTGGGATCAGAGATGTAAGGAGCGCAACTATACCTTGGATCAGTGTGAGATTGATTGAGGTTCAACTACAGTCCAGACCGAAGTTAGTTTGTAGTAGGCTAGTATCTGTGGCGGCTTAATACAGTGTGTGTTCAATCTGGACTAGGTCCCGGGGTTTTTCTGCATTTGCGGTTTCCTCGTTAACAAAACTTCTTTTGTCTGTGTTATTTCTTTTCCGCATTATATTTTTTTATATAATTGAAATATCACAGGTTGTGCGTTAAATCAGTCAATTGGGAAATCCGACCTTTGGTTGGTGATTGAAATTGATTGATACTTGAACATTGGTCTTTGGTAATGTTCAAGTTAATTTCTCTTGTATTCAATTAGACTCGCAGATTTCTATTTGCTTCAGTAAGGATTGAATCGAGAAATTGAGATATAACTCTTTGATATACTTTTTATTAAGATTGAGTCTGACTGTCTAGTTGATTCTCTTAAAAGTATATTGGAGTTAGTCCATACATATTGCTTAGAGAATTATTGGGTGAAGTTTATTGTACCCCCACTTTTTCAATTGGTATCAGAGCAGGCAAACACGTTTAAAGATCTCATAAGTCTGTGTTTATAGTGATCTGACTCTATGAACAGTAATCTCTCTGATAACGCAACGCCAAATCAGAATTCCACAGAAATGCTTCAATACCCTAAAACATCTAAAAAACCGTCTGTTCCTGCTTCTGTGTCTTAATTTGTATTCAACTGGGAAAAGTGTCTAGATGAACAGTTGGATAATCTTCCATATGAGAGTGATTCGGAAGAAGGACAAACTATTGATAAGAAAGTCTCTCAATATATCAAGCTCTTTGACCATGCTTTGAAAGAAAAGAAGTCAACAACTTGCTTGAGGAAATATTTGGGACCTCTCTGTCAAGAAAACAGAAAGATGAGAAAACTCTTTAAGGGTTATGCTTGTGGATATAGACTTTTACAATCTACCGTTAAAGATCGAGAAGAAAATTTACGCTCAAAAAGGTCCGAATGTGATAATCTCCTTCGAAATCTCTTTGTGTTTAAAGAAAGACTTGCTGAATCTAAAGCAAGATATGACTCTCAACAAAAATGTTTTAATGACAGAGAACTCAGTCTCCTTGCTAGAGAAAAATCCTTGGAGAATGATCTCGCTGCTGCCCTTAATTAGGTAAATTCACTGGAAGAGAATCTGAAAAGATTCAATTTTTGCTCTACAAAATTATCTTCTATGCTTGGAGCATGTAAAGAACATCGTGATACACGTGGTCTGGGCTATAAGGGAATAGACGCTCCAAGTACTGGTAAAATCAATTTTGTTCATGCTATTGATAACTCTTCATGTGAAAAAACTTCTCCAGCAGTCAACGATCTTAGGAACAAGGATTGTACTCCTTCAAATTTTACTCGCATGAGAATAGTCAAGAACAATTCCTTTAACTGCTATTATTACGAAAATAAAGGGCATCTTGAATGAAGATGTCGTTTTCGACTGAGGAATGAGAAACTTCACAACATTCTTGCATGGATGTCCAAAGAAGTAATGAAACCTATCTCTCATATTGCTGGAGTAAAAGGAAATGTCTGTAATCAAGAGAAATGTTGTGATGAGTCATTTCTAGATTATGATTTTAAGACAAAAATGCCTACAATTGTAGAAGGAATAATGCCAGGTGACTCTTTAAATTACTCCGAAAAGAGAAAAAGGCATAGGAGAAAGAAAGAAAAGGAAAACTCCCTTTCTCTCTCTGAAAAGGACTGTAAACCCGAGGTGTCTGCTCCAGAATTTATTCATATCAATAATCGAGTCTCAGAGCTCAATATTAGCATAAACAGACTTAAACGGAGAATCAAAAAGGCAAGGAAAACAACAGGTCTAGGTATTCCTTGTTCCCCTCTGGTTAAATCTCTTTCAACTAATCCTAGTGACTTTTATGAAAATCTTCATGAAGGGAAGAGAGAAGAAGTCAATATTCTTGATGAGAAAAATGCTCATCAAAATACAACATGACTACTCAATGCAGCATCCTTCATGTAATATGGAAGGATGCTCGTAATTATCAAGAAGCCTTTGTGACTTGAGAAAGTAGTTGTTGTTATATTTTATTTTCCTTTACAAAAAACGATGATCATAAAACTGTTGAGCCTTGCTCCAGTACTTTTCATGATGTAATGTTTTTGATTGATTACTCTTGAGAATAATTCCTTGGTTGATTGCCCTGGTTTTCAACAATTCTCTTTGTTCCTTTGAACAAAGAATGTCACCTTTTGTTTAGAATGGATCCTTGAACTTTTCAAGACTTCGTCTAAACTTAGCTCTAGTTTTTCTCCTGGTTGCGTACCACGGTTGTTACCATGAGTGCATGTACATCTGACCCACACGGAACATATACGAGTAACCCTAGGGTTTCCTATGACATACTCATATATATATGTATTATGCTCTCTTTTTTATACATATACGTTCCGTAACGTGAAGAAGGTACTCCTGTTTGCACAATGGATGGATGCTACAAAGAAGACAATGTTGAGAAAGGCAAGACTATCGAGTTTCACGAGAATCCTGTTTTCATAACCTGCTATCATGTTGTTGATCATGAAAACAAACTACCAGTTCAGATGTCATCACAACTGGTAGGAAATCTTCTTCGAGATTTTGAGGTCGTACGTGAACAACTTGGAATTGCAACAAGGAATCTGGATTTTCTGAAAAACGAACTAAAGAAAGCAACTGATGAGCTAGTCCATGTTCAATCTCTGGTTGCTAACCGGGTTTAATTTTTTTCAAATCATGTTCTCTAAGAGTTGTGTATTTTGTCTAGGAAACTTCTTATGAGAATTTATTCTTGTGTTTTAAGAAGAATAACTAGAGTTTGGAATAGCCATTATTGTGACTACACATAGCTATGTCCAACGTTTTCATCTTCAATGTTTTTAGATTTATTTGTTTAAATTCTAAAGTTTGTTCGGAAGATGATTTTTGCAGTATTAATCTTTATGGTTTTATATATTGTAATTTGTTATGGGATATGCGTGTTTGTGTCCGTGAACTATGATTGTCCCATACGTTGTCAAAGCTTAAGTCTTTCGTACGTCGATATGCAAGTATTGATAAAAGAATGAATGAACTTTTGACAAAAACAAAAGATAAGCCTTTTATGTCAATATGCAAATATTGATGGAAGAAAGGATGAGCTTTTGTTTACAAAGATTAAGTCTATTGTATGTCATTGTGCAAATAGTGATGGAAGATAGAATGAATCTTTGTTTATTCCGAAGTATTGATCTTCCCTGATCCATATTTTTTATGTATATATTGTGCGGCTCCGTAAGTTTTCTTATGTTGAGCATTTTCCAATTAGATTAATCATGGGTTCTCTTGTGGTAAGTTTAGTTGAGTATTCCGGATGAATTAATCATGGGTTCTCTTATGGTTAATTCAATTGAGTATTTTGGATACAAATTTGGTAGGTCTAGAATATACCTACAATTATGAACCGCAAGCGCACGACGTCTAATACGCAGACAATGGGAAATACGGGTCGATCCTACGGGGAGTTGGATTGGTGAAACTAAACTTCTAAGTTCTACTAAAACTAATTTAGAAACAGATGGGTGTCGATATGACTAGATGATGGCAGAGATCAAAGAAATACATAGATTGAAAATAAAGATGCAGTAAAAATGGATGTAAACACTGAATAAGGAGGCACTAGGGCAGTCAATTCCACCACCAGCTCACACTAGGTATTCAACTAATGGTATTTCTCTTGTCCTTATATCTGATAACGGGAAGATTCAAGTCTGCCGTGTATCTAAGGTGATTTTAATATGAATAATTCAATCGCAACTAAGGTATTCACCCTAAGCATTATCTGTCTGATTAAGTCACATCTAATTAAAATATCAATTTATGTGATTAAGCATGAGCAGCAGCACTTCAACATAGGATTGCTCTAACTGAAATGGATGCAAGACGTACACTGTGAAAGTAAAGTGTTGAAGCACTGAGATTGAAATTTATTCTAAAACATTCAAGCACAACAAGATTACTACCAAGAGCATGAATACAAAGCAGTAAGCTAGGGTTTCATCTAAACCCTATCAATTAAAATTAGAACATGATGGAAAATATAAATATACACTACTGCTTGTTGCACCGGCTAATCCTGGCATAAGTTTTCATCTACAACCCCCCTATTTATACATCCATTTCTCCTAAAATTGGGTTTCAATTAAATTAGGGATTTAGATGTGAATCACTCACCAAAAGATACACGGCAATATATACGGATTTCACCATCACTAACCACTCCATTGACGTCACATAACATGATCCATTGATGTGGGTATTCAGACCTAGGTTTCAATTCCATACTCTATGATTTCAGTGGCTTCTTCCTTTCTTAATAGATCATTGATTGTGAAAAGCTAAGCAGGAATGATAAAGTTGGGTGATTGATATCCAGTACAGAGTTAGTATTTTTATAATGGTAAAGTGGTAGTGTCTACACATCCGCGACATGGAAAAGAATAGAGCACAGTTGAGACTTGAGAGAGGTATGGGTTTCATCAGAGTCGGTGAGGAAGAGTGGAGAAGATAGGTTTCTTTTTCTTTCTTCTAATTTTGGAAATGAGAAGGGAAAGTGTAAAGGGGGTTTACTTGGGTGTTAGTCATGTGTAGCTTGTTGAGATGTTCAGGGGTGAAATCTGTTGATTTCCTTCCACTTCTTCTTAGCCATCCACTTCTTGACCACCATCTGGTACAAACGTTTCCACTTTCCATAATACTCTGTCGCTCTAGTCTTCAGAGTTCCGTCACCTTCTCCCTTTATATACCTCCCCGTATTTATTAATCCTACAAACACAAAACATACACAAAATATGAATATTTGCAACAAAATGATTATTGTTGTCCCGAGACACTAAATGCATAATTTGGCATAAAATAAGATATTAAAGCATTTGAGATGTGACAAAAGATAACAAATGATCTAAAAATATGTATTATTAGGCACCGATCACACCCCCAAACCTGAATTTTGCTCGACCTCGAGTAAATCAAAAACTAAGAAAATCCTACCTACACCACTGTCGCTGGTCTCTCGATTGCATTTAGCGAATGCAATAAGCCTTTTAAACCACTAAGTGTCCCTAGTGGATGAGTTGAATTCTCGTGAGGGTTTTCTTAGAACACACCCACAAAGTTCTAGGTCAAAAGAGAGCTCACCTTGTATGATGTGTAACACCTGCATTTCAGTTTAAGCTCACAGCAAAATGGATCTGTCAATCTAGATTTCAAAGGCACAATTCTAGCACTGGAACGACTAAGGACAAGTGATAAGAGTGTAAAGTGTATCTACACATGTATAGAGAATGATCAGAAGTTATGACTGCCAATTACCAAGAGATAGTTTTTAGCTAAGAACTGAATTCAAAGCCAAGCTAGTTGTCCGGATTTATGAGAATTGTGAATGTTCACCATAAGAGTTGGTGATATTTCAGCTTACCCGCGTTTTACATCTATGGCATACACCCTCCCTTGCTTATTACAAGATTATTTACAACATATAACAAAACATGACTCTTATTTACATCGACTACTCTCTCATTTTTGAGGCAAGAGAGAAACATTGACTATAACATTTGAAATATAACAAAATGTTCATCTATTTTTTTGATATTCTTTTTTTTTTTGAATATTTGATTTTTTTTTTTCTTTTCTTTTTCCTTTTTCTGAATTTTTACATTTTTTTTTTTTTTACTGATGAAATACATCAAGAGAACAAGAACAATACAATAATAAGATAACACTGCTGACTTGTGAACAAAAAGAAAAATTACATGACACTTAGCAAGAGGTAGCCCTTTTCGATGTACCCGGTCAAATTCAATGGTTGCTTTTCTTAATTATATCCTTCAACTTCTATCACAGCCAACCAAAGAACAAGCTAGTCAAGTCTCATTCAGTATTCTAAAGTGATTGGCAGTCTACTTAACCGATGAAAACACCTGCGGCCCGACGCTATACATGTATTGGTAGATCGTGCATGTGCAAGTTTCTTATCACATGTGAATTGTGCTAGAATCAAGTGGTGCCTTATCATCTAGATTAAGAATCCTAAAATTATATATGCAGACACCACAAATCAAGGTAGATGAGCTCAACAAATTTTTTCATTTCCTCATTTTTTTTTAACATGGGTTCAGTTTCAATGATAGGCACAGTGACAGTCAAGGTATCTATTCTTCACCCCCAAACCTAAACTAAACATTGTCCTTGATGTTTCAAAAGATAAACAGAATTATAAAAACATACCATGAGGATCAAGCTGAGTAGAGAAAAGGAAACAGATTACCAGATGTCGGCGAAAACAATTCTTGAACTCGATTATTCATGGCTATAATCCAACAGGAACTCAACTGATGTCACATTTGGATTAGCACAATATATACAAAATACAAATAGGACTCACTGACTCAAGATAGAAAAATGTAACATTACCTACTGGATTATATACAAGAAAAATTCACCATACACCAACAATCTAAAGAGTTGAGGATCAACCCAAAAGACGGAATGCAGAAATTTCGACAGCCTCGAGCATATATAACATGACAAGGTAAGTAAGACTGCTGATATTAATGACCTACCCCCAAACCTGAAATTTTCAACAAATGTGCTTTTAGACACAAAATCTAGCAATCTTAGGGGTGCATCATACACAAGGTCTAGTTCAAATTGGATTTTGTTAGGGACGAGCAGAGAAACATCAATGCATTCCAATTGTGGCTCCTCAAAGGTATTATATTTAGATGCAAAATGGTCCAAAAGAACTTGAGAAGCACACAGTTCTAGTCCTAGATTAGGTATTCTCAAAAAAGTAGATTTTACGATCTTTTTACAAACAAAATCTAGGTTGGATGGAAGTCCATTAACTTGTTACATGGACAGGGAGCTACACACATCCAATTTGCTTTCATGCATTTGACCATTAATATCGTTACACACTCTCCCCAAGTCAGAAACAAGAATTGCAGTATCATGCTCACAATCATTGAACAAATTAGAAAGTCCCAAATCAGAATCATCATCATCAAAAATTTCAGTCTCATGCATAAGAAAACCAGAAGAAACATCATGCTGTAACTTAGGCAGGGAATCAGACACATCAAAGTTATTTTCATGCATATTATCATTTGTGTCGACAGAAAATTCAGCATTCCCTAAGTCACAAACAAGTGGTGTAACACGTTCACCTTCGCAGAACAATTGTACAGACCAAAATCAGTAACAAAATCATCAGAATATTGATTGCAATGAATATAACCATTAGAAGAGACATTATCAGTGGAGGTCTCTACACTATGGTCTAGCATTTCAGAGTCACAAGACTCTGAAATTTCATTTTCGGAATTAACGACCTCCTCTAACGTAACATCATCATCATCATAACAAGAATGCAATGCCCTATTCAAAATCATAGTGTCTCTAGTCCATTCGTTTACCTCTAGATTAGGTTCATTTTCAACATTAGTAGCCTGATTAGGAACATAAACACTATTTTCAAAATTTATTTCGTTAGGGATGACAAACATTTCATTTTGAAATTCCTCCCTTCCTTCATTTTGTAAATGAATCAGATTCATCCTTAAGATCATATTAAGTTGTTCAATGGAAGGGGAGTCTTCAACAGTGGGTATCCTCGTTTCAGCTGGGTATTCGGAACATGGTTGCACATGAGGGTCACTATAGAAAGGAATTTCAGAAGTGTTGCTATATTGATTATCTTGTAATACTTTCAATTCAATTCTAGCATTATTTTGTTCGATGAGTTTGAGGTTTTCCATCACATATTGCATACAAGGGGTCGGGGGAGTACAAAATTGTTCAACATCCCATGGTGTTGCATGGTACATGTGTGGATAACAATTAGGGTCCATATATTGTAACTCAGGATATTGAAAAGGTCTGTAATATTCCCTAAAGTTATTAAAACCATGGTCTATGTGATTCTCATAATGTGAAGCATGCTCGTAAGCAAGTTCGCTAAGTGATCTGTTCTATGATTTTTCATCCCCAACACCAATCCAAAATCCTGACATGAGTTTACATATAAAGACGATGAAATGAAATAACTAGTATCTAAATGCTACTAACAAATCCTAAACAAAATGATGCAATGAATTAACTATAATAACAGAACAGACCTATCACGAAAAATGAAAACAAAAAGGTGCACTTGGTTCATAAATTAGGTTTGCCACCCGACTAGTCATATATTCCACCACAGATGTATATATCGTCACTACGCTAAGATTCCTCTAATCTCAAAGAAATTGTCTACTTGTATGTACTACCACGGTTTCTATTTGATTTTAGCAGTTAAAATGTGTTTAACTAACGAGTGGCCAGCTCATACTTGTCAACAGAAATATGATACTCTTTTTACTAAACCAAACTTCGGAACCAGTCATACTCGGTAGCAACCATGGGACGAATTCAGCTTAAAGAATTATGAAGCTTACCTCTGGTAACATCCTAGACGGGCGTAACAATTCCATCTTCCTCTCTTCTTTATTTGTTGCAGCTGTAGACGCCTTCCTGATAGCACTAAACACTTTAGGTGTTAATACCAGTCAAATAAGCAAATCCTGAAACACCACTGACAGACTTACTAAATCAGAAAAAGCAAAAATAAACCAAATGAAAAATATATATACAAATAATGATTGTTAAACAGGCTACTAAACTATACACAAATACTAACGAAAGCTAAAATTAACTCCAACTAATACTAAAAGCTACAAGCTACTAACAGTAACAAACAAAAACGTTAAAATGTTCAAACAACTAAGAGCCTACAAATTGCTAAACTAGACTCTATGAAATGAAAATAAACAAGACATATACAACTATATACTTACAAAATTCCTACTGCGAACAAGTAAAATGATTAAGCTAGCACCTGGAGACCCAACAAGTAAAAAAAAAAAAAACTAAATAAAAATCAATGTCTACAAGACAATAGAAAATGTAAACTAAAACACAACTAAAATTCCTACAAGCAAAACAAGATCCTACTGGTGCTAAATATATATATACACAAGTAGAGACAAGCTAAAAGTGGGAAAAGAAAACTAATAAAATGTCCCTTTGTAAAGAAAAATGAAATGATTAAAAGCTAAAAACTACTCAAACCTAAAGATTTATTTAGTTATACTACCACTAAATGAAAACAACCTAAATCCTACAGATTCTTATATGAAACAAACCAATAGCTATTCTGCGAAGTCCAATTTAGTTTAGCTAACAAATTCTGATGAGCATCTACAAGAGACAAAATGACTTAACCAAGAACAAAAGCTACATGACACTAAGCTGAAACAAAATGACAACTAAACTACAAATGAGACAAAATATTCTAAGAAAGAAAGTTATCCACCAACTAAGAAGTAGTCCTACAAATAATATACACCAAAGAAGACATGAACGTAAGTGAAGAACAAAAATCAGTACAAAATGCTATGTACAAATTAAAACCAAATAAAAACACTACCGAAGATGCAAATGCAAATTTGTACAAATGCTACAGAAGATTAGAGATTCCTAAACTATGAGCAAACGAAACAATATACTACTATGACGATTTGTGACTTTCAATTTTGTTACTAACCGAACTATGAGAGGGTACGACAAACTATGAAATCTGAATATAAACTTAGTAGTACTAGAAGCTACAGGACAAAAACAACTAAACACGAATTTATAGAATCTAATTTGCTATGTATAAACAGAACACAAGAGAAATTCAGATCATTACCAACAATTTTTCTCTTTTTTTTTACAAGAAGACAAAAAAAAATAAAATAATTCCTAACTACAAACTAGTATAAATTGAACCTAAAGAATCTAACTACACCGTTTGCCAACTCCCCGGCAGCGGCGCCAAAAACTTGGTAGGTCTAGAAGATACCTACAATTATAAACCGCAAGCGCACGACGTCTAATACGCAGACAATAGTAAATACGGGTCGATCCTACGGAGAGTTGGATTGGTGAAACTAAACTTCTAAGTTCTACTAAAACTAATTTAGAAACAGATGGGTGTTGATACGACTAGATGATGGCAGAGATCAAAGCAATACACAAACTTAAAATAAATATACAATAAAAATGGATGTAAACACTGAATAAGGAGGCACTAGGGCAGTCAATTCCACCACCATCTCACACTAGGTATTCAACTAATGGTATTTCTCTTGTCCTTATATCTGATAACGGGAAGATTCAAGCATGCCATGTATCTAAGGTGACTTTAATATGAATAATTCAATCGCAACTAAGGTATTCACCTTAAGCATTAACTATCTGATTAAGGCACAGCTAATCAAAAGATAAATTTATGTGATTAAGCATGAGCTGTAGCACTTCAACATAGGATTGCTCTAACTACAATGGATGCAGGACATACACTGTGAAAGTAAAGTGTTGAAGCACTGAGATTGAAATTTATTCTAAAACATTCAAGCACAACAAGATTACTACCAAGAGCATGAATACAAAGCAGTAAGCTAGGGTTTCATCTAAACCCTAGCAATTAAAATTAGAACATGATGGAAAATATAAATATACACTACTGCTTGTTGCACCGGCTAATCCTGGCATAAGTTTTCATCTACAACCCCCCTATTTATACATCCATTTCTCCTAAAATTGGGTTTCAATTATATTAGGGATTGAGATGTCAATCACTCACCAAAAGATACACGGCAACATATACGGATTTCACCATCACTAACCACTCCATTGACGTCACATAACATGCTCAATTGATGTGGGTATTCAGACATAGGTTTCAATTCCATACTCTATGATTTCAGTGGCTTCTTCCTTTCTTAATAGATCATTGATTATGAAAAGCTAGGCAGGAATGATAAAGTTGGGTGATTGATATCCAGTACAGAGTTGGTATTTTGATAATGGTAAAGTGGTAGTGACTACACATCCGCGACATGGAAAAGAATAGAGCACAGTTGAGACTTGAGAGAGGTATGGGTTTCATCAGAGTCGGTGAGGAAGAGTGGAGAAGATATGTTTCTTTTTCTTTCTTCTGATTTTGGAAACGAGAAGGGAAAGTGTAAAGCGGGGTTACTTGGGTGTTAGTCATGTGTAGCTTGTTGAGATGTTCAAGGGTGAAATCTGTTGATTTCCTTCCACTTCTTCTTAGCCATCCACTTCTTGACCACCATCTGGTACAAGCGTTTCCACTTTCCATAATACCCTGTCGCTCTAGTCTTCAGAGTTCCGTCACCTGCTCCCTTTATATACCTCCCCGTATTTATTAATCCTACAAAGACAAAACATACACAAAATATGAATATTTGCAACAAAATGATTATTGTTGTCCCGAGACATTAAATGCATAATTTGGTATAAAATAAGATATTAAAGCATTTGAGATGTGATAAAAGATAACAAAATGATCTAAAAATATCCATTATTAGGCACCGATCAAAATTCATATGCTTATATGATTTGTTGTTGTCCAGAGAAATCATTCTTTTCTTGTGAAAGTAAGGTCGCTCTTGTTGTTCTTTCGGGAATGACATTATATGGGGGAGAGTTCTTAATTAAACTTGTGCTTTATTTCCAAATCTTTGTGGGGAGTGCGGTTGTGGAATATTATAGGGGTTATCTTGTATCTTTATAAACTCCTTGATGAATGCATTTAGTTTTGGCTATATGATTGCATCTAAAAAGTTGATATGTGCTTTCTTTTGGTCATGAAATGTCTCTATGGAAATTTCATTAGGATCCCACTAGTTTTCGTACCTTTGCCAATTTTATTGACAAAAAGGTGGAGAATTAATGTGTAGTTCACACTACAAATACATATGGTTTTCGGATCATTATGTAAGGGGGAGTGGTTTCCATGTGAGATGGAGTATTGACTAAGGGGGAGTGATACATATCATCATAGTATTGTTGTCGAAATTGTGATACAATTGAACTTTGATGTTGTGTAATAATACTATGATACTGTGTAACAATGATTGAGAGCTTTTGTTTTCTCATTGTTATGGCTATGGATTTTAAACAACGATGATGCTTAACTTACAACCTTTGGAATCATTGGAGTACTTGGAAGTGACGAAGATTTCGAGTAATGTTGAAGAACCAAGGAGATCATGCATGTGGAAGAGAAGCTGCAAAGTTTATTTTTGTATTCCATATGTATTGATAGTTTTGTCACTAAAATTGACAAAGGGGGAGATTGTTAGAGCACTGTTTGGTCGAACTCGCAAGCGTTGCTATATCAAGCTTGTTGTCAGGTTTAGTTGCCAAAACTATAAGTCTTTATTTCTAGTCTACTTATAGCTAAGTCTCGGACTAGGATAGAAAGTGTAGTTGAGCTCTAGACTCCACGGCGTTCATCATACAAAGACGAAGAACTACTCAAGGAACTGGTGGAACTTCATCGACTAAAAGGTATGTGGAGACTTGAACTTATCTATCACTCAAAAAGTCTATCTACTCTATCTCCTATCTTGAGACAAAAGTTGTATTGCTATATAAACTTCGATTATACACATTTGCTATTTCGAGCCGAGTTTATCTCGCTTATCTTTTTCTCGAAATATGTGTTGGTAAGCTTTCGCTTTGGCCAAGTTCATCTTTACAAGTGACGAAAGTCATGTTGATTATTTCAATATCTTGAAAATTTCTTTGATGAAGAATAGTGTGTGAATAACCTCTATTTAACATCCTCTAAGAATGTTTCAATGATTGAAATAAAGAGTTTAGAACATGTAACCATCTTTGGATATAAGAATATAATGTGTTCGTGCATTGGTGTATAAGTCCAAAACCGGGAACCAAATGTATGCATACTTGTGTGTGTACTAAATGGTTGATGGAGACTGGGTAAGTATGCGTACCCGTACGTATACTGGCGGAAGTTCATGTCCGTGAATTTCTGATGAGTTTGGAAATCAAAACCAACTCAATCCGGTTACCTAAGTATGCGTACCCGTACGCATACTGGCAGAAAGTTCACGTCCGTTAATTTCTGCTGAGTTTGGAAACCAAAACAAACTCAAATCCTGTTACTTAAGTACGCATACCCGTACGCATACTTAAGTGTGTTACTTTCTAAAATTGGTTTATTCGTGAACTTAAATATATATAAACTAAGGAATGCATATTTACAAACCGTGGCTATAAAGTTTATGAATCGATTCGAGTGAATCAAAACAGATTTTGCTTCGATTGTGTCTTGTATACTTCTATAAGATCTAACCAATTGAACAACTCTTGAACTAGTTCATTTGAGTCATTTGATCTAGTTATGGTGAAGATGAATAAGGTTGATATGAAAGTGCTCATATGGCTAACCATTTGGTTAACTACTGTTGAACCAACGACTTGTACACGTTTAGGTACGGTTACTCAAACCTAAATGACGTATATTTCATTTGTGTATAACAAGCTAAGTTCGATCTAACGGTTGAAATATATTAGCTTGAATCTAATCAGGTTTTCATTTAACGGTGAATATTGAATGCTTTGTTACCAAGGTAACTTAGATTGCAAACCCTGATTTGGAGACTATATAAAGGAGAACTCTAGCAACTGGGAAAGTTAATCCCCACACCTCCTGTGTGATAATAGTTGTATAATCTAGAGTCGATTCTCCTTTAACCTTAGGTTTCTACCGAGACCCAGTAGGTTAATGATAGACGCATTTATGTGTCTATTTTCATCTCTATTGTATATATTGTTAGTACCCATTTTTGTACTAATTTTGATATTTTATCCCTTTGTAGGTGTTTTTGGAGAAATAGGCTTTTGCGGCAAAATTGGCTCGAAAAGTTGCTAAAGGCTCCTGGGAGGACACTTGCTATTCGGACTCTCATTTTGGATAAGGGGTAACCCATTTCCAAGCAGCTGCTAAGCACAGACCGGCACTGGATAGGGGGAGGTCACATTTCTCAAATTTTCAAAGAAAAGAAATTGGCGGGAAAATTTTCTGTTTGATTTTTGGACAATTTTTAAGGAGATTCAAGGGCTGATTTTCGTTGGATTAACCCTGTTAAGGATAAACAAGTATGGTATGAGCTGTAGAATCGATTAAACAGGGATACAAATCCGTGTTGGAGCAAAACAGGGAGAATTCACGATTTGAGTTGTTTTCGGTTTACAAAAGAATTTGTGAAGAGTTTACGGCAAGATTGGAGTGTATGGAGTCCTTATTCAGTCCTGAGAGAGTTTGAGAGAGTTTGGAAACCAAGTTGACGCGTAAAAAGAAGATCAAAAGGCTGTAACGTGTTGTGAAGAAAAAAAGGAAAAGATTTGGATTAACTCGAGTGATTTTGGGGTTTGGTGGATATATATAGGTTGATTCGAGTCATATTGAGAGGCAACAAAGTTGAGGGGAAAGTTTAGAGCCTTAGAGAAGCCAGAAAAATCATTGGAAGAGATCGTGTTTCTGCTGGTGCAACTGTGGCCGAAGAAGACGAAGAACACAGAACAGCAGTAAAAGAAAGTCGCAGAAACTGTGACCGTAGCTTTCAAACTCTATACCCTTTGTAACAATTTTTCCAATAGTTAGCTTCAGTTCGCAACAGTTCTCTGTATGAATAGGTTCTGTAACGATTATATTTGTTACAAAACCCGCTGCTTAACACTTTTCACTCTTTTAATCAACTTTTGAACACCAAATATGTATTTTGAGCAAGTGGTTAATATGAGGAGCTAAACCCCTTAGCCGAGGCGACGGAGGAAGCCATTGTTCCATGAAAAGTGGTATAGTTCTATTTTAATTATTTATTGTAATTATTTTACATGATTATTTGCATAGAACTTATAAGAAAAATTGGTTTTTATTGAGTAGTTGTGAAGTGTTTTGATGGGACATGCTTGGTTTTAATACTTTTGATGTTTCATGCTTCGTGCTTACAATTATTACTTCAAAAATCTATTAGAGGCAAATATTAGAATCACTTTAAAGAACAATATTGCATGAATATTGATTAGAGTTTATCAATTAATTGGTCAATGGTGGAATCCAGAGTCTCGGTATTTTCTCATTATTATTGAAACAATTTTGATTAATTTTCAAAAATCCTTCACAAGTTCGAGCAATGAATCTTTTTACCACTACAACTACAAAACACATCAGTTAATGACTTAAAGACTTCATTGGGATTGTGAAGCCAGACCCAACTATTTTCTCTGTAGTTGCGTGATCTGATCTTGCTATTTCTATCGTGATTGAGTGCAATCGTAAGATTGGCTTGAGATTAATTTCTCCGATAGGCAAGATAGAAAAGTAGTCACAAACATCTTCGTCTCATCGTTCGTGATTCAACAATATCTTGTTTCGCTAGTCGATTAAGATTATTATGAGGTGATTGATAATTCTAGGCTGTTCTTCGGGAATATAAGTCCGGGTTATCGATTGGTTCCTGCTCACCTTGATTTATCAAAAGACGAAACAAAACTCGTAGGTATTTCTATGGGAGACAGATTTATCTATTCTGGTAGACTTTTCTGTGTGATACAGATTTGTTTATTAAAGTCTTAGACTTTGGGTCGTAGCAACTCGTAGCTGTGGGTGAGATCAGCTAAGGGAATCAAGTGCGTAGTATCCTGTTGGGATCAGAGATGTAAGGAGCGCAACTGTACCTTGAATCAGTGTGAGATTGATTGAGGTTCAACTACAGTCCATACCGAAGTTAGTTTGTAGTAGGCTAGTGTCTGTAGCGGCTTAATACAGTGGGTGTTCAATCTGGACTAGGTATCAGGGTTTTTCTGCATTTTCGGTTTCCTCATTAACAAAACTTCTGGTGTCTGTGTTATTTCTTTTCCGCATTATATTTTGTTATATAATTGAAATATCACAGGTTGTGCGTTTGCATCGATCAATTGGTAAATCCAACCTTTGGTTGTTGATTGAAATTGATTGATCCTTGAACATTGGTCTTTCGTACCGTTCAAGTTTATTTCTCTTGTATTCAATTAAACTCGCATATTTCTATTTGTTTGAGTTGGGATTGAATCGAGAAATCGAGATATAACTCTTTGATATACTTTTTATTAAGACTGAGTCTGACTGTCTAGTTGATTCTCTTAAAAGTATATTGGAGTTAGTCCATACAGATTACTAAGTGAAATATTGGGTGAGGTTGTTAGACCCCGTTTTTTCAATTGGTATCAGAGCAGGCAAACACGTATAAGACCTTATAAGTCTGTGTTTGTAGCGATCTGACTCTATGGACAGAAGTGCTATCTCTATAAACGTACCACCAGTCTTCGATGGATCAAATTACTTGTGGTGGAAAATTGCTATGCGTGCCTTTCTTCAAGCGCGTGATTTTCAATCATGGGTTTATGTAATTAATGGCTATGATGCTCCCGTTGTGGCAGTAGGAGATGCAACTGTACCTAAAGATATTGGTGTATATGACGTTGCTGAGATACTTGTTGCAAGGAAAAATTCCGACGGTTTGAATGCCATCATACATGCCATTACCCCAGATCTTCAGTACCATGTGACTACGTGCACTCGTTCTAAAGATGCTTGGGATATCTTAGAAACCGTATTTGAAGGGAATACCAGCGAAAAGGAAGCCAGGATTCAAAACCTAAATTCCGATTAGGAAAACCTTCGTATGGCAGATGAAGATTCATTTGATGAGTTTAATCACAAAGTGTCTGAAATTGTTAATGCATCCTTTGCATTGGGTAAGACTATTCCTGAAAAGGACATTGTGATGAAAATTCTCAGATCGCTGCCATCTAGATACGATTCTAAGAAGCATGCCATCGTTGAAGGAAATAACCTTGATGCTCTCTCCAGAAATACGTTGGTTTGGAAGCTAAAGATCTTTGATCATGAGCACACATCCAAAACCAGAAAGGATGTTTCCTTTAAAACACTAAAGAACACTAAATTACTTGATAAAAGTAAAAGTGCTTGCGTCTCTGAGGATGATCTTTCTGAGACTGATTCATCAGATGAAGATCTTGACAAGTCAGTCTCGTTGATCACAAGACAGTTTAGAGACCTTCTATTGAAGAGAAGTAAACGGTTATCCAGAGACAAACCCAGATCGTCAGTTAAACCTCACAATCGCATTTCTCCTAAAAACAGGGATGCTGACGAGGCTGATGATGAGGATATGCCATAGTGCTTTAAGTGTAAAGTTTTTGGTCATTTTGCAAATGAATGTCCAAATCGAAAGAAATACACTAAAAACAAAGGTCTTGATGAAATGTCTGACAACTATGATTCTAATGAAGACGAAAAGTCAAGTGTTGCACTTCTTTGTGAAAATATTGATTTTGATAATTGTAGCAATACATACATCAATCTTGATATTCTTTCAGAAGAGAACTCAACCAATCTGGAAGAAAAAACTGACCTTTCCGTTGGAAACTCTCTGTCTAATTTTTCAAGCTCTACTATGTGTCTAGCAGCTTGCACATCTCAGGTACCTGAATCATATTCCAAGTTGACATGCTCATATTGTTCGCTCAAGGGCCATGAACTGTCAAAGTGTTTCAAGTATAAACACAAACTGAGGCATGCCAACAAACTTCAACGAAGAGCAAATCGATTAGCAAACAAGCTCAAACTTGTTCAAAAAACCGCAGAGGTATGTAAGATTTTATCTTCGTCAAAGAAGTTAGTTTCCAAGGATTTGTCAAGACCACTAGAGAAAAGAGTATGGTCTAAACATTTTGATAGACAGGGTTCAATGAATTCCGTTCAAAGAGGTCATGGTGGACAGATTGTTGTTCACCACAGCACAACTTGATTGTGTTGATTGGTGCGTCTTGTCTCATGTGCCTGATCAAAAGAGACAAGATTGCGCACACCTCAGGCTTTAGGAAAAGAATGTTTTTGTTTTCTCTCTTTTCTTAGTTTTGTTGTGTTTTGAAAGCCTAGAATTCATGCCGCTTTTCATATCTAATTGATATTGGAAAGGACTTTCCTGTTTAATCAATAAAAGAGGGTTAAAATTGACAATTCTGCCTTTTATAGGGTATGAGTTGTGCGTACGTAATAGAGGCGCTAATAGTGGTAATGGAGGGTAAAAAGGTAACTTGGAAATTTAGGTTGAGGATAGGAAAGTAATTACCCACAACCCTCCCGAAACTCTGTAACAGATACAATTATTGCAACGATTATCTAACGTTACAAAGTTACCATCGTCGATACGACGTTACTTAAAAAAAATCCGTTACAAAATCGGGCGTTACAAAATCCCTGATTTCGTGTGGTGGATGTGAATCTAAAACGTAAGTTTTGTACACCTTCGTATGCTAACGGGCTACAAACTGACAATTAAATATAGGGTGTAAACAGAGTGTAATATAACAATAGAGTCCCGCCAAGTGTCCTCTCCAGGTTTAACAATGCCTAAAGCTCATTCGTGAGAGAAAGATTCTTTTCACCGTTTTGTTTTAAGAGGAGGTCTTCTCACCATTCGACGTGGGGCTCATATGAGTTAGATTTTAAAGGGTTAGATAAAAACGAAATTAGGTTCTCAACGAGAAGAACTTGAGGTTCCAAAATTTTCGTTTTTTTCTTTGTTTTTAGGTAATCAATAGAGATACTGAAGTCGAGTTACGAAGAATTTGACTCAATTATTTTTTAAAATTTTAACTTAGGTTGCACGCTTGGGTTATATAATCTAGGTCAAGGACAGACCAAAAATGTATAAAACGAGGGCTACATTTGTAGGATTTCCATTAAACTTGGTGTGTCCCTAAGCGTAGAAGGTATTTTGACTTAAAACATCTTATACATTTATTAGAAGGTACTATGCTTGTTAACCATATAGCAGACATTGTTTTATAGAACTTAAGAAAATTATAGGAATTAGGTTTCTAAAACATGTTCAAGTTTTCAAGTAATGAAGAAGAAGAAGATTAAGTAATTCAAAATGAGAGCTGGGTACCACACAAAGTAGTGAAATCTTGGTATTGCAGAGTTTGAGTTGTTATGACTAAAATATCCCTATTAGCCGTTGATTTTTTGGTGTTTACAATTTGACTTGCTCATTAAATCTTCGGTGTTTGAGTTTTCACAAAATTTGTTGAGATTGATTTCAATAATGGGACAAGATCAACAATTAGTTCAATGTTGGTGCACCATTAACATTCGTCTGACTTTAGGCAATTTGTTTTTCACTTGTCTTCACTAGTATGGAATGGAGGCCATTAGTTTATAAATTTTCACTTATGAAAAATTTCTCTTAAAATATTTTCCCCATCTATGTTTTTTTTATCCTACTTTTACTACTAGGATAGGATGATAAATATTTATTAACTAATTTTTTTGCTTAGATTTTAGGGTGAGGAGACAAATTTTGACCACAGAGAACTCTTGGAGCAGGAGGCATACTATGGGCTAGAGTTGCTTGTTTGGGTTGTAATGCAATTTGCGGGGTGTTGGCAATTTTTGTGTCACAGTGAATAATTTTAGGGGATATTTTTATTGCAATAAACAACTTTGCATTACAGTTTAAGTTTGTTTTTGGATATTGGGCAAACTCTACAGCATGAAGCAGACTAGCCAAGATGTACATTTGTGAGTCATACATTTTGGTTCACAAAATGAGTTAGGATAGCATACTTCGAATCACAATATATATCTAGGATTATGAGGCATATCCCAAAGTAACAAAGCTAGTAAAAGGATGAATTATATGCCACAATATAGATTTCCAGAAGAAAAAAAGAAAGAAAAAAAAAAGTAAATTCTAGACCACATTATGACATACTATCGAGCGTGATAATGATATTATTCAAATTATAAAACCATAATAATCAAGTCAAATTACGAGGGCAAAAGAGTCACTATGCTAACAAGGGGACTAATTAGTGTTTGTGTTTATGTTTTAAGCAAACTAAAATGCCAACTAGGTCCCCCCACCTTTAATACCAGGAATCTTCCGTAACATCCAAACCACCCCTCTCTGACAGGTCAGAGATAAGAATAGAAGCAACTGTAGAAAGAATAGAACTTCGGATTTTTGGATCCTTAAACAAACAAGTAAAATAATCAGAATATATCAACTCTTAACTCTTAAGAGGGTCTCGCAGGAATTTGCAGAGAATCTTTGGGATTGAATATAAATTTGAAATCTTGTATTGGAATTTGTTTTTCATTTTAGAAGCTCTTGTTTTGTCTTGGTTTGTAAGTTTTCATGACTGATTTTTATAATCTCAAAAAACTGCTGAGATTGTAGTCATCTTGAGATACTTCAAATTTGGATTTAAAAACAACATCAAATGGTGGTAGAGAGTAGTTTCATCAAGAAGAGATTGAAGGAGTAGTCCTTTCCCATTGAAAATCAGATCTCTTTGACTTGGGTTTCTTGGTAGTTGTTCACTTATACAGTAAGAGTTTTTTTGTTTAAGTAATAGGATCACATAATTCTATACACTAATACAGCGTCTATTACAGTAATCCCCGAAAAGGCGGCTGAAGCTTCGGAAGATATCACCTTCTTGGGAACCATATAATGACCTTATAAACCAACATTTCATTGAACTTCATGTTATAGCTAGCTTTTTGCTTTCATCACTCACTCACTACAGTTCAAGAAGAGAAAGACTTATCTTTCATTTTGTTTCAGCTGCTCTACTTTTTCACCTCAGTTTCAGAGCTGCTTATTAGCCAGCAGAGAGATGGATGACAAGTATGATTCTGATAAGTTGGATGATATTATGTTGCCTGGTTTTCGGTTTCATCCAACTGACGAAGAACTTGTGGGGTTTTATTTGAAGAGAAAGATTCAACAAAGACCTCTTTCAATTGAACTTATAAAGCAGCTTGATATCTACAAATATGATCCATGGGATCTTCCAAGTATGAAACCTTTATACTGCAGGGATTCTTTCATGTTATCTTGTTTAACAGGAAATGGCTTTTAAAAATGGATTCCGTTCATTGTATCCGAACGGTTTTTTTTGAAAACTTAAGTCTTATAGTTCCTATGTTGTTTTTCAGAACCTGACTCCTTAGTTGCATGAACTGACTGAGTTATTTTTTTCTTTTACTTTTTGCAAGAAGAGCTGTCGACAACAGGAGAAAAAGAATGGTATTTTTACTGTCCAAGGGACAGAAAGTATAGAAACAGCGCGAGACCTAATCGAGTAACTGGAGCTGGTTTCTGGAAAGCCACTGGAACGGACCGACCTATTTACTCGTCAGAAGGAACTAAGTGCATCGGCCTTAAGAAGTCCCTTGTGTTCTATACAGGTAGAGCAGCCAAAGGAGTCAAAACAGACTGGATGATGCATGAATTTAGACTTCCATCTCTCACTAATCCAGCCACTCCCAAGAGATTTACTGACAAAACTCTTCCTGTCAATGTAACTTCTTTTTGCCCGAGTACTACCAATTTTCTTAAGCTAAACTTGCTATCTGAATCATATAGTTATACGAACTAATTAAAACGATATGTTTTTGTGTTTTGTTTCGGTTGTTACAGGATTCATGGGCTATTTGCAGAATCTTCAAGAAAACCAACTCCATGGCTCAAAGAGCACTTTCTCACTCATGGGTCTCCCCAATACCTGAACTTAATGGGTCTCAGATACCTAATAAAAATACTAACTACACACATTTCAGTAAAGAGAGCATGTCATGCATTTCCGAAGCTGGCTCAACAATCCAATTCTCTTGTAATAATGATTTGCAACAGTGCTCTCCTACTAGCTTCAGTCCTATTAATATCCCGTCTTACAAACCCGATGTTAATCCGACGATTTGTAAGCAATCTCAGCATCCCACTTTCAATGGAGATCTCTCTTCAAATTTCATGTTCTCGTCTCTCGACGTGGCAGGTAATGCCAAGTATACAGCTGATATTGCTTCAATGCTTTTAAACTTCCCCCCTGCTTTGCTTGGAGATACCGATGATTGCGCTGACGATATAAACTTTAGTGGAACACAACAAGAATATGGCGGTTTCTCTAGCATGCTGCCACAAGAGATGCAGGGAAACATAAGTTTTGGAGAAGACGAAGAAGCTTGGTTGAGGAGAACTACGAATACTTTGAGCGCCAATGATCAATGGGGAACAGTTCGGTCAGTTGATTTTCCTTTCAACCTACCTACATCAAACTTGACATGGGACTCGCTGCCATGTCCTAGCGACATTTCAATAAGTTATTCAACAAACAAGTGTTATACTTGACCAGCACAACAAAAATGAAAAAGTAGTAATTTTATCTGTTTAATAATTAGTTTCCAGTCAGTGTAGGCTTAGAAACATATTATGTTTTAATTACTGTATTAGCTAGTGTACAGTTTTTCTCTGTTCCAACTATTCACGTTGGATTAGCTTAAGTCTTTTATTTTGGCCTTTATGATACAGGTTATAAACAAGATTTTCAAATTTTGATTAATGTGTTAACATGACATGAGAATCTCCTTTGTTTAACTTAAGCTTGTAAAAAATGCAACCTTTAAACTGTTCATCTTACTTGGGCACCGGACAGCATAGTTACAGACTATTTGGTCCCGTCTCAAATATCTATAAGTAACCCTTGAACCATTTCAAAAGAGACGCCTCTATTTTCTCACCAGTACGTCTTCAGCATTTTCGAATGTTTATTTGTTCCATTTTGCTTCCAACTTTCCTTTGTTCCGCCATCATGAGAGCGGGATATGCAAGTTAAGAAAAGGTTTATTTTCTTTTTCTGTCAGTATACTATGGGCATAACCTTTGCCTCTGCTGGTCGTCTCCCATAATGTGGCACATGATATATTCACAAATGCATTATTCATACTTCCTCATTAGCTAGCTCAGGTTCTCGTCGTTAAAGCTAGCCCTTGGGCATAAACGGCACCTATCCAGGTTGCCCATGTTATGTGGAACTAATAATACGCTAACACTTTGTACCATCCATCTTATGAGGGAGACTCTACTGAAATTCCTTCTTATGCTTCTCAGATTCTCCTTGATATCACCCAGACATTGCTTCTCTCTCCTTCCTGCAGCTTGAAATATTGGTTTCTACCGTTCTTCTCGCATGACTATGTAAACCCCAGTAAAAACTTTTATTACAGCTTTTTTTTGCTTGATCTAATTGAGGTATAGAGAATTGTCACTTCGGGAACATCCGATAATTTGAAGTTCTTTCACCGGGCAACTGTAAGTTTAATTACTTGTAGTGGGAAAAAAGACCACTCGGTGTTGTTTTGGAAGGACAAAAATTTGAGATAATAATGTTTACATGTAAGTAAGAGTTGGCAGAGCATCCAATATATCAAGTGTTAATGTAGGAGGCGTGTGCGATTATAGGTTTACGGCCGATTAGTTAGGTTTGTTTATGAATTGGGTTGATTAGAATTCCGGTACCAAAAGTCAAGATGGCCGAGTTGGTTTAAGGCGCCAGTTTCAGGAACTGGTCCGAAAGGGCATGTGTATTTTTTATTTATTTTTAGTTAGATATGGTGAAGCAGGCAGCTAGGATTTTTGTGGTAAATGGATAGACTCAACACAGCCCTTGTCGCAAAAACACTGAGTAATAGGAGAAAAATCTTTGAGTGGTCGAGAACGAAGAACAATCAGAATGCAGATTTGAGGTGGATTTTCAAATACCCTCTTGTGCGAGTAAAATACGCTTAACGTGAAATATATGCAGTATTGATAATAATACTCGTTCTTCTTTATTTAACAAATAACACGTATACAAATCAAAATGTTGAAACTACTATCAAGAAGTATATAAAATGAATTCAATGTGATCGTCTTTTACAAGTAAATCATAAGGACGAAGAAATGTTTGACATGATAACAGTGTCATCTTTTTTCAAATTTCACTGTAGATGGATAATATTAACTATACTTCTTTTACTGAACAAGTTTGACCAAAATGAATTCAAATTTTAAATTTTCTACTCAAAATTTATAAAAAATGAATTCAACAGATAACGATTCAAAAAGCATAATCTTAAGGATCAAGAACAATAGTTGCTAAATTGACATCTTAACTGTTCTATATAAAGCTACTAGAAAATGAAGTTCAGGACACCCACAAGAAAAAGGTTTCAAATCAATAGAAACAAATAGTAAAACTTGGAGAATAATGGAGAAAGAAAAGCAAGCAGAGGTGAAGTTACATGGGATGTGGGCTAGTGGTTTCTCTAAGAGGGTCGAGTTAGCTCTCAAGCTTAAAGGTATACCTTACGAATATTTTGAAGAAAATCTACCTAACAAGAGCTATGACCTCCTCAAATATAATCCTGTTCATGGGAAGGTGCCAGTTCTGGTACATAAAGGGAAACCAATTGTGGAGTCACTTGTCATCTTAGAATACATCGATGAGAACTGGAAAACTGCTCCCCGTTTATTCCCAACAGACCCCTACGAAAGAGCCAGAATTCGCTTTTGGGCAAAATATATTGATGATCAGGTAAATGGTACCTCTATTTTTATCTTGCACTAACATGATTTGCATCTCATAGAGCTTGGGCATACCAATTAATTCTAGTACATTCGTGTCTGCAGTTATTCAAAAACTTAATCACCGCTATGAGAAAAAAAAGGAGAAGAACAAGACGAGGGAATGAAAGAATTTGCAAAGAACCTAGAAGTGCTGGAGGAAGGGATTAAAGAATTTTATTCGAGCGACAAACCAGCATTTGATGGTGAATCCCCAATATTTTTAAGCATAACTCTGATTGGAATTTTGGGTCCTTATAAAACGTTTGAGAAAGTTGCTGGTGTTAAGCTTATTCACCCAGATAAGAACCCATTTTTCATCAATTTGCTGCATACTCTGAGTGAGCTTCCTGAAGTAAAAGAATGTTTTCCTCCTGCTGAAAAGTTTGAAACCCTTGTGCAGCATTACAAAGAGCTGTCGCTTCAACAATCCAGCACCTAACCAATCAATCCCTACTCTTCCATATTCTTCTTTTCTTGACTGTTGTGTTCAGTTTGTTTCCATTTGTTTTTAATTTAACTGTAATCTTCCATTTCTTGTAATTGAACTCTGCTCTTAATCCTAAGGTTTCACCACAGATAAACAGATTTGATCCCACCAACTGTTCGACCCCTAATGTTTTCCAAAGACAGAAAATCATTTGCATAAGAGGTTTCACCAATACAAAGCCAGCTAAATTAGTAACTGAATAGTCGTAATCCTGATGATGGATTTGTCATTGATATTGATGATAAAAGAGCTCAGAAGTATTTGGAACTAAAACTCAAAAGGAAAACTGAAAATACTATTGAAAAAGTACCAACATTTTAAACCCATATTTCTGTCACAAATCATCATCGTAATGAAAGTCAAAATTTCTTTCAGCTAATATAACTCGGAAAAAGTTTTCACAAATCTAGCTCTTTCCAGCAACCTTCTCCTTCTGTTTCTGGATCTTCAAAACCTTCTTGACAATCTTCTGCTCCTCAACCAAGAAAGCACGGATAATCCTACACATAAAACACAGAATTTTTTAGCTAACGACATTCGTTCAATGGTCTCAAAATAGATAACAGAAAAATGTCACAAACCTTTCTCTGACTGCGCTTCCAGATAAAACTCCACCATAAGCACGGTTGACAGTCCTTCTGTTCCTGGACAGCCTACTCCTCTTGTACTCTGCAGGCCTCAAGTGGGGAATCTGAAGCAATGATAACAACATTATTCATCATACCTTAAAGCAATCACCCAGACATAGTGTAGGCAGCAAGATGTAGAAACATGATTTCACATCAAGAACTTTGCAACGTTTTTTATCACAGGGCAATAGGATATTGAAAATTGTAATCAAGAAATTGCATACATGGCTAACTGGAAAACTGAATCATATTGAAGACAACAGCACTCATTAGGAACTCCAAGTAACACATTAGAAAATATACCATAAGACTAAACTTTGTAGCATAAGTAAATCATCTACTGCTGTGTTGCCATATTACGCAATCATCTTATAGAACTTCGCTTGTTAATTTATAATCAACATTCCTAAGCTTCTTAGATTAGTACTACCTCAAAATTACTCATTCTGTACGACTACATTAACCCTTTTTCACAGCAGATATCACATAATTAGCATGAGTCATGTATTGATAAAGCCATTCTAGGCAATACCACCTGATACATATTAGAGCTACACAACTACAATTAATCTTTTTCGCAACAAAAATCATGAAGTCTTTGCAAAACCAGTTTCCCAGACATTAAGCCAACATACTAGCTTCCTAGACAGTGTCACCTAATACATTTGAAAGCCATTCTATACACTAGACACTAAAAATAAACATACAAGAGAGCTTCTTAGGCAGCACCACCAGACACACATTTCAGCTATACAACTACCTTTTTCAACCAAAGATCATTTCATCATGAAATCTTTACAAAGCCAGTTTCACAGAAACTACAAACTAACTGAATATAGGCATCTTGCAAGTACATTTGAAAATGAAATCATTGAACACATAAATAACGATAAAGAATAACAGTAAAAACACAGCTAAACAGACTTATCAGCTGATAGATTTTATACCCAAGTAAAATCTTTATCTCTAGTAGTACTAGAAATTATAATATAAAACATGTAATTTCATACCCCTTGGATTCTCTTTCCAGTAACAGGGCACTTAGGTCCACTTGCCCTCTTCTTAGTCCTCTGGTAAACATTGTTTCCACCTACAAATCCAATCAGAAAACATTAAACATAGGAAACCTTATTTTATAAAACAGAAATATTGATGAAGCTACATAAAAAGATTGCTAATAATAGAAAGGTAAAAAACAGATCAAGATCACAACCATTATCAACAGCAAATAAAGTAACGAGTAGGGTTCAGATCAAGATGGATTAACCCCAACAAACCCATCTATAAAATGACTAGAGATGAACATCGCATTTACAGATAAAAGTAGATTTCACCGACACATATTTTTCTAAAACTATAAGCAATATTCAATAAGAAAACCAGTAACTAAGAGTTCATCATCATGGAAGTGGATTTAGCTAGGGTTTATACAGCAAAGATTGAAGAAGGGAACTAACCAGGGGTTTTGACAACCCTGTTTTGGTTGGATTTGGTGGCATAACTGTGTCTTGATCGGTAAATAAGCCTCTGAACCATCTTCTTCTTCTTCGATCTACTTACTCCTGGATTAGGGTTTTTCTTTCGCCGCTCTGGAAAATGTGAAAGAGAAAGAGAGCACAGGAGAGAGAGGGTTTTATTTCTAGACAGGAGACTAATAAACGCAAATTTCCAAACCCTAAAGTGCTAGATCAACGGTTACGAATTGTTTTATTAAGCGGTTAGATTTAGTATAAGGTGGACTCGTTTAGGGAGGATTCTATGGACCCCCAATAGGATTCTTGTTGAAGGGAGCCCAAGTCGAGCTGGGACGGGAGTTATAGCGCAAATGGTTTGCGCTACTTGAGTCTTGTTCGCTGTGACGCCTGCAAATGCACCTTGCAATTTTTTAGCGCAACTGTGATCTGGCAGCACAGTGGTTGGTGATATCTAGTGAATCACTGATGCTTCAGCATTATAAATTTGCACCTATGCAAACAGCAATGCTCCACTGAGTTGTGCAACGGAAGACTTACTTAGATTTTTTTGTTTTCCTTCAATTAAAGCACATACTACAAAAAGGGGTAAATGCCATTCTTGCACTTCACATAAATTGGGGAGCACTTACGAATTAATAGAATACATTGATTCTTAAACTAACAAATTCATTTTCATTAGTTTAGGGGAAGATTACAAAAATCATGTCCATCCAATGGACTTACCAGCTTATTCTCTAACTAAGATTAAAATACACTCTTCACTGCAACGTGGTGCCTCTACACTTGAAGACCTACACTTTCAGAAGTTCTCTGGCCTATTTATAATGCCAAGAACCAAAGAAATTCGTGTGCAACTGGCACAACCTATGAACATCCATTTGTCCACGGGAAGTTATCCTAACCGCAACAATGTCTTTCTAAGTGCTAGTTTTTGTGGTGGCTTGCAGATTAACGCTGCACTTGTCCTCGACGGTTAGGGAATGCCAAACTCGGTTATGAAGCCACTTTATAACCGTCTCAAACCAACTCCTTGCTCTGGCATGCGTGTGATGCGCATATAACTTGTAACCGACAGCCTGAGCCAACATCCAGCCAACATAGCACTACACATGTTTTTCCTGAGCCAATGTACAGTTATCATAGCATTATACTCGTGTTTGCATGAGCCAATGTACACCTATCTTAGCGCTATAATCATCTTGGTCATGCACTTGACTCATATTGATGCCAACATCCGAGTAAAGTCATGACAATAGTGTCTTGGACTGCTGCTTGGATGGCTTCATACTTTAGGTGCATCACTTGCATTATTTTTTCCGAGCAATAGACAACAAAGTCGCATTTGGCAACGCCAATGTTGCATATGCATTGTCCAAGCTTTGGCCAATGCTTGGACCAATGCATAAGTCATTTCATGACTTGCATTGCATCCTTAATTCCATCATTGAACTGGGCCAACTCTGAATCAAGGATATGTAATACTATCGCATAATGTCGCACTTGTCAAGTAGCCTTTCTTGTCTAGGCCATCATGGTGTTACATCGTCGGTTATTGTAGCTTCATTGGCCAGGCCACAGACTTCAGTAACGCGCCATCACTGCACTTCACTGACTTGGTCGGTAATAAACCCCGCCCACCCAGTCCATTCAACATCGTCGTTGAACGTAACATTAGTTCAGGATATCTTGAACTACTTGGCCTTGTACGCGTCTGAGCCAATCTAAGAAATCAGAAAACTTATTTGACCTTCATCATTGCCAAAACTTTCTTATTAGTACCATATGCCAACGCTTAGACTATGCGCCTTGTCATTAAGCCTATGAATTCCAGTTTCACTGTCACATCGTCAACTATGCTTCAATTCCACTTCATTTATACCTTAATACTCAAAAGTTATTCCAAATCTGTTGTTATGTCCTTGCATCATCACACAAATCTTTTCTCGGTCATTCCGTGTCTAAGTGTACATGCTAAATGTACCAACATATCATCATGATATGCATGACTTAGCTTACTGCATCCAACTCCGATTTATGTTGCAATCTTGCAACTCAACAGGCCTTACTATAGATTAAGTATTTTTCAATCAATTTGCCACACTCTTGTGCAAATGTGACTGAAATGCATGACTTTAACCATGAATTGGGATACCCGGGACATCTCACCGTCACTTTGGAAAGGTACCCTCTTCACGCGCCATTGAAACTAACAAGGCCTTACTTGTTCTTTCAAACTGCTACGCTTTAATGTATAGGGAAAACAACATCATTTTCTTTCAGGATATGAGTCAATCTTAACTCATTTTCTTGATGGACTTACATCTTCATTCGTGCTGCGTTACTACATGCTATCGCTTCCAAATGTCGTCGCACTTCCGTATAACTCCCAACAGCAAACTCGACTATGCCACTAACTTCTTTTACTATGATTTTACTTTCAGCGTATCATATTGTATACTTTGGCTTAGTATAATTGTAGTGCTTCCACAATGAACTAGCTTTTCATTAAGAAAAAAGACAAGGTTTTTGCTTAAACACCACATCCATTCATCATACTAATCTTACATAAGAGACTTAAGGACTCATTCTCATTTACACCATAGGAAAACACACGTCCTTACTGAATGCAAATAAACAACGAAATCAAATACACCAACACTCAGTACGTTATCTTTTAAGACCATAAAATTAGCCGCACCCAAATTAAACTTCAAACAGACAAAGCAAACACAAAAATGTTAAATCCTCCATGTTTCAGCAACCTTGCAAGTTCTGACACTTGCAAGCAGCACCGAATACCGCTGCTCCATACACGAGTCGACCATGGCGAACAAGGGATACTAAGATCCATAGGGTACCAAAACTCCTAATAAATCTCAGCCAAGCTTTCTTCAAACGAGTGGACAAGGGAAAACACGCTTGGCTTTCCTTTGTCGCGCTTCATATCGTACGGACTAACGTTCCTAACACCCTTAACGGAACATGGTGCTTTTGGATCTTGTATGAATGTCCCTCCTTGGTGAGGCATCACTGTTACTTCTGCTATCTGTAAAAAGTTGTTACCAAGTATCATCTCAAAGTCATTAAGATGCATTACCATAACACTGATGCAGCCACACCACTCACCAAATTCAATATTTGTCATCGCCATCCCCTTGATAGGTTTAGCTATATCAGTCATAGTCTTCATGCAGTGATCATCCTGATATACCTCTAAACCCAAGTACTCTGCCACAGACAAAACCATTATAGTGTGTGAAGAACCTGTATCAGCTATACCCCAAAGACAATGGTTGTGAATGCCAACTTTCACATAAACCAGGCTAGCGCCATTTAGTCCTTGTTGTGCTGCATCCTTTCCTTGTGTTACTATATTGCATAGTTGAATTGGATTAACATGCTCGACCTCATAAACTTCATCTTTCTTGCCACTTCCTTCGGTGACTATTGCGGACAATTTTTGTCTCGTAGGACAATCACGCGCAAGGTGAGGACCCTTGCATAGGAAACACCCACTGGTCATGTTTATTACGGCCAAACTACCATCCCTTTGATAGTTGTTTTCCTTGGCGTCAGAACCTTTCCTACTCCCATTATCCTTATCTGTTAGAGCATAGCTCGGTTGAACCCACCAAGCGTTGGTATGTCAAGTTTGGTTGTCATATTTTAGTGAATCAAAACTCAATTAAAGAGTCGCTTGGTTATATACTAGAGACAACTTCGTATAGGTTATGCTAGAAGATTAGGATTATAAGACATACAAGTATTACTCGAAGACTTGAAGAATGTGAAAAAGTAACAAGCTACATCGACGACATCATCCTTCCTCTTGAGGTTAGTTATATTGTGACTTGAACTGTTTCATTCCTAACGTATCTTTCAAGTCGTGCTATATTGAAAACATAACTGCGAAGCTGTGAATGATTATACTCTAGTAGACATAGTGTTAAGGAATTAGAATACGAAGTATAACGCTTATCTTTTGAACTTCATATATAAGACATCGACATAATCGTATGAATGCTATTGTGATTATGTGTATGGGTATGGGTGAAGATTTCGTCCTAGGAAACAATGTTTACATTCGTGAAAAGGAAGTACATTCATGAACTTGTTTTATGAATCGAAAGGGAAATCGCTAGGCTTATTGGTATTGTTATTCATTGCATATCTTTGGATTACCAATATGTGTGAGTTAGTAGAACCGATCATAACTTGTTATGTATCTTGGTAAAACTAGTCACAATGCCTGACTTATGTATTGGTATGACTTTTATTAGTGCAACCGATCCTAAGTAATCACCTAAGATGGAATGATCGATATTTGTAATTGGTGTGACCGATCCTAGTAATTGGTATAAACGATCCTAGTAATTGGTGTGACCGATCACAAAAGAGTGTGTAATCGATCCTTGTAATTGGTGTCACCGGTCCTGGTAATTGGTGTAACTGATCCTGGTAACTGGTGTGACCGATCACAAGTAATACCATGAGAATATGGTAATCGGTCCTGGTAATTGACATAACCGATCCTGGTAACTGATGTAACCGGTCCCAATAACCATATTAAGGTAGAACCGATCCTTGTGTTTGGTAGAACCGTAAACCTATGATTAGTGTATTGATATTTGATCAATCACATAGTTCTTGGAAATCAGATGAACCAGTTCTAAACTTGTTTGGAAGTGTGGTATAATCGGTTCCAAGATTGTAAATATGAAAAGGGATTTACAAAGAAATAAGATGTCGACATACTTTGAACATGTTCAGTAACTCTTATCTTTTATTGTTCAAAGATATTCCTTAATAACTCAAGGATATCCCGGACCGAAATAAGTTGAGAATCTTTTAATTAAGGTTGTTAATTTTATATGCTTTTAATTACCAGCAATTAAAATGCATATCTCTGAAAAATAAAAATTGGTAATGTGCATTTACTAATTGGAGATTTTCTAGTAGGATTTTGGTTAATTTTGGACAGAGCATTTCAAGGAATTATAGTAACCGATTTTGGAAATATTGCATATCTTAAGAATATTTCGGTTTTGGAAATTCCTTGGTGTCCAAACTTCCTTGGTCTATAAATACCCAAGTTTTCATTTTGAGCAAACTATCCTAAGAGCCAGCAAAATTACCTTGTTGTGTTGTTACTGGTGGAGCCGTCTATTCGGAGAGGAAAGTACCCTAATTAGGCGAAATCTCTTACGACCGCTCGTTTAAAGACTTTTGTGGGATCAAGAAGCTCTACGAGTACCGTTGGTGGGAAACTAGATAATTGCAGTATTATTAGTTTTCGATTCGATTTGATTGACTAACGGTTGTTGAACTTTGATTGTACCTAGTTTGTTTATTCTTGAGAATCTTCTCTTCTGATATAAGATTCACTCAAACTAGATCGAAGTATCGACGACATCTTTAGAACTGTTTGTAGATCTAAAGACATATTATGATAATCTATTGTTAACAGACTCCGTTCTGTGTGTGATTGATCACAAGAGATTCAAGTTATGGTGTGCAGGTGTTTATTGAAGATTTAATAAGATTTGAAGACAAAGAAGATTTCTTATTGGTTTCATAATCTTTGGTGTGCACAAAACTTGATCGGCTGGGATCCAACTATAATCGGTTTATCCTTGATAGATTTGATTGATTAGTTGCGTAGATCGGCATCAGTATTTAATATCTTGGTAGATCCTATTATTGATTGCAAAATCTAAACTCTGCTACTTTAGTAGTTGTTGGATAGATAGATCTAAACCCGGCAAAGGAGTTTATTGGACAACAGAAGAGCCTTTGTCTAACTCATATCACTGAGATTGAATAGAGTTGTTACCGAACAGATTTGTTGTTCCTTTACTGTTTGGAATACGAACCAAAGGAATTGTTCCAGTGCGTGCACTTATTGAATGTCGGAAGCACAGGGATACTGAAGAAACTAGGTGAACTATAGGTTTAGTTGCTTGGTCTCAACTATACGAAGTTGGTGTGATTTTGTATAACGATTTAATTCTGAGAGTATTCAATTCTGGACTAGGTCCCGGGGTTTTTCTGCATTTGCGGTTTCCTCGTTAACAAAATGTTGCTGTGTCATTTACTTTTGTTTTCCGCAATTATAATTGTTGTTATTATAATTTAAAGTAAATTGCACAAACGTTAACTCCGTATTACTTGATAGTGATCCTATAGAGTTTGGTTAAGTCCGAACCTATTATCAAGTAATCACACTTTGATTGTTGTATTGTCTCGATCTTGTATCCATAGACGATCACACAAAGTGTGAATACCGATTCGTTGTATTGTCTCACCTCAGTCCATAGACAATCACTTTCGGTAAGAGGACTAATAGGTGGAAAAGTTTAAGATTGTGGTATATTTGGGTACCCTCGTCTTTTCAATTGGTATCAGAGTAGGCAAACACGAAAATATCTAACAATCTGTGTTTGGTGCGATCCATCCTATAATCATGGATCAAAGTAAGACTAAGTTACTACGAAGAAAGTCTAAAGACTCAGTTAACGTATCACAAGATTTGTGCTCAAGAGAAGAAAGTTCTTCAAACTCTTGTTACTCAAGTGAAGATACCTCTAACGAGATATTTTTGAGTTCAATACTTAAAATTTCTGATGAAAGGTCGAGTGTAAAAATAGCTGAACTGAAAGAATTAAGCACACAATTCCTTTTTTGCTCTAGTGAACTTCTTTCTGCACTTGAAAGAGAAAGAGATCTAACTTTAAAGGTTGAGAAACTCAATGAAGAACATAACTTGCTAAAAGAAATCTCTCAACAAGTTTTAAGCTTCGAAGAAAATATGAGCACTGAGCGTCTTCATACAGAAATCTGTGAGAAGAACTTGGATAAATCTCTAAAAAGGGTTTGCCTTTTAGAAAAGGAACTTGATGATTCTAAAGCAAAACTAAACTCTCAACAATTGTGTTTCAAATAAAAAGAAAATACTCTTCTTTCTCACATAAAGCATTTAGAGGAAACTCTTAATTCTTCTCTTGATAAAAATGAATCATTAAAAGAAGAAATCTCCATGCTGAGAAAACTTAATGAAAGCTCAAACAATCCATCCTCATTATTGGAAACAGGGAGAAGTCATGGGGATACCCGTTGTTTGGGTTATGAAGGTTGCAATACCTTAGTTCTTAACAAAGAGATAAAGTTTGTCGAATCCTCATGCACTCAAACTGAGGCACCTTTGAAAGTTACTTAGTGTAGCTGTGAAGAAACTAAGAGGGACAAACCAACAACTAATGATCAGTCAAACCAGGAAATAAAGGAGAAGGCTGATGAAATAAGGAAGAGATCGAAACTAAGAAGAGTACAAAAATTGGAAGGAGCATCCGAAAAAATTTCACACAAAGGTAACAACAAAAAGTATAACTCCCATAATATTAAACATTGTTATTCTTGTGGTAGTAAAAAACATCTTCAGAAAAAATGCAAGATTCGTAGGATGCAAAATGCTCTTCGTTTCGTATCAAGGGAATTAGAAAAAAATGAACCTTGATTCGTGTTTGAGACATCCAGACTAAAGGACTATTTTGCTGATTCTTGGTCTGTGTTGTATGCTCAAAAGTCGTTAAAGAAGGAACATAAGATAAATGACTTTAAAAGAGCAAAATCTGTTTTTTTTTTCCTTTAAAGGGAGTAGATTCATAAACAAATTCTGAATATGATGATGTGTCATATCTCAAGAAATGGAAGAGGAAAAACAGTCAAAAATAATACATTGTTATAATCGAACATATTTCTACCCAAACGCTCCTTGTGTTATAGAAATTGGTTTATATGGGTAACTCCAATTTATTTCCACTTAAGGAATATTTCCGAAAAATCCACAAATATTTTGAATAAAATGTTTCTTTTTATAAGAGAATATAAAATATAAAAAAATCTTATAAGAACTTAATGCATATTCAGGTCCTTCATGAATCCCTTTGAAAAACAATGAAAGACCTAAAAATTGCCATATCAAATTTGATATACTCCTGTAGATTTCAAGATCTGTTAACTAGGAAGATTCATATATCCCGTTCTCTAAGAATGGGAAAGTGTACAGTGAATTTGTTGGAGAATACTGCATTCAGGAAGTTGAAAGTGTTCTGGTCAGCTCCATTAAGAGAAGGTTCGATCTTTGTTCTGAACTCTGTTCGTATCAGATCTTGCCCTCCTTAACCGAAGTCAGGGCAACCAATCTTTGTGAAGGAGTTTTAGAACTAATTGCTAGAAAAGAAATCCTAAAAGAATTATCCTCAATTGCTCACAAGGAAATTATTTTCCATGCTGTTTGCTGGGCATCCTATAGAGAGTTTCATGATCTTCAGATGATTAAATTTCACGCGGACAATCTATAAATTTTTGAAGAAAATCTTGATGAAATCATGGAAACCGAGGATAACAAAGATGAGTGAATTTAAAATCCTTGACTCAAACAAAATAAACATCAGTTTTTGATTTCTTTCGATTATTGTGTAAGGTCTATTACTGAATAAAATTATCTATTATTTATGAATAAAATTATTATTTTATAATTTTTCTTGTGATAGTTTTTCGATTACATAGCATGTGCTTGAATGTTATATTATTGCTATGTGTTTATGGGATGTTTGATTTCGGTTTTCTTAACCTAAATATCTGATCTCATATGTTGTGTGAACCCTTATGGTTTGTGTGGCTTTTTGATTTAGCGGGATTAAGTTCTAGCCTATGTTGGTAGGGTTTATCAAAGGATCATAAGGTGTTCCGATTGAAACTCATATGTGAAAAAGTCACAATATGTTGAATCGATTTGTGTTTAACATAAAAGCATATGTGTTTCGAGTTTTCAACTTTTGCTATTGGCACGCATTAGTTAAAACCGATTCAACCTTTCTCTGGTAAAGGTTGCTTTTGTTGTTGTTCTTTTGTTTTGCGAGAGGATGACAACACAATGATATTCCTCCCCAGAAAGATGCGAAGAAGAGGAAAAGAGGATGCGGAATTTGAGGTAACGAATTTGTTAGTTAATCGTTTTCCTATTTAAGAAAAGCTTGAGTTTATTGCATATATTTTGCTTTTTCTTAACAAAATTCAGTACAATTGATGTTTATTCCATTATGTGTTAATGGATGTATGTGTGTGTGATTCAATTGTTTCCGGTTAAGAAAAACTGGTTTGATATCTTTCTTTATTGTTTGGTATCGATTGTTTTAGACTTAACGAAATTTCGGTGCAATTGCGGTGATTTAATGTCTATGTTTATTTCAATTGCTTCCGGTTAAGAGAAATAATTGTGCAAGACAATTTATTTGGTTTGTATGTATTGTTTATGGCTTAACAAAATACGAGATCATTTGTTTAGACCAATTCGATTCCGGATAAGAGAAACTAAGTTAATTCTAATCTCAGTTAGACTTATCAAAAAGTAAAGGATTCGGTTATTCAAGTCTAATCGAATTCCTTGAAAAGAAATATTAGTTAATTAACCTAGTATTTGTCTTGTCTAAAGTGGAAGGTCTAAGTTATTATCTGAATAATTAGTGCCCGATGAGAAAAATAAAGTTGATTCTGATCTTTATTTTGGCCTTATCAAAATAAATGATTGTATTTGTGCAATCGGTTTAGCAAGGGAACTAAGTTTTTTAGTCAATTTGTTAAACTATTATGGAAAATTGCTTCGGGCAATTGTTTCCTTGATAACATATTAAAACCAAATTACTTGTAGTTTCGGTTTTGATATTGGTTATCTAAAGTGGTATGTGAAACCTTCGTGCTTAACTCTTATAGGTTGTACAATTCTTTTAGATTTGTAAGATCCTTTCAGTTTTGGTATTTACCCGGACCTTTGTCATTTTGTGACAAAAAGGGGGAGAAATATATGGAGTAAACAAGTGATTTGTAATCACCAAGGAAATGACAATTGTGCTTAAACGTTATATCTAACGAAAGAGTAAAGCATTGACTAAGGGGGAGAAACATATCATATGTTGATTGTAGTTATTCGGACTACAAATGGGAAATAACAAAGATGTGCGGATTGAAAATCTACCTATCTTACCTTTAGGGTGAGTATTAGCTTTGTTAATTAAATGTAAAAAGCGGCATTTATGGATTGAATATATGCAGGTTATTGTGCTGTTGAAATTTGGAATCAAGCGTATGTATAATGAATTTTTGTAATTTGTTTATCCATATGATTATAAGAGTTTTGTCACTAAAATTGACAAAGGGGGAGATTGTTAGAGCATAGCTCGGTTGAACCCACCAAGCGTTGGTATGTCAAGTTTGGTTGTCATATTTTAGTGAACCAAAACTCAATTAAATAGTCGCTTGATTATATACTAGAGACAACTTCGTATAGGTTAGGCTAGAAAGATTAGGATTATGAGACATACAAGTATTACTCGAAGACTTGAAGAATGTGAAGTAACAAGCTACATCGACGACATCATCCTTCCTTTTGAGGTTAGTAATATTGTGACTTGAACTGTTTCATTCCTAACGTATCTTTCAAGTCGTGCTATATTGAAAACATAACTGCGAAGCTGTAAATGATTATACTTTAGTAGACATAGTGGTAAGGAATTAGAATACGAAGTATAACGCTTATCTTTTAAACTTCGTATATAAGACATCGACATAATCGTATGAATGCTATTGTGATTATGTGTATGGGTATGGGTGAAGATTTCGTCTTAGGAAACAATGTTTACATTCGTTTAAAGGAAGTACATTCATGAACTTGTTTTATGAATCGAAGGGGAAATCGCTAGGCTTATTGGTATTGTTATTCATTGCACATCTTTGGATTACCAATATGTGTGAGTTAGTAGAACCGATCATAACTTGTTATGTATCTTGGTAAAACTAGTCACAATGCCTGACTTATGTATTGGTATGACTTTTATTAATGCAACCGATCCTAAGTAATCACCTAAGATGGTATGATCGATATTTGTAATTGGTGTGACCGATCCTAGTAATTGGTGTAACTTATCCTTGTAATTGGTGTGACCGATCACAAAAGAGTGTGTAATCGATCCTTGTAATTGGTGTAACCGGTCCTGGTAATTGGTGTAACCGGTCCTGGTAATTGACGTAACTGATCCTGGTAACTGATGTAACCGGTCCCAGTAACCATATTAAGGTAGAACCGATCCTTGTGTTTGGTAGAACCGTAAACCCATGATTAGTGTATTGATATCTGATCAATCACATAGTTCTTGGAAATCAGATGAACCAGTTCTAAACTTATTTGGAAGTGTGGTATAATCGGTTCCAAGATTGTAAATATGAAAAAGGATTTACAAAGAAATAAGATGTCAACATACTTTGAACATGTTCAGTAACACTTATCTTTTATTGATCAAAGATATTCCTTAATAACTCAAGGAGATCCCGGACCGAAATAAGTTGAGAATCTTTTAATTAAGGTTGTTAATTTTATATGCTTTTAATTAGCAACAATTAAAATGCATATCTCTGGAAAATAAAAATTGGTAATTTGCATTTACTAATTTGAGATTTTCTAGTAGGATTTCGGTTAATTTTGGACATACCATTTCCAGGAATTATGGAAACCGATTTTGGAAATATTGCATATCTTAAGAATATTTCGGTTTTGGAAATTCCTTGGTCTATAAATACCCAAGTTTGCATTTCGAGCAAACTATCCTAAGAGCCGGCAGAACTACCTTGTTGTGTTGTTACTGGTGGAGACGTCTATTCTGAGAGGAAAGTACCCTAATTAGGCAAAATCTCTTACGACCGCTCGTTTAAAGACTTTTGTGGGATCAAGAAGCTCTACGAGTACCGTTGGTGGGAAACTAGATAATTGCAGTATTATTAGTTTTCGATTTGATTTGATTGACTAACGGTTGTTGAACTTTGATTGCACCTAGTTTGTTTATTCTTGAGAATCTTCTCTTCTGATATAAGATTCACTCAAACTAGATCGAAGTATCGACGACATCTTTAGAACTATTTGTAGATCTAAAGACATATTGTGATAATCCATTGTTAACAGACTCCGTTCTGTGTGTGATTGATCACAAGAGATTCAAGTTGTGGTGTGCAGGTGTTTATTGAAGATTTAATAAGATTTGAAGACAAAGAAGATTTCTTATTGGTTTCATAATCTTTGGTGTGCACAAAACTTGATCGGATGGGATCCAACTATAATCGGTTTATCGTTGATAGATTTGATTGATTAGTTGCGTAGATCGGCATCAGTATTTAATATCTTTATAGATCCTATTATTGATTGCAAAATCTAAACTCTGCTACTTTAGTAGTTGTTGGATAGATAGATCTAAACCCGACAAAGGAGTTTATTGGACAACAGAAGAGCCTTTGTCTAACTCATATCACTGAGATTGAATAGAGTTGTTACCGAACAGATTTGTTGTTCCTTTACTGTTTGGAATACGAACCAAAGGAATTGTTCCAGTGCGTGCACTTATTGAATGTCGGAAGCACAGGGATACTGAAGAAACTAGGTGAACTATAGGTTTAGTTGCTTGGTCTCAACTTGAAAAGATGAGGGTACCCAAATATACCTCAATAGAAAAAAAAATCCACCTATAAGTCCTTTCTCCGAAAGTGATTGTCTATGGACTGAGTTGAGACAATACAACAAATCGGTTCATACTTCGTATGATAGTCTATGGATACGAGATAGAGACAATACAACAACGAAGTATGTTTACTTGATAAATGGTTCGGACTTAACCAAACACAATAGGATTACTATCAAGTAAATAGGAATTAACGTTTGTATATTTTACTTCTAATTATAACAAAAACAATTATAATTGCGGAAATAGAAAAGTAAAAGACACAGCAAGATTTTGTTAACCAGGAAATCGCAAATGCAAAAAAATCCCGGGACCTTGTCCAGAATTGAATACTCTCAGGATTAAGCCGCTATACAAAATCAAACCAACTTCGTATAGTTGAGACCAAGCAACTAAACCTATAGTTCACCTAGTTTAGTCTGTATCCTTGCGCCTCCAACTTGCAAATAAGTCACGCACTTTGAACAATTCCTTTGGTTTGTATTCCAAACAGTAAAGGAACAACAAATCTGTTCGGTAACAACTCTTTTCAACCAAGTGATATGAGTTCGACAAAAGGCTCTTCCGTTTATCCCAATAAACTCCTTTGTCAGGTCCTTAGATCTATCCAATAACAACTACCAAAGTAATTGTCAAGATTTTGCAATCAATACTTTTAATCACAAAGAATTGTATTGATGCCGATCTACTCAACTAATCAATCCAATCTATCACAAAGATAAACCGATTATAGTTGGATCCTTTTCCAGCCGAAACAAGTATTGTGCACACCAAAGATTATGTACCCAAAAATCTTCTTTGTCTTCAAATCTTCTTAGATCTTCAATAAACACCTGCACACAATCAACTTGAATCTCTTGTGATTAATCACACACAGAACGGAGTCTGTTAACAATGGATTATCACAAGACGTCTTTAGATCTACAAACAGTCTAAAGATCCCCGTCGAAACTTCGATCTAGTTTGAGTGAATCTTATATCAGAAGAGAAGATTCTCAAGCATAAACAAACTAGGTGCAATCAAAGTTCAACAACCGTTAGTCAATCAAATCAATCGAAAACTAATAATAAACCGTAATTATCTAGTTTCCCACCAACGGTACTAATAGAGCTTCTCAATCCCAAAGAAGTCTTTAAACCGAGCGGTCGTAAGATATTTCGCCTAATTAGGTTACTTTCCTCTCCGAATAGGCGGCTCCACCAGTAACAACACAACTAGGTAGTTTTGCTGGCTCTGAGGATTAGTTTGCTCGAAATGCAAACTTTGATATTTATAGACCAAGGAAGTTTGGACACCAAGAAATTTCCAAAACCGAAAATATTCTCGAGAGATGCAATATATTTCCAAATTCGGTTTCCATAATTCCTGGAAATGCTTTGTCCAAATAATGACCGAAAATCTCTTAGAAAATCTCCAACTAGTAAATGCACATTACTAATTTTATTTTCTAAAGATATACAAAACTAACAACCTTAATTAAAAGATTCTTAATTTATTTTCGATCCGGGATTCTCCTTTAGCCATTAAGGAATATCTTTGAATAATAAAAGATAAGCGTTACTGCACATGTTCAAAGTATGTCGACATCTTTACTTTGTAAGTCCTCTTTCATACTTACACTCTTTGAATCGATTTGCCACACTTCCAAACAAGTTTAGAATTGGTTCGTCTGTCTTCCAAGAACTATGTGATTGATTATCCTATCAAATCACCAAACATGGGTTTCACGGTTTTACCAAAACAAGTTTCGGTTCTACCTCCATGTGGGTACTGGAATTAGTCACACTAGCTTTCCAAAATTCGGTTGACTAGGTACTAGGATCGGTTCCCACATGTATATGGTATCTAACTTGTATTTGTTGCACATGTCCATAGGATCGATTCCCAATGTCTAAAAATGTGTTGCACATGTTCATAGGATCGGTTCCCAATATCTAGAAACTTGCTGCACCTCATACAAGGATCGATTCCCCTCTTGTGATCGGTTGCACCTCTTACTAGGATCGGTTCCCCTTTGCCTAGAGTTGGTCATACCAATAACAATAAATCGATCATACCATCTCAGGTGATTACTTAAGATCGGTTTCACTAATAAAATTCATACCAATACAAAAGTCAGGCCTTGTGAATAGTTTTACCAAGAACATAAACAAGTCATGAGCGGTTATACTAATCACACATATTGGTGGTTCACAAGATATGCAATGAATAACAATACCAATAAGCCTAGCGATTTCCCTTTCGAATCACAAAACAAGTTCATGAATTTACTTCCTTTAAACGAATGTAAAACATTGTTTCCTAGGATTAAATCTTCACCTCATACCCATACATAATCACAATAACATTCAAACGATTATGTCGATGTCTTATATACGAAGTTCAAAAGATAAGCGTTATACTTCGTATTGTATTCCTTAATACTACGTCTAACTAGAGTATAATCATTCATAGCTTCGCAGTTATGTTTTCAATATGCACGACTTAAAAGATACGTTGGGGAATGAAACGGTTCAAGTCAAATATTACTAACCTCAAGTGGAAGGATGATGTTGTTGTTGTAGCTCCGTACTTTTTCACATTCTTCAAGTCTTCACGTAATACTTGTAATGTCTCATATCCTAATCCTTTTAAGCTAACCTATACGAAGTTGACTCTAGTACATAATCAAGCGACTCTTTAAATGAGTCTTGATTCACTAAAATATGACAACCAAACTTGACATACCAACGCTTGGTGGGTTCAACCGAGCTATGCTCTAACAATCTCCCCCTTTGTCAATTTTAGTGACAAAACTCTTACATCATATGGATAAACAAATTACAAGAATTCATTACACATACACTTGATTCCCAAATTCAACAACACAATAACATGTATACATTCAATCCATAAATGCCGTTGTTGACATTATAATAACAAAGCTAATACTCTCCTTAAAGGTAAGATAGGTAGATTTTTCAATCCGCACGTCTTTGTTATTCCCATTATCATATGATATGCTACTCCCCCTTAGTCTATGCTTTACTCTTTCGTTACATAAAACGTTCAAGCACCATTGTCCCTTCCCTTAGTGATACCAATCAATATAAAGCAATACCAGTATCACTTGTTTACTCCATATTGTTTTTGGGTAAAAACTGTTTCTGCTGGTTTTGATAAATTTGGGTGTGTTGATGAGAAACGAATTTAGACCTAAACAAATGCACTGCATGGGAGTACTTTAGATTCAAGAGATCAATCTGTACAATCCTTGCCTAAACCATGAAATGGCCGTTCCAGTCTTGCTTCGGTCACAAAGTGAAGGAGAAGGGTTGGTCTTAGGGAGGGAAGCAAAGAAGGTGTTGAGACCAGAATGGTTAATTCTGAAGGTGTGGCTATTTATGACTTGTATCAGAATGTGAAACTGGCTTACAGAATGTAAGCTATCAGTTTTTTTGTGCTTTTCTGGATACTGTGTTGTTGTTAACCAAAACTCTGTCGTTTGGTCGAAATAGGTAGAAACCTATTTATACAAGTTATAATTGAATGCACCCTGATCTCGTAGGAAGTGGGAGTAGCTGAGTGATGGAGAAGTGGGGTAATATGTAAATGCTAGAAACCACGTCCCTACTATGAAGGAAACAGGTTTGTTTACACCCACTACTTCTTGCCGCCACTAACTGCCCGCTTTCCTGACACTTTCTTATAATGGGCGTGTTGCACGCCGCACGCTGTAAACCGGCAGACCAATACCCTGATGAGTATCCTCCAGTTTGTGACATGTTTGATGTATCGAGTATTTTCGTGGAAAATATGTAGCAGATTGCTGAGTAGGTCTCGTATGCAAGACCTAGTTATTCTGATTAATTGTACTCCAGCTAGGTGGCGGATAGCCATGTGTGGCAAGTAAGTCAGGAGACTTGCTGCAAGAGAATGGCGTGTGATGCTATTAGGTTAGTTTTGGTTGGTCACTTAAGACTTACCATAGGACGGTTAATTCCGTGGCGAATTTGGATGGATGAGATTGTAATTCATGAGAGAAGGTGGCCGTTAATTATGGCCACATTCCGTTGGCACCTGGTGATAGCATAGTGGCTCCAGTGGCATGGTGGCACTATTAGCACATGTCAGTGGAATAGTGGCGCGAATAGCGCCTGGCGTAGCCGCGGTCTCATATCTTGGCATATTGGTGTTGAATCCAAATATGGCTTGGCAATATTGGCTCTAGTTGCCATATCAAACTTAATGCCCTAGGTAGCATTATTTGGCATGGTTGGCGTAGCAACCTTACTTAAATTAGGGTTTGGCATGCCAAAACCCTAATTAGCGCGTGTGGCATGTGGCCGTGGCACGTTGACATTTTGTGTGCAGATGGTGCCATGGCCGCGTCAAAGGAATTATGGAAAGGCCATAATGTGGGAACGACCACAGGCGCAAGGATAGCCATGGGTGGCCATAGCATGGCTCCATTTTTAGGGTTTCCTGGGTCCCGCATGGCTCATGACATGTTATGGGGCCAAAGTGATGTAATTTGGGCCACGACTGGAAATTAGGGTTTCGACTAGTACTGCTAAAGCAAAAGTCGTGCTTATGATTAGAATACCCTGATTTAAGTCCGTTATGGCGTTGGCCACGAACAAAAAGTGGGTTAGCACGTAGCTGTGCCATTTGTGGCACATTGGCATGTTACTGCGGCGGAGTGGTATGTTGGCATGCCGATTAGCACGTTGGCGTGGCATGGCACGTTTGGCATGCCGATTTGCATGTTGGCGTGGTGGCCGTTTGGCATGGTTTGGCCTTTTTATGCGCGTGGCGGGATTAGAACGACCTGATTGGTCAATAGAAAAGGGGTCGGCCAAACATAGGGCGTGGCCACATCTCTAGTGTGCGTGGCGCATTTAAAGCGACCTGATTGGCCGATAGAAAAGAGGGTCGGCAAGTATGGGCCCGACCACATCTCATGTGCATGTGGCGGATTTAAAGTGACCTGATTGGTCGATGGGAAAGAGGAGGGCCGGCAAGCAGCATGGGGGCGTGGTCATCTGCAGGTGGCGCCGGATGGCCTATGGCACGACCACACCTCCCTTTGTTACTGCTCCTATTTTCCGCGGCTCCTCTTTTATTCCCTGTTTTCTGATTTTGGGTAGGACTTTGCACCTACTAATCCATGGCGGATCAATTGCCTAGTTTACCTAGGTTTAGTTTCGACCAGCAGGGTCTGATATACTGCGCAGGGCGCAAAAAACCTAATTTTTGCAAATTAATTAGATTGATATTGAATCTTGTGAATTATCACAAAATTGATTGGATTTTGCGTGTTGACACAGAGTTATTTATTGCCAGAGAGCAGCATTCTTTCTGACTGAGTACTTTTATGCAAACCTCAACCTTGATACTTCGGGAAATTTATGCTACTCAGCTGCGGGTGAACACTAATTGTCATGTTATATCAATATTAAGGGTTCAGCCGTGGAACACAGCACAGAAAGTATTCAGTGAGTCCTATATTAATGAATAATACAGGTAGGGTGTCGAAATTTACAGAATATCTGGGATTGTTGCTACATGCACCGTTCTGGATAAATTTCATGTAAACATATTGAATTGCTCAATTAATGCGTAAATGAATAGGTTGTGTACTCATCACTTTTACATGGCTCTGTCTCTTTGCAGAATAACAGCATAATAAATGCAGGGTTTTACAATTTTAACCCTGAACTAAAAACCACCATCAACATTAAGTCCCCTGCTTAGCACGTAACAATGGCATTGTTGCGGGGTAAACATTAGATTGTGAAAAACGGGAGTAAAATCGAAAAGGCAAGACATGTAGAGATTACTGGAAAAGTTTGATTGACCCTTGGTAAGAAGCATGAGCGATGGTCTCCGTGCTGGTGTGCTTCTGGCTTGGCCACGGAGTACTGGTGCTATGGAGTGTTGGAGCCATGGGACAATCGTTCCCCTTCGGACGATGGCCTCCGTACTGGCGCTGCGACCTTGGTCCTAGGGTTTGGCTAGGCGACCCAGCCGCTCTTGTCCGTGCGCGAGTCCAAGATAGATTCCTTTTTGCACTCGAATTCCCAAAAACGTTGTGTATATAAAAGGCGTTACCCCTTCTTCTTCTTTTTCTTTTTTTTCGTTGGCTTTGCTTCTGCGTCCTCGCGGTAGCAGCAAGGGTGTATCAATCGGGAGCTGATCAGTGGAAGGAAAAGCAGCAGTACAGGAAGACGAGCATATTTCAGGTATGTATTCCAACGTCTCTTCCCTTTTGTTTGCTCTTCCGTGTTGGTGTGAACCCTAATCGTAGGCGTGACTTCCATGAACTTGCAAACTTATTCCAATATGAATGATTCCTCTTTGCTAGTAGTATTGTAGTAGTGTTAGCCATGACATTGATAACAACGAAACCGATCATTATTAGTATCGCTAGCAAGACAAGCAAAAAATTCATGGGCGGGTGTCCGCCATTTGCTCCTTCCTTCATAAAACCTAGCCTTAGGCTTTTTTGTTTTTTGGCAGTGAGCAAAATTCCCGCGGCAAGACACAGTTTTCAGCAGAGAGCATAATTCCCGCGGCAAGACATGTATTTTGTTTGAGCGGGCATCAGTCCCCATTCCTTTTGGCCGTGGGTGCCATGGCCTGTGGCCAAAGAAAATCTTCCCATAGAGAATTTGTTGTTGGCTCTTGATCATTAATGGCAAAAATCCTCATGCATGGTTTTTCTTCAAAGTAGTAACTCTTTTCCTATTTTGCTCCGTTGTAGTTACTCCAAAAGTGAAAAGTAGCATAAGGAATTCTTGTCAAGATGTCACCTGGAGATGGTTCTGTTGCCGTGTCGAGAAATGATAACAACTCCAAAGATAAGCCAAACATGGACGATGAATTCTTCAGAAGGTCTTGTACAATCATGAGGACCCATCCCAAACATGTGACAACCCTTCTGACTAGTTCAGAGAATGAAGGAGAGGTCCAGTCGGTCTATCCAGGGCGGGTAATAAGGTTTTGTCTCCAGAAGAAAGAGTACCCAGCTTCTCCCATTGACTTCAAGATCTGTCATAGCCCATTGCGCTCTTATGATAGATGGATGAAATTCATGATAAGCCGTGACCATGTGAGAGCTAATCTGATTAAGGCGCAAATCATGAATGCTGTCATGGCGTCTGCGACACTTCAGATTAGGAAAGACGCTGCAGGTTTAATTACTTTTATCTCCAGATGGTGCGCGGAAACTCACACGGCTATATGCAGATGGGGCGAAATGACTATTACTTTGGAAAGTGTAGCCGTCCTGTTGAATCTTCCATTAATTGGGAATCTTGACATTATCTTGTTCGAGGAAGAAGAAGAAATGCACGCCACTCTAGTCACGAATTCGATAGGATATGTTAGGAAGGACAATGAGTAAAAGTTCTTTTATACTTGGTGGGTGTCTGAATGGTTCCCTGAGGAGACGGAGCCGGATCAGGTGTTGGATAACACGCTTAGTGTTGCTGCATTTTTAGCCTTGTGGTTATCCAAAGATATTTTTGATGATGGATTTTGCAAGAAATAAATAAGACAGAAGCTTATCAAATTTGCTATCAAATTGGCGAAAGGCGTTGCTCTTCCCATAGGCAGTTTGTTCCTTGGCTCCTTGTACACACATCTGGATTGCTTGGCAGCAAACATGTATGTTTCTAATGGGTATATGAAGGTAGACTCGTATATCCATGTCGCCTTCCTCCAAGCATGGTTGTGGGAGCATTTCAAAGATTATGCTCCTAATCCGGTAACTTCACTTCCTGGTACATATGGCGGCTCTAGGATACTTTGTTGGTTGAAGAGGCGTCCAAGACCTGGCTCAAAGCTCATAGATTTCTTTAACAACGCATATGCAATCAACTTCCGTCCCTGGACTTCAGTCCACGCGTCCATAGTTTAGGCAGACGTTTTTGCTTCCGCCCCGGACATGACATTGTATTCTGATGGAAAGAAAATGAGCATTGGAGAAATTGTGTTCATGCGAAGCTGCATACCTGGATATGTACCGTATTTTTTCAAGGAATCTTTTGAAGTGGTTCCTTATAACATCGACAGGGCTGCTCGTCATATAGGTTTTGATCAGGGAATCCCATTCCGCCATCCATTGATGCCTCCAAAAGAATTGTTGTCAGCCGTTTTCGACAGCCGTGTCTTTGCACCTCATAAAAGTTTCCCTTTCTGCTCCCAAGACGAAAACCGGTGACAACCTCTAAATATAATATTTTCTGGCAGGAAGAGTTCCTCGCTATTCATCAATTCGTGCAGAATGTTGTGACAGATCTACGCGGCAAGCCCTCTTCTAAGATCTTAGCAAAGCACAAATTATTGAAGCAACTTCCTTCGCGTAAGCGGAAACCTTCTAGCCCAGATGGAATCAGTCCCCAGGAAAAGGAAAAAGGTAGAAAAGTCGCGCAGGCGGCATCCGATCGGCTTCGACGGCCCTGGTGACCTTCAGTTCTTCCAACATGCAAGTATGTATGATTTTCTTCCTGATTTAGCCAAATTGCGTAAATATTATGGATTGTCGTTACTGAAAATCTCTTATCCTTCTTAACTCAGGGTCTTGACAACATGAAGGCCTTCGCCAGACTTGCACGTGGCCAGAACATGGCACCTTCTGAAGAAAAATCTGGCGATACTGAGCCTTTTGACGATGGAGAGGAGGACGAAGAAGAAGAGAGCTCAGGATCCGGTGGTGACTGGAAAAGCGCTTCGGAGTATAGCAGTGAGTCTTCTTCCAGTGGGCCCACAGATGAGTCAGTGAGTTTTCCCAACGTTTTTCTTCTTGGACTATTTATTTACACGGAATAAATATTCAATGGGTGATATTGCATGAAGAAACCGTCCTTGAAGATAACCCTGAGATGGAGATTCATCATAATGAGGATGTGGTTGCGTCCTTGTTCGTAGAAACCATGCCTATCGATAATCCTGAGACGGAGATTGATCGTCATGAAGATACTGTCGTGCCTCTAGTAGTGGAAAATGTTTCCGTGGCTGCGGGAGCGATTATTCCCAAAGAATATTTGCTGGTCGCAGATTTGGATTCAGTTGCAGGTGCCACTTTTAACCCTCCATTTTTGGATCCTTTTAAAGGTCATGTGTTGATCGGAGGATTCAGTGTACCATCTAAGTATGCGGAGTTGTATACCCAAATATGGCAGAAGTATGGACACATCGCAACAACTAAAAAGATCACCAGCCGATTTTCATTAGTTAAGCGTGTGGAAGAAGCCTTATCTTCAATTCATGATATGTGCAATGTGACCAGCCACACCGTTTCTAGAGATGTATTCTCAAGCTGGGAGTTCCATTGGGACATATGCGTGGGCTTTGAGTTTAACGCCTCCTGGTTATGTGAAGGATTTTCCAAGATCCGAAAGCTGCAGGATGAAATGGTTGAAGGTCCCTCCGCGGATTTGATTAATCAACAGGAGACAGAAATCGAGAAGTTATCTCAAGAGTTGAAGTTGAAGCAGACGGCTCTTCAAAGCATGAAGGATGTTTTCTCCAAGAAGAATGGGCTGTTGTTGGACAATTTCCCTTGAATGCTATTATTTTTCTGAACTTCCTCCTCTTAGGTTTTTTTTTTTTGAAAGGCAAGAGACGCCTCTTTTATGGTTTGATTTTCTGGTTTTTGGATTGATAGATGATTGCTTTATAAGGATCCTTTGAATTGATTTATTTTTGGAATGGCTTCATAAGTATTTTTTATGAACGTAATGGTACTTGGATCAACTAATATGTTGGGATCCGAATTATGAATGCAAGTAATGCAATCGTTTCGGAGAAACTGTAAGTATTGCATGAAAAAGGGGAAATATGGGAGCGATACGAAATCCTAGAACAATTGGGTTATTTAGCTTCTGTTGTCAATATGGGGCTGACGCCTGTGTCAGATCTCCGACGAATTCAAAATGATGGGTTGTGTAAACATTGCTTGAAAAAACTTACTCGCCTAGGGGCCTCCCAACAAAACTGAATTTTCCGCAATCCTAGCCACGAGAAGTCCCCAATCGTTCTTTATTGTCTTTGTAACATCTTTATGTCGATCCGCGGTAACGCGGAGAATCTTCAGTTCCCAGGCGCAATTCCCCTGAATCAATCTTTTCTTGGACAATTCTCTTCAGACCATTGCACTCACTGGTAGGATGATGGATAAATCTGTGATAGTGGCAATATCTTGAATCTAACATCTCTTGATCAATTGGTGGGCGCCATACCGGGGGTAGTTGGACTGCTCCTTCTCACACCCAAACTTCCAGTAATTCCATAAATTTTCTTATAAGCAACAGGAAGCGTGGATATTTTGAGTCTAGCTTCTCTCGTATCAGGGGATGCTGTGGTGGGGATTCTTGTAGGCTTTGATATGAAGCTCTTTTCGAGGACGGAATCGATGCTTGAGCGGTCATTGATTCGTAAGCGGGCCGTTTATTTCTGCCATATTGCTGAAGGGTAATTTCTCTTGAGGGTCCTGCATCAGTGACGGCGATGCGAAGTGGCTGGGCTGGATATTGTTTGGTGGCGCAATGCTCGTCTCCATGGGAATCTTGGCAGATTTCCCCTTCTTCAGGTTCCTCTCTTTTCAGTAAAGCAGTTGTGGTTGCAGACTGTTAGACAACTCTTTGGACTTCTGCAAGGGTTTGGAGATAAAGGTTTTCCAACAAAGCTTCATAGGCCGGATCTTTACTTTTGTCTTGTAGATATTATGGCGCACCTGGCAAGTTTCCTCCCCCAGTTTTGTGAAACTGTCTTGGCTCTTTGTCATCGACAGAATTCAATTTGTTGCTTCTTTTCTGCTCTCGCATGACACGGCTACGTGTTCTATCGGCATCCTCATTGGTAGAGGCACATACCTTAACCAAAGATTCAATATCTTTCGCATCATCTCTGAAATCAGTAGGATTTACCGGGCAAATGTTCACTGACTCTTTCCACAATCGGCTTATCATACTCTTTAGGATACGAAGCGTCTCATTTTACCGCTTGATAATATCAACTTGGTTTGCGGCCATATCCTCTAACATTTTCGTTATGCCTTCCATGGTAGTTGGTTTCTGAGCAGTCGTTGCTTTGGTAAGGTTAGGACGATCAGGATACATATGGAAAGTTAGAATTAGTGATTGAAATGAATTTCAGTGAGTGATTGAATTAGGCCTAAGACAAACTAGAAGGGAAATGTTTTTGAACTTTATTTTTTATTTTTTGTGACTGAAAGATTAATCTCCCACCGTGGTCGCCAGTTTTTTTTGGGTAAAAACTGTTTCTGCTGGTTTTGGTAAATTTGGGTGTGTTGATGAGAAACGAATTTAGACCTAAACAAATGCACTGCACGGGAGTACTTTAGATTCGAGAGATCAATCTGAACAATCCTGGCCTAAACAAAGAAATGGCCGTTCCAGTCTTGATTCGGTCACAAAGTGAAGGAGAAGGGTTGGTCTTGGGGAGGGAAGCAAAGAAGGTGTTGAGACCAGAATGGTTAATTCTGAAGGTGTGGCTATTTATGACTTGTATCAGAATGTGAAACTATCTTGCGAAATGTAAGCTATCAGTTCTTTTGTGTTTTTCTGGATACTGTGTTGTTGTTAACCAAAACTCTGTCATTTGGTCGAAATAGGTAGAAACCTATTTATACAAGTCATAATTGAACGCACCCTGATCTCGTAGGAAGTGGGAGTAGCTGAGTGATGGAGAAGTGGGGTAATGTGTAAATGCTAGAAACCACGTCCCCACTATGAAGGAAACGGGTTAGTTTACACCCAATACTTCTTGCCGCCACTAACTGTCCGCTTTCCTGACACTTTCTTATAATGGGCGTGTTGCACGCCTCACGCTGTAAACCGGCAGACCAATACCCTGATGAGTATCCCCCAGTTTGTGACATGTTTGATGTATCGAGTATTTTTGTGGAAAATATGTAGCAGATTGCTGAGTGGGTCTCGTATGCAAGACCTAGTTATTCTGATTAATTGTACGCCAGTTAGGTGGCGGATAGCCATGTGTGGCAAGTAAGTCAGGAGACTTGCTGCAGGAGAATGGCGTGTGACGCTATTAAGTTAGTTTTGGTTGGTCACTTAAGACTTACCATAGGCCGGTTAATTCCATGGTGAATTTGGATGGCTGAGATTGTAATTCATGAGAGAAGGTGGTCGCTGATTATGGCCACATTCCGTTGGCACCTGGTGATGGCATGGTGGCACGATTGGCACATTCCAGTGGCATAGTGGCGCGAATAGCGCTTGGCGTAGCCGCGGTCGTCATATCTTGGCATATTGGTATTGATTCCAAATATGGCTTGGCAATATTGGCTCTAGTTTCCATATCAAACTTAATGCCCTAGGTAGCATTATTTGGCATGGTTGGCGTAGCAACCTTACTTAAATTAGGGTTTGACATGCCAAAACTCTAATTAGCGCGTGTGGCATGTGGCCGTGGCACGATGACATTTTTTGTGCAGATGGTGCCATGGCCGCGTCAAAGGAATTATGTAAAGGCCATAATGTGGGAACGACCACAGGCGCAAGGATAGCCATGGGTGGCCATAGCATGGCGCCATTTTTAGGGTTTCCTGGGTCCCGCATGGCTCGTGACATGTTATGGGGCCAAAGTGACGTAATTTGGGCCACGACTGGAAATTAGGGTTTCGACTAGTGATGCTAAAGCAAAAGTCGTGCTTCTGATTAGAATACCCTGATTTAAGTCCGTTATGGCGTTGGCCACGAACAAAAAGTGGGTTAGCACGTAGCTGTGCCATTTGTGGCACATATGCATGTTACTGCGGCGGAGTGGTATGTTGGCATGCCGATTAGCACGTTGGCGTGACATGGCACGTTTGGCATGCCGATTAGCATGTTGGCGTGGTGGCCGTTTGGCATGGTTTGGCCTTTTTATGCACGTGGAGGGATTAGAACGACCTGATTGGTCAATAAAAAAGGGGTCGGCCAAACATAGGGCGTGGCCACATCTCTAGTGCGCGTGGCGCATTTAAAGCGACCTGATTGGCCGATAGGAAAGAGGGTCGGCAAGTATGGGCCCGACCACATCTCATGTGCATGTGGCGGATTTAAAGCGACCTGATTGGTCGATGGGAAAGAGGAGGGCCGGCAAGAAGCATGGGGGCGTGGCCATCTGCAGGTGGCGCCGGCTGGCCTATGGCACGGCCACACCTCCCTTTGTTGCTGCTCCTATTTTCCGCGGCTCCTTTTTTATTCCCTGTTTTCTGATTTTGGGTAGGACTTTGCACCTACTAATCCATGGCGGATCAATTGCCTAGTTTACCTAGGTTTAGTTTCGACCAGCAGGGTCTGATATACTGCGCAGGGCGCAAAAAACCTAATTTTTTCAAATTAATTCGGTTGATATTGAATCTTGTGAATTATCACAAAATTGATTGGATTCTGCGTGTTGACACAGAGTTATTTATTGCCAGAGAGCAGCATGCTTTCTGACTGAGTACTTTTATGCAAAGCACAACCTTGATACTTCGGGAAATTTATGCTACTCAGCTGCGAGTGAACACTAATTGTCATGTCATATTAATATTAAGGGTTCAGTCATGGAACACAGCACATAAAGTATTCAGTGAGTCCTATATTAATGAATAATACTGGTAGGGTATCGAAATTTACAGAATATCTGGGATTGTTGCTACATGCACCGTTTTGGATAAATTTCATGTAAACATATTGAATTGCTCAATTAATGCGCAAATGAAGAGGTTGTGTACTCATCACTTTTACATGGCTTTGTCTCTTTGCAGAATGACAGCATAAAATAAATGCAGGGTTTTACAATTTTATCCTTGAACTAAAAACCACCATCAACACATATATTTCTCCCCCTTTTTGTCACAAAATGACAAAGATACGAGCAAATAAAGGAACAAACCGAAAGGATCTTACAAATCTCACAAGACTTGCAAACCTATAAGAGTTAAGCACGAGGGTTCCACACACCATTTTTGATAACCAATATAAAAACCGAAACTACAAAGTAATTTTGTTTTGATATGCTACCAAGGAAACAATTGCCCGACGCAATTTTCCCTAATAGTTTAGCAAACCAAAAATCGACTAAGCACCTTAGTTCCTTTGCTAAACCGATTGTACAAATACAATCGCTTATTCGATAAAACCAAAATAAAGATAACTCTATTTTTCTCATCAGGTTCTAATTATCCATATAACTTAGACCTTTAACTTTTAAACAAAACAAGTACTAGGTTAGTTAACTAGCATTTCTTGTTAAGGCATTCGATTAGACTTGAATAACCGAAACCTCCACTTTGATAAGTCTAACTAAGATCAGAATTAACTTAGTTTTTCTTATCCGGAATCGAATTGGAATAAACAATTCATCCCGAAACCTTTTCTTTTGTTAACCCATAAACAATTCATACAAACCAAATAAATCAACTTGTATAATTATTTACCTAAACCGGAAGCAATTGAAACAACATAGACATTAAAGCATCGCAATTGCACCGAAATTTTGTAAGCCTAAACGATTGATACCAAACAATAAAGCAAGATAACAATAGTTTTTATTAACCGTAAACAATTGAATCACACACACATCCATACGCAAGCAATGGAATAAAACATCAATTGTACCGAAATTTTGTTAAGCAAAAGCAATAAATATACGCAATAAAATCAGGCTTTTCTTAAACAGGAAAACGATTAACTAACAAACTCGTTACCTAAAATTTCGCATCCACTTCTCCAATAATGTTTGCATCTTCTTTCCAGGGAGAATTGATACCGAAATATCATTATGTTGTCATCCTCAAGCAGGACAAAAGAATAACAACAACCAACCTTTACCAGAGAAAGGTTGAAAACTGGTTTTAACTATTGCAAGCAAAAGTTGAAAACCCCGAAACACATATGCTTTTATGCTAAACCAAACGATTCAACATATTGTGACTTTTTCACATATTGTTTCAATCAGAACCCCTCATGATCCTTGATAAAGCCTACCAACATGGGCTAGAACTTAATCCTGCTAAACCCAAAAGTCACCCAAACCATAAGGGTTCACAACATATGAGATCGAATAATAAGGTTATGAAAACCGAAATCAAACATCCCATAAACATGATAGCAATAGGATAAAGCATTCAAGCACGGGCTATGTAAACCAAAAACTATCACAAGAAAAATTATAAACCAAATAATTTTATTCATAATAAGATAGTTTTATTCATAATAGACTAAATACAATTATTGAAAAAAATCAAAAACTGATGTTTATTATCTTTGATTAAGTATTACAGCAAATAACTTAATCTCTAGTGGTGCTCTTGTCGTTCACTGAGGTTTCTTCAGTGCTCAAACTTTTAAAGCATGTCTCAAGAGACTTGTCAGCAACAACTTCTTGTTTCTCAAGCTTTTCAACTTGAACCTTCATATCAGCAAGATCAGCTTTTTTCTCCTCAATTTTATCTTTGAGCCAATCTTGATTTCGAACCGTCATTACTAGGTTGGTTCTTAGTTCTTCAAAATCTTGGATATAGTCAATCATACTATCAGAACGAATCCACTTGGTTTTGGTTGGTTCTTGTAAATTATAAGCCAACAGACATGACTCATCTTGTGATCCAACGGAACTATCGGAATCATAATCAGACATGATTTTTTATATGATTTTCTTCTTCCTTTCTGTATTGATTCCTTGACAATCCTTAACCTTTTGAGATTCCTCCTTATTAGCCTTTGTGACACTGTGAGTTATTGGAGGCATGCTCGGTTATTTAAATAGGGATTGATCAGGGTTTCAGAATACAAGCAAGAGATAGTTTCTCTTTAAGAAGAGACAACTTTTGGACCGAAAATATCAGGAAATACCGAAAATACTACAAGAATAGATTCTATTTCCTTTGCCCGAACTTCTCATGCTGGAAGGTTTATTAAAATTCGAAAATTCCAAATAAAACCTATTTTTGGAAGATCATGATAAACATGAACACTTTTTAGACAGTCATGGATTCGCAGTCATCCATAAAATGTTACAGATTTTTTCTGATAAACAATCACACAAAGATGTGCTCCTTTTTATTGTGCTTTTCTCATCCATAATTAGAGCACGGAAGAGGATGAGAGTACACAATTTCGATACAACTAGGTTATATCGGAGTAAGATTTTTCTAGCTTACATCGAGTATCAGAACCATAGTTCATGTTTCTCCTTGGGAATTTCTGCCCAAAATATTTTCTCCCAGAATAATGATCTTTTCTAACTCTAGAGATATGATCATGTGGAGAAGATGTACTTATGTGAGAATCTTCAGGGATAGTTAAATCTCTCTTAATTCTATCAATGAGATTTTCATAAGATTTTCTCATTCTAAGGATTTCCTTATGATGCACATCAGTAAGATTCTGAAACAATTATCGAGAATTCATGATTGTTTCTTTTGGCAGAGATTCTTTCTTTCCCTTTCTTATGGAGTCGTTCTTCATCAAAACAAGAATTGTTTCGATATGGGTGAGGAGGAACCCTTTTCCAGAGGCGATTATCAACTCTTTTCTTTGATTCTTGGGTTGATCTTATCAGGTAGTGGTATGATCTGTCTTTCTACTGAGGAATGGTCTTTTAGTTTTTTAAGACAAGAAACTTCTTTCAATATTTTTACCACCGTATTTTGAAGAAGTATAAGTTTCCTGTCAAGTGACTGAAAGTTGTATTCCTTAAGATCACTTACACGGAATTGGTTCAAAGTTTCCTTTGGACGAGATTTCGTTTAATCATCAGTAGATATAGAAGATGGTTTCTTATCCTCTTCTTACTTGATGTAGTTAGGAAAACTACCATCATCTTGATCTGTTTCAGATGTGACTAAACCGGTTTTATCACAATCTGTAAAAGTTGAGCAATGACTTTTAGTTTCCTCAACATCATAAGAAATCACAACAGCATCATTAGTCAGAGTCATAGGACGTGTCTCTTTATCTTGAGTAAGAGATTTACTAAGAGCTTCTAGTTTGACAGTGAGATCCATATTCTCTTTGGCTAGAATATTCAATTGAATGTTTTTATCTCTGATCTCCTTTGTAAGAAGATTTGACTCTGTCTTTAATATTATCACTTTAGTAGACAAATATTTTATAGGCTTTAGGAGTTTTACCAACTCTTTATCAGCATCTTCTTTTCCATCAGAGGACGACACAGATGTTTTTGCAACTCCTGGATCATGAGTTAGCAAAGCGATAACATCTTCAACTTTTGAGTATTCATACTCTTGCAAAACGTTAACTGAATCAGACATGGATTCAATTTCTTATAGGTTGGATCGCACCAAACATAGATTGTTAGATCTTTTCGTCTTTGCCTGCTCTGATACCAATTGAAAAGACGAGGGTACCCAAATATACCTAAATCTAAAAAAAATCAACCTATAAGTCCTTTCTCCGAAAGTGATTGTCTATGGACTGAGTCGAGACAATACAACAAATTGGTTCACACTTCGTGTGATCGTCTATGGATACGAGATCGAGACAATACAACAACAAAGTATGTTTACTTGATAAATGGTTCGGACTTAACCAAACACAATAGGATTACTATCCAGTAAATAGGAATTAACGTTTGTGTATTTTACTTCTAATTATAATAAAAACAATTATAATATCGGAAATAGAAAAGTAAAAGACACAACAAGATTTTGTTAACGAGGAAACCGCAAATGCAGAAAAACCCCGGGACCTTGTCCAGAATTGAATACTATCAGGATTAAGACGCTATAAAAAAATCAAACCAACTTCGTATAGTTGAGACCAAGCCACTAAACCTATAGTTCACCTAGTTCTGTCTGTATCCTTGCGCCTCCAACTTGCAAATAAGTCACACACTTGGAACAATTCCTTTGGTTCGTATTCCAAACAGTAAAGGAACAACAAATCTGTTTTGTAACAACTCTTTTCAACCTAGTGATATGAGTTCGACAAAACGCTCTTCCGTTTATCCCAATAAACTCCTTTGTCAGGTCCTTAGATATATCCAATAACAACTACCAAAGTAATTGTCAAGATTTTGCAATCAATACTTTTAATCACAAAGAATTGTATTGATGCCGATCTACTCAACTAATCAATCCAATCTACCACAAGGATAAACCGATTATAGTTGGATCCTCTTTACCCGAAACAAGTATTGTGCACACTAAAGATTATGAACCCAAATCGGAAACCTTCAAAGTATTCTTTGTCTTCAAATCTTCTTAGATCTTCAATAAACACCTGCACACAATCAACTTGAATCTCTTGTGATCAATCACACACAGAACGGAGTCTGTTAACAATGGATTATCACCAAATGTCTTTAGATCTACAAAGAGTCTAAAGATCCCCTTCGAAACTTCGATCTAGTTTGAGTGAATCTTATATCAGAAGAGAAGATTCTCAAGCATAAACAAACTAGGTGCAATCAAAGTTCAACAACCGTTAGTCCATCAAATCAATCGAAAACTAATAATAAACCACAATTATCTAGTTTCCCACCAACGGTACTAATAGAGCTTCTCAATCCCAAAGAAGTCTTTAAACCGAGCGGCCGTAAGAGACTTCGCCTAATTAGGTTACTTTCCTCTCTGAATAGGCGGCTCCACCAGTAACAACACAACTAGGTAGTTTTGCTGGCTCTGAGGATTAGTTTGCTCGAAATGAAAACTTTGATATTTATAGACCAAGGAAGTTTGGACACCAAGGAATTTCCAAAACCGAAAATATTCTCGAGATATGTAATATATTTCCAAATTCGGTTTCCATAATTCCTGGAAATGCTTTGTCCAAATAATGACCGAAAATCTATTAGAAAATCTCCAACTAGTAAATGCACATTACTAATTTTTATTTTCTAAAGATATGCAAAACTAACAACCTTAATTAAAAGATTCTTAATTTATTTTCGATCCGGGATTCTCCTTTAGCTATTAAGGAATATCTTTGAACAATAAAAGATAAGCGTTACTGCACATATTCAAAGTATGTCGACATCTTTACTTTGTAAGTCCTCTTTCATACTTACACTCTTGGAATCGATTTTCCACACTTCCAAACAAGTTTAGAATTGGTTCATCTGTCTTCCAAGAACTATGTGATTGATTATCCTATCAAATCACCAAACATGGGTTTCACGGTTTTACCAAAACAAGTTTCGGTTCTACCTCCATGTGGGTACTGGAATTAGTCACACTAGCTTTCCAAAATTCGGTTGACTAGGTACTAGGATCGGTTCCCACATGTATATGGTATCTAACTTGTATTTGTTGCACATGTCCATAGGATCGATTCCCAATGTCTAAAAATGTGTTGCACATGTTCATAGGATCGGTTCCCAATATCTAGAAACTTGCTGCACCTCATACAAGGATCGATTCCCCTCTTGTGATCGGTTGCACCTCTTACTAGGATCGGTTCCCCTTTGCCTAGAGTTGGTCATACCAATAACACTAAATCGATCATACCATCTCAGGTGATTACTTAAGATCGGTTTCACTAATAAAATTCATACCAATACAAAAGTCAGGCCTTGTGAATAGTTTTACCAAGAACATAAACAAGTCATGAGCGGTTATACTAATCACACATATTGGTGGTTCACAAGATATGCAATGAATAACAATACCAATAAGCCTAGCGATTTCCCTTTCGAATCACAAAACAAGTTCATGAATTTACTTCCTTTAAACGAATGTAAAACATTGTTTCCTAGGATTAAATCTTCACCTCATACCCATACATAATCACAATAGCATTCAAACGATTATGTCGATGTCTTATATACGAAGTTCAAAAGATAAGCGTTATACTTCGTATTGTATTCCTTAATACTACGTCTAACTAGAGTATAATCATTCATAGCTTCGCAGTTATGTTTTCAATATGCACGACTTAAAAGATACGTTGGGGAATGAAACGGTTCAAGTCAAATATTACTAACCTCAAGTGGAAGGATGATGTTGTTGTTGTAGCTCCGTACTTTTTCACATTCTTCAAGTCTTCATGTAATACTTGTAATGTCTCATATCCTAATCCTTTTAAGCTAACCTATACGAAGTTGACTCTAGTACATAATCAAGCGACTATTTAAATGAGTTTTGATTCACTAAAATATGACAACCAAACTTGACATACCAACGCTTGGTGGGTTCAACCGAGATATGCTCTAATACAACTATACGAAGTTGGAGTGATTTTGTATAACGGCTTAATTCTGAGAGTATTCAATTCTGGACTAGGTCCCGGGGGTTTTCTGCATTTGCGGTTTCCTCGTTAACAAAATCTTGCTGTGTCATTTACTTTTGTTTTCCGAAATTATAAATTGTTGTTATTATAATTTAAAGTAAATTACACAAACGTTAACTCCGTATTACTTGATAGTGATCCTATAGAGTTTGGTTAAGTTCGAACCTATTATCAAGTAATCACACTTTGATTGTTGTATTGTCTCGATCTCGTATCCATAGACGATCACACAAAGTGTGAATACCGATTCGTTGTATTGTCTCGACTCAGTCCATAGACAATCACTTTCGGTAAGAGGACTTATATGTGGAAAAGTTTAAGATTGTGGTATATTTGGGTACCTTCGTCTTTTCATTATCCTTCCGGTCTTTCTTGTCCTTGCCCTTCTCATTAGCATCATTGAGGTACTAACTTATCTAAAATCAGCAAGGTTGTCCAATATTGCAATGACCGAAGGTAAATCTTTGGCACCATGCCTTCTTACTTCGGTCTGATCCAATGCATGCAAACCAAAGAAAAAAAATTGATGGGGAAAAAATCTGAAGGGGGTATGAAGGACCAATCAGAAGCCGACAATTATCTCTCTGTTTTTGGATGGTTAATGACAAATTTATGTTAGGATTTTATACTCCTAATTTACCCTTCATATATATATAACGCTAATTTTATTAACTACTTGTACTCCCTCCGTCCCACTATTAAGTGACCTATTTACATTTAGACTTTGTCCCATAATAAGTGACCTATATCACTAAACAAGGAGATATTTCTTAAATTATCCTTTTAGTTCATTATAAGAAATATGCATAATTTGATAGTCATGTTTATATTCGTTACGTAGGTGTTTTAAAATGCTTTTCAATGGTATGAAGTTTGCGAATATCCGCGGTGTAGTTTAAGAGATAAATCATTTCGAAATTTCACTAGTTATCATCCATGAGGGTATAATTGTAAAAAATGCTTAAAACTACTCTTTTCCCTTACTTGTCTTAAAAATTGTGCAAACTTGAACTAGGTCACTTAATAGTGGGATGGAGGGAGTATATTTTTTCTCCTAAATTTGTGGTAACACCTTAAAGACTAATAGATATACCCATATAAAAAGGAGAAAGTTTTATTCACTGTGCAGTATGCTCCGATATATAAGATCTCACATTATCTCACAAACACCTCAGTGCGCAATGACGATTCTGGTGGTTGCATTTGATGCTAAGAAACATCGTCCATTGGCAGCTTTGCCAACCCAAGAGTTGTATATCTTGCTATGTTACACCGTAGGTATACAATATACTCAACAAAAAACTCAAGTATATCTTAGTAAGGAGGGGTCCAATACCATACTACATAGAACTCGGAGCATAGGAAAAAAATTTGAGGTACAAAGATTTGATCCGGCTAATGATAGATTCAACTGTAACTGGTAAAAAAAAGAGAGAGTATAATTCTACTAAATCTCAAAAATTGAACATGTCCAATGCAAAATTACGAAGGCAGCAAAATTAATGAGAATAAGTAGAATCCATCACTGCTCGAAAGCACCAAAATTAAATAGTTTCACTTATAACAAAAACTCGAGTAAGCTAAGTTATAATATTAGTAACCAAAGTTCAATTGACTTTTAGACCAAGAACCGTAATAACAGAGGGTGCCTATTATAAGATAAAATGATCTTTTCAATTTTATTACGTGAAATCGTGTGATTTCCCCCACCCCCCACCCACCATCGACTTGAGACTTTGTGTTGCGTTAATTTAGGTTAGTTATTATTTTCAGATAATTAACAAGATTCACTCTTATATAAAGGAAGGGTAAATTAGGAGTATAAAATCGTAACCTAACTTTGTTAAGAACGGTCCAAAAATATAAAGATAATTGTCGGCTTCTAATTGATCCCCACGCCCCCTTCAAGTTTAGCCCCCCGTCAAAAAAATTCTCCAAACCAAACGTAAAATTAAAAAACTTATATTCCTCAGACATGTTGTGAATATCTAGCATCAGAGACTAAAACTCTTTGATGTATTCCCATGGTGTACCGGTATGCCGCAGCTTACGCAAGTTTTCTCAAGTTATCCAAGACGCATTGCTTGGCAAGAATTGGCCATTCAATTATTCTTTCATGATAGCCCATGTCATAATGCATGACCAACCAGCAATACAGTCGTCATCAGTTCTAGTCCTTCACCACAACTTCGCATCACCTTCCAGGTACATGCTAATGAGAGTGACTTTTGGCTCTTCTAGGGTTCTCGCGGCTTTGAAGTACTGATCCATGTCCTACATGAAATTTTCCAATGCCTTCGCATCTCTCGCATTAGAAAATGCCTTAGGTTCAGGGACTTTAATCTTGGTAAAGTCTTCACCACCACTACCACCAGCAGTAGCCTGATCTATGCCCATCGTACCTATATTCTTCTTAGGAATCCTAACTCCTCAGTTAGTTCCTTCATAGAGTTTGTGAACATCTTAATAACATTGATTTGGCCTTCCAAACAAAGTAATTAATATCGTGTATCGGTATTGTATCGGCCGGGTGCGATACACCTATACAGAATATTATATCGGTTTTTATCGGTGATACACCATTAAGAATATAATTTTAAATATTTATAAATGTTTCAATCTAACAAAATTGGTGTCATATGATGCATTAATTTTCAAGATCAAAAGCTTCATATTACAAATTATAGGGTACAAAAGAAGAAGATGATTAGGAAGAAGGGTTATGTTTACAAATTTTCAGATCTTAATAATTTATTCTACCAAATTACCCTTAACGATATTATCAGTGTATTAGTGAACCTGATATATTGGTTTGTACTGGCAGGTAAGAGCGTTTTTATCGTTCAATCCTTGTATCGCTGATATTTTAAATATCATAAAGGTTTTTCCCGATACACGATAAAAACCTATAATATCGGTTGATACGACTGATATTGACTACATTGCTTCCGAATCAGCATGCTTCTTAGTTGCAGCATGGACAGATTGGTGCATCTAAGCAGCATATCCATCTAATACCTGAATGCGAGACATTACTGTAGCATCATGATTAGCGTCATTGGAATGGCGTACCTCTTCGCTCATCCTATCTTCCAAATATGTTAATATATTTGCTAAGGTATCCATCTGAACTTTCTTATTATCCATTGCTAGTTCAGCGACAAAACTACGAGCAAAACAGAGAAAATCTTCCAAAAACAGAGCAATTTTTGCTCTGATACCCGAACTATCGCACCAACAAATACACCTTGAAAATTTTTTACGCAATTGTGACCCAGCAGAACAATGGTTCAGTGATATCTAATCCAATAGTCCTTCAGTCATATAAGTTTGCACCTATGAAAACAACAATGCTCCACTAAGTTATGCAACGAAAGACTTACTTAGATTTTCTCTTTTCATTCAACTGTAGACCATTCTACAAACAGGGGTTAATGCCATGCTTATACTTCACAGAAATTTGGGAGCACTTACGAATTAATAGAACACATGAACAATTCTTAAGCCAACAAATTCCTTTTCATTATCTTAGGGGAAGATTACAAAAATTATGTCCAACCAATAATGGACTTACAAGCTTATTCTCTAACTATGCTTAAAATACACTCTTTACTGCAATATGGTGCCTCTACACTTGAAGACATGCACTCTCTACCTTATTTATAGTGCGATGCACCAATCCAATACGTGTGCAACTGACTTGCACATCTTATGAACAGCCATATGTCCATTGGTAATTATCCTAAGCGCAATAATGCCTTTCTAACTGTTAGATTTTGTGATCCACGCTGCACTTGTCCTCGACAGTTAAGGAATGTCAAACTCTGTTATAAAGCTACTTTATAACCTTCTTAAACAAACTCCTTGTTCTGGCATGCGTATGATGCACATACAACTTGTAACTGACATCCTGAGCCAACATCCATCCAACATAGCATTGTACATGTTTTGGCCTAAGCCAATGTACATATATCATAGCATGATACTCGTGTTGGCCCGAGCCAATGTACAACTATCTTAGCGCTATAATCATCCTGGCCATGCACTTTACTCATATTGATGCCAACATCCGGGTAAAGTCATGCCAATCATGTCTTGCACTGCTGCTTGGCTCAGCTTCACACTTTAGGTGCATCACTTGCATTCTTTTTTCCGAGCAATAGAAAATAATGTCGCATTTGGAAACGCCATGGTTGCATATACATTTTCCAAGCCTTGGCCAATGGTTGGGCCAATGCCTAAGTCATTCCATGACTTGCATTGCATCCCTAATTTCTTTCTTAAGCTTGGCTAACTATGAATCAAGGATATGCAATAATATCGCATAATAATGCACATGTCAAGTAACCTTTCTTGTCTCGGCCATCATGGCGCTACATCCTAGGCTATTGTAGCTTTATTTTCCAGGCCACTGACTTCAGTAATGCGTCATCATTATGCTTCACTGACTTTGACGGTAACAGTAGTTCACAGACACTAGGTGTAAAAAAGGGGATGTTGACTTAATCCTTGAATATGTCCCTTCACCATATATTTTATATTTCTTATTTTACCCCTCACTACCCTTACCATTTGAGTTACACTAATCATCTGCGCTACAATAACATATCTCATATGAAAAACAAATTTTGTATGCGTTATTCATTCTTAATTGAAGTCACCCAATTTTTTGGAAATCTTTTAAAGCTCCCAGACAAACAATAGTAAGATGAGCTAAGCAGGGGCAGTATTATGATTTTCTCCCTTATCAAAAACCCACCATCAACATTGACTTCATAGGTATAACATACCCTTGTATAATTCTTTTCCAAGTTTAATATTCGTTTTGGGCTTCAAATAAAATAAAATAAAAAGGTAAAAATGCTCTCAACAAAAATGGAATATACGATTTAATCAGGCGCTTTTGATGTTAATGTGGATTGTTAGTTCTAAACTAGTGTTTTTCTCTTACAATCTAACCTCGATAAATAAATAACCTCGTCAAATGAATAATTTTCTTCGGTCATGACTTGGGCAAAGGGATAAATGAATAACCTCGCTGAATGCATTGATGAATAAAAAAATTTGAGTCTTTAAAACCCCTATGAAATATAAATTAATAATTACTAAATGTAATACAAAAATATATATAATAGACCAAAATATTCCATTCAATTAACAATGTTCGTATATCAAGTCATTTTTTCTAAGAAAATGCATGTACAGGTGATTGTTTTTTACTTTCATCTAAACCAAACTGCATCTCATCCTTAATTTTTTTGTAATGCATGTGCAACTTCTATGGTATTTTGCTTGTGTAATAGCAAGTAATTTTCCATGGTGATTACTGCTTGAAATACCTTTCTTGATGACAGATATGGTAAGGTGCTATATTATTATTCGGTTCAGGACCATTCCCTTCATTTGTTACTAACTCAATTATTTCTTCGCCCATAGGAGATTCATAACTTCATCATTCACGTTAAGATTGTTCAAAACATGTTTGATATCCGTCGCCTTTCTGTAACGTGATTTAAAAATAACATCACTTAGTTCTTGAATATCCTCTTCTAATTGACCAACTTCTCGTTCGGAAACATTAAAACTATATATGTAAAACTCTCCAAATAAATAATGTTCATTTACCGATCGATAAAAAAATAACCTTGCTAAACAAATATTTTTTCACGGTCTCAAGGGAATTTATTTATCGAGGTTAGATTGTATGTTGTGTTGTGTGTTGTTCTTTATTGTGTTATGTAGTGGAAATAAAACAATTTAACATCTGAACTATGTGGTGTTTATATCTTCATCTAGAGCTATTAGGTGTTTCAAGGCATGACTTACACAGGTTTATTCCACTTGAATAATGTATAAACCTCACAGATTACTCTATATACCCAATGTCTGCTCAGAGATTCACTTGCCTACTGAATTATAATGTCATTTCCATTTACACCTCAAAGGCATGACTAAAAACCGTTCAAACACTTTGCATCGGCCTTGTACAACCATTTGTCCAAAAAACAGTTCTATAACCGAATAAAGTGCACCCTAACTGACCAGTTTGTAACTAACTCGACCAGTCATGCCACACCTGTCCCAAGTGGTTATGAGCATTCTAATAAGGCTATAAAGCTACTTTATAATTATTTTTTCTTGACCCTCAACTCTGACATACGTGTAAAGCCAATAACTAACTTGTAATCGTCATTCTTGAGCCAATGTTGTATCACTGTTCATCATAACACCATGGCCTTCAGATGCTCTCTCTTGGACACTTAAGATACAACAAACTAATGCCAAAATGCTTTTGAACTGATGCCAATGCTACATTATGTAATATATGCTCCATTTGCACTTCAAACTGAGTAATAAACAATAGTGATGCATTTGACTGTGCCATTTTCCTGCATGCACTAACCAGGCTTTGATCAGACCTTGGACCAATATATAGGTCATCGCATGGCCTATTCCATGTCCTTACATCTTTATTGAGTTTGGCTAACTCAAATTCTCTGACATGCACTGATGCACTATCCCATGTAGCTGTCGTCCTTGGGATCACATTGCTTATAGCTATGAAGCTTCATTCCACCGACCTATATCGCTTCTTTGCTACGCCACTGACAAGGTTGTTAATAGCAGTCCACCAACAATCACTCAATTGGAAGACTAAGCAATGTGAAAATTTAGTGATAAATTTTCTTATAGAGAGTATTATGAATGGCTAAGAAATCAAAGTTTCTCAATAACTCAGGTCCCATCATTTCCCTATAAATGCATTAGGGTCTAACATATTCCACAAAAAATTCTAGTTCTTTATGGGATAGGTTATGTAAAATGACATCCCAACAGCTGACAATTTAAACAGGATTGGATGCATGATACTAGGTGCAGCCTTTGTCAACTAGAAGAAAAGTCTTTTGCTCACATATTCCTGCGCTGCTCCTTTTTTTAAATAGAAAAACTTAGGCCTGGAAATCCTAAGAGGAGTACAAACCAGAGCTAGTAGTAAGCAGAGTACCATTACTCCTAGGATTAGACTTCTTACAAGACAGAGTCAAATTAAAGTTGTCCATGTTTTGAAATCTATGGATAAATTTAAGGCCTATTAAAACAAAAGAAATAACATTCAGTATGCTCTCATTATCTTTATTGTCTTATCTTCTAATTCTTTCATGGTAACTGAGGTGGAATCTTCTTTGGACTGCATTGTGGTAAAACATTATGAAATAGACCAGAACTTCCATAGATTCAACATGAATTTCGACATTTGTGTGCTGCAATCCCTTGACCTAATCAAAGGCTAAATCTGCTCCCCATGTTGCTCCTTATTCTCCAGAGTGTCTCGGATATCCTATAGTCCCAATAGTGTATCCTGCAAAATCCAGAGTTGTAAGTGCAGTGAAAAAAACTAGGCATTCTGGGTCTTGCAAAGTGCATATTTTAATGATTATTCCAAATGCCTCTCTTTGATCAGCACTGCTTGGATAGTAAAGAGAAGTATCCGCATGACCAACCTCATTCTCATAATCTCCATCCTGAAGAACATAATTAAGGATATGGTCTATTATAATTACTCAAATGTTATTGGATACTGAGAGTGGTGTACCTAGCATTTAACTGAGTATGCTTAAATATGTAAGCACATCTATATTTCCATATATACCAACAGGCAGTCTCATAAATGTTGTTACTGGAGTAGTTAGCTCTAGAATCAAACCAAGAGAATATCCAGTCCAGGAAGTTTGTGGTGGAATCAAACTTTTCATGGGATGGTCCAAGCAGAAAATGCCAAACTGAAGTTGCAGCAGGGGAATTCAGGAACATGTGAGTCATAGTTTCCTCCCCACTATTGCATAGCTTGCAAATGGGGTCAATATAATTGAAAATGCTAGCAGCTTTAGCATTTGTAGGGAGAATTCCATGAGAACATTTCCAAAGAAAAATATAGATGACTGAAGCAATATCCATACTTCATAAAGCTTGCCAATTGATCGTTTGAATATCATTTCTATACAAAGTATCCATCTTGGTTCTGTAGAGGGATTTCACTATGAAGTCTCCAAAGTCATTTAGATTCCACATGATTTGATTCTCTTCACCTGGATGTGTGGCATTGTCTAGGATAGCCTTGGCAGTAATAGGAGTGAACCAATTATTAATAATAATTGTATTCCAATAACCATTGTGTAAGAGGAGATGTTCAACCATGAGAATTCAAAAGGGAAGTTAGCAGGTTTAGGGACTTGAGTTGTTATGGTAGGAATCCAGATATGATTTTAATTTTCTTGCCATTGCCAATTCTCCAGTAGCTATGTTCTTGAATGTTGTTCATGCCTTCCAGAATTCCTTTCCATATCCACGACTCTCCCTCTTTGGGCTTGGTATCCATATTGAGAATTTTTTTGCCAATTAAGAATTTTGCATCCATGAGCTGGTACCAGAAGGAATCTTTGTCTTTCTTCATGAAACCCAAGCCTCATAGATCCTATGGATTACACACATCAGTCTAAGCTTTTGGGTTGTCTAAGATTTTACCCCAGAAGAAATCTCTTTGAAGCTTGTTCAGGTTTGAAAGGTTTGCTTTGGGAGCTGATAGACGCATCTATGTGTCTATTTTCATCTCTATTGTGTATATTGTTAGTACCCATTTTTGTACTTATTTTGGTATTTTATCTCTTTGTAGGTGTTTTTGGAGAAATAAGCTTTTGCGGCGAAATTGGCTCGAAAAGTTGATAAATGCAACCCAAGGGACGAGTGTTATGCGGACTCCAGCAACGGATAAGGGGTAACCTTTCCCCTTCACGTTCAAATTCTGAATTTGGGCGGGAAAATATAAACACATTCCTGGCAGTTTCGGTGATCGTGATTTGGAGGAGTTTGAGGTCGAATAAACCTCTGATTTTCATAGGGTAGACTCCTTATGGGTCTAGGAATCTAACATGGGTGTTGAAATCGATTAAACTGGCTCAATCGACGGATTTTTATCTCAACAGCAAAATATGGAAAGTCACGTGTGTGACCGATTTTAGGAAATTTTAGAGAGATTAAAGTGCTATAAACCTTCCCAAAGATTGGTATCTATCTAAGGAAGAGTTTAGAATCAAAAGGAAAGCTCAGAAACGCTTAGAAATTCTAAAACAAGAAATTGCCGCAACTTTTCCGTGAAGAGAAAGGAAGAGATTTTGGAGAGATTTAATCGCTCTTTTTGATATAAATAGATTGGTTGGGTCATATAGAAGGGGTGTCGAAAGTTAGGGAAAGTTTAGAACACGACAGAGCCGAGAAATCAAAGGTGCGGGAAACCGGGTTCTGCTGCTGCTGCTGAAGAACACGAAGAACATTGACCCACACAGAAGAGTCGCAAAGAAGTATCGTTCTTCAACAGCAGAACACAGTTATCGTTTATAAACATCACTTCAATTGTAACGGTGACTTCTGTAACGACTATAAAGCGTTGCAGATTCGCTGTATTATTATTCTCCTTCAATAAAAACACCTTTTGAGCCATGATTTATTCTTTTGAGTGTGTTTTAACCATGAAGAGATAAACCCCAACACTGGGATGACGGAGGAAGACGAATATCATACTTTTGGTAATTTTATTAATTCTTTTTAAGACTTTTGCATTAATTTTAATTGAAATTATGATTTGAATTAATTGGTTGTCATTTAATTTGATGATGTATGCTTAGCTTAGGTGTTTTGATACATCATGCTTAGGATTTACAATCAATGTTTTGAGAATCTACCTTGGAAAAAATAGAGTCCATGTTTTTCTTGAGCTAAAATTGTCAAAGAATTAATAATTGAACCTTATGTTTTGAATTCGGTGGAATCCTGAATCCCAGTAACTCTCGCACCCTTTGTAATATTTTTGTATATATTTTTATTAAATTTAAAAACTCGAATCTTCACAAGTCTTAGAGTTCGAATCATATTTACCATTACTACAACCACTTTAAAAATCACATCAATCTTTGGCGCCGCCGACGCGGATTTGTTTTTAGATTTAGAGTTTTTAGATTTATTTTTCTTTGTTATTTTTTACGTTTCTTTGGGTATTTTTCTGTGTGCTACAGGTTTTGGAGTTTGGATCGAAAAGAAAAAGAAGTTGTCAAGGAGTTTGGTGATTTCGTAAAGACTTGGAGCTAAAGCTTAAAGCGAAAAGAACGGAGGAAAGACGAAGATATTTTTTTTAATTAATTAGATTTTATTTTATTTTGATTTTATTTTTAGAAATTGTAAATAGGACTTTATTTTTGTAAATTTTTATTTTTGAACCTTTTTATTTTTGGACATTGTACTTTGGACATTATTTGTAAACCCTACGAAAGGGTATATTTTTAAATATAAATTGTTTGCAGGGAAGGACGACGATTACGATATCGTCTCGGCCCCTCGGGTTCGCACATTGACACAGGATTCAGTGACCCGAGTCGACTACAGCGGTTCTTCGCCCGTCTAGTACGGGAGGTACACTTTTAAACACCCGCGAATCCCCTGTCAGCGGGTTTACTGTCTTCCTTAAGGTGCATATATGCATAGGAATTGAATACGGACATTTATTTTCCTAGTAAAGTGCAAGGCCTGGCCATATAAGATAAGAGTTCGGATTTCATCACCATTCTCTTCTTTCCCGCTTTAGGAAAACGATACCAAACGCGATCCCAAGCCTAAAATCTTGATTAGAACGAGACCGATAAGGTAACGAGCTTGTAGGAAAGTCGTTTGAAAGGACTGTATTGGGTATCTTGTTAGCCTAACTCAAAGTTCAGGAAGATTACTGTAAGTCGATTAGAGCCGCCTTGTAACCCAGGGAAGCGTTGCCAAAGAGGTGGGGGTATCAAAGCTCCTCTGAGCTTCCCCTACTTCTCTTCGACTTACTTTATTCGGATCGTTCTAGAGAGGTTTGCTAAAACTATACCTAGTTGCCTGATAGACGCATTTATGTGTCTATTTTCATCTCTTTTGTGTATACTGTTAGTACCCATTTCTGTACTAATTTTGGTATTTTATCCATTTGTAGGTGTTTTTGGAGGAATAGGCTTTTGCGGCGAAATCGGCTCGAAAAGTTGTTAAAGGTACCTGGGAGGACATTTGCTATTCGGACTCTCATTTTGGATAAGGGGTAACCAATTTCCAAGCAGCTGTTAAACACAGACCGGGACTGGATAGGGGGAGGTCACATTTCTTCACATTTTCAAAAACAGAAAACTGGCGGGAAAATTTTCTTTTCACATACGGATTTAGGGTTGGATTGTTGATCGATTTTTATGGAGATTAAAGGGCTGAATTTGATTGGGTTTGCTCCTATGAACCTAACAGGCGAGGTAAGGGTGTTGGAATGGATCCAAAGTGGCTAGAACTCGAATTGGAGGAGAAAAAAGGTTACAAATATCACGGTTTATTTTGGGCAAGTTTCTTGGTTTATTTATGGAAACTTACGTGAAGAAGAGGAAGGAAACTCTTCTTAGAGATTTGATTCTATCACAGGAAGAGTTTGGACAACTTGGATTGACTGAGGAGACGTGCAGCTGATGAGAAAAAGGAATTATCGTGACTTGTTGGGGAGGAAAAAATCAAAGATATTCTCGAATTTTCCTTACTCTATTATGTATAAAAGGGTTGGTACGAATCCTAGGAAGGGAACCAAGACCTTAGGGGAAAGTTTAGAGCCTTAGAGAAGCCATAAAAATCATTAGAAGAAGATCGGGTTTCTGCTGCTGCTGCTGCCGGAGAAGATGAAGAACACAGAACAGCGGAAAAAGAAAGTCGCAGAAACTGTGACCGTAGCTTTCAAATTCTATACCCTTTGTAACAATTTTTCCAACAGTTAGCTTCAGTTCGCAACAGTTTCTTCTGTAACAGTAGGTTCTGTAACAATTATATTAGTTACAGAATCCGCGGCTTAGCACTTTTCACTCTTTTAATCAACTTTTGAACACCAAATATGTATTTTGAGCAAGTGGTTAATATGAGGAGCTAAACCCCTTAGCCGAGGCGACGGAGGAAGCCATTGTTCCATGAAAAGTGGTATAGTTCTATTTTAATTATTTATTGCAATTATTTTACATGATTGTTTGCATAGAACTTAAAAGAAAAATTGGTTTTTATTGAGTAGTTGTGAAGTGTTTTGATGGGACATGCTTGGTTTTAATACTTTTGATGTTTCATGCTTCGTGCTTACAATTATTACTTCAAAAATATATTAAAGGCAAAATATTAGAATCACTTTAAAAGAAAAAATTGCATGAATATTGATAAGAATTTATCACTTAATTGGTCAATGGTGGAATCCTGAGTCTCGGTATTTTCTTATTATTGTTGAAACAACTTTATTTAATTTTCGAAAATCCTTCACAAGCCCGAGTTGAACGAACTCTACTTATCACTTTTTACAACAACTTAAAATTCACACCAGGGAAGCGATTAGAACCGCCTTGTAAGTCGATTAGAGCCGCCTTGTAACCCAGGGAAGCGTTGCCAAAGAGGTGGGGGTATCAAAGCTCCTCTGAGCTTCCCCTACTTCTCTTCGACTTACTTTATTCGGATCGTTCTAGAGAGGTTTGCTAAAACTATACCTAGTTGCCTCTTGGAAGGATAGAAGCTGGTCTAGAAACAATCTAAGGGAGCCATCATGCTTGTTGTTTGCTAGATTTTATAGGTTTGATTTGGTAGAGTCAACCTTGTTTGTGATTGTGTAGAATTCCCTTGCAATTAAGAATATCGAACTGGTATGATAGAAGCCAATACAATGAATATCCGACTGAGTTTCAAAATGGACATTATTCACACTACGACCATAGTGTAAATAGTGGTTGGGAACACCAACCCTTTGAAGGTTATGGTTCATACCATGGTGAGCCCAATTACTATCCACACACACACCGGTCATACGAGCAAGAAAATAAGGATTATTATAGTGCTAGTACCTCGTCTTTGGACAATACAATCAAACTGTTGAAAACTAGTCCTTATTATGATCCTTCTGTTCCTATTTATGATCCTTCCGTATCTTTAGAAGAGTCTCTTAAGCAGTTAACTGAGCAAACAAATAGGTTTATGTCGGAAATGAATAGACAAACTGCACCATTGAGAAAACTTTCTATAGAGGAATCCCTCAAGCTGATGGCTGAGACGAACGAAAGACTTGCTCGAAATAATCTTAATTTCCAATACAGTGTTTCCAATAATACCCTTGAAAATAATGATAGTTATTTTCATAATCAAGATGACGAGGTTAGAATTGGTAACACTACATATTTAGATGAGGTTCAACCATTTACATGCTATTATAATGACGATTATGATGAGGATAGTGTTGATGAAGAATCTGAAATATGTAGGCATAGTGATCAGGAATTTGTTACTCCAATTGAGCTTTATAATGATAATGTTATTTCTAGTTCAAATCCAAATAATTTTAATAATTATTCACCTATTCAAAAGGACGAGGATTTGTCTAGAGATATCCCCGTTTTAGACGATGTAGTATTTCCTTTTGATTACGAAGCCAATAATGGTTTAGAGGAACGAGTTTATTCTGAAAATACTGTTTATTGTCTAGTGATTTCGAAACAATAGTCTTAGACAAATAAAATTAACTCGTAGAGATGAGTGAGGATGAACTTGACTTAGAAGAATCAATTGCCTATTTTCAGGAATCTGATGACCTAGAAATTAGGGAGATTGTGACTAGTCTAACTAGAGACACTGAAAACTCTAAGTTTGGGAGTGATTATCATTCTCCATGTGCTTCAACTCTTAGAAAGGTCACTCACTTGGGACCTGACATATGTGCCTCAACCGTTTTAACAGATTATCTTCATACACGTTTCCCTGAATCTAGTGATGTCCATAAGGAAGTTCAGTTGTTAGAAACCCATCCTCTGGTTGATGTGGTTTACCCAGGCTATGATACCCCGGTCGACTTTGTTTTCCCACCAAATATTTTTCTTCCTTATGTGGGAACATATAGATTTCAAATGTGTCACCAATTAGGTTCTGAGACAAAGCCTAAGTACTGTAGGTTAATAAAATCGACACATTTGCTTAAGAATGACCACCACTTTCATTGTGGTCAACTTTGTAAGTCAAATCTGATTGACTTTAGGAATCCTCAATTATTCAGGTTATTATTGTGTGCTTCTAAGTTTTTAGTTGAGTTTTTCCAGACTCTTAAACCTGAACTTTTGGATCTTAGCTATGAGGAAATCCAACCCATGAAAATATTTTTATAGATCCTTTCATAGAGCCTGAACCCGAACCACAACTAGATGTAGTTGTCTTAAACAGGAAACTAGATAAGGGTATGCATTACATGTTCATTTTCTTGGCTTGTTGCAGGTTCCTTTTATTTGTGATAGATTTATTTGGTTTTGATAACCCATAATTATTTCGGCTATTGCTATATGATTCGAGGTGACTAATCCTTTCTTAGTCTGGCTGAAGACTTTAAACTTCGCACTTCTTGGAAGGTAACCCATTCTCATGCAACACGGTAATATCTTTCCTTAACTCTTTTGCTTCAAATGGTAACAGTTTCTCCTTGTTCATGCTTTTAATTTTATCTTTAGAACATTGAGGACAGTGTTAGATTTAAGTTTGGGGGTATAGGAGAAACTTTTTAGTTGCATTATAAACTCCAGAGCCTAGAAATTTATGCCTATTAAGGATGGCACTAACCAATCTAAGTGGATGGAAGAATTTTGGTTTTAGGAGTTGAGGAAAAAATCTGAGTGGATGGAAACATCTATATAGAGTTTATTCATAAAAGCACGGAGCTCAGGTGTTAGAAATAACATGATAGTTTCACCGTATTTCGGAATCATCTTATTACTTCTGTTTTTGTTTTTGCAAATTTTTATGTTGATGTCTGCTGGGTTGAAATAGGGTGATTGAGTTACTAAAAAAAAAGACCAGACCAATTAGACCAATCGGAATAAATATTAACACTTGGATAGCAATATGTGTGTGTTCTCCCTGTCTCCGTCGCCTAAACAAGCGTGGAACGCAGGATCCACGGGAATTACCATGTAATCTGCTGACAAGAAGTATGCGCTTGGATCCAAAAGATCTAATCATGTCGTTAAAAAATAATAATAATAATAATAAATAAATAAAGGTTTATTATAAAGTCGACCACTGGTTCCCTTGTATATGCCAGCTGAGTTGATGTAGATTTAGGATTGTCGACCACTGGTTCCCTTGTATATGCCAGTTGTGTTGATATTAGTCCAGACTAGTATCTCAATCCACTAGGTCATAGGTTCATCTTAGCATTAGAGTCCATTCGCAACCATCTATTTCTATATCCATCTTCTTAATCTATTCATGTGATTTGTTTGATTCCGGATATTGATGTCCATAGTGCGACTATCTGAGTAGAGCTCTGTCACTTATATATGAATTTTAGTATGCTTGAGTGCAAACTCGTATACAGCAATTGGAATTTCGCATCAGGGTACTTCCTCCCGTAATCAATAAGTATGCCAACCAAGGAGGTTCTTTAGTGCATTCCAAGGTTCTGCGTAGATAGCTAGGGTCTGGAGTAAAGGTTTTATGGGTATATCTCTAGTAAACCCTCCCGAGACTATAACTCGGCCACTAGGGCCACCTAGGAGTTTAAAGGCTTGTTGCACATGCTAAGTGCAATCGACGATGCCTGTGACAGTGAGTTAGGATTTTATTTTGTAGTTTTGATTTGCTCGGGACTAGCAAATAATAAGTTTGGGGGTATTAACTCCAGGTAAATACTAGTAGTGGAGGTGACAAAGTTAATAAGAACATGTGTACCAGCTGGGTTTAGGGGGTTATTCTTCCAACTAACTAATTTGAGCTTAAGTTTATCAACTCCAGGTTTGAAGTAGGTAATTTCACTTATATGGGTGAAAAGGGGGGACCCAAGATACTTATCATTTAGTTGAAGGACTTGAACTCCCATGTTGTTGCTAATAGTGGTGCTAATGCTATGATCAGTTTTGTTACTGAAGATGACTCCAAATTTGTTGAAGTTGATTAACTGATCAAAGATCTCACCGAAGATCTGGAGGATATCCATTAAGTTTTGACTTTCCATTTTGTTTACTTTTCAGAATACCATACAGTCATCAACAAAGGGGAGATGTTTGATGGAGGGATCATTCTTGCAGATCTTGATGCCAGAGATGAGGCTAATATTTTCATCTTGGATAAAAATTCTTGAGAGGGCTTTCATGCAAAAAAGGAAAAGATAAGGGAAGAGGGTATCACCTTGTCTTATCCCCCTATAAGGTTTGAAGAATTTGCCAGGGGTGCCTTTTATGAGCACAACAGAAGTAGTTGTTGATATGTATTGGTAGATTTTCCCATACCATTGGTCATTAAAGCCAATTTTCTTCATTATATCTAATAGGAATATCCCAGTCAACTCTGTCAAAGGCCTTGGACATATCAATTTTGATGCCCATGCAACCATTTTCCTTTTTTTTCTTTTCTCTTTTGGATCTCATAGAATAGATAATTTCATGGGCTATAGCTATGTTGTCAGAGATTTGTCAGTCAGGAATGAAGGCAGACTGATAAAGGGATACGATTTTGTTTATGTAGGTTTCATTCTTTGGGAAATGAGTTTAGAGATAATCTTGTAAGTTATATTGCAGAGGCTTATAGGTCTGAAGTGGCTTGGAGATGAGGAATTATCAATTTTGGGGATTAAGGAGATGAAGGTGGAGTTCATTTCTTTGAGCATGTGGCCAGAGGTGAAAAAGTATTGGACCATTTTCACAATATCTTCTTCTATGATGTGTCAGTTAGCTTGAAAGAAGTTTAGAGAGAATCCATCAGGACCAGGAGATTGTCCCCAATCATACTAAAGAGAGTGTCTTTAATTTCATGCATATCAGGTAATCTGTTTAGAATGGGGTTGTCAAGAAAGGATAAGGTTATGAGAATGAGGTGTATAATGTCTGGGTTAATCTTGATATCTTCAGCAGTTGCCATTTTGGTGAAGTGATTGGTGAAGAAAGCAGCAACCTCTGAGTAATCAGTTATACATGTACCATTAGCATCCTGAATAATGTTGATTTTATTTCTTTTGGTTCTACATTTGGTGACTCTATGAAAGTACTTGGTGTTCTTGTCTCCCAGTTTGATAACTTGATCCATACTCTTAGTTTTTCAAAAGCTTTCTTCAATGTCAAACCAATCCTTTAGCTTTCTTCTAGCTGAGTTTAGAGTACGACCTCTATCAGCTCTGAAGTAGTTTTTGTGGAGCCAATCCAGATGATTCTTGCAATCTTCTATATTAGTTTTGATGTTGCCATAAACTTCTTTGTGATATGCATCTTTATATCTTTGAGTTTTCAAGCAATGAGGTAAGCACTGGATTCAGAGATGTTTTTTCTCCAGCATCCAGCTATGATTTTCTTGCACTCTTCATGATCAAGCCAAGGCCTAAATTTCTGAAAGGAATACTGCTACTTTTCCAATGGAGGTTAGAATTTAGAAGGATGAGATGGTGGTCTGACCCTATAGCCAGCTTATTGGAGATGGTGGTGTTAGGAAACATCAAGATCTAGCTTTCAGATCCAAGCCCTTTGTCAAGTCTTTGCTCAACGAGAGCAGGATCAGATCTTTTGTTGGACGAAGTGAAGGGGCATCCAGTGAAGCCAATATCAACTAGATCAAGCTCTAATATTTTGTTATTGAAAAAGTTGGCTTCAGCAGGATCAATTGGATTAACACTGTATTTCTCAGAGTCACGGAAGATTAAGTTGAAGTCTCCAATTATCAACCAATGAAGATGATTGGTGATTGCAGAGTTTTCAATCATTTTCCATGACTCATATTTCTTAGTCAGATCATCGGGACTGTTGTAGTAGGAGTGTTGATCACAACATTGATATGGTTCAGGTAAAGGTCTATAACATCAATGGATAAGCTACTTTTCCATATCAAATCTAGACCACTAGTAGTGCCACTAGCAACTCCTGGTTCCACAAACTAGTAGTTCTGCACATTGATATCCTGCATGATTTTCTTGAGATTTTCTTTCCTCTGCTTTTTTTCAAAGAGGAATATAATATTTGAGTTTAATTTGTTAAGCATGTCATTTAAGTATCTCTTAGCATCCCTAGTGCCTAGGCCTTGGCAATTCCAAGCTATGGAAGTTAAAATTTTCCAGAAGTAAGAGACATTAGGATACTTTGAGATCAATCTTCTAGCAATATGGTCATAATGTTGTAGCATATTCCTCACAATTACTATATAGAAAAAAGTGATATCTAGGTTATGCATGTGTTTGATGAGTTACAGATAGATTATCTTAATGTAATGTTTTAAAGCATATGGGGTAGAAATTTCACCATATATTCAATTGGGGAGCTTTCCAAGGTACCATTAGCCAAACTTTGAGCAGGAGTCAATTGCTGATCTTTGGTAACTACATCAAAATCCTTGTGTTTTTTGAGAGTTTCAGCATCATCGGGATTAGATGACTTCTTTATTTTAGAGTCAGAAGAGCTAGCTCCCAATATAATGTCATTGCTCTTCTTGAAATTGTATGCCTTTTTATTGGCCTCCCAAACCTCCTCTTTTCCTTAGAAATTTTAGCATCCGTATTTGCGCTTGATTTGGGCTAAAATGGGTAGGAAAAAAAAGGGAAAGGATTTGGTGGGGGAGAAGCAAGAAAGACAATGAGATTAGTACTCGGATTTAGCTCAGCAGTATCATCATGCCCTTGAGATTTAGCAGCATCTTTTATGTTTGGGAGTTTCTTCTCGTAGGTACCTAGGATTTTCTTAGCAAGGTAATTTTTCTTGTTTCTAATCTGACAGGCAATGACATCAGGGTGTTGACGAGTTTCTTCATTACCGGAGCTAGATGAGTTAGCACCAAAGATGATAAGACCGCTATGATGATGATTAATAACTTGAGAAAGTGCTTCAACGGGAGAATTTTTAATCAGTGGATGATCAATACCTGGTGGTCCGCCCTGTCGCTACATCTCCTCAATTTTCATGGTCACATTATGCTACATATCTCCAAATACCAATCAAATCGGTATTGATAGCCAGCGGATTCACAACCTTGAGGAAACACAATTCCATATGGTAATCTTTCAACAACATACTCATAAGGATACCAATGGATGTGGGGCTCGACATCAACTTCAAGCATCACTTTCTTACCTTTTTGCAATGCTCTCCTCTCTTCATCAGACATAGTATCATCACCATACATGACGATCTGAATCACAATTTCTCCTTATGCTTCTCAAAAATTGTCTCTTATCCAACAGGAAATGACCTTGCAGACAAATTGCCGAGGGCGCATGATATGGATGCAGAAGATGAAATGGCTTCTTAGCGGATTGTTAATCCTCTTTAATTTAGTGTCATCACTAATTAATAGCAGCAGCTCCCAAAGAGCTTCTAACATTTTTCAACCCCTATAACTACCTCTCGCATGCCCCTTCACTTTAGATGCCCTTAGACAATCATGAACTACACCCTATAAGAAGGAAAATTATCCAAAATATTTTGACCTTAGATTTCCTTCAGTTTTTGAGATGGTGGCAAAAAGGTAGCGGCAGTGACACGTGCTTGGTGGTTCACCTCGCTAGTAAAGCTGACTAGGTGTCTAAGATGTACCAGTACTCGTCTCTCGTTTGTGATCTCCAAGTGAAAAAAACAAAAACACATAATTGGTTCAAACACAACATGGATAATACCCACAAGTTTCGGTTCGGTTCTTATTAGCTGTAGTTCTCTCCAATAGTGTTGTTGTGATTTTGCGTGATTTCTTTGACTGAAGGATTTCCTGTGATATCAGTGATTTGTGATATTTATATGATTTGTTGAGAACCCAAAGTAATTTTATCGTTAGTAGAGATCATGATGGAAAAAACTAGTTGAAAGACATAGAAAAAGAGAAGAAGATGGTGGATTCCGGTTAGAAAGCCAGCTAAAATCCGGTAGAAAGATAGATGCAATGATCAGTAAAATAAGCAAGAAAGAGAAGAAATCAGGCGAGGGAGAAAGAAAGGCAGTCGTACAATGAGAGATAAGGCATTATAGACTGATTTCGATTTTCCTGCGCCGCTCATACTTTACAAAAATTTGAAAATAATTTCTTTTCAAGATTCGATGTTGGATGGGTGCACGGAGGGAATATGGAGCAAAAATTATTTTCTTGGAAATTTAGAAGAGGGAGAAACACAAGAAGGAATATACGACCTATAATCATATTTGCAATGGTTTGGGTAATCTAAGAAAATGAACTATGTCCAAAAGGAAGGGAAAAGGGGAACAAGTAGCCATCGATAAAGTGAAAAGTTCAGGGTCCCTAGTCGCTAGTCTGTACGACTAAATGGTTCAGATCTATCCTATTTATAGAGTTGACAACTCATTGAAGGTCCTTTTTTTTTGAAGATAAAGAAGATATATAAACCAACAGTAACATAGCCAAAAGTACAAAGAAAACACAAGAAAGGGAAAAGAAACAGGCAGGATGTTGTCATGTTATCATCTCAGGACATTCCATGTTATGGTTTTTAGACAACAAGCTTGTGTTTCTGCCAACTACTCTGGTAGTACTACTACCTTCTTTTAAGTTACTACCTATGTCTAGCCTAATAAACTTATCTAAGAAAGTAGGCAAATCTTTTTTCCAGGTACTGAAAATAGAAGACTTCCTAGCCTCCATCGCTAACTTGTCAGCCAAAGAGTTGCCAGTTCTATGGATGAATTTGAACCCCAAAAAACTATTACATTCTTCAAATACTTTCATAGCTTCTTTTACAATTTTCTGATTCCTCTAATCCATCATTGTGTCCTTCCCTTCAATGAACTTAACCATTCTTTCACAATCACCCTCCAACCAGAAATGAGAAATGCCTTCATCTATGGCCATTTGGAAACTTACAGCAGAACTAGTGCTTCGGCTTTTTCTGGACATGTAGCTTTGAAAATTCCAGACTTAGCTCATTTTCCATCACTTGCATCATTTCTTAAAATTAGTCAATAACCAACATTATCAGTAACAGAAATCCAAGAAGCATCATAATTTATTTTGTTACAATGAAGATCAGGAAGTTTCCATGGGACAATTTTTTTTTTAAACTGAGTCAGTACAACTAATTTGTTGATTCATATTTCCAAGGGTATTGCACCAGTAGTTAAGGTGTCTCTGAATTGCAATTGAAAGATGCAAGGAAGAAGTAGATTTTTCTTCAAAAATCCTAGTGCATCTTTCCTTCCATATGAACCAACATTTAGTTGCATATATCTCAGTTAGTTTGTCCCCTCCTACCTGCCATTGATCATAGTAATCGTTGAAAGAAAGATTCCTTGTATTACTAGTTACGCCACCAGAAAAAGGAGGTATATTCCATACAGATTTTGCATAGCCACATTTAAACAATAAGTGCTCCAAGGTTTCAATGTTATCATGACAGAAAATGCATTTTTCATCTATATCAGACATGTAACATATTAAAATTTGTGTGATTCATCATTCAAACATTTCCATAAAAAGAGTTTTATTCTCTGTGACATTTCTAGTTTCCATAATTTTTTCCAAAATAATTCCTTAGTTCTATCAACATTTTTCATTCCACATAGCCTATCATATAGAGATTTAACTATAAATATTACATTCTTTGTTAATATCCATCTATGTTTATCTTGTTCTAAGGTTTCATCCCTATCAGAAAACAAATTGATATTCAAAATAGATTGTGCGAAAAGATTAGGAATGCACAAGAACCCGATCCACCCGACTAACCCGAGAGAACCGACCTAAAATAACCCGAACCAAACCGAACCCGAGACATTAAATGATCCTGGACGGTGATGGTGTTAGAAAACTGATCTGTTTCAGGTGCTACACTGCTGTGTATATATACCGACCGACCATATCCATAACCGACTGATCATCCAAGTAACTGGTAGCCAGCCATTAATCTATAATTAATATTACCCGTTGATCTTGGTTATAACCCTAGTTAAGACATATATTATTTCTTTCAGAACTAGTAGTAAAACACCAAGGTGACCAAATTTGGAGTACAAAAACTCCGTTCAAATGTTGGGATCCATTAAAAATCCATATTAAACAAAATTGATATAAAAACCCAAAATTTTTAAAAATTGATACAAAAACCCCAAACAAAATTGTTTTCATCAAATTCTATGATGAAACCAAATTTGGTTTCAACTGGCTTTTGCCTATTTTTTTTTATCATGAAACCAAATATTTTAATGATGAAACCAAATTTTTGGTGGTACTGTTTCTGGTTAGTGGTGGTGGTGGTTGGTGGTGGTGCTTTTTATAGTGATGGTAGTGTTAGTATTTGTTGGTGGATGTGGTGTTGGTTGCTAGTAGTGGTAGTTAGTGGTGGCAATGATGGTTATGAAGCTGATGGTGATGGGTGGTGCTGGTTGGTGGAGATGGTGGTGATGGTTGGTGATGGTAGTGATGGCGGCAATGATGGTGTTGCTGGTTGGTGATGGTAGGACGGTGGCAGTGATGTTGTTTGTCATGTTACCGTTGATTAGTAATGGTGTTACTGGTTGGTGGTGATTGGTGGTGGATAGTGACAACTTTGAGGTTTTTGTGTTATTTTTGTTATTCGGGTTATTTTTGTTACTTTTGTTTTGATGAGTTTTTTGTGGATGGATAGTGACACGTTTGAGGTTATAACTCACGGGCCGTTTTCTTTTAAAAAAAAAAAACGTCTTATTGAAGAGGGGAACGGCGGACAAAGATCTTCTGTTAAGTTCTGCTTCTTCATTCTTTTTTCTGGTACATCCTCCGGCAGCATTCAACCACACCTTCATCTCGTACTCGAGCAACACAACAGTGACAAGCATCACAACACTTTATTCTCGTACTCAAGCCACATCTTCGTCTTCTTTCAACTCCCGTTGACTTCAGTAGAAACTTGAATGGATTTATATGATTAAGAGAGAGAGCTTGATACTAGTATTATATTTCTGTTATAATTTCTCAAAAACTGAAACCTTGGGTTTCGTATTATTATTGTTATCGTGTAAAATGATCGTGCTGTGTTTAATCAAATTTTGTTGAATCGTACTATGTTCTAGTTTTGTTGTTTCAGTATGAACAACAAACACCCTTTGATAATGATCGGGTAGACCGATCACCGACCTAGTCCAACCGACAAATAATCGATTGGTTTATAACCGACCCGACCTTGAACTTATTCCCTAGTTGGGGCTCCTCCTAAAAAAAAAACGATATCTGCGGGGTGTTCATCGGTAAATCTAAAACCCAAGCTTACCCGACGGAGACCGCTGTGCAGGCCTAGAAAAGATGCCATGATTAGTTCCTGGTTCCACTTATTCCAAATCTGATACAAGTATTAACGAAATGTTCCTTTCCGAACAGAGTTGATCAAGAGTAAAATCAAGATCAGGGATCCATTGGTCAGTCCAAATGTTAATGGATTGACCATCTCTAACATCCTCTCAAAGGTATTTATGAATCAAATTGATTCCCCGCAAAATACATTTCCAGATACAAGAGTTGGTTGATATTTTTAATGGAGAATATTGATTTCTTCCTAAATATTTTTCCTTGAATTGTTTCACCCACCAAGAATCTGGTTGTGAAATCAATCTCCGGGCAAGCCTAGCCATCATTGGCTGGTCTTTAGGTCTTTTGACCACTCACCTCTATATCAAATACGGAGCAAAACTATAGCCTTTTAACCTCAAAAATAAAATAAAAATGACTAGGGAATCAACCAGATAAGAAACACGAAGATGAATAAACAAATTTTACAACCACTTCAAACCAGAGATACTTGGAGTGTGTAACTTCAAACCAGAGTTTAACTAGAAAATGGTGAGGTAGATCTCTAACTATCAAAAACGGTGAGGTAGATCTCCATCTGTGCTCGGTCATAACATCAGCCCTATTATTACTCCTCGCCCTCATCTTTGACAAGCTTGATCATGTCGTCTATTCGAAGAATAGTTATTGCTGCTTCCGTTGCAAACTGATTTTGACAAAAATAAAATAAATAAATAAGCTACTATGAAAGACATTGTTTTGCTTGAAAGTTACGAATCAACATGCCAGTTCCGCTCTGCTTTGGTTTATTACCTGTATTATCTTCACTTTGCTCATTGCAGGTTCAATAACACCAGCTTCTAGATTGTTACGTGTTGTTCCATTTGTAAGATCCAGACCCATGCTGTGATAGATGGAGAAAACACAAGTTCAGTTCCTCCCAGAAAATATGAAGAAAAAAAAGATAGATATTCAGCACAACTTCCCAATGCAAGAGATGATATCATAAGGTTTGACGACATTCCATATTTTAAAACATCGGCATTTTTCACTTCTGGTTCGAATTCAGTGCAATAGATGAGAAAGTATAGAGTAAGTCCAGAACTCAAGATCTCTTGAAATAAGTACAAGAATAATCTGTATTAGCAATAATTACATACAAGTAGTACCTTGAAAGATGCTGCTTGTCTGCCTTAGTTTGTGCAGTATGGTGGTAAGCCCGAAGTTTTGCAACCAACTCAGTGGCATCCTTAGCAGCATTTACAGAAAGAACCTGCAGCAGTAAATAAACCCCAATCTCCATTACCAACCATTTGACTGGGAAATGAACAGAAGGTACAAATAGTTTGTAGCAAAAAAAAAAAAGTACAAATAGACTGGGAAATGGACCTTTGGAATGATCAAAAAAGCTTCAGCAAATTCTGCTATTGCCAGCTGTTCTCGTGATCCCAATGTTGTTGCAAGATATTCTAAATACACGGATAATGCTGACTCTACAGCACCTCCCCCAGCAACCACCTGCATGATGAGCAATCGAAGCATACAGTTAACCCGGACATTATGATGTTTGGATGGCTATTGAGCTCATTTAATCTACTTTTGTTTTTTAAACCGCACTCCCATCTAGTACTATCACTTGCTGTGAAGTGAGACTTCTATCCTCCTATTCTGGTTTAGTAGTTAACCTAGAGTATCTGTAAATGCTACTTGTGCAAACTTTTCCACAAGCAACTCCAACACCATAAAAAGAATTTGGTTCTGGTTTAGTAGTTAACCTAGAGTATCTGTAAATGCTACTTGTGCAAACTTTTCCACAAGCAACTCCAACACCATAAAAAGAATTTGGTAGGAAATGAGGTGAAATATTTTAAACGTCAAAGTCACTCTTCAAATGAATTGAGCTTACTACAAGTGTTTCCGCAACACGTCACCCATAATATCTTAACTAACATAAAAGATGATGACACCAAACTAACACATGTGAAAAGTGAACAAGAAAAATTTGTTCTGAAAAGAGTATATAAAGGCTAAAAGCATGTAATATAAACTATGTAGTCAAGCGTGTAATGGAGCTTACCACATTGGACTCCAGGGTCCTCTTAACAATGCACAAAGCATCATGCAATGCTCTTTCCATCTCATCTAGCATGTAGTCATTTGCACCTCTGAGGATTAACGAAACCTGTAAAAGAACATACACGAATAAGACACTCGAGGAAATAAGCCTGGGTAAATAAACACTAACAGAATGTGAAGTACAAAACCAATAAGCTCAAGAAAACATTTAAAGATGACAATCTACACTTTCCCCTTCTTGGACAAGTTTGGCTCTATCAAAGCAATGTCCACATTGCCTTCAGTGTTCAAGAATCACGTTAGGTACACATTATGGTCTGTCTCAAGGGACAGGACAAATAGTTCTAAAGGGTCGGTATGGGGCTTGTACTTGTATGTTGTGGAGTAAGTGCAAGCATGAACCCAAAGAATTCGCACTATCACTGACAGGTGGTTAGCAGTGAGCGAGTCAAGGATGCCCTGATTCCTCTATATTAGGAGGCGAATTACTCGCAGAGTAACATCATACATCATAAACATCTTTACTCTTTAATAACAATTAACCACAAGCTAATCAAATGATGCAAAAACAAAAAGAATAAATTCACTTGTTTTTTACACCGAACTCACATTATGATCCTATTCTCTCTCTCCTTAACCTAAGCCTTCACGTGAAATTCCAGGTAGGGTCCCCTTTATCCCGTTGCAACTTCTGTTTAGTATTTAGGAGGTTAGTGGATAGGACTTATTTTGTTTACGACTCCTGTTTTGTTGTAGCTGGATAGGTAGGGTAAGAAATACAACTGAGTTTAACAGAGTAACTAGCTTTACATGAGTAGACTACATAAGGGGTAAGCAAGCACTGATGTACAGAATGGCTTGACGGAAGACTGTAAGTAGGGACCTTGAGCCCAGGACCAGATTCCTGTATACTTGGCATGGAAGGTTGGTTCACATCTTTCTTAGAATTAGGGTAAGTAACAATAGAAAAGCATACAAAGTCACTCACAGCACTATTGTTCTTGGTTCCTTTAATCATAATAACGTCATCATCAGAAATGCGCTCTTCGACAACTTCATCTGCATATCCAAGAAGTGATGGATCAAATGTTTCTTCTCCTTCCATGTCAGCAAACGTAGAGACCTGCAAAAGATCATCACAGAAGCAAATATATCAGATTAAACTTACAAACAGATTCAAATTTACATCATGAGCTTTAGAGAGAGAATATTTCCTGCGAACAATAATGCCCAAGACAAGTTTACTCTCTTGATATATGGCCACAATTGGAAGGACAGCTTACACATCTTTATTAGTATCTACTAAGCGAGTAAATCTTAATACTTCATTGGTCACAGAGTTGAACTCACTATTCCATACAACAAGCATCATTTGAAAAGAAATATATACACAAACCATTATTGAGTCAATAAATGTAGAAACAGAATGCCAACAAGCACTTTGGAAAAAGAGATGACATACCGCAGTTGCACCAGTAGCTTTGGCGACATGACGCAAATCTTCTTTACGAACACGCCTTACTGCAATTGCTCCAGCTTCCACAAAGTACTAGAATGACATTCAAAAACTGAGAATTACTTCCAGGTGCAACAACGCCGTTACAGAAAATCAGAGGCTTCAGGTTTATGAGAGTACACTAAAAAGCAATCATGGTTGAGAACAATATATATTTCAGATTTGACACATACACATACCACATGAAAGCAAACACCCATAGATAGAGAAGAACATCTATGAGAGGTACGAAATGTAAAACAGGAAACTACACTTCAGATTAAGATCAATACTGCCAATGTAAAAAACTGCCACTGATGCTATTGTCAGTTTAATGGTACCCTGAAGGATGAGGGAGATGAGAAATGAAGTCCAAAATCATGTTTCAATCTTCACCATATTATCATGGTAAAGTGAACCTGTCTTAATCAGGGATAAGCTTGGGACAACACCAAACTTTATCTGATCAAAAAAAAAAAAAAAAAAAAAGTGAAAAACACCAAACTTTAACTAAGGGTGCATTTTTAATGACATTTCTCCTGATTGTGAGGCTGACCACCCATTATAATTTCAATCCCGTAAGTCATGTTGTTTTAAGTTTTAAGCATTTAAGCTATATCGATAAAGCTTTATTTTAATGCTACAGTAATTTTTAACGACTTTTCTTCTAGCGGTAGAACTCCTAATTCCTACATCAGCATCTACTAAAGCATTAAAGACTGCATAGCAGAACAACGGAATCAGATCCTATCTATGTGACTGGCACGTGGTAATACAACACACTAAGTTCAAATATATAAAATCCAAAAAATTAATGATAAGAAGCTTACCTTAAGTGCCATGTCATCTATTCCTTTTGTTGTTAGGACAACATTGGCTCCTGCTTTCAGAAGTTTTTCAATGCGCTCTTTCGTCATGTCAGCTTCTCTGAAAGAGAAAGTCATGTTAGTGCTGCACTTCCAAAACATCTACGAGTAATTATGAATGCTACATGCACACATGTCCACCCTACAAAAATTACAAGAGCACAGTAGGTAATTGATTGTTGATTGTTCAGATCGGATTTGCCAGATATGTGAAGTAGAAGTTGCACTCTATTGAAATTGACAGACATAAGCAACAAAACTCGTGATGTTACAGCAGCCTGACTAGAAATAAAAACAATTGTTGCAGGTGAATGATAAACTAACAGTTGACACATAATATATGGAGACAGTTCGTGATAAGCTGTGGCCTCCATCTCTATGTTGTTATTATGACCGACTCATGAGAGAAAGTGCATAGAAGAGGTCAATAAGGAAAACAGCCTCGATACGTATCTCATGAACCCTACCAGTACTGTATTGGAGAGAAATTAATGAACCTACAAAATGGCCCATAATCAGCAGATTTCTGACAAGGTTGGAAATGTCAGAGTAAGGATTAGAGGTTAGAATGATGTACGATAAAAAGCAAATTACTGATTAGAAGTTAGATAACCATTCAAATACAACCAACAAGCAGGCAAGCAAAAAAGCATTATGTATATGTTTTCATCAAATGCATTGAATTCATACGTCTCTTTAAAAATTAACTTCCTTGTATACCAAATAATTGAATTTGCATATTTATTTAGGAAGATAGTGAAGTGGCAATTATATAAATTGCAGTCTATTGCATTTCCAGAACTGAAATACTGGACGGGCATTTTCTCTTCTTTGCGCTCTATTATAATTTCAACGCACTTTCAACAAATTACAATTTCTAACAGCAGAACAACCCAGATTCCATTGTAAGTATAATCATGTATCAAATTTAGGAAAAGATTGCATTACCTCTGACGAATCTTTTCAAGCTCCCTAGGGTCACTGACCAAGACTTGTACACCCATCTGCATCTTTGTCTTTTGAAGATTAAAGTCAAGACATGCAATTCGTGCAGGAGAAACTCTAGTCGGCATTCCTTGTGCAGCACGACCAGTATTAAGAGCATAACCCTTCAGCAAATAGCTATCCTTTGCACTTTGACCATGAGCTTTTAGAATATTAATGCCCTATAACATGGAGAAGATGTAAATTGAAAAATTTACAAATGAGAATATGATTGTGCTGGAGAATCTAAACAGTGACTATCAGAAATTTCTCTATTGAATTCTATTAACACTAAAGAGTTTAAAGTTAACCTTCATTGGGTATCTGATTTCTCCTCGGACATTTGTTGTCTTCACTGCTTGAACTGCATCTACAACCTTGGATGTCAAAGTGGAGCAAAAATCAGATATTAGATGGTGGTGAACAGGATCGACTCTTAAGAAGAAGGACAAAATAATTTACAGAAAGGATTACTTTAATATTGACTGGTTATTACCTACAAATCAAGCGAGACAACATAAATAAACATTTGGCATAAGCACTCCAGAAAGATATTAAATTCAGGAGGCAAAAAAGCAACTATGCTTTGCTAAATAATACACACAAGCTTCTAAATAATACCAGTGGTTAACAGATCAGACATGGTTTTGAATACAAATTCAACCAAAATTAAAACCCACATGAGATGGTGCACTCGTAATGGTTAAATTCTAATTTAATTACTCATTCATTCTCTTCTTCTTTGTCTACAAAAGAATATTGGGGTAAAAAACGAAGTTTGTCTTAACTGAAACGATAGGGATAAAAAAAAGGTTTTAAACAAATAGGCATTACTTTGTTAGGGAAAAACTATTATTAAATGGTTCATTGATACAATTTCAACAGCGTGCCAAGCAGCAGTTAGCAAGGCTTAAGGTTGGTAGTTGGTACAAAATGATTAATTTACCCCACAAGAACCTAAACTTTTTAAGTATTCACAGTATCGAAGGATAACCTAGCCAAAACACCGTACATTCCAACTATGCAACTTGAATGAACTAACCAACTTACCAAATTCGCAAAGAAGTCACTGTCACCAGAAATAAGTTTAGAGGACATGCTTGTCTTTGCACAGTTTACAAGTGAATCTTTCCCAAGCTTTTCAACCTAGATAATGCATATTAATCTCCAGTCAGATATATCAGATACAAAAACTCATTAAATTATACCAAAAAAAGTGAAGAACAGTAACATTAACATAACAAATGAGAATAAACTTACTAAAACCAAAATATATCTGGCCACACAAATTATATAAATGTAAGGTACTAGTACAAGGTCCGCTCATATTGCCTAAAGTGGATGACACATGAGAGTTTAGTGGCTTAGCAGTTCCGTAAACGCATGGCAGGTGAACACTGATACTACTAACAGACTGAAGACTGTCCAATAAATAGAACGAAAGTAACTCCTAAGAAAGTCTCATACATAGCAATACAGGCTGATGTGGTGTTCCCTTGTTCTCCATAAGACTAATAAACTAGACTCCTGCTTGTGTCTAACATCCTAATTCATTTCTCAAAAACTTGCTTAGTGTCTAACATCCTAATTCATTTCTCAAAAACTTCTAACGATAATGCAGTCATACCTTCACTGCCAGTTTTTCTTCCACATACTTGCATGCTTCTCTCATCGCGAGCTGAATGATAAAACAGATTGCAGAATTTAGAAATAGTATGGTAAGAACTCAGCGGCAAAGATCAAACTGACTGCCAGATAAAATCCGCACCAATGACCCTTTACAATCAGTATGAACATAAAAAACAAATGATTATGTAGAAAGAACTAAATCAATTTTCCAGAGAATGTAAGCTTACTCTGTATCCACTGATTATAGATGTTGGGTGTATCTTATTCTTGACCAGCTCATTTGCTCTCTGCAAAAGAAACAAGGAGCTAAGTATTGCAACAACATATAGAGCCCAGCCAGCATACCAGTTATGCAAGTGTTACCTTGAGCAATTCTGCAGCAACAATAACAACAGAAGTAGTCCCATCTCCAACTTCTCGATCTTGAAGCTCCGCCAACTCTACAAGTACCTATAGCCCACAGCGTAGACAATATAAAATCCAAAAACAGAAACAAACCCAAAAAATAAAGAATGCAGGGATGCCAAATGTATGTATGTAATACTATGTATCAATCTTTACCTTAGCAGCTGGATGTTCAACTTCTAACATCTTCAGTATAGTAGCACCATCGTTGGTAATTGTCACATCACCGATATCATCAACAAGCATTTTGTCTAATCCAACAGGTCCGAGTGAAGATTTGACGATATTTGAAATAGCTTGACAAGCCACGACTGTTTATCACAAATAAAATTAATGAATACGTATAAATCAAAAAAAAAAAAAAAACGAACAATCAGTCAGTCACAGTTTTTATCTACCATTTTGAGTTCTGACATCCTGGCCGGACTGCCGATCTCCCATTATATCAGGAGTTTGTGCTGAAATCATCATTCCGATAATACTTCACCGCTAACCCTAGATCTAATGATAGTCTAGTTTTTAGGGCAAAAGAAAGTAAGAAACAAACTGGAACTGAAGTGTAGAACAGAAGAGGAGAGTGTGTCTTCCCCGAGTGATAATAAAATAGGCCAAAGGGGAAAAGCTTATACAACTAGTAGCAAGAGGAGGAGGAAGCAGGAAGCAGGGCTCGTCTCTCTAATTAGGTTTAAGAGACAATGGAGGGAAGGGGATACACGTGACACGCACGAGTCCACGACCTTGTTTCTCAAAAGGACATGCGATGGATCTCATTGCGTGGTATGGAGTCTATGGACCGTATGATAAGCCCAAATGCTTGGAGCAAGGGCCGTGGGGAAGTAAGTAGAACATTGGTGTTAACGGATGCATACGATACGGATGCGAATAGGACACTATCTGTACCCGAACCGAAAATTCTATACACTATCCGGATTCGATTCCAAATCCGAACGGATATAGTATTCTTCATATTAAACTTGTAATCGACTTTTATTTGGATATCGGATAATTATGGGCAAAATAGTTTGGGGATTTATAACAGATCCGATCTCTTACCTGATGATATATAGCTGGACCGATCCCCCATTCCAATAAGTGACGAAAATATTTGCCAAAATTGGAAAACTTAGTTTTGAAGTATTTCCAAACTCTAATATTGTTAGGGACGTTTAAGGATAGTTCCAAATACTTTTCAAAGGAGTTCCGGACATACATTTGATCAAGATCCGAAATGGAGACAAGAAGACAAGGAGCGAAAGCTAGGGTTTTGGATTCCTTTCATCATCGTATATATTTCTCTTTGATTATCTAAGATGTATATTATGGGTTTCACTAAATCCATGAGTAGCTAAACTCCTATTTGATTGAGGATGAATTCTAAGTTCTAAACATGATTTGATATAATATATGAATTTATTTTGATTTTCTTTATATGATTATCGTTTGTGTCTACTATGATGAATGCTTATGATTGATTGATCGATTAATTGACTTATGAGGCCTACTAAACTGATCTGTTGATTGACATATTGCCAATAACGGGTTAGGATATCTGTAATTGTTGAATAACCCTTACACAAGTAGAAAACATGAGACCTTGCAGAGGGATTCTGTGGAGCAATCGCGTGTAGAAACAATACTAGTAAGTGGATCGAGCGTACTGAGTTAAGGATCAAACCGAGATTCATAAATCCTAAAGCATTCGACTGAATTACATCCTGTAAGCGAACCTCAAGGTGGTTCTGACGACATATAGAATCTGATAGCAAAGCATAACTGTTATTCAATGATATTAGGAATCTTGGGGGTAGCTAAGCGTACCTGTTACTACGGTTGGTGATAATATGTAATTTATGATGAATAGATAGATATATTACTTTGATGAATGTTTAGTAAAGAAGAAGGATTCCTCGATCATACTTCTCATCTTTAATTACATATTTACTTATTTTATTATTTACTTTGCTTTATATTCAACCTATAAACAAAACCACCCATTTGTGACGTTTGACAAATGAAAACTACATGTTCTTCGTGGGATTGATCTTTGCTTCCATTATATTACCAGTTAATTGTGTGGAAATAAGTGATTTAATTTGTTGCACTCACGACACACATCAAAAGTTCAAAGGAAGGAATCATCGGTGAGTATCGGGAGCTGATCCAGACTTCATGGCCTCGTAATTCGCTTTCCTCTCCTCCAGAACTTTCTTTACTCCGGCCCTTACCTTCTCGGTGATCTACCCTTTGTAGTACCTTTTGGCATCCTCTACAGATTACTGGTGTGACTTGGTCACTTCTGAAAACTACGTATGACTACTCTTTAGATTAACTTTTTGTTAAGCCAAGGAACCCTTCAGCTGTTTTACCTCATCCTTCAGATTATCCACCTTGTCTTGCTAGGCTGAAATCGAATAAAAAAAAGGTTAAAAGCAACACCAAACATGACTACGGAATCAAAAGATCGCCCAACAACATTAAAACACCTACGAGAATGGGAAGAACAAGTTTCAAATTTTCTTTTATCTTGAGAATGGAAGAATCCAGTTCGCTAACTTTCAGGTTCAGCTGATCGACTTTCGAATGTTCATTCTCTTTCGATGACCGACATTTCTCCACATGACTCGCCATTACGGCCCTTTGGCTATCATAGCTATCTGAAGGCATTTCATATGTGTTTAAGTCTAATTCTCTGTTTGACAATGCTTCCTTACTTTGGCCTCCAAATTTAAAATGTGTACTTTTTTCTTTCCAACGAGTAAGAACAACCAGATTAGAGAGCAAGTCTCACTTATGTATCTCTAATGAATAACACATATCCTCTAAAGCTCGAATCATCAGCAGACGATCATCGGGAAGCCTGCAAAGTCTCCTGATCTCATCCTCCTGACGATCAATCTTGTCGCTCTTGTTTAGAACCATTTGTTGATAATTTATGATATACCCTTTTTGTAATTGCATTACACAATGAAGACGACAATATTCTTTGGTGGAATCTTGTTCTAGTTGTGAAATTTTGGCTATCTGGAAAGACTATGTCTCAGGACTCTAAGGTCAGAGCATCGACTACACAAATAAGAATGGGGCAGAATAGTAAATTATCTTTCAAGTCGGCAACCTGCTTCTCCAACTCACGACATCGTTGGCGCTCAGCTTGAAGATCCATCTCTGGGAAATCATTGTCTTCCTTGATTTGTTCATACGCAGCCCTGACAAGAAGATGACAGTTACCCTCCTGCACATTCACCATAAGTAAGTCAGCTGGACTACAGGAGAGTTGGCAAACTAGGTCGCAACTTTAGAATCCTGTATATACTGATAAAACATGGTTCCAGTTTGGCTACTGCTTATTATTATTATATATATAATTTTAGGTGAATTTCCTTGGTTATGGTTAAAAGTTGTATCAAGCTCGAATTCTAGAGCTTCTGCCCGACTTGAGAGAATATAACCAATAAAATTCAAGTGTTTTGAAAATTTATGGGTGATCAATATCCTATTTACAATAAACGAACATTTTCTCTACATCGCAAAACTTACTCTTGAAAATATAATTACTCTCTCTGTTTTACCGCCTCCTGTCCGATGTTCTCTCTATTTTGATCGTCTCTTCTCCATTCATGTTATGATTGCCATGATTTTTGGTTAATTTATTTTCTTTTATTTTATATTGCAGGTGATGGATATAAGCATAAAATATATGGGTTTGCAACATACGGATGCGATGTAGGTTTAACAATAACATATGGATCTTATATACAATATCCTATAAAATTTCAGGTGAATTTCCTTGGTCGTGGTTGAAAGCTGCATCAAACTCGAATTCTAGAGCTTCTGATTCCACTCGAGAGAATATAACCAATAAGATTCAGGTGTTTTGAATTTTTTTCGGTGATCAATATCCTATATACAATATACGGACCTTTTCTCTACATCGCAAAACTTGCTCTTGAAAACATAATTACTATTCTCTTTCTTTTACCGCCTCTTATCCGCTGCTCTCCTTGTTTGGATCGTCTCTTCTCCATTCATGTTATGATTGCCATGATTTTTAGTTGATTTTATTTTTCTATTATTTTATATTACAGGTGATGTATATAAGCATAAAAGATATGGGTCTGCAAGATACAGATGCACTGGAGGTTTAAGAATAAAATATGGATCCTATATATAATATTCTATATAATTTCAGGTGAATTATCTTGGATGTGGTTGAAAGTTGTATCAAGCTCGAATTCTAGATCTTTTGCCCCCACTTGAGAGAATATAACCTGAAAAAGCGGGGGTCTAACAACCTCACCCAATATTTCTCTTAGCAATCTGTATGGACTAACGCCAATATACTTTCAAGAGAATCAACTAGACAGTTAGACTCATCTGAAGAAAAGTATATCAAAGAGTTATATCTCAATTTCTCAATTCAATCCGCAATCAAACAAATAAGAATTTGCGAGCCTGATTGAATATAAGAGAAATAACTTGAACGGTACCAAAGACCAATGTTCAAGGATCAATCAATTTCAATCAACAACCAAAGGTTGGATTTACCAATTGATCGATTCAACGCACAACCTGTGATATTTCAATTATATAACAAAATATAACGCGGAAAAGAAATAACACAGACACCAGAAGTTTTGTTAACGAGGAAACCGCAAATGCATAAAAACCCCGGGACCTAGTCCAGATTTGAACACCACACTGTAATAAGCCGCTACAGACACTAGCCCACTACAAAGCTAACTTTGGTCTAGAATGTAGTTGAGCCTTAATCAATCTCACACTGATCAAGGTACAGTCGCGTTCCTTACGCCTCTTGAACCACGTCGGATTCTGCACACTTGATTCCCTTAGCTGATCTCACTCACAACTAAGAGTTGCTACGACCCGAAGTCGAAGACTTGATAAACAAATTTGTATAACACAGAAAAGTCTATTGAATAGATAAATCTGTCTCCCACAGATATACCTACGAGTTTATGTTCCGTCTTTTGATAAATCAAGGTGAACAGGAACTAATTAATAACCCTGACTTATATTCCCGAAGAACAACCTAGTATTATCAATCACCTCACAATAATCTTAATCGATTAACGAAACAAGATATTGTGGGGACACAAACGATGAGATGAAGATGTTTGTGACTACTTTTCTATCTTGCCTATCGGAGATATAAATCTCAAGCCAATCTTACGATTTTACTCAATCACGATAGAAAATAGCAAGATCAGATCACGCAACTACAGAGAAAATAGTTGGGTCTGGCTTCACAATCCCAATGAAGTCTTTAAGTCGTTAACCTACACGGTTTGGTGAAAAACATAAGGTTAAAGGAGAATTGACTCTAGCTTATACAACTAGTATCACACAGGAGGTGTGGGGATTAGGTTTCCCAGTTTATAGAGTTCTCCTTTATATAGATTTCAAATCAGGGTTTGCAATCTAAGTTACCTTGGTAACAAAGCATTCAATATTCACCGTTAGATGAAACCCTGATTAGATTCTAGCTAATATCTTTCAACCGTTAGATATAACTTAGCTTGTTATACACAAATGAAATGAACCTTCATTTAGGTTTGAGTAACCGTACCTAAACGTGTACACTTAGTCGGTTAAACAATAGTTAACCAATGGTTAGCCATATGAGCACTTTCATATCAACCTTATTCATTTTTACCATAACTAGTTCAAATAACTCAAATGAAACTAGTTAGAGAGTTGTTCAATTTCTTAGATCTCATAGAAGTATACAAGACACAATCGAGCAAAATCGATTTTGATTCACTCGAATCAATTCATGAACATTATAACCACGGTTTGCAAAGAATGCATTCCTTATTATATAAATGTTTTAGTTCAAGTACAAACCGATTTTAGAAAGTAACTTGCTTAAGTATGCAAACGGGTACGCATACTTAAGTAGCCGGATTGAGTTTGTTTTTTAATTCCAAACTCCAGCAGAAATTCATGGACGTGAAACTTCCGCCAGTATGTGTACAGGTACGCATACTTACCCGGATTTCCAACAACCGCCAGTACGCGTACGGGTACACATACTTTAGGTTCCCGGTTTTGGACTTATACACAAATGTGAGAACACACTATGTTTATATTAAAACATGGTTACTTGTTCTAAACTCTCATTTCAATTATTGAAACTTTCTTAGAGGATGTTAAAATAGTTGTTATCCACAAACTATTAGCATCAAAACGATTTTCAAGTAATTAAAATAATCAATATGACTTTTGTCACGGGTAAAGATGAACTTGGCTAAAGCGAAAGCTTACTAACACATATTTCGAGAAATAGATAAGCGAGATAAACTCGGCTCGAAATAGCAAATGTGTATAATCGAAGTCTATATAGCAATACGACTTTTGTCTCAAATAGGAGATAAGAGTAGATAGACTTTTGAGTGATAGATAAGTTCAAGTCTCCACATACCTTTTGTTAATGAATTTCAACAAGTTCCCTTGAGTAGTTCTTCGTCTTCATTCGATGAACGCCGTTGATTCTAAAGCTCAACTACACTTATTATCCTAATATGAGACTTAGCTATAACTAGACTAGAAATCAAGACTTATAGTTTTGACAACTAAACTTGACAAACAAGCTTGAGATAGCAACGCTTGCGAGTTCGACCGAGCAATGCTCTTACAATCTCCCCCTTTGTCAATTTTAGTGACAAAACTATCAATACATATGTAATACAAAATAAATAAACTTTGTAACTTCTCATCCAAATGCTTGATCTCCTTGGTTCTTCGACATTACTCGAAATCTTCGTCACTTCCAAGTACTCCAATGATTCTAAATGTATTCAACTCAGCATCATCGTTGTTGAAGATCCGTAGCTATAACAATGAGAAAACAATAGCTCTCAATCATTGTTATATAGTGTCATAGTATTATTATACAACATCAAAGTTCAATTGTATCACAACTTCGACAACAATACTATGGTGATATGTATCACTCCCCCTTAGTCAATACTTCATCTCACATGAAAACCACTCCCCCTTATATAATGATCTGAAAACCATATGTATTTGTAGTGTGAACTACATATTAATTCTCCCCCTTTTTGTCAATAAAATTGGCAAAGGTACGAAAATTAGTAGGATCCTAACAAAATTTCCATAGAGATACTTCATGACAAAAACAAAAGAACATATCAACTTTTTTAGATGCAATCATATAGTCGAAACTAAATGCATTCATCAAGGAGTTTATAAAGATACAAGATAACCTCTATAATATTCCACAGCCGCACTCCCCACAAAGATTTGGCAATTAAGCACAAGTTCAATTAAGAACTCTCCCCCATAAAATGTCATTCCCGAAAGAACAACAAGAGCGACCTTACTTTCACAAGAAAAGAATGATTTCTTTGGACATTAACAAATCACATGAAACATGAATTTGTATCCAAAAATCTCAATTAAATTAACCACAAGAGAACCCATGATTAATTTAATCGGAAATGCTCACATAAGAGAACTTACGGAGCCGCACGGTATTTACATAAAGATATGGATCAGGGAAGATCAATACTGCGGAATAAAAAAAGATTCATTCTATTTTTCATCACTATTTGCACAATGACATATAATAGACTTAATCTTTGTAAACAAAAGTTCATCCTATCTTCCAACAATATTTGCATAATGACATAATAGGCTTAACTTTTGTTTGTCAAAAGTTCATTCAATCTTTTATCAATACTTGCATAATAACATATGAAAGACTTAACTTTTGACCACGTATGGGATAAATCATAGTTCACGGACGCAAACACACATATCCCATAACAAGTTGCAATATATAAAACCATAAAGATTAATACTGCAAAATCATCTTCCAAATAAACTTTAGAATTTAAATAAATAAATCTAAAAACATTGCAATATGAAAATCGTTGGACATAGCTATGTGTACTCACAATAGTTGTTATTCCAAACCCTAGTTATCCTTCTTAAAACATAAGATAAATTCTCATAGGAAGTTTCCTAGACAAAAAGAAATTGACAAGCCAAGAAACAAGGAAAGACTCCTAAACTACCAAAACCGAACATGAACTGAAATCAAATAGCCTTTTCGGAATCCTCACGAGCCTTGAGATCTTTGAGCTTGTGATTGACAGCATCCACTGCTTCTTCAGAGAAGATATCCTCATTAAGAAGTTTTTTAACATGTGTCTTCATGAGAACAAGGTCATAATGAACCTTTTTCAACTCAGTTCTTAACACATCAAGACTCTTCATAGTATCAACAAGTTGCGGTTTGGCTTCCTCAAAGTATTTAAGAAAATCATGAACCACTTCAGCAGAAACTATATCCTCATTCTCAATATCCTGATGTGTATAGGCATAGTAACATGAGGCATTAGGATAATCATCTTATACTAGGGTTCTTTTCTTCCTCCCTTTGGACTCGAAACCAATACCTTTATCAAGAAAACCTCTTGCAAAATCACCAGAGCGAGAAGATGAAGACATTCTTGATAAAACTCAAAATAACCCAGAGTAGGCTACGTGACTCAAAAGGTTTGGTATTTAATGGTTTCTTAGGGAAGGTAACTTTTAGGGTTTCCAAAATTGATTCGTGACAGTAACACGGGTACCCGTACGAACACAACTTGACCCAAAAACAAAAGCACACACGAAAGGTCGTACTTTTACGACACGACAAAATTTTTGCTACGTGAATATTTTCACAAATTTTTGGCTCAATAAATTTTATATCTCCATAGAGAAACAATTTAGAGCAAAAGAGTAGCAGGCAACTTAGTTGCAATGAAAGCTTCTTCGAAATTAAGGTAAAAAGCAAACAAAACGAAGAACATCTTCAGACACGGCCAATACTTAAGCAAAGTTGTCTGCGGACAATAGTTTAGCTATGGACGATAAGAAAATAGCTCAACTAAACAGGAAGCAATTTTGCCAAAAGTATACCTGATTATTAACACATCTTACTCAACATGATTTTTATGAGTAAGCCCTCAACCCTTGTGATTAATTAGCACAAGTATGATCCCCAAGCTCATTAAATGAACGGTGTTCACAGTTGAGTCTCTTTTTCCTTTCAAATCTAGGAAAAAATCTCTTTTAATGTGAAAAATTATCATAAAACTTACTGTCATCACAATACGAGACATAGTTTGAGTTCTTACCAGAAGAATTTTGACTAGAGGGAATTGACAGCCTATTGACGATCTCTTTATATCCCTCAATTATCACGTTTAGGTTTTTTTTCATATCATCATTTTTTTCTCCCTTCTCCTGATACTTTATCCACATCAAAAGCAACATTATCTCCCTTTTTGACAGAAGAGAATTCTTGAGCTCTTCTTGGACGATTTTTGTTAAGAAGTCTGTTATGCTTTTGAGCATTTGAGGAACACATCGAACTGACTTTCCTGATAGAATACACAGGGTGAGTACTGAAACCAATTGGTTTAGACATACGAATGTCAGTTACACCTTTGAGGATTAAATCTAAGGTGTGTTGAAGTCGAACAAAGAAATTTTTATTCAACCTAGAGTTTCTCTTTTGCTTAACATGCCCTTTTGAATCACAAAAAAAACATACTTTCTGATCACAAGAGTGATTAGAGAGAACAAACTTAACATCATCGTTTGGAGATTTCTTCCTTCCATGTGATGTGGAACATCCTTGATTAGAGGAGGCTATGAGCACATTTTTTCCAATAGGAAGGGATTTTGATTTTACTTCTGGAACTGGAACTCTTTCAGTTGTGACAGAAGCATATGATATAGTAGACTTTTTGGAACATCCTTGAATAGAGAGTTTACTCAAGAGATGTTCAATTTCCAAAGCATCCTTTTTGAGGTTCGCTTCGAGTAAGATACGTGATGACCGAACTTCAGCGTTTTCCTTGCAAGGAGCTTTTCCTTTAGAGTCACAATCTCTCACTATACCGAGAAGAACATTGATATTGTTTTTCAATCGATTGATTCTATCATCCTGGATTCTAACAAGATTTAGAATCAGTTTACTCTCTTCAGCTGCTTCCCTTTCATTAATGGAGTCAGGCTCATTTGAAGGGTAATCGAGGTAACACATGTCAGTGTCAGTCTATTTCATTAGAACACTAGGTTCGTCTATATTTGAGTTTGACAAATCTTTCTCTTTAATAGACATTATAGAAACAAAACTTTTGTTTCTGGTGACGCGCTTATCAGAGATAGTGCTGCCGTCCATAGAGTCAGATCGCTACAAACACATACTTATGAGGTATTAAACGTGTTTGCCTGCTCTGATACCAATTGAAAAAGCGGGGGTCTAACAAACTCACCCAATATTTCGCTTAACAATCTGTATGGACTAACTCCAATATACTTTAAATATAATCAACTAGACAGTTAGACTAAATCTTAAGAAAAGTATATTAAAGAGTTATATCTCAATTTCTCAATTCAATCCGCAATCAAACAAATAAGAATTTGCGACCCTGATTGAATATAAGAGAAATAACTTGAACGGTACCAAAGACCAATGATCAAGGATCAATCAATTTCAATCAACAACCAAAGATTGGATTTACCAATTGATCGATTCAACGCACAACCTGTGATATTTCAATTATATAACAAAATATAATGCGGAAAAGAAATAACACAGACACCAGAAGTTTTGTTAACGAGGAAACTGCAAATGCAGAAAAACCCAGGGACCTAGTACAGATTTCAACGCCACACTGTATTAAGCCGCTACAGACACTAGCCTAATACAAAGTTATCTTCGGTCTGGAATGTAGTTGATCCTTAATCAATATCACACTGATCAAGGTACAGTCCCGTTCCTTATGCCTCTTGAACCACGCCGGATTCTGTGCACTTGATTCCCTTAGCTGATCTCACCCACAACTAAGAGTTGCTACGACCCAAAGTCGGGGACTTGATAAACAAATTTGTATCACGCAGAAAAGTCTATTGAATAGATAAATATGTCTCCCATAGATATACCTACGAGTTTTTGTTCCGTCTTTTGATAAATCAAGGTGAACAGGAACCAATTGATAACCCGGACTTATATTCCCGAAGAACAACATAGTATTATCAATCACCTAACAATAATCTTAATCGATTAACAAAATAAGATATTGTGGAATCACAAACGATGAGACGAAGATGTTTGTGAATACTTTTCTATCTTTCCTATCGGAGATATAAATCACAAGCCAATCTTACGATTGTACTCAATCATAATAGAAAACAACAAGATCATATCACGCAACTACAGAGAAAATAGTTGGTTCTGCCTTTACAATCCCAATGAAGTCTTTAAGTCGTTAACCTAGAGGGTTTCGTGAAAAAACTAAGGTTAAAGGAGAATTGACTCTAGCTTATACAACTAGTATCACACAGGAGGTGTGGGGATTAGGTTTCCCAGTTGCTAGAGTTCTCCTTTATATAGATTTCAAATCAGGGTTTGCAATCTAAGTTGCCTTTGTAACAAAGCATTCAATATTCACCGTTAGATGAAAACCTGATTAGATTCAAGCTAATATCTTTCAACCGTTAGATCGAACTTAGCTTGTTATACACAAATGAAATGTACCTTCATTTAGGTTTGAGTAACCGACCTAAACGTGTACACTTAGTCGGTTCAACAATAGTTAACCAATTGTTAACCATATGAGCACTTTCATATCAACCTTATTCACCTTTACAAGAACTAGTTCAAATGACTCAAATGAAACTAGTTAGAGAGTTGTTCAATTGCTTATATCTCATAGGAGTATACAAGAAACAATCGAAGCAAAATCGATTTTGATTCACTCGAATCAATTCTTGAACATTATAGCCACAGTTTGCAAATATTGCATTCCTTATTATATAAATGCTTTAGTTCATGAACAAACCGATTTTAGAAAGTAACCTGCTTAAGTATGCAAACGGGTACGCATACTTAAGTAGCCGGATTGAGTTTGTTTTGTACTTCCAAACTCCAGCAGAAATACACAGACATGAAACTTCCGCCAGTATGCGTACGGGTACGCATACTTACCCAGATTTCCAACAACTGCCAGTACGGGTACGGGTACACATACTTTAGGTTCCCGGTTTTGGACTTATAAACAAATGTGAGAACACACTATGTTTATATCCAAACATGGCTACTTGTTCTAAACTCTCATTTCAATCATTGAAACTTTCTTAGAGGATGTTAAAATAGTTGTTATCTACAAACTATTAGCATCAAAACGATTTTCAAGTTATTAAAATAATCAATATGACTTTCCTCACGAGTAAAGATGAACTTGGCTAAAGCGAAAGCTTACCAACACATATTTCGAGAAATAGATAAGCGAGATAAACTCGTCTCGAAATAGCAAATGTGTATAATCGAAGTCTATATTGCAATACGACTTTTGTCTCAAATAGGAGATAGAGTAGATAGACTTTTGAGTGATAGATAAGTTCAAGTCTCCACATACCTTTTGTTGATGAAGTTCCACAAGTTCCCTTGAGTAGTTATTCGTCTTCATTCGATGAACGTCGTGGATTCTAAAGCTCAACTACACTTACTATCCTAATCCGAGACTTAGCTATAAGTAGACTAGAAATCAAGACTTATAGTTTTGGAAACTAAACTTGACAAACAAGCTATAAGTAGTCTCCACATACCTTTTGTTGATGAAGTTCCACAAGTTCCCTTGAGTAGTTCTTTGTCTTCATTCGATGAACGCCGTGGAGTCTAAAGCTCAATTATACTTACTATCCTAATCCGAGACTTAGCTATAAGTAGACTAGAATCAAGACTTATAGTTTTGGCAACTAAACTTGAAAAACAAGCTTGAGATAGCAACGCTTGCGAGTTCGACCGAGCAATGCTCTAACATAACCAATAAGATTCCGGTGTTTTGAAAAAAAAATCGGTGATCAATATCCTATATATAATGTACGAACCTTTTCTCTACATTGCAAAACTTGCTCTTGAAAACCTAATTATTATTCTCTCTCTTTTACCGCCTTTTATCCGCTGATGTCCCTGTTTTGATCGTCTCTTCTCCATTCATGCTATGATTGCCATGATTTGTAGTTAATTTTTTTTCTTCATTATATTATATTGCAGGTGATGTATATAAGCATAAAACATACTAGTCTGCAAGATATGGATGCGCTGGAGGTTTAAGAATAAGTGTTATTCTTTTTCTCGTAATTGTTAAAGCAAGAAACAGACATGAAGGTTTTCAATAGATGCGTTCGGATTTTACTACGAGGGTCTACCAGTTCAAACTAAGAGTGATTTAAGGTTTGTTCATTTATTCTATTCTATTTTGAGTTTTGCTTTCTTTGTTTCTCTTAATTGATCCTACATATTCTTATTTTTTGATGATCTTACCTTTGTTTGTTTATGATTTTGAACTGATTAGGGTATTCAATGGTAATTCAAATAGAGGGTGGATGCCTTATGATATATATCTATGAAACGCTCTGCGAGCGGAGTTCATATCAGTTTTTATGTAATCCAAGTAAGAACTAGACCGTGGGGGTTCATGATATGTGTCTAAAACAACTTGATTATAATGTATTGTTTATGCTTTCTTTGCTATATTTCTTGTAAATTATGTATCTTATGTTTGTTTTTGAGTTATTAGGTACTTTGGAGTCATTTGGAGCAAAAGAAGAAGAAACCATCCATTTGGAGCCAGAAGGGGAAAATCGTTATTTCACAGGAAAATGATATTGGGTCCTCCCACGAATATGGGGAGACCACTATAAGATATTTTAAGCATTCAAGACCACCAATATACAAGCTACAGCTTAAAGTCTGTCATTTCATGTGGCTAGCATCCAGACAATGGGTGCCTTGAACAATTTTACTTATTACCTAACCCTAAAATTTAGAAAAACAATCATTTCTCTCTTTATTTCACCAGAGTTGATGATTTCTATGGAATTCAGAGAAGAGAATTGAAGTGGTGACCGAGTTCATTGGAATTCTAGTGTTAGATGCATATTGGGACGGGGTAGAATTCGAGTTGTAGCAGATGAAGAAAATGGAGGTGCAGCTGTTGGGTCTGATGGAGCTGCAGTTCAATATAGTATTGGTAATGAATTCGATCTCTGAAGATAAGATGGTGTTTACTTGGTGTTAGTTGAGTTCAGATGAGTTGATCTTAAAGGGTTATGACGGAGTTCAAGTTAAAGAAGATGGAGTAAAAGATTGGCTTTGAGATGTGTTTTGAATTGCTTGTAGTTGCAACTGGAGTTTTGTGTTGGTGTTTTGAACAGTGCAATGAGATACATATGATGTGAGTGGTTAGGTGTTGATACCATGGTCTATTGGTAATGTTAATGGGTTATTTTTGTTGAGTTGAGAAGAAGTTGCAGCAAATGAGCCCGTTCTTGAGCTAAAGTCATAGGTGCAGTGGCTTGTAATGAGTTTTTACAGAGGTGGTTATGAGACTTGAAGTTGATGAGTGAATGTATGAACTGCTGGAAACTGGTGGTAAATTGTTGGTGAATTTGATATGTTGCAGTAAGTGTAGATGGATAAGCAGATAAATTGGTGGTAATGAAGATGCACAGTGGTGGTTGTATACCTTGGTATGGTGTTGTTGTTCTTGAGCTGAGATTTAACGAACATGGTAATTGGTACTACTAAGATGGTGTTGGGTGTGAGATTGCAGCAATAAATCATGGTTGGTACTTGAGCCTTGGGATGATATAACTAGAAGTGGAAAGTTATGTGTTATATGTACTGATGATGATGTTGTTGGTTGGTAGTGGGTGAGTTTCAAGTTGTTGTTGTCTTAAGTTAAGAAAGAAAATGGGTTTATGGTGTAGTGGTGGTTTTCATAGTTTTCGTGTTGTTGCGCTGATGAGATGGGTTGTGGCTAAAACTCATATTACAGGTTGTTGAGATTAGGAGTGTCGAGGTGATGCACGGGTTTAGCTGGTTGCAACAATGGTATTGTGAAAATGCAGGGGTACCAAGTACACCACCAACTTTTTCTTTCGGCAACCTGTAAGGACAAAACATAATACAATTGCAAGTATACAATTGAACACCAAACTGTATTAAGCCGCTACAGACACTAGCATACTATCGAACTTCGGATTGGAACGTAGTTGAGACCGAATCCACCCTCCAAGGGGTTCATTTAAAGTCGCACTCCTTACGTATCTTGAACCTCGCAAGGCTCTACGCAATTGATTCCCTTAGCTGATGTCTTTTGCATCCTAAGAGTTATTTTAGACGAAATGAAGACTTTTGATTTAATCTCATTGATTCTCATTGATATAATTTGGTTTATTTTATCCAAATGTCACTAATTCTCATTGATTTAATCTGTTTTTTTTTATCCAAATATCATTAATAATGATTTTCTTAAAAATTAATTCTTTGATGCCTTTTTTTACCTTGGGTTGATTTGGGTATACCCAGATTAATTGGGGTATACCCAAAATTAAGTGGACTCATTTTAAGGGCTAAGGGGGAGTCCTAATGGGTGAAGTTATAATACTACTCTTATCCTTTATAATTCTTATTACCCTAATCAGTTATCATTTTCATTTCATCTTCATCTTCTCCTCTTATTCTCCTCCACCTCTACTTTACCGGCTTCTCCATCCCCCACCATTGAAAACTCGTCGATTAATTCGTTGTAATCGTCGATTCGAAAATTCCGATTAATCTTCAAACATGGAACCGCCGCGGCCTAGGGCTTGTCGTATGAAAGGAGCAAATCGAAAACCCAATGAGTATAACCCTGGAATTGCAAGTTTAGTTCAAAGGAAAGTGAAGAAAAAAACCGTCGAAGAAGAAGAGATCACCGTAAGCGAAACCGAAGAAATGACACGATTAAGAAAGTAAGGGCCTACTTAAACTCACTCTAGTACTTCAATTTCATGTTTGCATGTCAAATTAGGTCAGAAAAATCGAATGTGTGAATTTGCAGTTATTTAGCCTGCAAGGTGTTTGTTCCACGACCCTACCAACTTTTCATAGTTAGGGTTAGTCGGCAAGCTCTTAGGTTGAAGATCTTGCCGGTTGTTGTATACCTGTAACTTCTTTTTACAGAGTCGGCAACATATTCAACCAAAGACCTTGCCGGCGTTAGTTTTTTTTTGTAGTCGGTGGGTTATAATTTTTTACCCTACTGGCGGATTGTTTTGAAAATAGTGGTTCCTGATGCCTAAAGTCGGAATGGTATTTGGATACCACCATGCCGGCTGTTTTGTAGCCGGAAATGTATGGGTAATGGACCTTGCCGACTAATTATGTGGAAAATCCTTGTATGTGCAGTGTCCATATTTTTTATAAGCCGGCAGGTTATTTGAATAAGACCCTGCCGTATATAGTTTAGTCGGCATGTATATTATTAGTCGACCCTTTTGACCATTGTTTCGCCGGATTGGTTATATATGTCGACCCTGCCGACTTATGATTTTTTTTTTAATTGTTCTTGTTCAGGTTGCAAAAGGCAAAGAAGAAAAATGTTACTCCTCCCTCAAGACCTCCTAGTGTTGGTGACAAACTCTTGACTGCAACACATCGAGGGGCAGTAGTTGAGCCGGGAACACTCAATATCCGTGTATGGAATGATTCTCAACCACCACCGGAACCAAATGATTCAGATGAAACTCCAGATGAAGACCAATCAATTCCATCTAGTAGAAGAGGTGATGATGATGATGTTGTTGAAAGAACTCCGGCAGCTGGAGGAGGTAACAATGATGATGATGATGGTGATCAAGACATGGCACCTGTTGGAGGAGGTAATGATGATGATGGTAATGGAGATAAAGATAAGGATATCGAAGATGAAATTGTTGAAGAGGAAGAAGAAGAAGAAGAAGATGGGGAACAAACTCAAGCTAATGATCAATAAACCCAAGCTTCAACTTCAACTGAAACCGGAAAGAAGAAGAGGGTTATCACTAAACCAGCTGATTCCCACATGCCTCCCTCTCACTTGAAGGTTACACTGAAACCAGGTGAGCCTCCAAAGGGTACCCCAGAAGATGGTGGAGATGTTCTTTTTGGATATAAAGACTCATGGGCATGTGAAATCCAAAATACTATCGTAAGTAATCTCAATCCGTCTTTATTTTTTATTTAAGTGTATCTATCTTAAATTTGCTTCAAGTGTTTGTATTTCTTTTCATTTTGTGTTTTTGGTATTTAGGATCACAAGCATGCCATCCGTCTCTTGAGGCGCCAAACTTCATGTTAAGTTATTAAGAAATGGCCACTTGACAAGGAATATGACGAGGTGCAAGCGATTGTCAAGAACTCCGGGTTGTGGCCTGCGGTGGAGAGTTCGCTTGTTGAGTATGACAGAGTTACCATGTCTGCATTCTCTGAGAGGTTCTACGGAGAGACTGATACAATGTTATTCCCTTTCGGTGAGAAGACGATAACTCCCGATGATGCTCATCAAATTCTAGGCCTCAAGGTTGAGGGAAAAGAAATCAGTGATGGCTACGATGATGGCATTACTTGGGACAAGATCTTCGAATTGACCAAAGATTTATTCGATTGGAATCAGGTTCAGACGGAGTCTATGCTTGTGATGAAGGATGGTTATCTAAGTAAGAAGTTTAATCTGAAGAAGTTGAGGGACACATTCTCTGGAACCAAGAAAATCTATGATAAGGAAGGAAGGGTGGACTTGGTGCGAATCAATGCTACTATGTCAGCTTATTTGCTATATGTCCTGAGCAAATGTATCTTCCCCGACAGTTCCGGAAGCTTGGTCAACGCCAAGTATATTCAACTATTGCATCCCTTAGATCAGATGCATCAGTATTCTTGGGATACTGCGGTGGTCGCCTTCTTAAACAATGAGTTGACAAAGGATTCAAGGGCACTCACTGCGCAAGTGAACGGAAATCTATGTCTCTTCCAGGTAATTTTATTGTCTAAATCATTTATATTTGCAAAATTCTCGTAATGTAGGATTCTTACTAAACTTTGTGTTTGCATAGGTTTGGATATATAAGTACTTCCCTACTTTAGTGAAAGCCAACCCCTACGTCAAAGTGAATGAGAAGCTTCCGATTGATAAGCCAAGATGACAGAAATACAGTTTTAAGGGTACTCAAGATAAGGATATGCCGCAATAACTTATCAAAACGCGAATCGCCTTGGACAAATTGACTGCGGATGAGGTAATATTTGATCCGTATCGAGTTGCTAGAAATGAAGGTTTAATCCAAAGGAGAGATTATGTTGCATTCTACTACGGTCCCTTGTTGTACCCCCATGGATTTTCAATGTACGATCCAAATCGGGTAATGCGCCAAGTGGGGTTACGTCCAAAAAGAACCCCATCCCTGTGATAAACCATTCTTTACAGTGGTAAGGGGATCGTGCACCACGTCCCAAAAATGTATTGGCGTCCATTACGCTCCAGCACCAGGTACATCTCATTGGAGGGAAAGACAAAGGCGTAAAATCGATACGAGTCTTTTGGACGAGGTGACCGAAGGTCATGAAGATCATGAAAATTACATGCCGTGGTACTTGGGTTGGGCTCGTCCTACTGTGATTAGGGAACGGACTGCTGAACAAGTGGCTCATAAGAGGAAGATGGCAGCGAAAGACCCAGCAACAAGTCTTAAGTTCTTTGTAAGTATTTTAGAGTTGCTCTTACTATTTTAAGACTACACTATCGAATCATTCTATTAATTGTTTGTTGTTTAATTGAAAATAGAAGGAGCATTTGAAGACCCCTGTGAAGGTGATGTGTTGCGCGAGAGACAGAGGAGAGCCATTGTCGATTAAAGAGCAAAACAAGCACATTGACTATGCTAGCAATGTTGACAATGAGGATGCCACCGAATTGTTCCAGCAAGCTAATGCTGAAGTAAAGAGGGAAGCACAAGCCAAGATGAATGCTGACAAAAAGAGGGATCGTACCCGTGGTGGTGGTGGTGGTAGTGGTGGTGGTGGTCGTGAAAATGTTAAACGGGGCCGTGGTCGTGGTCGTGGTGGTGAATGAATGCATTCCTAGTTTATTTCTTTATGTTGTGGTAGACAAATGTTAAGGTTAATGGTTGGACAAATGTTTTTTTTAAGGTTTATGGGACATGTTTTCGTATTTTGGACAAAAAATGTTGGATTTCTAGTTGTTGAATGAATGGTTTGTTTAGCTATGTAAAGTTTCAATAATTACGCCGGCAAGGTTTTGTTAAATTACATTGCCGACTAAACTAGGGCCGGCAAGGTTGTGAACTGCCAGACTGCCGGCCCTGACAGCATAAGAAGAAATTTACCAGGATCGGCAAGGTAAGAAAATACATACCTTTCCGGCTATTTAATGGCCGGAATAATAATGAACAAATTCCGTGCCAACTAAAAAGAGCAGAAAATGACCTTCTCCTGTGTTACAAAAATTATAAAGTCGGCAGGGTAAGAAAATTACAACCCCGCCGACTATAAGTTAGTCGGCAATGTATTAAACAATTACCGTGCCGGCGGTTAGCAGCTGAAAATGACTTCTCTTGTGTTACAAAATTCATAAAGTCGGCAAGGTATTTTTTTACTACCCTACTGACTATGTATTAATCGGCATTGTATTAAACAAATACCTTGCCGGTGGTATGCAGCTGAATATGACGTCTCCTGTGTTTGATTTTTTTTTATAGCCGGCAGGGTAAGAAAATTACGACCCTGCTGATGGTGTGTTAGTCGGCATGTTTGGGAAACAAAAACCTAGCCGGCGAATTCAAAATTCAATTTTTTGCAAGTACAAGTTCATTGAATGACTACCATAACGGCCAAATTTGGGCATTATCCTATAAATACACTAGTTTTATGTACAAAACAGCACAAACCTATTTGCATATACTCTCCAAAGCTCATATCATCATATACTCCATCTAACTCTCCCAATACCTCTACAAACAACAATGGCATCATTTGATTCAAATGAAGATTTGGCAATCACCAAAGCTTGGTACGCGGAAACTCGAGTTAAAAGGCAGTCCTCCGTAAGGGTGGATGCCGTAACCTTTCGGGATAGGGTATACAACAAATATAGGCAAGAGTTTGGGAATCCTAATGGAAAAAGTGTTCAACAAATTCATGATAGGCACCTAGTCATCGAAAATGCGATACTTGCTTATTTAGCTATCCAAAAACCGATTTTCAACGCTACCCACTTTAACTTATCCATTGAACAATTTGTAAGTATTTTTGTGGTTTATTTTATGTAATCCAAGTTGTTTGATCTTCCAACTTAAACCGCACTAACATAGTAAGTTTGTGTTTGTGTTTTTGTAGCATGAAGTCGTCAACGCGCGCTACTTGGAGGAAAAGGGGGAAGCATTCGCATTCGATGCAAGCTATCAATTCATGGTATCCAAAATCCCGGAGTATGCCCGGGAGATGATGGAGGGTGTATCGTCGTCGGATTCCTAGGACGAAGATTGATGGTTTTAGAAGTTTTAGTGTAGGTTTTGTGGGTAGATCTCTATGTAAACCCTCACGAGACTATAACTCGTCCACTAGGATCGCCTAGGGGTTCAAAGGCTTGATGCACATGCTAAGTGCATTCGTTATTCCGTCGACAAGGATTTAGATTTTATGTTTCAATCAATGTAGTAACAAAAATTGCATGAATAAAGTGAATTACATCTTCCCATATTCTGTTTTCAGTTTAAAGGTCGGCAAGGTTACAATGCCGATTATTGGACCGCCGGAAATGTTAGAGTATTTATTGTCTGCCGACTTTTCTTTAGCCGGCAAGGTAAGAAATATGTATGTGCCGACTATAACATAGTCGGCAAGGTGAGAAATTAATAAAATGCCGACAAGTGATGCATAGAGTCGGAATGTTCTTCATCCGTACACCTTGCCGGCCATATGTAGTCGGGATGTTCTTCATCCGTAGACCGTGTCGGCCATACGTAGTCGGCGTGTTCTTCATCCGTATACCTTGCCGACTTTTCACAAAATTTAAAACTGGTTTTGATTGAACTCATGAGACAAAAGTTTTAATCAACTCCATTCATAATTTCAAAAGTTTTAATCTACTCAATTAATTAATCTAAACTCAATTAATTAAGCTAATCAGATTTTTTGTGTTAACTAAACAAGGGTATATTAGCCATTTTGAAAATACATGGTTAAGGGGTGGCCTATTTTACTTCTAAATGTCTTGGATTTTGTCTCATTAGGTATACCCCAATTAATCTAGGCATACCCCAATCAAGCCAGGTTTTTTACTCGTTTATTCTTGGATAATTAAATTTTATTAATTGATATTTAGACCTGAACATCACTCATGCAAGATAATAGCAGTTAAAGTATAATATACTTATGTGCATGATGTTGGGCGTCTTTATCTAACAAATTAGAAATATTAGTTTCTCACCCGTGCGATGCATGGGTCTGTTTTTTGCTTATGAAACATTGGAGGTTTGTAATAAATCAACAAGTATGATATTCTTCTTACAAATAAAAAGTCAATATGCTAATATTTTGATATTTCTTGTTTTTAAGAAATGTCTTTTAGATTGTCCCCATTGAAATTATTAGGAAAATGTATCATTATATTTCTTTTGTAAACATATCACTACAATCCATGAAGATAGTAGTTATTAGGATAACAAATTTGGTATACCTTTTTATAGAGCAGCTCCATGTTATAGCCCATGAATTCTTCTGCAGGCCAGTCCATAAACTCTGAGTTGAATTTTATACCTATATGCACCACTAAAGTTAATAGTTCGCAACTTCGCATCTCAAACTATTGTTTTATGTTAAGCATTTTTTACAGTACAATGGTTTAGTTGACGGCGCTGGAGCCTTGCATCCAACGCAGTATGACTGATTATCTACGCGTATGAATTTCCTATTACATTTACAACAATTCCTGTAATACCATTCTTTTCCTTCGACCAAACTAACTACTTTTGCTTCAAAAGAGTTTTTCCCTGTGTGGATTATTAATTATTCCCCCGTTCCAAGTACTCTGGGTTTTTTAGAAGTTATGGCTGCTCCACTTGCTATGTCCGTTCAAAATAGACCATGGGAGTCTCATGTCTTATGCATCTCCATAATGTACTTTGTAGTAGTTCAAATTTTCCCTCTCTTTTTGGAAACCACGAACAAAAGGTGCACCTCTCATTAGTTAAGCGTTGGACCCCATTGAATATTGCAGGTCACCTGAGCAATTTTCTGCTCTTATCGCGAAGTTATAGAAGAGAATTCTGATGAGCGTTTTGGGTGAATTTGAGTGGAGCACAACAAAAAAAAGACATTCTGATAGAAAGAGAGATTTCCTGCTGCTCAATTTCAGAGTTTGACGTTCCCTCTCCAAGTTGCAATTCTTAGGAAATATATAATTCATGTAAATGAGTCTAGGTAACATTCATTTCAAGTATATCAAATAATTACATCTATAATGCACAACTAAATGGAGTCAGTGAAAACCAAGATTGAGCAAGCCAATATAAAAACTTCCAAACAGAGACGTGCAAACAACTCAGATATGTCACTTGTTTTTTTTTTTTTAACTTAAAAGGGGAATTCCCCTTTTAAAACTGCACCTTGGCAATAGGAAGCACCTCAAGGTATGTTGCACTCCATCAAATAATGCTTGGGTAATTCAAATTTCACTGGAAAAGAAAAAAATCTTCAAGTTACACTTTAAGATGGACGGGTTCCCGTGGGAATGACTTCAGAATGTTTAGTTTGGTACTATACTTGTGGGACTTGCCATGCCCAAAAATGAGGCAAATCTCGATCCGTCATTTTTTTACATTATCTGTTATAGAGATATAGTTTATATCCCTTTTTGGGTTGGTTATATCCAAAGGCAGCTAGTTCAGAAATTTTATCTTTTCATTAACGACACAGCTTCAAAAGAAGCAAAAGATCATGAGGCATAATAGTTTGCTGCATATTTTTTATTTTCAAAAAGTGACAGTAATATGATATGAGAACTTTTTTTCGAATATCCATTCGAATATCCAAAAATTGATGGATGAATGCAGTCAATTATAGCTTGTTGGGTCACATGATCCCGAGAAGGTGGACGGTAAGATATTCGCATAGGCATATCTTCGCTGTAAACGTGTTGTACTATCTCAACTACACAGATGGCTTCACCTTGTTCTCTAAATTACGTTCGCTTCATCTTGTTCTCTAAATTACGTTCGACCAAGTAATTATGTTAGATTTTCAACTGATGTTAACATGAAAGACATTTTCCTGTGTGCTCGTATTAGTGGCCATCCAAAAAATGCTGCAAGAGCAGTCCTGATTTTTCATTTAGCAATACAACAACAAAGAAAACCCATGTGACAGAGTGATAATCACTAAGCTGAATCTAAATAGATTTAAAACTTTTAAACAGCTAAAGTTGTAGGACAAAAAACATTATCCATTTTAGGAAGGAGTCAAAACACATAGCAAGCTAGTTATTATACTGTTTGGATTTGAGCGGAGTAATTGTATTAAGAATCATCATGAACAAAGTAAGAAGCATTTAAACGAAAACCAAATAAATAGATTGAACCCACAACATCACGGTTAAAATAGAACTATACTTGATCTATAAAACATGAAATTCAGTTGCAATTGCTAAAAACTACTCTGACAACAATTTCATTTATAAAGATTTGTAAAAAAGAAGAACATGAATACTGTCTCCACTCACTTCCTAGTTATGAGTAGGCAATGCCGCAATGGACACCAAGTTTTCTTGCCCTCGGAACAGCTGCTAACTCCAATATTCAAGAATTTTTGAGAGGACATGCCATTTAGAAGCAATAACCAGGATTGGATCGTGTCTTAACCTTACGAAAACTGAAATAAAAATACGTCTAGGCTGAAACCAAATATGCATCTGTGGATACCTTCAGATAAAACATAAGCATTGTCAACTCAAGACCCGATGTCTAGATAATACACACATTCCCGTCAACTGTGGTTCCACTACCTAAATTGATTCCCCAACAGGGTGATTCAAAAATATCTCCATCCCCATTAAAACTGAGATCCCATGACACCTAAACTCGCCGTTTTTGCGCTTCATACGGGCTCCAAATTTGCAGTTGTACTTACCCCCATTAAGATAATACTTGTAATAATACAATATGCTTTTATTACCCTGCCCTACCATATAGTCTAAAGTAAGCTAAAAGAGATTCGCGATTAAGAAGAAAAAGTAACAATTATAGAAAACATCTTTCAGTAATCCTAAGTTAAAACATCCAAGAAAAATAATTTAGAATTTTATTTTTATTAATTATTAATGCCTGCAATGTGAGCGACCTATCTTCAAATCGATTTCTTTAGACAAGAAATTTGGTAGCTTTACTAAGAAGAGAGCAGAAGTCACAGAGAAGAAAACCCTGAGAGTAATACCTTCAGTTTTGTCAGAACCCCCGAAACATCAGCAAAATAAAAATACATATAAAAATCTCAAAAAAAAAATATACCGAAAATGGGTTCTGCCAGAGTCATTGTCTCTTTTCTCTGGGTTCTCCATTGGTCACTTCCTTCCTCGACATCAATTAATCAAAAACTATAATCGAACCTAGAAGGATACACAAAAAACCTAAAACCGTAAGAAGATAAGAGTGTCACAGTAAAGTGAGAACACACTATGTTTATATCCAAACATGGTTACTTGTTCTAAACTCTCATTTCAATCATTGAAACTTTCTTAGAGGATGTTAAAATAGTTGTTATCCACAAACTATTAGCATCAAAGCGATTTTCAAGTTATTGAAATAATCAATATGACTTTCCTCACGAGTAAAGATGAACTTGGCTAAACTGAAAGCTTACCAACACATATTTCGAGAAATAGATAAGCGAGATAAACTCGTCTTGAAATAGCAAATGTGTATAATCGAAGTCTATATTACAATACGACTTTTGTCTCAAATAGGAGATAGAGTAGATAGACTTTTGAGTGATAGATAAGTTCAAGTCTCCACATACCTTTTGTTGATGAAGTTCCACAAGTTCCCTTGAGTAGTTCTTCGTCTTCATTCGATGAACGCCGTGGAGTCTAAAGCTCAACTACACTTACTATCCTAATCCGAGACTTAGCTATAAGTAGACTAGAAATCAAGACTTATAGTTTTGGCAACTAAACTTGACAAACAAGCTTGAGATAGCAACGCTTGCGAGTTCGACCGAGCAATGCTCTAACATAACCAATAAGATTCCGGTGTTTTGAAAAAAAATCGGTGATCAATATCCTATATATAATGTACGAACCTTTTCTCTACAATGCAAAACTTGCTCTTGAAAACCTAATTATTATTCTCTCTCTTTTACCGCCTTTTATCCGCTGATGTCCCTGTTTTGATCGTCTCTTCTCCATTCATGTTATGATTGCCATGATTTTTAGTTAATTTTTTTTATCATTATGTTATACTGCAGGTGATGTATATAAGCATAAAAGATACTAGTCTGCAAGATATGGATGCACTGGAGGTTTAAGAATAAGATGCTATTGTTTTTCTCGTAATTGTTGAAGCGAGAAGCAAACATGAAGGTTTTCAATAGATGCGTTCGGATTTTACTACGAGGGTCTACCAGTTCAAACTAAGAGTGATTTAAGGTTTGTTCATTTATTCTATTCTATTTTGAGTTTTGCTTTCTTTGTTTCTCTTAATTGATCCTACGTATTCTTATTTTTTGATGATATTACCTTTGTTTGTTTATGATCTTGAACTGATTAGGGTATTCAATGGTAATTCAAATTGAGGGTGGATGGCTTATCATATATATCTATGAAATGCTCTGCGAGAGGAGTTCATATCAGTTTTTATGTAATCCAAGTAAGAACTAGACCGTGGGGGTTCTTGATTATTGAAGTGAGGTTGTCTATCTCATCTCCAATGAGCTCTTCATCCTTTAAATAACCGTTAATATCTTATTGGCATGTGATCATAAGATGCTTGACATTTTCGCCTTTTTTAGCCTGATCAAAATCGTGCAACATCAAAAACTGAAAAAATGTTATAACATTCCAATCTTTTTTCAGTTTTTATAATTTTTAGACTTTTTCAGCTCATATTTTTATTTTTTTCCTTAATAATCTTACATACAATATTTTCGTTTTGAATTATTGTTTAAAAAATTCCAATTTAAAATTCATGAGTCAAAAGTTTTAGGTTTTACTCAACTCTCAATGTCATTTGGTTTCTTGTTTCTCTAGATCCTGCAAGAAATCCTTTCATTCGACTTCGTCATCTGAATATATATTGGCTCTTGATTAAGTACCTACAGGAGTCTTCTGAAAAGTACAGGCTTGCTTTTTCTTATGATGTGTAATGAGTTATTGCTCTTTCTCAACGTCACTGCCACTCTTACCTTTCATGATCTTTTGATCCTTGTAGAAAGTTTAATTACCATTGTCAAGCGATGATTGGTTTTTCTTCTATCTCTAGAGGGATCAATCTTGTATCATGGTATATTTCCTTTCATACATGGTTATCCAATATGGGTTTACGTATGTAATCTCATATTTCCTGAAACAGATTTCTACTCACTTTTGAAAAGTGGGAATCATGATGTTTGTAATGCATTTTAAAATATTACGGTCATTAATTTTCTTTCTCTGTGGTAATGCATTTGTCAAAACATCAGCATGCATGTATATGTTTTGTGTATCTATTGTTCAGTTATTTTCTCAGAATTAATCACTAATTTATATTAGGGTATATGACAATTTACTTACATTTTTACTTGGTAAAAATCGAGTGAAAGTGAAAAAAAATCATTCATTCTTGCCATGAGCAACCCAACTTTTTGAGGTTGTGTTTACTCCATCTACCATGACTTCCAAGCGTCCCATGAATTTTATAAATGCACTCTTGCCCGGATGTTCGCGGCAAACAAACAGTTTTACATTCAAGAAAACCACAAAAAGGTCATTGGAAAAACAGTTCGCACAGTGGTATACGATATTCGGGTTATGTTGCGTTGTTTCTTATTTTTTTTATCTTTAATGCCATGAAGGAATTTTTTTATTTCTCGATTATATATGTATATATAGTTATAAAATCATCTATTTTTTTCCCCAAAGTGTATGTGGGATTCTTCTAAGTCTCTAACTATACAACCAAGAAAAAAAATCCTTTCGGAAGATTCCAGCAGTCGGATGGGCCCCCGAATTAATCCTGACCATCCTCTGTCTTTTTTTAGCATTTTTTGTAAATAATGAGATTTGGTATTTCAGAATGCGCATTCATCAACATGTCCCAAATATTAGCTTCAAATCCATTATCGTTTAGGTTTTATTTAAAACCTATGACATCTAAAGTGTGAGATAGTGTATAAAAATATGACATCTAAAGTACGAGTGATAGCCTAAGAAGTAGTCGATGAACTTCATTAATACATATATTATTAACCTGTAAATTCCCCAAAGGATTCAAATCTTGTCTCTTTGATTGTTGATATCTAGAATTAAATTAATAGTACCTTCAACTGTGAATCTCCTCTTATCGATTAGTCCCATTCTACCATAATTATTCTCAACCCTTATAACTTCCCAAGTAACAAATCCCAAAATTGTAGAAGAACCCAATTGAATTCAATTCAGGGATTCACAAAAAACCGCCATGAAAAGACTTAATGCAATTGAGAGCTTCCCACTCAGAAGTTGTGTTGTCTCCTTCACTGTCCTGTCTTTGTCCGGGACAATGAAGGAGACAACAATATTTATGTTGTTTGGAGACAGTGAATTGAGAACTCAACCTCTTTCGATTTTGTTGTTGTTGTTTGATCGGCCGGTCTGTATCACCCACAATATTTTAGTGAACATGTAAGTTAGTCAGGGCTCACACAACGTGAATTTAAATATCAAGGTTATAATATCATGTTTAGTTAACCGTGTCATAGTAGCCGGGACCTACGGCGCTGACAATTAGGAATGGCGCATTGCTTAGCTGGGGATGCGGTCTTGGTGTTTTGTTGGTCGAGTTAAATTAGCCGAGATTAAAATTAGTTGTGATTTGGTAAAATCCAAAAGTTAAGCATATAAGTAGGCCCTTTAAATTATTTTGGAAATTAATATTTGACATTAAGATTAGTTATTTTTAATTAAGAAATTAAGTAAGATTACTCTTGGCATTATTATTTTCGGTTGGCCGATCATTCCTTAATCATCATCTATCGAATCAAAAAATTCCTTTAGTATATTGATATACATATAATTAATAATTTTTATAAAGTATGTGAAACCTGACTTTCTATTTATTTTGTTTATTTGATTTTTACTGTTTCTCACCTTTTATTTTTTATTTTTAAAAATTCAAATTTAAACACAAAGAATACACACAATGCGGGGATATATCAAAACCGAAGCCGCATGCTGGACTATAACATCCCCTCTGGATGCTATACTGATCCGAAAACCCGTTGTTTACATTTTACTACAATGTCCTGTTGATATGGATTCATTGTCTGCCAATCCAAATGTAATTGATGAATTTGTGGGTATCATATTTGCTTGTGTAATAAACCATTAATAGTTTAATAAAATTGATATCTCCATCATCTGGACAGAACATTGTCGAGTTTACTTATTCCCCTTCTTCTCTCTTTCTGCTAAAGCTCTTCCCAAATTTTTACAAAGAAGTTTTGTCTTGAGGATATGAAAACCATCTCTATACACGTAGCGATGAGCTCGATTCTTTGGTTATTATACAAAATATTGTTTTCAATCTCTTCATTTGCATATCTTTCTCATCTCCCTCATTTTCCTTCCAAATTTCAAACCCTAACATTTTCTTTTCGAATTCCACCTAATTAGGTTTAAACAAATCTAATTTCCATTTTATCGTCTATTATCATTCTGTAAGGTCCAATTCTATATTAATCGTTCAGTTTCGTTAGAAATTGGGTCTTGAGCAGAAACTCGTAAAGATGATAAAGAAGTTCTTCGTTAAATCTTTGGCATGTTAATTTTAGAGAAGAGTTGAAATTTCTTAGTCTCCAGGAAGATAAAAAAAGATTGACTTACAAATTGCGAGATGTTTAAGGAGATTTTAACTGAGAATGGTGGTGAGGTGGTCGTTGCAGAGGTGGAAGGAAGAATTAGAAATATCGCACATATTAGGTGTCCAAAATCAAGGTCTCATTTGTGCCGCATCCAAGAGGTGAGTGGGGAATCTTATCTTTGTAAATCTTCGTTATGTTTCAGATGTTATCACTACAAACATTCTGTCTGGTAGTTTGTCATGTCGGATGCAGTGAGAGAGAAATGTAAATTGTTGCTTGAGTATGCTAGTCTTCGAAGTGTGCATTCTTGTGGTGGCGGGAGTAATTCAAAGACAATTAACAAATTTTTCGTTGTTGGGTTATAAAATACTACTGCTTTTTTCTTTGATGTGTTTTCATCTCTAACTCTAATAGTGCCTGGAGTCAACAGTTAGGTAGTTGCATATGCATCAACTATTTATATATCTTGTTTAAGATTACTCAAGGTGCGTTACATCTAGCCAGTTGAATTTTCTTACGAAATAGATCCGAAAAATAATGAAGCAACTTGCTAATTATTCGTGGAACACCTTAGTCTTGGAGTTCTTTCATAAACATAGTGTTGTTTGAAGTATCCCTGTCAAGGGCCTATAGCAAACATAGGTGCTTTATGTATTTATTTTTATCAAATTTAAGTTCTTAAAATATAGTGATTTGTTGTATTCGACCTTTGGAATTAGTTCTAATATAGTGATCAGTCGAATGAGTGCTCAAGTATTCAGTAGTGGGACCCAGATAAAAGTTTACCCAGCGAGAAAAGAAAAGAAAATATAATGAATTTTGATTAGCTAGACTCTGGATAGTTAAAATTTTATTATAGAAACCATCCTTTCCTACTGACTCTCTCTCATTGGCAATTTGGTTCGCCTCTAACCGTGTGATTTTACAAAAATCTAGTAATCCTAAACAGTGAGGAAATGATGTCAACTGGTTTATTTCACTCGTTTGCGATTAGGATTCATTTAGCCTTATTCGCCCACTTTTTCATATGTAGTTTTTAATATGGAACTTTGTCCATGATAATATTGTTCTTAGTTACACTATGGTTAGTCTCTGTCAGGTTTCTTTTATGCATTTATTTAGGTGAAAGCCAATACTTCAATTTTCAATTAGCTAATGTTGCATTCCACTTGAACTGGATTTGTGCATTTTTCAAATATTTTTGGATAATCCTTGGAATTAAGTGAAAGAAATTATTTTTCACATGTTTTTGGTCTAATCCGTGGCACCAATTACCACTTGATAGTAACAGATCTTGCCTAGATTTCAACAATATTTCACTTATTTTTTTCATATATGTCAGTAATTGTGTTTTACGTATCTATCATAAGCGGAACTGATAGACATCCCGCGGGCAGGGGCGGAGGTATAGCCGGGCTTTCCCTGGCCGAAGCCACCCCACATCCCATAAAAAAACATTTTTTCACATTCTAATTTTGATGATCCCAAATTTAGTGTACTAATTATAGGCTTAAGTCAGGGTATAAAAACTGTCAAGCCAGGGCTATTCTACATTTCCAGTTCCGCCACTGCCCGCGGGCCCAATCCCGCGGATTGTCGCGCAAGAGACAAAGAAACAGAGACCTAATGACCCGACGGGTTTAGTGTGGGTCCCACCTCCTTGTGAGACATCGGTACAACCCGTGGGATTGGGCCTGCGGGATGTAAACCATTTTCGTATCATAGGGTGAAAACTACTATCATACCCATTTTTCTGATTTTGATCACTGTCAAACCCTGTCAAACCCACGCCCAGAAAACTTCAGGCACGCACCCATTTTTGGGGAAGAAATTTGTCACAGACCCATATTTTTCCAAAATTACGTTTTATCAAAGGAGACGAGATAGAGAGCGGAGAATTTCCAAAAACCTTTGTATCATCGTAGGGCAGATTGATCTTCAACCTTCTCTCGCACCACAAACACATGAACATCCCAATTTTCTGCATCACCATCACCATCACCATCGTGAGATTGATGGGGTTTATAGTAGGGAGAGATTGATGAGGTTTGAGGTTGAAATAGAAAATTAGGGTTTGTATGTGATGCTCGAATTCAAGAAGGAAAATGTGTTTGCTGTTAAGGTTGTTAGAATTGGTTTTGATATGGTTTCGCTGTTGAAAGAGGAAATTCAAGCTGTTGATTGTTGAATCGAAGATGGGTTTTGCTTGAAATCGAAGTATGAAAGAGGATGATGATTGAAATCAAGTAGGGTTTCTGTAGTGGTGTTTTGCGGAAGAGAAAAATAGATTTGAATGGGGTTTCGGTTTTGTAGATGATGATTGTGAATCTGGTAATATGGATATTGATTGCTAGATAGAGATGAAGAAGTAATTGTTGTTGTTAGTTTTGATCAGTGGAGAAGGTGGTGGTTCTGCATTGGCTGTTTAGATGAAGAGCTGGGTTTGTTGGTGTTGCAGTGAACAAATGGAAGTGTTGGAGAAGAAGATAAAGAAGATGATGGTGATGAGTAGGTCAGAGAGATGGAGGTTTTGTGGATCTGCGGTGTCTCTAGCAGAACTTTAGGGTTTATGGATGACGTGGTGCTGTCTGGTGGCTGAGATGTGTATGAACTAGATGAATGCTTAGGGTTGCAGGGTAAGAAGTTGAATTGCAAGAAGATGGAGTTGGTTCAGTTGGCTGATAATGCTTGTGTAGCTTCTATGTGGTAATGAGTTTGCAGTTCTGGTGTTTGTAATGGATGGGTTGAGCTCATGTCGAGGAATGTGCTGAAATGATTGGACTGGTGAAATTCATTTGAGCGTGCGTCATTACCAAATGGACCAATTCATTTAGTTGGGGATAATGTTGGAGGATGCTTAGCACTTTCTATAGATGCTCGTAATCCAACTGGTAGTAGTGGATCGAGAAGTTACGGATGGAGGATAATGGTTGGATAAGCTGAGCTTGAGGAGTTGGTGTTGTTGGTTGGGAAGCTACGGATGTATTGGTGTTGGTGTTGGTCATAATGGTTGAATAATTTGTTATGCAGCTATGAAAATGGTTGCATAACTTGTTATGCAGTCCAGAAAATTGTTGAATAACACGTTATGCATCAACTTATTTGTTAGTATCGAAACCAGCAATAAAAAAAGACTGCATAACTTGTCATGCACCTACAATAATATCTGCATAACATGTTATGCAGTCGTGAAAATGGGTGCATAACCTGTTATGCATCTGAAAATATGGTTGCATAATGCATTATGCATCAACTTTATCTGTACGCACTAAAATCAACCAAAACAATGGCTACATAACCTGTTATAGATGCATAACTTGTTATGCAATCGAGAAAATGGTTGCATAATTCGTTATGCGTCTGTTTTTTCTGTTGGATTTAGGCATATACAGCGTTTTAGTGGCTGCATAACCAATATGATTGATGCATGAACAAAAATATGGTTGCATAACGTGTTATGCATCTTTTGTGGTGTATGCATATTGTGTTATGCATCTTTTTTGGAGGCTGCATAACGAATATGTAGTTAGTTTTCGAAAAATTTCCCTAAAATGATGATCACCTCCGATTTTTTCGTGAAAAACAAAAATTTGATATTGTTGTTTGTACTCGTTGTGTACCTCTCTTTAAAAGATTTCCAACGATATAAAATTTGTAAAATTCCAAGGCACGTTTTTTTTAGATATGTTATATCCAAGTTGCGTTGCCAATTATACCCCTGAAAAATTAGGATGCATAACCCGTTATGCAGTCATTTTACAAAATATCATATAATTATGGGTGTTACGGAACTAAAATTATTCTTGGCCTGACAATAATTTTTTTTTTTTTTGGGCTGCGCCTAAGTTTCCCTATCATAAGTGCACACGTCAAGGTTGGCCACCACCTGGCTTGGTAAGTTGCTGGATGTTGGTGATACTTTTTAAAACACCATTTACATCTGAAAGAAATATTGATTAATTAAGTGACATGATAATTCGTTATGGTAACAAATTTGACTAAAATAATATAGTGACATGTGATATCTGTTTTGTTTATTCTTCTCTTCTGCTTGCATTTCTTTTCACTACCACTTTTTCTATTTAAGTCCTATTGGGTGTTCCTTTTTATAGATGTATATCTATATTTATTTTCAGAGTAGCATGGTAAAACACAATACAGGAGTGTTGGATCCCTTGCTGTGGCATGATCAGGTAAATTTCGGGAATCAACTGTTTCAGTACTAGATAATTGAAAGGCCCCAAACTGACGACGTTGTAGATTCTAATTGAAACTGGTTGTGAATTTCAGAATTTGAAAATGAATAGGATTTGTTATGCCTCATTGATGATGCAATTTGGCGGAGCAAAAGTTGTACTCTTTTTTGCCCGTTTAGAAGGAACTACTCCAAAGACAGAGTATTAAGGTAATAAAGGATCTCTAATAGTGATTGAACAACAACAGTTCTTAGGGACAAATTTTAAATAGATAAGGTTTGCATTTTTATTTTTGTTTTATAGGCTGCAGTTGACATACATGGAGTACAAATTATCATGCTCAATAGACAATTGCTGCTGGCCCTTCCCGGCTCATATATTGGCTTGGCATACCACGATTTTCAAGCAGGCATTCGCAGATGTGTGCAAGTAGATTAAACGGATAAGGATAGGCCAAGGGTTTTGTCCATAGAGTCGCCTCCCCATCTAGAAATAAATTTTTTGTTTCTCTTCCGTCTCAGGCTTGAGTGTGTCATTGGTTGTCTTTACATGGTCGTTGCTAAAAATGAAATATTTGCATTTTGTGAGAGAACTCAAGTTTGTTCAGGTAAGAACTCGTAGGTCAGGGATATATTAAGTGGTTGAATTTTTTTCAATTACTCATTTTTCTGTGGTCTATGACCCTATTATTCAAATTTGCTTGCACCATTGCTTGCACCATTGAAGTTATCTACAAATATCTAAATCTGGACACTTTGGGACACTTCAACAACTACTTACTCATATTAGTATTAGATGTTGTACTTAGATCTTGTTGTACTTGCACATAGTTGTTTTTGAACACAATATATTAGTCATAAGTTACTATCTTGGATGATCTGAGAAAAAGATGATCTGAGAAAATAATTTATAACCGAATCTAAATGTCTCCTTGCAATAATTGACATTTGCAAACTGAGCTAATGGCTGTGTGATCCAAATATAAAATCACATAGCTAAAGTAATATTTAAGCTATACATTGTGTGAGAATAGATAATGCAGTACAATCCTTAGATTACCTTTATATGCAGTAATTCTATACTAACAATAGTTTCTTGCTTGTAATTATATTGACGCCATTTCTTTTCCTTTTGATATATTTTTTTAGGGTTTAAATTGCATATTCTTCTTTTCCATCAACTTTCTCACTGATAGAAGCATTATGTTGTTGATGTACTTGTTCAGGATCTATTTGCACAACTTGATTCATTATGGCTTTTCTTCCTGACATGTTTTTTGTCGTTTCTCTCTTTGCATGCATGCTTGTTGGGCCAATCATGCTACCTGTAAATTTTAGACATGAAATTGCTTCATCTAAAAAGTTAATGTTTATCTTTGCAGAAAATTGGATATTCTTATGATTTAGCATGTTACCGTTGATTGATCATTTTTTGGCTATGTTGGTCTAAGCCATGCATTAGGATTTAAGCAGAACTGAGTATCCATGTCTTAGGATTTAAGAGGAACTGAATACCCCAATCAAAAAGTTTATGATAATTTTATACTCCTCCAAGTGGTTAGGCTTTAAGAGAACTGAATCACCACATCTGAAGTACTGAACCTTACGAAAACTTTACCGTGAATAGAGGGAGAGAGAGAGTACTTAGTTACGCCGGTAATCTAGGCTGAAGCCGCTGAACTTCTGAGAATTTTCAGAGTTGTCTGCTCATGTTGAAAACTCGATGGGTACACCTACATTAATTAAATTGCAATTGCATGGTGACTTGTAACAGTCTGGAGAGCATTGAATACGAAAGACTTAATTCCAACAGAAACGAATATTATACTTAATTCCAACAGAAACGAGTAAAATACCATGACTTTCCCGAACTGCAGTGTAATTATGTCACCACACCACCCCAAAGAAACAACTGGGATGAGATTAAATGGTTAGCCAAAAGGGAAGGGACCTGAATATGAATATGATCGGGGCAATATGCACATTTCCCAGGCCTTCCTCCATTATAGAAACATTGGTAAAAGTGTAGCAGTAGTTCCGGGATTAGATGGACCTTGGGTAAGATGTGGAAAATATGGTGCACATTTTACATACAACCTGTATACACATAATCAGTGACCAACCACGTGTCAAGCGGAAGACATGTGTAGTCCATAAAGCAGAAGAGCATCGAAACGACGATGCCACGTTGTAAAACCCAAGGGGCATGCATCACCATCATCTGCCACGTATCCATCATCATGCAGATCCAACGAGAGGAAATCAAGGAGCACCTGATGATAAGACCACCGTGAAGCACCATAGGAGTTCTGAAAAACTACTTTTTATCATCCCAAGGAGAGCCCAGATCGGGCGAACGAGAGGAAGTGCAGCTGACACTTGCATCAACAGCTGTCTGAAGCGTGCAGACTGTCCCAACCACCCGCCTTAAATGCTATAGACATAGGATACGTGTCAAATATCCTATGGAGGAGGAGAAGGTGCACCATCATCGCAATAACATTACCGTTAGAGGCATCAGATCAGGACGAAGATACCATCGGGATCGGCACATAAACCAAGACGATAAGGAATAGCTGTCTCGAAGAAGAGGGCCCCATACAAGAAACCTATAAATACCCAACTCCACTAAGAGCTAGCACTATGGTACCTTCCATCCCTTCCCTATCCCTCAAATGTAGGGAAGGGATAACACAAGGAAGGCAACCTCACTATGGTGCCCTCTTTTCCCTTCCCTACATGATACGGCTACTCAGTAGCTGTATGAATAGTGCCAAACGGCTACTCAGTAGCCATATTATTTTTTTCCATTTTTTTTCATATGGGAATATATTTGTCTAGGTGAAAAAAGATATTTTAGAGTAAAAAATAAATATATAATAGGTAAAAAGGAGATATAATAGGTTAAAAAATAGTTTTAGTAAAAAAAAGAGTGAAAAGGGAAAGTTTTAAGGTAAAACTTTAAAAAACAGAAACGACTACTTAGTAGCCGTGTAAAATGTTACGGCTACTCAGTAGCCGTAAAGTGTAAAAATATACGGCAACTGAGTAGCCGTGTGATTTCCCTTCCCTACAAGCGGGATCAGATGTGATCCTCCATGTAGGGAAAGGGGGGGATATCCCTACACATGTAGGGATATGGGAGACCATAGTAGATGGTTTTTGGAGATTTTGAGAGATAGTGGGGGATAGGGAAGGATGGAGGGCACCATAATGCTTGCTCTAAGAGAGAGGGGGTCGACCAAATTTAGAGAGAGAAAACTATAATTCAGGAGAGAGAAATTGTAAGAGTAAGTATGAGTTTTGTCTACCTTCCTCCTATCATCGTTCCCTACTCAGAGTCATTCGACTATCCATTGTAACCTCATATAATACATAGTGAAAAACCAAACCCCCGTGGATGTAGGTCTTAGTGCCGAACCACGCAAATCATTGTCTCATTTATATTCTGCACTTACAGTTTTCTTATCTCTTCATTTTGCATCGTTCTAATCATCGTAGACATCTCTGTGATGCGAAACAAGGACGAGCCCGAAGGCTCAGAGTTTCCATACTAATTATTATAAATGGTTAATATATAATATAATTATTATAATCGTTTAATAGGTACTGCGAATATTGATTGTGAGCACATTGATACCTTCGTTACTTCTTTGTTCACACAACCAATGCATAATAAAGTGTCAGTACGGACAAAACCCATAAAGAAACATTTACAAGCACCTGACACATGATCAAGTTAAGATTTTATTTAAGATATAAAATTTATTGAAGACGGTTCTTAAACACCGCAAGAGAGACTACAATTACATGTTTTATTCAACATAACGGCTCGGGCTTTTGTTGAATGCCAGAATATTGAATTCGAAACTAAAGTTTCATAAAGTCTTTCTCAAGTTGTTGCGAATTAACTTATAAACCAAGCTGCTGGGACGCCAAACTCGCCTGAGCATACAACACAAAATTTAATTCAGCAGAGCAGGAATCTACTAAGACAAAAGGGCAAATACGATGTGAAGTTTTTAAAACAATAAAACATCCATATTTCCTCTTTCTAAACCTAACATGCAAACCTAAGTTAAAGAACCTTGAAGCATTATTAGGGGAAAAAAACAGAATTGCTTAGATGAAAAATTACATAGATAAAAGATAACTCTGTAAAAAAAATCAAATAACTTATTCATAAAAAATGCCCAAAACGGAAAATTTGAAAATATTTTTCCTTTATTACTGTATAAAGTGCATCCAATTGTAACTCTTGCAACCAAAATGAATTACCCAATTGTACTTGGGACTATATTTACATCAACAGAACTGGATAGACTTGTAACTAAACATAAATACACTGATCCATTTGAATCATCATGGCAGCTCAACTTTTGCCTGCCTTACCAAGTAAGTTGAGCTCATCCCACCGGTTCATGTACTTTTGCCTGTCTTACCCAAGTAAGTTGTAGTTTAGACAACTTTGGGAAATCCAAACATCCCATATTTCATTTTTCTGAATGAGGACGACAAAAAAAAAATCTGGTGAAAGTCCACCAGCTATATTGCGCTGGAGGATTAATACTGTGTCTGGCTAATGTTAAGTACCAAAACGAATATTGTGCAATGTAGTTGTGTCCGTCAAAAGTTTCTTTTCCCATTTATTTAGCTTAACCTTTTGTCCAAACTGCCGTATTAAGTTGGACTTCGGTATCGAAAGCCCTACAGGGTACAATAAATCAGTATACTCTTAAGAAAATATGGCAGTGTGACAACAAATCAGCCACCTAACTCTTAGCAGGAATTAGGCTTTGTTAAAATGTCTAAAGAAATAGATTAGTATTATTAGGAAACGAACTTGTTTACATTTCTAGTCCAAATTATTCATTTAGTTGTACCGCATTAATTTTGGAACTCATATTACAATGTATCTTCCTTTCATTCTCAATTTTCACCCAGGTTGTGTTGCTCGTTGCCTCGTCATTTCTCATCAAGACTTTAAGTTGTCTCTTTTTGTTTATCTTTTACAGTTTGGCTTCCAGGGATTCGGTCCGCATTAATTTTGAGGACGTTGAAGTCTCATTAAAGAAAAAGGAATACATTTAGGAAGTTGTGTTATTCGCTGCCCCATCATTTCTCATCAATACCTTAAGTTGTCTTTTTGTTTATCTTCCTGGGATTCGGTTCCAGACATTTTTATTTCTACAAAAAATATACAGAGAATGTCAGAAAGATTAGGTTGGTTGTGTTGGGAAGTGTTAATCTTGAAGTCTAACTGTTTATTTGAAGGGGAAAAATCTGAATATATGCTAATGGTTAAAGCCATAAATCTGAAGATCGATGAAACACGCAACTGACGTATATTGTCTCAATGTCATCAAAGGAATAAGTTGTGATTAACATCTCCCATACAATATAAGAAATGTTAGACAAATATGAGTTTCTACAGTTAGACAAATATGAGTTTTAAAATTCTAGAAAACACCGTATAATATGCTACTGATCCTGACGTAGTTTAACTTTACTCCATATGCTTAAATTGGAATTGAAAACTTCCTGGTAATTAATGCATGGTAGAGCACAACAATTTCTTAGTGTTTCTAAGGTTGACAACTTATATGTGCATGAAATGTAACTGGTTTGGCCATAGGTGATACGTGTTTTCTTCTAGTATAGAAATATAATGTTAGACGTCTTGAACTGATGACATAAACCTAATTTTAAATCTGATTCCGTTTAGCTAGACTTTGAATTTCTAGTGAACGCTAATTCATTGGAGTAGAAAACATGCCATATGGATACTAACGGTATCTCAAATTAGGACTAGTAGAGGCATAAATACTATATTACATGTTCAAACCTCTAATTAGAAACAATTTCTTTATTTTATATCCTAACTAAAAAAATGTGAAAAGTTACGTACCCATAGAACCTGTTAATAGATGATTAAGTTTAACTATGTATGACCAAACATCAAAACTGGTGAGTCAAAACCCCATGAAGTGGATCTTATGGGTTGTATGCGCGCATAAGCTTTCTGGTAACAGGTGAATTTGGTTCCACGTTTAGTACCCGTGGAACCAAATTCTTCCCAACAAATATGAAAGTTCCGCTAATGAGAAGACTTCCATTGGCCCTCTTCCACTGCAGAGAGAAGTTGATTTGTTAAACACATATCTTTGAAGAAAAGCTGAAGCTTTCGGTGCAGGATAAATATTAAAGTGGATGGATCTTTGAATGCGTTAGTTCAATGGAAAAACCCAACTGATTTCAAGGGTCCATCTACATGCCAACAATGACATTTTTGTATAGGAAAATTGTATGACACCTATTTCTTGCCATTCTTGGGTACAATGGTTGCACGAAACTTTGGGCTATCCTGTGTATCCAATGTCGAGAATGTGTGGCTAAGAACGTTTTTTCATGTAGTCGGAATGGCATTGGCGTCGGCACCATAAAATCAGAGGAACCAAAAGAAGAGGAAACATCAGAGTGCTGACAACGGAGAGAACTGCATTACAGAAAATCCCAAAATCAAAACCTTGCTTGCAGACAGATTATGAAAAGGGTTTGGATTAGGGTTCATTAAATTATTTAAATCAAAATCTTACTTCGCTGTAGATCAAAACAAAAAGGTTAGGGTACATTAGTTAGAGAAACAAAAATACAGAAAGATACAGGAAAATGGTTAGGGTTTACCAAGTGAGAATTGTTTTCAGCCAAAATCGCACCTAGAGGAAAAGTATCTGGTAATACCTTTGTTATAAAAAACAAAAGGAATTATGTGGAAATTTAAACATCAAAAGGAATTTGTTATGAAAATCTGTAATACATGATGAAAGAAAGGGAGCATACCTTGGTAATATGTGAACGAGACTGCTGTTGGTAATGTCGATTACTCTCACAAGGTTTTTCATATCTCTCTCTCGCCCTTCTATCTCTGAAAAATTATTCTGAATATTAGCGAAAGAACTTCGAAAGGTATTTAAAGTAGTCGACATCTATAATTGGCAGGAGTCTCTTTTATGGTAAACATTGTATAAGATTTCCATATCTAAAACAAATTGGTATTACTTTTGAATATCGTGAGTCTCTCCCAGCCGTCCAATGACTACTCCATCCGTAGCTTCCCGACCTTCGGATGATGGCCCCCGTCAAACGTCGTCCGTCTGATAGCTTTTGTCATCATGGACACAAACCTCATACCTTTTTATAACAATGACTAGGTTTCACCGGGGCCTTACGGCCCCGGCTTAACCTCTGTTTAGTGTCATGTAACATATAATCTTCGGTATCCAACACAGAGTTTATAGCTTGGTATTTTTTGTGAGAATATTTTAAAAATCATTAATATGCTTCTATAATTATCCTGGTTTATGTTATCTAGATATCACCGTTGGTGATTTCTTAAAATAAATTCCTTGATTTCTATTTTATTCGTTGATTCATGGATAATAATATGTTGATCATTGATTATACGTGAACATTATCTGTGAAAAATGCCTTTTGACATAGCCAAAAAAATGGTGAACCATAAGATAATGTGAACAATATAAGCAGGAGTTATAGCATACCTTGCCATGGATGTTAATTAACTAAGATAACAAAAGAATTTATATCCATTTAAAACTACTCTCAAAAGTGAATGACTACGTCTTTGACCCGTCCATGAATTTCAAGTTTCTCTTGGGCATTCCAATATTCTTGCGTAGTTGTATTTTTTTACGAGTTCAGATTTTTTTAAATGTCAGTTAGGTATATTTCGGTCTAGACGTTGTTTGAATTGTCGTAGTTTATGTTTTTGTTTTGATTTTAACTTTTCCATAATTTTATGATTGTTATCATATATTTGTAAATTATCTGTCAGACCTACCTTGTGCAAAAAGACCTATGCATATGCTGATTATTTACACACCGCTTCCGTAACTTGATCTCCTAAATATTCAATTATTTCCTTGTTAATTTCTTTGAGTGTTAAATCGCGGTTGTCTTATCTTCAATGAGATTTTCATCCTTTAAATAAGCCTCGAGCATCTTATTGTTAGCATAAGCATTATCGTGAATGAAATAATCCTTGATAATTATTAATCTCAATATTGTGTGTCACATTACCTTCTTCATCTTGTTATTTATTGCCGGCTCCTTCGTATAGTTATGATAATGATATATTCTCCGTTGTTTTTGGTTTTTGGATCTCTGATCTCTAGACCTAAAATAGTGTTTTTCCTTATGTTTGTTATTATCTGTCTTTTCCACTCTACTTAGGTTTTTATCTCATAATCAGATGCTTATGTTATCCATGTATCGCTACTGACATAATACTCAGATGCATATGTTATTATCCATGTATGACTACTGATATAATATGGTTTATGTTATCTAGGTATCACCGTTGATGATTACCTAAATTTTTATCTCGTGTCCTTTTTATTCTTTAATTCTATTGTAATTGAATGATGACCATGACCATTGATTAAATGTGAATATCACCTTTGAAAGTTAATGGTAGCCAAAGTATAATGTAATTTATGAGGATGATACTGGGCATTTTTATCTAACAAATTAGAACATGCACGGTGTGAATACATGGAATCTTTTAACCAAAGAGAAAATGAACAACTATTTTTATGAAACGAACAAATGAATAATTCCAGTATTTGCTTTAATAAATTGTTCTAAAGAGAAAAGTTTTTAAGGATTTAAAAGCAATAAGTCTGAATTTTATGAAAGCAATCCAGAAAATTTATATCGAAGAGAATCTGAATAAAAATTCAAACTGCTGAGACAATAATAAGATAGATAATGAGGTGAATAATGCAAAGGCAACATATGATAGTACGAACAATATAATCTTTGGTTATAGCATATCTTGTGAAGAATATAAATGAAGAAAAGAACAAAATATTTAGATCCATTGAATAAAGTGAATGGATATGTCTTTCATTCGTCCATGAATTTTAATCTTTTTTCTTTGGGTAATTCCACTATTCTTGCGTACAGTAGTTGTGTTCTTTATTTTGTCTATCCAGGTTTTGTATTTCCGTTTCACACATCACTTTGAATTAACTTATGCTTATGTTTCGGTTTTTATTTTAACTTAATGTATTTTATTTTATTTTTTAATATTATTTAAAATTTTCTAGCTTAACACTCTTGTTATTTTTCTTCATAATCTTTCGTACACTTTTTCATTTCAAGCTCATGTTTATACAATTCCTTTTTAGATTCAAATGACTAAAAAGGTTTAGATCATCCCCAAATATCGATGTTGTTTTGTAACTCTAGATCCTACAAGAAGTTCTCCAGTTCACAAACAGATTTTAAAAAGAATAATACCTCTTGCATTGCATTTCTTTTTTTTGGATTATTTTTCTTTTAGCACCCACCTTGATGCTTGTGAGTTTCAAACTCAGGCCGTTGGTGTTATCACCCAATAACTTTACCATTGTACTACAATCATCACCCAATAACTTTATCATTATACTACAGTGACACCTGCATACCTCTTGTATTTCCATTACATGACTAAGCAAGTTTTCCAAGTCCTCCAACCGAAATTTTGGCCTCGTCTAACTTGGTTGGTTTTTCTTGGCTTTGTCTAGCTTTGTTGTTATTTTTTTGGCCTTCGTTAACTCAACGGACGTGTAATTTTTTTTATTCAAACCCTTTGTTAAAGTCATAAGTTCTGTGATCCGTACCCATATATAAATCTCAGGAGAAAATGGTTCCCTTCCTTTGTCGGGTATTAATGTTCCACTCATGTGTTTACATTCCCGTCAATTGAAAATTATTGTGGACCCTTTCCTTTTAGAGATCTTTTATCTAGACTACAACCAAGACTGGTACATGCATTCGAAATATTTTACCCTTGGATATGGATATAGAATAATCTTTACAGGGAATCATCACCTTTAAAGGGATTTACACTTTTTCCTAAAAGTTGGTTTTTTTCTTGGATGATCTGGTCAATCTCTCGTCAATCCAATATATGGCCCCACAGAAATGGCAGGCAATGTCCATTTTTCTAAGATAATACAATAGATAAGTCAAAGTTCTTTTTTATGATGCTTTGTGTACCCACATCGTCCTCTTCATCTAAAGGACCACACAATTTATTTGAACTATCGTGTCTGAACTTTTAGGAAGCAATTATTCTGTACATAGACAGAAATGCATACAGGCGATGCCAGATATACGTATAATCAAATCTAAGAGCACAAAACCAAGTAACAATTCAATAGAGAAGTTAGGTTTGTATATATATTGAACCCAAACCGCTGTCAACTGAACCCGCATATGCTCCTTACCAATCAAAGCGTTAGGTTGGCTGCTTGAACTCCCCATCTTCTTAACCTGCAGTTGGATGATATTCTTTTGGATCATGGATCTACGAACATGACAAAGTCCATAAAAATAGTCAATCGAATTCTTTCCAAGTTTTTCGGGACAATACCTTTACACGAATTCTTTAAATTAACACATACATATATTGTTGTGTTAGGAACTCTGTAAATGTAGATAAAATGTGTCAAGAGCATAATCGCCAATACCTCGGTGGAAACCACGAAAATATTAACATCTACATTTAAAAATGTAGATTAGTGCATGGTTAGTACTTCGTCCGAGGCCACATTTATTTGTTGTAGAGCTTCCTCTCGACAAAATGCTTGCTGGGAAAACATAATATTTTAAGGTTATTGGCAAGAAATTAGTGCAAACACTACGATACAGAGATACAACACAAATTCCATGAGTCTCATACATTTTCTCCCTGTAATGTTACTCCAAACTAAATTCATCCACTCGACTAATGCACTTGAGTCGTAGCAGACTATGTATAATGATTACTTATCACGTCAGATAGGCAATTAAATAATTCGACTAATGAAATGGAGAAACAATCTACCCATGTTCTCGAGAAATTCATTAGATAGTTGTACATCAAGTTAGCTCATGTGGTTCCTGCATTGTTGTAGTTCTCGACCTTCCCCTGCTTCTTTATGCCGTTGTAATTCTTTCTCACGACATGCTTTTTGAGCAGATGACAACCCTACAGAATCACATTGTCACATAACTATATTGCACATGGACATCAATTATATAATTAACAACACATATCTATATTATGAAAAAGAAAAATCATACTCCCTCCATTCCCAATATTGGGCGGAGAAGTGAGTTTCTCTTAGAATAGGATTTTTTTTTTGATTTCTTACATATCCATCCTCTTTCTTGTTTTACGCTTTGTACAATTTTCAACATTAGAAACATTAACTTAATTGTGGTGATAACTACCTATAATAATTAAGGGTAATATAAAAAAAAAAAAAAATCATTTTGGAATTGAAACTCCGCATATCTTATAGGACTATAAAATTTTAAAACTCTTCTTTTATAATAGGGACGGAGGGAGTACATTATATTAACACAGACTAATGAGACACGTGGATATTGGTGTTCCTCTATGACAAAACATGAATTAGAATGTTGTCTATGGTACCCATCTGTTTTGGGGTAAAAACTATTTCTGCTGGTTTTGGTAAATTTGAGTGTGTTGATGAGAAACGAATTTAGACTTAAACAAATACACTGCACGGGAGTACTTTAGATTTGAGAGATCAATCTATACAATCCTGGCCTAAACCAAGAAATGGCCGTTATAGTCTTGCTTCGGTCACAAAGTGAAGGAGAAGGGTTGGTCTTAGGGAGGGAAGCGAAGAAGGTATTGAGACCAGAATGGTTAATTCTGAAGGTGTGGCTATTTATAACTTGTATCAGAATGTGAAACTGGCTTGCGGAATGTAAGCTATCAGTTCTTTGGTGTTTTTATGGATACTGTGTTGTTGTTAACCAAAACTCTGTTGTCTGGTCGAAATAGGTACAAACCTATTTATACAAGTCATAATTGAACGCACCCGATCACGTAGGAAGTGAGAGTAGCTGAGTGATGGAGAAGTGGGGTAATGTGTAAATGCTAGAAACCACGTCCCCATTATGAAGGAAACGGGTTAGTTTACACCCACTACTTCTTGCCGCCACTAACTACTCGCTTTCCTGACACTTTCTTATAATGGGCGTGTTGCACGCCGCACGCTGTAAACCGCCAGACTAATACCCTGATGAGTATCCCCCAGTTTGTGACATGTTTGATGTCTCGAGTATTTTCTTGGAAAATATGTAGCAGATTGCTGAGTGGGTCTCGTATGCAAGACCTAGTTATTCTGATTAATTGTACGCCAGCTAGGTGGCGGATAGCCGTGTATGGCAAGTAAGTCGGGAGATTTTCCGCAGGAGAATGGCATGTGACGCTATTAGGTTAGTCTTGGTTGGTCACTTAAGACTTACCATAGGCCGATCAATTCCGTGGCGAATTTGCACGGCTAAGATTGTAATTCATGAGAGAAGGTGGCCGTTGATTATGGCCACATTCCGTTGGCACCTGGTGATGGCATAGTGGTGCGAATAGCGCCTGGCGTAGCCGCGGTCGTTATATCTTGGCATATTGGTGTTGAATCCAAATATGGCTTGGCAATATTGGTTCTAGTTGCCACATACAACTTAATGCCCTAGGCAGCATTATTTGGCATGGTTGGCGTAGCAACCTTACTTAAATTAGGGTTTGGCATGCCAAAACCCTAATTAGCGCGTGTGGCATGTGGCCGTGGCACAATGACATTCTTTGTGCAGATGGTGCCATGGCCGCGTCAAAGGAATTATTGCAAGGCCATAATGTGGGAACAACCACAGGCGCAAGGATAGCCATGGGTGGCCATAACATGGCGCCATTTTAGGGTTTCCTGGGTCCCGCATGGCTCGTGACATGTTGTGGGGCCAAAGTGACGTAATTTGGGCCACGACTGGAAATTAGGGTTTCGACTAATGCCGTTAAAGCAAAAGTCGTGCTTCTGATTAGAATACCCTGATTGAAGTCCGTTATGGCGTTGGCCACGAACAGAAAGTGGGTTAGCACGTAGCTGCGCCATTTGTTGCACATTGGCATGTTACTGCGGTGGAGTGGCACGTTTTGCATGCAGATTAACATGTTGGCATGGCATGGCACATTTGGCATGCCGATTAGCAATTGGCATGGTGGCCGTTTGGCATGGTTTGGTCTTTTTATGCGCGTGGCGGGTTTAGAACGACCTGATTGGTCAATAGAAAAGGGGCCGGCCAAACATAGGGCGTGGCCACATCTCTAGTGCGCGTGGCGCATTTAAAGCGACCTGATTGGCCGATAGGAAAGAGGGCCGGCAAGTATGGGCCCGACCACATCTCATGTGCATGTGGTGCATTTAAAGCGACCTGATTGGTCGATGGGAAATAGGAGGGCCGGCAAGCATGGGGGCGTGGCCATCTGCAGGTGGCGCCGGCTGGCCTATGGAACGGCCACACCTCCCTTTGTTGCTGCTCCTATTTTCCGCGGCTCCTCTTTTATTCCTTGTTTTCTGATTTTGGGTAGGACTTTGCACCTACTAATCCATGGCGGATCAATTTCCTAGTTTGCCTAGGTTTAGTTTCGACCAGCAGGGTCTGATATACTACGTAGGGAGCAAAAAACCTAATTTTTGCAAATTAATTAGGTTGATATTGAATATTGTGAATTATCACAAAATTAATTGGATTCTGTGTGTTGACACAGAGTTATCTATTTCCAGAGAGAAACATGCTTTCTGACTGAGTACTTTTATGCAAACCTCAACCTTGATACTTCGGGAAATTTGTGCTACTCAGCTACGAGTGAACACTAATTGTCATGTCATATCAATATTAAGGATTCAGCCATGGAACACAGCACAGAAAGTATTCAGTGAGTCCTATATTAATGAATAATACAGGTAGGGTGTCGAAATTTACAGAATATCTGGGATTGTTGCTACATGCACCATTCTGGATAAATTTCATGTAAACATATTGAATTGCTCAACTAATGCACAAATGAAGAGGTTGTGTACTCATCACTTCTACATGGCTCTGTCTCTTTGCAGAATGACAGCATAATAAATGCAGGGTTTTACAATTTTAGCCCTGAACTAAAAACCACCATCAACATTAAGTCCCCTGCTTAGCGCATAATAGTGGCACTGTTGCGGGGTAAGCATTAGATGGTGATAGACGAGAACAAACTGAAAAGGCGAGGCATGTTGGGATTACCAGGAAATCTTGATCGACCTTTGGCGGAAAATACGAGCGGCTAGTGATCTTTGTACTGGCGCGCTGCTAGCTTGGCCACGGAGCGTTGCAGGTTGAGCGGCTGGCCTGGCTACGGAGCGTTGCAGGTTGAGCGGCTGGCTTGGCCACGGAGCGTTGCAGGTTGAGCGGCTGACCTGGCCACGAAGTATTGCAGGTTGAGCGGCTGGTGTTCCTCGTGCTGGCGCGCTTCTAGCTTGGTCATGGAGGTTGGCGCCACGGGCCCTGCTGCCTTCTTTCGTGCATGGTCCAAAAGGAAAAACCTCCTATACTCGAATTCCAAAAGTTCTATGCATATAAAAGGGCGTGCTAACTTCCTCCCCTTTTATTATTCGCTCGTCTGCTTCTTGTGTTCGTTTGCAGCAGCTCGATCATAGGCGTGCCAATCGTCAGCGGCAAGGTAAGTTCATCTTGTCTTCATATTTTAGCTGTAAGTGTAATATCCACAAGTAGTTGATCAAACTTGTACATTTAGCTCGGTGTGAATGACTTTCTTTGTTAGCGGCGTCAACGGCAACAAAGCAATCTCCAATAGTTATAATCAGTAGTAAGGCGAGCCAAGAGAACTCAAGGTAGGTGCTCTTTTCTATTTTGCGCATGTAGCCACCCAACAGTACCATCGATCTTCTCCAGAATGTGTAATAAGGTTCTGACTCCAGAAGAATGAGCATCTAACCTCTCTAGTGGATTTCAAAATTTACCAAACTCCATTGAACTCCTGGGATGGATGAATGAAATATATACTCGGCAATGATCACGTCAGGGTTAATCTTGGAGAGTGTAGCTGCGTTGTTGATCCGTCCTTGACTTTAAGTTATTTGGTGTCTAGACTACTGAGCCGGTCTCTGGAAGGCTTATTCTTTCCTTTCTGATTGCGATGATGATATGTTGTGGATGCTTGTATGGTCAAAATCTTCCGGAGCCGTTGGGTGAAGTAGACGAGCTGAGGGGCGTTCCGTTGACGACGTGCTGCTATCAAGTCTTCAAGAACTTCGTGGACGGATACGTAATATCTCTGTGGCGTGCTTTTGGGAATATTTGATGCACGTGTACGGCTTCATTCTGAGAAATTCCTGCGGCACGTAAAGCATTGATAGTGCCGATGTTGACATCAGAAATAACCTGGTTGAGGGAAGTGAAGGCATCCCATGCTGGTAGTCCCCATGTGTAATTATCCTGAGCATATTTTCTCATGGAAGATGTGCTTCTACTGCATTCGCTGGTAAGGTGGTGACTGCGCTTAAACTTCTAAACCTGAAGGAGGCTTCAGTCCCCAAGTGTAGCCTACTTTGATTGTATCACCTTGAATCCACGCCTATGGTATTTGATACAAGCTTATTGTAGTCTCCTGGATGCTATGCTGGGATGCTTGGAACATCACATGGACGAAATATACTGGATAACGAAGAGGTAGAAGTGAGAGAGTTATGTTGTTAACCGTGGCTCCCCCTGTTTCTTCAATAAAAATGTTTTAGCCGTGTCTATGAAGTTATCTCATGAATCTTTGATTGTTGTCGGGGATGGACTGCGATGAGCATCCCCCAGTCGCACTTCTATTTAGTTATTGAAGTTGTTTTCTCTGAGTAGGCTTGGGATCCGTCGCGGCCTCGTAAAGTGTTGCAGGCGCCTTCCATACAGAGAGGTGAGGATATCCTTACGTTACACCTTTGAAGAGTAGATGACCTTGTCGTGGTTATGACTTTTTGGTTGACCGTGTTTTCTGGGCTTTGACAGTGAAGGGATTCCGTATAGAGCCTTAGTCCCCAAGTATGGTTTACATGTTTCTATCTTGTATGGCCGGTGGGTTGACCATGATAAAGATATCACCATCTTGCATCTGTACTGGTGACTCTATTACTTCTTCCATGTGAAACTAAAATATGGAGAAGTACGAATTACCTCTGTAGTGGTTGTTTCTATGGTGAAGCTCTGGCTCGTATCAACAAACGAGCAGCAAAGGTTCTTGGCAGCAGCTGTGATCAGAAGAGACTACATTGTCGTGGGAACAAAGTAGGTTGGCTGGAATTGCATGGGCGTCCATGGAAGCAAAGGGATTGGCTGGATGTGTAAGCGAGTAAAACTGTCCACGACCATGAGCTTTTGCGGGATGGGACAAAAGTGGCCACAACTATGAACCTTGGCTGGTTGCAATCACGATCCTTGACAGGGAGGAGTGTGTCGGATACGGCACGATCCTTGGCAGGAAGGAGTGGCGGCTACGGCACGATCCTTGGCAGGAAGGAGTGGTGGCTACGTGCACGAACCTTGGCAGGAAGGAGTGGCGGCTATGGCACGAACCTTGGCAGGACGAAGTGGCGGATACGACAGGATCCTTGGAAGGAGGGAGTGGCAGCTACGGGGGCGAACCTTGGCAGGAGGGAGTGGAAGCTACGACACGATCCTTGGCAGGAAGGAGTGGCGGCTACGGGCACGAACCTTGGCAGGAGGGAGTGGCTCGGACATTATGGCCCAAAAGAAGGATTCCTCCTTTTAATATAACTCATGTCCATGAGGTTGTTTCTTCTTATCCTTCTCTTTTCTTATTTCGACGAAGTAGATCTTCCGTGATTCTCTGCGTGCGACAGCTTGCCTATTGTTGCTTGCATGCGACCTTGGTGTATTGACTTGATGAAAATTTCATATTCGTGTCTTCTTGCCAAAACGGCCGCAAAATCTTCGTACGCTATTGGAATGAGGTGATTGACCTCTCATTCTTTTGCTAATAGGAAAATCTAACTTTTGCAAAAAAGAATTTATTCATTCGGAGTCCGTTTGGTGGGTGAAAAGTACCTGACACCGAGAATTCAGAACTTTCCAGGAAGAATTATGTGGGTTTTTCAGCTGTCACGTAGTCGAGAGTTTCGGCTTCTATTTGTAGCTCATTCATAGGATTGATGTGCGCTTTTAGTATGTTGTAGAAGACTTCCATACGAATCGTTTGGTATATGTATCACTCTAAGATTCTTCACCAATTAGCACCAGTTTTAATTCTTCCGGAGGGCAGTGTATAAACATTTCTGACGGAGTTCTTGCAAAACGACTCGTAACCTTTCTAAACCACATGCCATGTCCGTGGGTGACGCTGCTGATGAGGTGTCTCTCTTTGTGAGTTATCTGTTGATGTGTTAGTACCAGCAGTATACTTGGAAATCGAGGGCTTCAATTTTGGATCTCTTGACGTAGTCATCGAGATGCCTGTTATTTTGCTGGAACATCCGGTGTAGGTTCTTCAGGTAGGCAATTTGGAGAACTGTTCAGCATTACCCGCTTCCATGGGCAAAGGAAATATGGGAAACGTGGATACTTTTGGTGCAGCAACTTCTCGAATCTTCCTTTGCGTGAAGTTATCTCGGCTGCGGATTCTTTCCTGAAATGATGGTGCGGGCACCGTTATCTTCTTGAGGCTGCTCTCTTGACGTGTCATCTCCAGTAGATATGAATATGTCCCGGGATTGCTCTTGCTTGGGTCAGCATAATAGGCGAACCCCTATGAATGATTTGAAGATGTGTCAAGCCTCCTTTATTATTGTAGATGTACGAATTCCCAGAATTGCACCATGGTCTGGATTTATACATTTTGCTGATGAAGTGATAGCGGATACTCCTGACCATAAAATGGTAGTAGTGGTGGAATAGAGATAGACCCTCGCTTTCGTGATCTCTGCAAGTGCCTTTCTAGGACTCCACTGGTGTTGAGATTTGTTGTCGACTATCTCCAAACTGAAACAACGGCTATGCAAATCTTTCCTTTAATCTCCCTGAGTGTGGACCCTGGAGACATTTATATCGGTGATAAATTTGAGGCGTTTCCGGCTTGCTCCATATAACACTTATGGTGTTGCAGATGTGGCTGCTCCATTCGGACCTCGAGAGAAGCCATCGTGCCTTCTTAAGTAGTAATAACGTCTTCATGTGTCTTCACGCGGCTTTATGGTCCTTTCATCTGGGAGATTTATTGTTGCTCAGCTATCCAAGGCATTTCCAGTAGCATTGCTTGAAATAGCATTTTTATGAAGCTTCTTAGCGAACGGAACACCGGAATTGAAATTGGTTGTTGAACCTAAATTGAGTTTAATGATTGAATTGGATCTAAGATCCACCCTTTTGAAATTGAGAAAAATAGAATGAATCCTGAGAAACTGATTTGCAACCGAGAGATTAATCTCCATTGTGGTCACCAGTTGTTTTGGGGTAAAAACTGTTTCTGCTGGTTTTGGTAAATTTGGGTGTGTTGATGAGAAACGAATTTAGACCTAAACAAATGCACTGCACGGGAGTACTTTAGATTCGAGAGATCAATCTATACAATCCTGGCCTAAACCAAGAAATGGCCGTTCCAGTCTTGTTTCGGTCACAAAGTGAAGGAGAAGGGTTGGTCTTAGGGAGGGAAGCGAAGATGGTGTTGAGACCAGAATGGTTAATTCTGAAGGGAGTGGCTATTTATGACTTGTATAAGAATGTGAAACTGGCTTGCGGAATGTAAGCTATCAGTTCTTTGGTGTTTTTATGGATACTGTGTTGTTGTTAACCAAAACTCTGTTGTCTGGTCGAAATAGGTAGAAACCTATTTAAACAAGTCATAATTGAATACACCCTGATCTCGTAGGAAGTGGGAGTAGCCGAGTGATGGAGAAGTGGGGTAATGTGTAAATGCTAGAAACCACGTCCCCACTATGAAGGAAACGGGTTAGTTTACACCCACTACTTCTTGCCGCCACTATCTACCCACTTTCCTGACACTTTCTTATAATGGGCGTGTTGCACGCAGCACGCTGTAAACCGCCAGACCAATACCCTGATGAGTATCCCCCAATTTGTGACATGTTTGATGTCTCGAGTATTTTTGTGGAAAATATGTAGCAGATTGCTGAGTGGGTCTCGTATGCAAGACCTAGTTATTTTAATTAATTGTATGCCAGCTAGGTGGCGGATAGCCATGTGTGGCAAGTAAGTCAGGAGACTTTCCGCAGGAGAATGGCGTGTGACGCTATTAGGTTAGTCTTGGTTGGTCACTTAAGACTTACCATATGCCGATCAATTCCGTGGCGAATTTGGACGGCTGAGATTGTAATTCATGAGAGAAGGCGGCCGTTGATTATGGCCACATTCCGTTGGCACCTGGTGATGGCATAGTGGCGCGAATAGCGCCTGGCGTAGCCGCGGTCGTTATATCTTGGCATATTGGTGTTGAATCCAAATATGGCTTGGCAATATTGGCTCTAGTTGCCACATCAAACTTAATGCCCTAGGCAGCATTATTTGGCATGGTTGGCGTAGCAACCTTACTTAAATTAGGGTTTGGCATGCCAAAACCCTAATTAGCGCGTGTGGCATGTGGCCGTGGCACAGTGACATTCTTTGTGCAGATGGTGCCATGGCCGCGTCAAAGGAATTATTGCAAGGCCATAATGTGGGAACGACCACAGGCGCAAGGATAGCCATGGGTGGCCATAGCATGGCGTCATTTTTAGGGTTTCCTGGGTCCCGCATGGCTCGTGACATGTTGTGGGGCCAAAGTAACGTAATTTGGGCCACGACTGGAAATTAGGGTTTCGACTAATGCCGCTAAAGCAAAAGTCGTGCTTCTGATTAGAATACCCTGATTGAAGTCCGTTATGGCGTTGGTCGCGAACAGAAAGTGGGTTAGCACATAGCTGCGCCATTTGTTACACATTGGCATGTTACTGCGGCGGAGTGGCACGTTTTGCATGCAGATTAGCATGTTGGCGTGGCGTGGCACGTTTGGCATGCCGATTAGCATGTTGGCGTGGCATAACACGTTTGGCATGCCGATTTGCAATTGGCATGGTGGTCGTTTGGCATGGTTTGGTCTTTTTATGCGCGTGGCTGGTTTCGAACGACCTGATTGGTCAATAGAAAAGGGGCCGGCCAAACATAGGGCGTGGCCACATCTTTAGTGCGCGTGGCACATTTAAAGCGACCTGATTGGCCGATAGGAAAGAGGGCCGGCAAGTATGGGCCCGGCCACATCTCATGTGCATGTGGCGCATTTAAAGCGACCTGATTTGTCGATGGGAAAGAGGAGGGTCGGCAAGCATGGGGGCGTGGCCATCTGCAGGTGGCGTCGGCTGGCCTATGGCACGACCACACCTCCCTTTGTTGCTGCTCCTATTTTCCGCGGCTCCTCTTTTATTCCTTGTTTTCTGATTTTAGGTAGGACTTTGCACCTACTAATCCATAGCGGATCAATTGCCTAGTTTGCCTAGGTTTAGTTTCGACCAGCAGGGTCTGATATACTGCGTAGGGAGCAAAAAACCTAATTTTTGCAAATTAATTAGGTTGATATTGAATATTGTAAAATATCACAAAATTGATTGGATTCTGCGTGTTGACACAGAGTTATCTATTGCCAGAGAGCAGCATGCTTTCTGACTGAGTACTTTTATGCAAACCTCAACCTTGATACTTCGGGAAATTTGTGCTACTCAGCTGCGAGTGAACACTAATTGTCATGTCATATCAATATTAAGGGTTCATCCGTGGAACACAGCACAGAAAGTATTCAGTGAGTCCTATATTAATGAATAATACAGGCAGGGTGTCGAAATTTACAGAATATCTGGGATTGTTGCTACATGCACCATTCTGGATAAATTTCATGTAAACATATTGAATTGCTCAATTAATGCGCAAATGAAGAGGTTGTGTACTCATCACTTTTACATGGCTCTGTCTCTTTGCAGAATGACAGCATAATAAATGCAGGGTTTTACAATTTTAGCCCTGAACTAAAAACCACCATCAACACCATCACTCCCAGCATGTCATTAATTGTATTCCCACTCGCGATGTTTTCGTTGTCATCATTCATTCATGGCATTTATGCTATAATAATCAGGAGCAAAGCAGCATAGATACCTAAGAAATAAAATAGACAGAAAAAACACATGTACGTAGGTGGATGATTCATGTACATCAAACTTGGTAGAAACGGAGGCTAGAGAGTCCTTTCTCAAGTCCACGGAGTTGGTAGGTTAATCCATATATGAGTACAGTACATGTAATTTTTCCCAAGAATTTTTTGGATTATGGTTTCAAATCATTATAAGCAGCATGTTTATTTTTTCGTTATTAGTTCATGTATCTAACTCTAACAAGCATGCTTTCCGTATATACAATAACACATAGATTTAGTAGGGAATTCAAAGAGATACTCAGCAAAAAGTACATGAGATCTAATTCCAGGAAATAATCCTAGCTTTAAGAGAGTAGGAGGGTAACATTTGGACGCGTCAATTGCGAAGAAGGTAAAATTGGGACGTGTCAACTATGATAACTTTTAGGATGATTAGTCTCGAACTTGTTGACTGCAAGAACTCTTTATCAAAATTACTCTAGTCATTGATGGGAAGGTTTGAAATAGAGCATCTTGGTGCATGAGCGAGGCAAGAAGAAGACCGCAGCCATGCTCTTCACTCCTCCGATCATCTACTCGTTTAATTTCTCCCAAAAGTGGTCTCCACAAATCTCCTTTAAATCCACTGGTGATGGCTCAAAGACTCAATCTGGTTCGGTAACATATTATATGGTTATTGCCTTGCGAAATCTAGGCATGCAAGTTCAAGTCAAAAAAGTTTAGTCAACCGAAACATAGCTGGAACTTCTTTCTACACCACCAAAGAACTTCAAAATCAACACTTAAACTAAATTCCCTAGCGAACCTAAATAAATTTTCAGAAACACAGGTGGGTGAACCAATCAGAAACAATCCATACGAACTGAAATGACACAACAACATACCATGCATAGATCCAAATGAGCAGATTTAGCTCAGGGACCTATTACTCAGCTACATTGAGTAATAAAAGGGCGATGTAGTACCGGAGACTCTCACATGGTTTATGGGGTACCATCCCCAGAATCATGGAATGTAAGGTTTTAGCCTACAAAACCAACCCAAGTAAGAATGCCATCTGTGGGAGTCGAACCCACAACCACATGGTTGAAGACCATGTGCTCTTTCATTTGAGCCAAGACAGCAGATATCATTTCCAAAGTAAGTGGGATACAAATAAAGCAATACAAAGTAGATTGAGCACGTTTATATTACCCATTTCAAGACCATAGTGCAACTCTTGTTGCACTTCAAATGTCCTGGAACTATTGAATTGATAAAGATTAGAATCAAGCCAAGAACATATGCTTACAGATAAATAAGCAAATCAAATCAAATTACAATAATTTAACACCTTAATTTTCAATATCCTTAAAGCTCAACTTGTTGAACAACAATCCCATTAGTACGGTATGGTGGTCAATGAAGATAGTGCAGTTTTAGTCAAAAAATAAAAGACAACTAAATCTATGCAAAAATTTACCAATACAGTAATTAACATAGCGTTATTAGTAAACAAAATTACTTAGCAAAACGTACCTGGAAATTGCGTGAAAGAAAAACAACAAAGGATTTACGTGTTTCATCTTTGCAAACTTTGAAATAGTTCAGAGAAAAATTGCAATTTGTTCAGCGCTAGTACAGGAGTGCATAATCCTTTGGATCTCTCTTTTTCAGAAATAGCAATCTACTAATCTACATATTCAGGTCGCCTTGTGTCAGAAAAGAAGGAATGCTCCTATAAATTCCTACTCAGAAAGTAATGCATTAGTGTGCATACCAAATATTAGCACATATAAACATTAGCAGATAATAAGAGTGTAAAAAGAAATAAACAACAATTAGTCGCAAATTCTAAGGCAGTAGCGCAACAGATTCATCTGAGAATGAGAGATTACTACCGGAATTGCGTGATATTCTGGGACATTTTGATCATGTAGTTGTGTAAATTTGTGCAGTGGGTATAAGTGTCACCGATATACCTACTCTATATATCAGATAAAGCCAAAACTAAAAAGGAACACATAAGAAGAACATGCTTTCATATGCAGTTATTTCTAGCAAAGTTAAAACCATTCAAGATAAACCAACCTTTCAAAGTAAAATCTGGGCAGTGAATCAACCTTGCTGGCATCTCCTAGATGGATTTTTTAAGACACCGGTGATGATATTTTAATTTCTCAGAAGTATCAGTTGACAAAATGATCAAAATAGACGTCTCACTCAGTTTTACACCTTTGTAATGACAGCATGTAAGTGCTTCAAGCTGTGATGGTGCCAAGTGACACTCAGTTGTACACCTTGTAAGTGCTCCAAGCTGTAGATGGTGCCAAGTGACCCTTTTTCGATATTGTTGCTACAATAAAAACAGTTAGTCGTCGTTAGAGTGGTATATGATTGCAAACGTATTTATTTTCAGCTAGGTTGGAAATAAAAATGTACATATATATATATAATTATCCTACACCAGCCAATTGCCAAATTATAGTGTTTAATCTGGATAACCTTTCAAGTCTCTGTCTAAGTGTCTCTATCAAGATGAAACCAAAATAGTATATTCACTAAAGTTAAACAAATAGAAAGGAGAAATGGGTACTACTCGAGAATATCTTACCTTTATATACCAAAAGGTCCTCCAGAACAGATCCAAGCAAAAAGTTCAGATAGCCAAATTTTCATAATCTGAAAAATAACAAAATACAACCACCCCAAAATTTCAACCATAAGATTATTGAATCAGTTGGGCTATCTTGGCGATTGCGTATGGTCAGTTAAAATACAACAAATAAGATTGAAGAAATTGATAGAAACCCCTAAATTCATGCATGAAGCAACAGAAAAAGAAATGGTTTTCTCCCGAATTGTTACCTAATTAAATTTACTTTAGATCGCCTAAGAGACTTGACAGGAAGGTTGATAAGTATATCTTCTACTGATATCGTGAAAAAGAGAGCATCGGTTTGCGGCTTTTATCTTTCGGAGTTGTTGTCAGACTCCGCATCTTGATGGGGGCGCAATCTAATTTCACCCTTAAGGTTAGGAAAAGTTCCCGAGTAGCCATGCATGCCAGCGTCCTTCTGTATAAAGGACAACAGAATCCAATATAGAACAATGGTTAGGTATCAGTATAGAGGACGGTAAAAAAATTATAGCAAATCAAATCTTTTTCTTTTTCAATTTTGTTATGTTTCTTTATATTAGTTGGTGTTCAAGGATAAGGGATAGTAGATTATACAACTGTAATGAAACATGGGATGATCTTTCATGTTTGAGGGATTTCGAAAAACAAAAATGTCTGATCCAGAGTTATTGCACCTAAGTCGAGTTCAAATCATACTGTGAAAGCACACAACTAATACCAAAATAAATAAATTAAAAGCTTAATACAAAATAAATTACTCCCATGCATGCATCTCCTTGATATCCTACTATAATTAAGGTCTCTCGCATCTCCTTAGTATGGACTAAAATCTAAACATTTTAGCACTGGGGCGAGTAAAATTTCATGTGAGATCCAAATATTATTAGGAGCATTTCATAATGATGTCTTACTACTTGCACCAAAGTCCAAAGATGAAAGAAGAAAACACAACATTTAGTCCAAAGATGAAAGAAGAAAACACAACATTTAACCTAGTAAAGTTATCGTCTTGATGTGGAGGAAGCCGGACTCATAGGCTCATAGCTACCGGCTCAGTTTATTTTGATGACCGAGTTGGAGCTGATAGAACTTTTACTATCGGCTATATCATTCACTGCCGAAGTTAAGAGACTGTGATAGTTTCATGTTGCTCCAGTAGCTTTTAGGATATCAATGTTAAGAGATAGGTTGGGCCCAGCAAAAAAATTGGTGGAGGCAACCATGCCTGAAACAATCTATACTTTCTTTTAAAAGGTATAACTCGCAGTACCATTTCATCCCTTCTTGTACTATCTCACGACAACTGTGCAGAAAAATACTACAACCTATCACACATAAGGTTAAATTTGACGCTACCTTACAGAAACACCTAACCTCAAGAGGTAATTAAGATTCATTATTACCCAGACATAAGGTAACTACTTTCATCAACTGTTACCAACTAATAAACTTCCACTGAGTCACTGACTGTGGCTCGGAGTCTCAATCTACTCAACCACTAATTGATACTAATATTATCTCAAAAATAATCCCAAGGCACTAAGATTTAGAATCAGACAAATTACAGTTTGTTAGAAGACTAACCATACTTAGGTGAGTATGCTAAGGAACCGTTCTCGTTTCCAGTTGTTTGCAAGATATGAATATATCTGTGGCGCCTATATTTCAACAATTTCATGAACAAATGACAGCTTTATCCCCACATAACTGTGATCAGATTGTAATTCTGTACTCCATTGATCTACTGGCGATGGGCTTGAAGATATGGATTGACATGAGTCTAGCATTAGCTCGTGATATTGACTGATCTCTCTTGCTTACTTTAATTTGTCGGTCAAGCTGGTATCACCCTACCTATCGCTGTCCAAAGGAAAGTAAAATTCGCAAGTGTAAACACGATGCTGATTAATATAATGATACAACGAAGTTCTTGCAAAAAAGAACCAATAAATTGTATCAACCGATTGGTATAAACCTGAGAAAGTTATTAGAAAAAGATACCCGAGAAAAGCATGCAGTTAAGATTTTAAAATATATATATATGAAATTACTTTTGCTTTCTCTTAATTACCCCTTCCTTCCATAATACCCACGTTATGATAAACTCCAACGATGCCTTTTCAGAACCTTGATCCGCTCAACTACTTATCAAAAAGTTTTTTTTTTTTCTTGCTAGAGTACTGACAACGTAAATCAAAGTTCATGAGAAGGCTGATTATATATAGATGAGTATCCCCGTAAGTCATCCAATCAGGTGAGTATGTTATGAATCATTCCATTGTCGAGCACCCAACTTTCAACAACTTCACGAACAAATGGCAGACTACTATATTGATCCGATGACGATGACCTTAGTGACATGGGTCTAGCATTAGTGAGCTTGACTGATTTTGCCTCCACAAATTAATCCACGGGTAAATGGTTGTCTCTCCTTTATTAATTATTCTTTGTTTGATTTTGCATCCACCTTCATACGATCTGCAAGTACAGATATAGTACCAATTGACATGTAAATACGGTTGAAAGGAAGCAGTAGAGCTGTAAATTTTAGTTGTGTCAACCCAAGTAAGAGCATGTAAATCCATCAATTTGAGTAACTTCAAGACAAGATTAGAGCCTTAGATAATCTGAACTTTCACCAAATATGTAATAAAGTATCTAGACCTGCATAATTTGTTGCGCCGATGCAATCTCTACACGAAATATAAACAACAAATCAAAACCTATTCTAAGCCCTAGTCTTTGGACACTTGATCAATATGTTAATAGTTGCAGTACCTAATTAAGCTTCATACCTAGTTAGGCATTGTTTGTGTATGCCTAAAAAAATAATTATAGATGAAAAATCTTCTTTGAGAAATAGAAAACAGCCCCAATAAATCCAATGCAGTAAACTACAACCTCATACAGTGCACATCATGATTAGAATTTATTAAAATAAAATAAAAAATCAAACCATGATTAGAATTTATAATTAGCTAATTCATGGTTAAACCATGATATTATCCTCTAAGCATGAGAAGATTGATATTGCCAGCAGAAAAAAAACCAAGAAAAGTTAAAACAAAATTTAACTTCGAACCTGTTCACATTTCTTTCTCTAGAACCAAAAATTGAATAGCGGATCCAAGATTCATTAATTCATCAATTCACACATTCTCGAGCAAAGATTTTCCTCGTAGCTGCAGTAAATTAGTTGATAAGGGCTTAGCACAACAATTACCGTTAACCCTGATTGCTAAGCTCCATAAACGCATTGGCAGAGCATAAAAAAGTTGGTAACTTAACGCACACCTTTGGGATATTGGATTCATGACTATCTGGACCTCCTTAGATTTATTCCAAGCATATGCTTAGTTATTGCTTTGTAGGGATCTCTGAGTTTTAATTATCCCCAGCTAGGTTTCTAATTTCCACCAGAACTTGTGTCTTTATTTCAACCTAGAGACAAACCTTCACTTCAATGCTCCTCTCCTTCTTCTTTGTTAAAACCATAAAAGATCGACCCTGACCAAAATATAATGGTAATACCAAGCTTCATTAGAAGATAATCTTATCACGTGTAAGAACATTTTCAAATACAAAAAAAACAAAAAAGTTGAGGAAATACAACTAAGAGAATGCACCACTTCCTTGCGTGTTTGGGATCAGCTTATGCAATCTCAGCAAGTTTTTTTGTTAGCCATTGTTAATAATATAACATAAATCCACAGCGTAAAGCGGAAGTTGTCCACGGGTAGCAGATGTCCACTTCATTAGTAATCAATAGAACTGATGCAAGCCTATCATAAAATAAAGTATCCGTTTAAGCCAAATACATACATATATGCACAGCCAAAAAATACAATTTAGTGATAAAACTAACATTCTAGTGCGGAAGAAAAACTGAAGAAGACATTAACGGAAGTCGTTTACCTTTATGTGATTGTGATCATCTGAGCTCAGGTTGACTTGAAGTTCTATTGCAAACTTATACCGCTTGCTGCAAAGATTACAACGCAGGGACTTTTGGAATTCTTAACTTTACTTTGAATTTGCTGCTCACGGTAAACTACCAGCTGGATTTTCATCGAGTACACAAAGCAGACAGTAGAAGCCACCTGGTAATTAAAAGTGTAGCAAATTTTTTTAGACCATCTAATCTGAATGTTGCCCTCTTATAGCATTCCAATTTAATCTTTTTTAAATTAAGTCATTGATATTATCAAAATCCAGATTTATAGAGAGACTTCTCTGTTGAATCTTCTAAAGGCTCCATATACAATTTACCTATCATTATTTCATCATAACTCAAAACCTCAAACATATAAAATCCAATCGTTTTACAATCAACTTGAGCTTCAAGCTCCATAAAGGAACTGCTCCAGAATACAAAGGGGAAATCAGTTACCTCCAGTAAACTGGGATCAAGATGGTGACTGAAAGCATCAGAACTACATCCTCCTTAATTTGTCATCTCTATTGCATCCTATACAAACTAAACTACAATCAAATTAACAATACTTAACAATGAAAATTTCTCAAACATGCAGCGAAGTTCAATATATACTAATTACAATCCCAATAATAGGGCTTTTAAATCTATCACTGCTGTTAAAAAGAGTAACTTTGAAGCAAATAGAGAGACAGTAAACACATATATGACTGAACATGATTAGTGAGTTACATTCTCTAAACTCTTCACTGTAATAAAAATAATCTTCACCTGGATCATAGTGGTGAGTTAAAGAGGCATAAGGATGTGAAGCGTAGCACTCTCTCGTGCATTGAACTGATGTTGTGTGGCTTTAGATGCAATTTCCAAAACTGAGCCATTATCCACTACAAATAGGTGAATTAGAGGGCATAGAGCATGCAAATTATTCTAATTCAATGCAATTAACAAATATTTGAGAGAGCAAGACATAGAAATTCGAGTTATATACAATTTAGAAAATTGTCTTAAATGCAGAGACAGATTGACTCTAGTAGATTGTCACTTAATAAAGCCAAATAGAACACCTTTCCTGTAATATTGGGGATGAAAACACAAACGGTTAATGGAATGGCTTCGGACAACAGAGTACTATAGAATGATACAAACTCGAATGAGACAACTAATATAAAATTGCTTACGTACATTTTTAATAAGCAGCCTAGTTGCATCTCAAATCAAATTTTCCTCTTGGTCAAGTACCAAACAGGTATAAGCCTTTACATAATACTCCAGGTCCCTCATTCTTAACTGTTTTGTTAAATCCCTTAATAAGAGAAATAAATCAACAATCAAAATTTATTAAGAAATAGAACCGGCAGTTTGATAAGAAGATTGTCACTTATGTATAAACAATCAATAATGTATTTAGATGAAAAAAATTTCTTTGAAGATGGGGCTAAGATTGAACCTTCACAATTCGGCATATAATCTCTCTTTCACAATTGAGGGTTTCCACTTTCCACATGTTTACCTTGTTCTTCCCTCCCTCTGCATTGTCTTCCGACATGACAACATAAAGCAAAAACAAATCAGCATATATCAATCAAGAAGAAAAAAATAAAAAAATAAATCAGATTTAAAATTTCTAGGGTTACCTCTGCATCGTCCTTTCGATTAAATAAACCTTTCCTTACGGATTTTTATGATACAATAGATCAACTGCAGGATCTAAAACCTCAGAAACAAAAACAGATTTTCAAAACTCTTGAGTTTCTGCGCGACAGAGGAGCAGAACCGTAGCAGCAGAAAGGGAGAAAAAGGTTTTATGCGAAACAACCGAGCATCACCCCGCCCACACCCACGTAACAATTCTGAAATTTCGTGGCCGTCGCCCGAAAAAGTCCATCCGGATGATTCCGACCGCAAGATGACACTCCCTGATGAATCCTGTCCGCTTAATGACTCTCATATCTCAAAGTCAAAGTACACCTTTTTTTATAACACTGATGTTTTTAATTTTATTAATTGAATATTTCTAATACCATTATTTTTAGTAATTTACTATTTTTATTGCCGATTTTTCTCAGATTTTGATCCCAATTTTTTTTGATAGGAAATACCAATTAGTCCTAAGAATAATATATTAGAGTTGGTTTTGTCCAGTTGACCCAGTCAACTGTCTGTTTGGTCTTTTTTTTAAATATATATATAGTTGTTTGGTCCTAGCATGGACAATACTCACACGGGATGACGTCATGGATGATGTAATTTTCTTTTTGAAAAGACGAGGGTACCCAAATACACCACAATCTTTTTGTTTTCAACATATAAGTCCTCTTCCCGAAAGTGATCATCTATGGACAAAGTCGAGACAATACAACAAATCGGTATTTACACTTTGTGTGATTATCTATGGATACGAGATCGAGACAATACGACTACCAAAGTGTAATACTTGATAATAGGTTTGGACTTAACCAAACTCTATAGGATCACTATCAAGTATATCAGAGTTAACTTTTGTGCAATATACTTTAATTAAATTATATAAACAAATATAATTGCGGGAAAAAAAAAAGTAAATCACACAACAATATTTTGTTAACGAGGAAAACTGCAAGTGCAGAAAAACCCCGGAACCTAGTACAAAATTGAATACTCTCATAATTAAGCCGCTATACAAAATCTACACCAACTTCAAAAATTGAGACCAAGCAACTACCCCTAGTTCACTTAGTTTCCTCAGTATCCCTGCGCTTCCGACTTCGAAGGTCACACATTGGTACAATTCCTTTGGATCGTGTTCCAAACAGTAAATGAACAACAAATATGTTTGGTAACAACTCTATTGATTATTTCAAGATAAAGATATCTTAAGTCATACGCAAAGACTCTTCCATTTAATCTAATAAACTCCTTTGCCTGATTAGATCAATCTATCCAACAACTACAAAGTAGTTAAGTTTAGATTCGCACTCAATCAAAATAAATCTCAAGGAGATATATTGAGAATGCCGATCCCACACAACTAATCAATCGAATAAATCCGATTCTAGTTGGATCCCAGCCGATCAAGGTTTGTGCACACACAAAGATATGAGAACTAATAAGAAATCTTTTTCGTCTTCAAATCTTCTTTAATCTTCAATAAAAACCTGCACAACACCACTTGAATCTCTTGTGATAAATCACACACAGAACGGAGTCTGTTAACAATGAATTATCACAAGATGTCTTTAGATCTACAAACAATTCTAAAGATCCCGTCGATACTTCGATCTAATTTGAGTGAATCTTATATCAGAAGAGAAGATTCTCAAGAATAAACATACTAGGTGCAATCAAAGTTTCAACAACAGTTAGTCAATCAAATCAATCGAAAACTAATAACACTACAATTATCTAGTTTCCCACTAATGGTACTCGTAGAGCTTCTTGATCCCACAAAAGTCTTTAAACGAGCGGTCGTAAGAGATTTCACCAATTTATAATACTTTCCTCTCCGATTAGACGGCTCCACCAGAAACAACAAGAATTGAAGTTTGCATGGCTCTTAGGATCGTTTCCTAGAAATGCAAACTTAGGTATTTATAGACCAAGGATGTTTGGACACCAAGGAATTTCAAAAACCGAAAATATTCTCAAGATATGTAATGAATGCAAAAATCGGTTTTCCTAATTCCAATAAATGCTTGTCAAAAATTTCAGAAATCTCTTAGTAGAAAATCTCCAATTAGTAAATACACATTACTAATTTTTATTCTCTAGAGATATGCATTTAATTGCTGGTAATTAAAGCATACAAAATCAAAAACCTTAATTAAAAGATTCTCAGATCTCCTTGAGTACTAAGGAATATCTTTGAACAATAAATGATAAGAGTTATTGTACGTGTTCAAAGTATGTTGACATCTCTTCATTGTAAATCCTTATTCTTACTTACATGGATTTATATTCTTGGAATCTGTTATACCGCACTTCCAAACAAGTTTAGAATTGGTTGACCTGTATTCCAAGATAACTATGTGATTGATCAAATATCAAATCACATACACGGGATCAATCGGTTCTACCAATCACTAGGATCGTTTATACCTGAATATGGAAATACTTGTGATCGGTCACACAAGTTACCAGGACAGGTTACCATATTCCATGGTATTGCTTGTGATCGGTCACACCAGTTACCAGGATCGGTTACACCAATTACCAGAACCGGTTACCAATTACAAGAATCGATTACACAATACACCGTGATCGGTCACACCAGTTACTAGGTATGGTCACACCATTTACTAGGTATTGTCACACCAATTACAACTATCAATCATACCATCTTATGGTGATTACTTAGGATCGGTTATACCAATTACTAAAAACTAGTCATACCAAATCATAACTCGAGCACTGTGATTAGTTATACCAAGATACATAACAAATTTACGATCGGTTCTACCATCTCACACATATTGGTAATCCAAAGATTTGCAAAGAATAGCCGTACCAATAAGCCCAATGATTTCCCTTTCGATTCATAAAACAAGTTCATGAATGTACTTCCTTTAAACAAATGTAAAACATTGTTTCCTAAGATGAAATCTTCACCATAACCCATTCACATAATCATAATAGTATATACAAGATTATGTCGATGTCATATCTATGAAGTTTAAAAGATAAGCGTTATACTTCGTAGTCTAATTCCTTAATACTATGATCATACAAATATGACTATGTCATATCACTAGAGTATCATACAATATGTACAGTATATAAAGATTCGCAGTTATGTTTTAATTATAGCACGACTTGAAAGATACGTTAGGAATGAAATAATTCAAGTCAATATTACTAACCTCAAGAGGAAGGATGATGTCGTCGTCGTAGTTAGCTTCTTTTTTATATTATTTAGGTCTTCAAAGTAATACTTGTATGTCTCAACATTCCTAGACTTTCTAGTCTAACCTAAACGAAGTTGACTCTAGTATATAATCAAGCGACTTTAGATGAGTTTTGACACACTAAAATATGACAACCAAACTTGACATACCAACGCTTCGTGAGTTCAACTGAGATATGCTCTAACAATCTCCCCCTTTGTAAATTTTAGTGACAAAACTCTTATTACATATGGATAAACAAATTACATAAGAATTCATTTTACATACGCTTGATTCCAAGTTTCAACAACACAATAACCTGCATATATTCAATCAATAAATGTCGTTGTTGACATTTGAATAACAAAAGCTTTTACCCCCCCCTAAAGGTAACCTAGGTAAATATTCAATCCGAACATCTTTGTTATTCTCCTTTTTGTAGTCAGAATACTACAACAACAATATGATATGTTTCTCCCCCTTAGTCAATGCTTTACTCTTTCGTTAGATATAACGTTTAAGCACATTTTTCCTTTCATTAGTCATTGCAAATCACTTGGTTACTCCATATATTTCTCTCCCTTTTTGTCACAAAATGACAAAGGTTCAAGCAAATAAAGGAAAAACCGGAAGAATCTTACAAATCTAAAAGACTTGTAAATAACCTATAAGAGTTAAGCACGAAGGTTTCACATACCACTTTAGATAACCAATATTAAAACCGAAATTACAAGTAATTTAGTTTTAATATGTTATCAAGGAAACAATTGCCCGAAGCAATTTTCCCTAATAGTTTAACAGTTCGACTAAGAAACTTAATTCCCTTGTTAAACCGGCTGCGTATGTACAACCGCTTGTTTCGATAAGACCAAAATAAAGATAAGAATTAACTTTACTTTTCTCCCCAGGCTCTAATTATTCAGACAATAACTTAGACCTTTCTCTTTAGACAAGACAAACACTAGGTTAGTTAACTAGTTTTTCTTGTCAAGGCATTCGATTAGACTTGAATAATCGAATCCTTCAATTTGATAAGTTTAACTAAGATCAGAATTAACTTAGTTTCTCTTATCCGTAATTGATTTGGACTAAACAAATGGTCCCGTATTTTGTTAAACCATAAACAATGCAGACAAACCAAAATAAATTGACTTGCACAATTATTTTCTTAACCGGAAGCAATTGAAACAATCATAGACACTATAGCACCGCAATTGCACCGAATTTTGTTAAGCAAAAACACTTGATACCCAACAATAAAGAAGATACCAAACAATAAGTCAAATAAATTGACATAGTTTTTCTTAACCAGAAACAATTGAAATACACACACACACACACACATATCCATACACAATAATGGAACATATCAATTGTACTGAAATTTTGTTAAGCAAAAGCAAAATATATGCAATATAAACAGGCTTTTCTTAAACAGGAAACCGATTAACTAACAAATTCGTTACCTCAGATTCCGTAGCCTCTTCTCCCCAGAAAGATATATCATTAAGCGCAAGTTCAAATAAGAACTCTCCCCCGGTGTGTTGTCATCCTCTCGCAAGAACAAAAGAACAACAACAAAAGCAACCTTTACCAGAGAAAGGTTGAAACGGTTTTAACTAATGCATGCCAATAGCAAAAGTTGAGAACCCGACACATATGTTATGCTAAACACAACTCATGCAAACATAAACTGATTCAACATATTGTGACTTTTCATATATGAGTTTCAATCGGAACACCTTATGATCCTTTGATAAAGCCTACCAACATGGGCTAGAACTTAATCCCGCTAAATCAAAAAGCCACACAAACCATAAGGGTAACATCATATGAGATCGAATATTAAGGTTAATGAAAACCGAAATCATACATTCCATAAACCGAATACACATAGCAAAATTATAAACATTCATTCACAGGCTATGTAATCGGTAACTATCACAAGAAAAATTATAAAGAAATAATTTTATTCATAAATAATGATAGTTTTATTCAAAAATAGACCTTATACAATAATTGAAGCAAATCAAAAAAATTGATGTCTATTTTCCTCTAAATAACAAGGTAGACTGCTCCTTATTTGTCAGCTGCTTATCAGATTCTTGTTCGGAGTCTTGGTCTACTTCGCCTTTTAAGAACTCAACATTGATCTCTAAGATTCCTTGAAGAGTTTATAGATCTTTTCGAGCGACAAAGGCTAACTATTTTCTAATACAGTTTAATTGTCTTCCGAGATGTAAGATATGAAACAAGAGATCTCCATTGCTATAGATTTGAGCAGTTGAAACAATAGTTCCTCTTTCTTTTCGAGTTTTACTCATTTGCTTGATAATTCCCTGAGAGACAGTTTTAGTGAACTTTTCATCTCAAAAATTATTCCCCATTGTGTTTTCACAAATGTTGATGATGAGACTGGGAAATCCAAGATTCCTTTGGGACGTTGTGGCATTGATGGATTCAGATATCCAGATCATTTGATTTATAATCATTCCACATATATCAATTTGCTTGTCACCTTCAAGAAGAAAGTATACAAACTCAGCAAATTTCTTGTCCTATTAAGATGTATCTCTTGTGGAATCAAAGAGGGTTGCTATTGCAAGTTTACCGAAAACCCTTAAGTAGAAGGGTATTTCATTGGTTAGCATTCTTCCATTCTTCCAGCCAATAGATTTTCCAATGATACGTTTATAAATGTTATCATGCTCAATTTCAAAACCAGTAATCAAATGATTCCCATTCACATTGTAATTGATGATCTTTGATATCATCTTTCTGTCAACTTGGTGAAAAGTGTGTCCAACAAGAGTGCCATACGTATGATTCTCATGATTAATATTATGAATATTAGCATAGAAGATTCTTACTATATCAGGTGAATATTTTTCAAACCCAAAAAAATCTCCCCAGTTTCGGTTTTGAACAAACTTCACATATTTGCTTTCTGAAACATCTGAATCGAACCTCTTCTCAGCAGTGAAATTTACTCCTTTTAAAGCTTGATATCTCTCAAAACATGTACTATCCAAAAAGAATGTAAGTTCATGTTTGTCTTTGATCAAGTGAGGGTACTTGATTTTCTCAATATCACCAGAAGGAATAAATGGATTCAATTCCAGTTTGTCAGTTTCAGGTGTTTTTTCTCTTGATTTCCTCTTTCCCATATTTTCAAGTTTTGAAGAAATATGAAAAACCCTAGTTTCTGTTCCGAACAACTTCTCCCAAGATGTTTGTGAAAACACCACAAAATAATCTTCTTTTATAGAGAGTGAAGATTAAGATTTTCGGAAATAACTAGTTTCAGGAAATCCTTCCAAAATCGGAAACCTTTATTTGTGGGGAAACAAATCCGATTTCGCAACTAGTTCTTTTTTTGGAAACCCGATTTTTCTTGGACCAGATCTATATTATGGATCAATTCTATTTTTATGTCCAAGTGTTTGTGATGAGTGCCAAACATTGCATAATTCTACATCTTTTTATTGGCATTTAACTCATCTTTTGTGCTCTAACTCTCTATTTTATCCCAAATTCGGTGTTTTCATTGTTTTTAAGAATAAATACTTTTACTAATTAATTTTTTGTTTTTAGGTACTAAATAAAGTTTGGATGAATTGGGAAGAGGAGAAAAGAGCAGAGAAATGGTGGATAGTGACTTCGGAAGAGAGAACACACAAAGCCCCCGCTAGAAGGTAGTGAAGAACTTAAAGGAAATATCACGTAAAGAATGGCTGCAATCCGCTTGCAACTCATCCGCAAGCCGCTTGCAAACTGAAACTAGCAATGGGATTGGAAGAAGAAATTGTTTTGAAGAAGACATGGGCTTAAGCCATCCAAGACCCGAACCCGTTTTTCGTACCCGATACATCAAACTTTGATGCAGTCTCCCAACACCCTAGCGACCCTTCCTATTTCTCCCAAAAAATCTTCACGAACATAATCTTCTCCTCATCTTCTTCGTTTCCTCTCTTACTCTTCAGAGCCATCAATATCATCTTCCCATGATTAACTCAGTCGTCCCACCTCTGATTTAATCAACCACCATCATTAACTCCTAATTCTCTTTCTCTCTCAAACCTTATCATCTTATCAGAAACAGTAAACCTAGAAGCTAGGTTTGAGAGAGAAAGAGTTAGGGTTATCCTCAACATCGAATTAATGAAATTGCAGAGAATAAATAGCAGAGGGTACAAGAAATTCAGGAAATTATGGTGAGTGGGTGGAGATTTATTGTTGAATTGACCCAATTGGGGATTTTTGTGTATAAATAAAGAAGGAATTGTGATGTAAAACGCATTCCTGGATTAGCCGGTGCACAAGAAGTAGTTTAGGTTTTATTTTCAGTGTTTTCATCATGTTCTGATTTCATAGTTAGGTTTTAGATGAAACCATTAATCTATTGCTAAGTTTGATTCATGTTCAGATATTGTTCTTGTTGTACTTTAATGTTTTGGATAAATATAATCTTAGCACTTCTTCATATTATTTTCACAGTGTATGTCATGCATCCATTGTAGTTAGAATACTTCTATGTTGATTGTGCTGCAACTCATGCGTAACAGAGTGTTGTTCGATCCTTTGACTAGTTGTGCCTTAATTGGACAGTTAGTACTTCAGAGGGCTACCTTAGTTGCAATTAGAATATCCATATTAGGATTGGTTTAACCATCTAAGTGGTTGATCTGCGGTTAGTTGTTTTGTGAGAGGACAAGTAATACTAGGATTATGTAATTATCTTAGTGACACTAAACCATCCTCCTGAAACTACCCTTAGATACATGGCAGGCATGAACCTTCACCGCTATCTGGATGGTCGGCAAAACCTAGAAGTTCACCGGAGTCCATTTTAAGGGACAAGAATAGTATTAAGATTGAGTTGACTTAGTATAGGTTAACGGTGGATTCGATTGCCCTAACACCCTAGTTATCTGCTTGTTTAGAGTACGCGTTGCTTTCGCATTTGTTATTGTTCTAAAACTCTTTCAATCACTTTGTCGTATCGACACCAACCCCCCTTTTTGGTTATCCTTTGTTCTAAGTCAGTTGTAGTAAGAACGTAGCTTCAACCTTACACCCACTTTGTCCCTGAGGATCGACCTGTACTTGCCCTGTGTTGCATTAAGACACTGTGCACTTGCAGTTTTTATTGTATGTACTGTTTCTAGACCTACCAGTTTAGGAATTGAATTGTTACAACAAGCTGTTATATCCAAAATGTTACAATCAATCATCAACGTTTGGAGCCGTTACTTTACACGTTACAACCGATTGACACGTGTCGTACTACAGCCGTTACACTGAGGTATCACGGTTGTAAATCGTTACAATAATTGTTAAATCCAGTCTGTTACAATCAACTAAACAACGATTAAAATCGTTGTTGTAGCTGTTACAAGGAAGGACGGGTGGCAATAAGTCAACTGTTACACACAAAGTCGTCGTTACAGTATTTGTTACAGACTAACCGTTACGATCTGCGCAATAACGGCTATCCGTTACAACAAAATGACATCAGATTAATGTTGTGCTGACTAGATAATCGTTGGTGTATTTATTCCAACGAATGCAACTGTTATTTAATAAATTTTTATTGTAACGAATTGAACTGTTGATAAAATATTGTAACACTAATAATAACAGCACATTTCCAACGTTTTTTTGACGTTACAATATATAGATACTAACGTCTTTTCAACGTTACAAATTCCTTGATTTCGTGTAGTGATTACCCTATAATACAACTTAAAAAAAAAAGAACTCCCCACGGGGGACTAAAAAGTTTCATTCACAAAAAAAAACAATAAATTATTATTTTTTAAAAAAACTTTAAAAATCAATATTTATTAATTGTTTTTCAATAGAAGTAACCAAACGCCAGTTTAGGTACCCAAAAAAATGGTCATACGAACAAGGCCTATTTCCCCTTTATATTAGTTAGTAAGAAGTTAGATGCCTCGTGGCACTCTTTCCCCGCCTTAAACAAGGAAAATAAATGCAAGTAGGTAGCTACATGGTTGTTCACAACTGCCTTTATAATGTATTCGTTGAACACGGAAAAGAAATAGACAATCAACACAACAGAAAGAACAAAGGGATAAGAGAAGCTGAGGAGTGGACGAGTATCTTGCATTCGGTAATTTTTTCTTACGTTAGTTGTTAATTATGAAAGTTTTGTTAATGGATAACCGCTTTAATCGGAAGTGAGCTTTTAATGTTTGTATTTGGGTTTCAAAAGTAATATTTGCTTATGCATCTTTCTCGTGCTTAACTCAGGTTTGGGTTCACGTCGTACTTTTAATGCGTGATCGAATGAAGACGGTTAACAAGGAAAAGTTCATTTTCTTTCTGTTGATTATATTAATGGTCGTTCAAGGTCATTTATCTGAGGCAACTGCATGCAGGAGGGAAACCCAACACTGCGGATTTTTCACCATGTTATGGTGTTGTGAGACTCTGCAGTGCGACGCACTCCTAAGCGGGCATTGTGTCGCGCATGGAACTCCAGATCCCCCAAATTACATGACTCCAGGATACGAACCTCCAGTAAAAGGTCCTCGACCTAATAATAAACCATGAAGTACTACTCATTATTATGATTTTATGTAATTTTCTATATGAATTATTTACTATTATTCTATGTAAGAACCGGATCCTATATACGAGCCTCCAGTAAAAGGTCCTCGACCTAATAATAAACCATAAAGTACTACTCACTATTATGATAGTTTTATGTAATTTTCTATTATGAATTATGATAATCTATATATATTTTCTATTCTATGTACTGGATTATGTACTACTTCGCTAAATATTTTAATGTAGAAATTAACATTTAGTCCCAAATGTGTTGGGCTTTAGACAGTCTAGTCCTGCTCTCTCAAGCCTAGTACTAGAAAATCCAAATTTACCAAATCTTATACGAGACAGTCCATTTACGAACGATTTAGTCCAAATTGACTTTTTTTCTATGGCAAAAGTACCCATCATCAAAATCTGATATTTCTTCTTCATAAATCGAAACTCGAAATAGCCTCCATCTAATTCTGTTGAAGATGAGACGACGTTATAAGATTGATAAAATTTCAGCTCGAGCTCAATTTATGATTAGGTTTAGATCATTTTACGTGTCTTTAACTTTCCCTTCTCTCTCAACCCCGACGAACCTAAGAAAGAAGATCTTAAAACAAACAGATATGGTAAAATTTCATTTAAATCTTGTTCAATTTTATTAAATTTACATCAACAGCAGTTTGTTTGTAAGATTTCTTCCGAAATTTGATTGCAATTTGTTTTGTGATACTTTAGGTATTCGTTTTATTTTTATTGGTTATCAGATGCTAATCTGATCAGTAGATTTTGTATACGTGGTTTGTTTTGTGTTTAAGTTTTTGGAAGATGTTTTTGGGAATTCTTGATTAGTATGAGATCTATTCAAGGTTACTTAAAATTTTGTTGAGAATTCGTTGGTTTTGATCGTCTACAATTCATACATTCAGACTTAATTTTCACGGGATTTGTTTTTTTGTTTATTAAGTCACATTTCTTCAAATTTAGGTTCTTATATTGTGAATCACATACCACTTCTTTGCTCGGTTTATACGAACAATACTAATTCAATCATTTTTGTTATTTGTTAAGAAAAAAATGCTTGAAGCATAGTATATATTAAAGAAGTTGTGTTGGTAGGAATAGGGTTTGTTCTTTTTGACCGTCCTTTTTGATAACACTCTTTAGCAATTGGTACTGCTAGCTACATTCTTAATTTTTGGTTTATAAGGAAAGCATTCGTGATATTTGATTTTTATTTATGGTGTTGGAAATGAGATTTGGATAGGGAATAGTAGTTGGTTCAGTTATTGCAGTTAGTGCATTAGCATTTGGGAGTGTAGGAGGAGTGGGTGGTGGAATTTATGTTCCCATGCTTATTCTAGTCATGAGATTTGATGTGAAGTCCTCTGTCCCGGTATCTAAATGTAAGAGTGTTGTACTTGGTTGCTAGAATTTTGTTTGCAGAAACGTATATAAAGACAGCATTTTTGTTATTTGATTTTTATGGTCAGGTATGATAATGAGTACTGGTGCTTCAACTGTTTACTGAAATCTTAAGAGAAGGTATCCAAAACTGCAAATACCTGTAACTGATTACAATTTGGCGGTGCTAATACAACTGATGCTCATGTTGGGAATCGGTATCGATGTAGGTCTAGGTGGGATCCTAGCGGATTGGACGGTTACAACCTTTTAGTGATAAGAATTGTATTGGATTGCTTTTTTCTTATCTTCCAGTATGCTTTAATTATTATTATGAAGTCTTACTTTGATAATTATCAATAGGAGATATATTGTTAACATTGGATAATTACAATATACTGCATCCTTCTGTATAGTTAGTTGCTTTATGAGCAAAATAATGTGTAATCTTTTTTTGAAAATTAAAATAATGTGTAATCTGAAATTAACTATTTTACTGACTGCAGAAATCCTTCTCACTGGGGAAAGTTGTGTTTCATTTCTACTTCGGATGGACAAAATGTTGGCTTGTAAAAGAATATGGCGATCACTGGACTTGTCTCCACAAATCTGATGGAGCCGTTAAAGGATAAGCTTTTTAAATGTGGAATGAAGAAGCTTGTAGATGAGGTATTTTATGCCTCATGGAAAGGAAAGGATAAAGTTTTTGTGAATGGAAATTGGGTTGGAGTGTGTGATGATTTATTATCATTTGTGATAAATCTCAAACAAAGTTGTCGCAGTAAGGGAATCCCACCATAGGTACTCAATGATTCTCCCAACTTGTTTCAGAAAGTAGACTCTGTTTTTTATTTTGTCCAATTATCGGAGTCACGAAAAATAGTGGAACTTTTATTGTCTATTATCTGGACACATGTATAGAATATCAGGCAGTAGGCACTTGTTTATTCCTATCCACTGATCGGAGTAAACAAACAGACACTTTGGAAGGTCATTTTCTAGTAATATGGAATTGGAAAGATATATATTAAAAAAAACAGTAGTTGTGAAATTGTTTCTTGACTGTAATACAAGTGTACATATTGGTGCACCTGTAATACAAGTGTACATATTGGTGCACTTGTAATATAGTGATTTAGAGGAGGATATGAAGTGGTTTCGGCTGAGAAGAACAAAGAACGTTGTTGTGTTGGATTTGGACTGAATTCTTGAGCTGAAAATCAGTCAAAAGAAGTTGTTGTTGCAATTGTTTGTGTGGGTATTTTTCATGATTCTGATTGCCGTATTGGATAGATTGTGACGGGTTTCAGCAATTGGTAAGAACGGAAGAGTTGGATGAAGATTTGTTTAGGAAATATGGTGAGTTCTTGCCGAGAAATCAGTGAAGGAGGTAGTTTTAGGTTGCTGGTTTGCTACGGAATTGGTGGTCTTTTTTACAAGAAATGGAACTGGTTTTGAAGGCAACGCAATGAGGGAACAACGGTTGTATATTGCTGATTTTTTTGGGTTAACCTTCGCTCGAGCTAATGGAGGAGTATATGTTGGTCAGGTATTTGTTGTTAGAAGCGAAAACGGGAAATAATTTGGCATAAATTACAGGTGAAACTTCTGTAAAACACAATTCTTAATGTGTACATATTGTTTCCAAGGAGTACCAACTATTTACATATCAACCGGTGACAATAGAGTGAACTGTTGCCAGGGAGTAGTGGTCGTGTTTGAAGATTTATGTGATTTAGAAGTTGAAGACCGTCAAAGAATGACAAAAAAGAGTTGTAAGACTTTATGTTAGGGTCTGAAGTAGGCTTGTTATTTTGAACAATGTTTTTGATGTGGTTTTAGTAGAGAAGATCAAAGAAGAAAATGGCTCGAGTGTGCTGGTGTTATCGGTTCGAATTTCTGGTAAAGCATTAGTATTGTATGCTTCCCCAATGGACTGCAGGCGATCCTGAACCCTGCCTTTGCGTTCCCCAGTCCATTCATGCGACATGTGCAACTCCAAAACTAATCAAGTAAGGTACACAAGAAATTTCCTACATTAATCAATTCTTTGTTGATATCAAAGTTGTTGTGTGGATATTATTAGATTATTAAGATGTAATTTATCTAGTTTTTGTCATGTTTTAACTTGCCAACTCTGCAATTCTTAGTTGGTTACTTGAATACGCCTACTGTGTATTTTCTTAGTTGCTGTGTGGTGACTACTTATCCGGTGTATTTTCTTGTACACCAGTTGTATGTGCACCCATTTTTGTGTTTGCTATACGAGGTGTATATGCTTGTACACCAGTTATATGATGTGGTCTTCTTATCGATTGTGCTCTGAGACAACTTTTGATTGATGGCACTACCGCTGGATATGCGCTGGATGGTGTTGAAGGGCCACAATGGATGTTTAACCTTACGGTATGAATTGTAATTTAGGCATGAGTAGTAACATTACTGTATTCTAGTGTTGGCATTATAATTCGTTCTCAATAGAATTAAAGTGCGCCACTAGCATTATAGCACATGTTACCAATTGTAATAGCATAATTATTAATTTTAGTAGGTATTTAATTGATATCTAATAATGAATTTTATCTCATCTTAGTCAAACTCATATTGTAACTAATATCAACTGTAATACCTAAAGTGTTCTTTCATTTAATGTGTGCATAGTTATACACATTTTGATTGTTTATGTGTACATAATTGTACACCTTTTGATCGATAATGTATACAAAATTATCAACCTATTGATTATGTAGGAAAGGCATCTGATTCCATTTTTTTAAATTTTGGTGAAGCGATGTGCTGGCAACCTCCTACCCAAGAATTGATTTCTAGGAGTTTATATGGAAATGAATGGATGCTTCACCTTATCTTTATGAGGTAAACTCTGTGTTACTTGTTTGTATTACTAAATTCAGCTGAATATGGTGTCATTTCACATTGGGGGCATCTGATGATGTTTGTTATAAGGTTTGTTGATTTCTTTCTATTCGGTTGAATCACTTAGGACTGAAATCATACGCTGTAACAATCAATGTTCTTTTTACTTTTGAAGAATTTGAATATTTCTTACGTGATTTTGTTTCCAAGTGTGATGTTGAGGATTTTAATCTGGGTGACAATTATTGCAGCTAGGGATTGGTAAAAAGAAAGCTGCAGGCATTACTCAAGATGTGCAACGAGCGACATGGAAAATCATTGATGTAGGTGAATTTTTCTTTTTTTCTTTTTTTTTGTATGTAGTTGTGAACATGTGAGAAAATGACATATAGTTGGTTGTGGAGATTCTTAATATGTGCATAATTGTACACCTGTTGATCGTTAATGTGCACATAATCGTACACCTGTTGATCGTTAATGTGCACGTACTTGTACACCTGTTAATCGTTAATGTGCATATAATTGTACACCTGTTGATTGTTAATTCGGTAACTAAAATTTGGTATAATCTGTTTTCCTGGGAGTTGTGCAGTGAGTAAGATAATCTTAACTTCCTTTGAATGGTTATTTGTATTTCAGGTGTAGGTAAGTCGAATTTACTCTTTCGATTTGACTAGGAATAAGTTCAGTCTCGAAACCAAGTTGTTGCGTGGGCTACTAGGAGTTTGAAAGTTGAAGTTAAAATAAGCAAACCTCATATTTGGAACACTTTTGGTTAAGAAAGGTTAGTTTTTTTTTATCTTTCGTTGTATGCAAATATTTTGGTTATTTATCAAAAGAGTGATAAATAATTGTAATTGTGTAATCAAGTTAATGATATCAGAAGTAGCAGCTTATTACTAAACTTATTAGTAGGAAAGAAATGTTGCAGCACTATGTGCACATTCTAATATACTCCCTGATTAGATTACACAGTATCACATTTGTCTTTGTTATCTAATATACTCCCTGATTATATTACATAGTATCACATTTAATCCCATTGAATTGGAAGAAGTTGCACATGATACTAGCATTTGAATGCCCAGATGTTAATTTAGGAGGTACAAGACTGATAATTTGTTGGGACACAACAAGGTGTACTTCATTTTCAGGTTTTTGTATATGTGTACAAAGTTGTACACCATTACCATGTCTCATTGATGTACGACCTGTTTTATGGGTATTTCTTAGTTGGTTTTTGTAGATCTCTACATAGTTGTACACCATTGTCCCGTCTCACTGATATACAACCTGTTTTTATGGGTATGGATATTGTATTTTCTATGTTTTTGTAGATGTCTACATAGTTGTACACCATTGTCCCGTCTCATTGATATACTGCATGTTCTAATGTGTATGGATGTTGGAATTTCTATGTTTTTGTAGATGTGTACATAGTTGTACACCATTGTCCCGTCTTCTGGATATACGTCATGTTCTATGGGTATGGGTGTTGGATTTTGATGTGTACATTGTTGTATACCATTGTCTCGTCTCATTGATATATGGACTGTTCTATGGGTATGAATATTGGATTTTCTAGGTTTTTGTAGATGTGTACATAGTTGTACACCATTGTCCCGTTTCATGGATATATTGCATATTCTGTGTAAGTATTAGAATTGCAATTATTTAGTAAATCACTGTACCGGGATGTTTTGAAGCCATATTAAGTTTGTGCAGTTAGGCCCAAAGGGATTAAGTTAGTAACTGATTAACTTTTTACTTTATTCATTTTCTTGCTTTGTCTCTTATGTGGTTGTTGGTGCAAGGTTAATCACTTCTTTTTCAAGCTGCGAATTCTTATGTTTTATTTGTTTTGTCCTTGATACAGGTTAACTGCTAAACCAACCTCTACAAATCCGGCTATTAATCAACTAGAGCTTGGCGTGGTTGATAGTTTTGTCAGTCTGTGTAGATTAGAGTGGCTGTTGGCTATCAAGGATGTTGGATTTATGCAGATGTGTACATAGTTATACATTAGTGTAAATTAAAAAAAATAAAAAATGAGAATTATATTGTCATATGTGTACTCTTTTTGTAGCTCTCGGAAAGAGCTTTCCAAATATATAAAGTTTGTGAATTTTGGATAAACGGTTCAAAAGATAAATTGTTTTTTAATTATTTTTATATTAATTCAAATTCAGTTTTTTGATTAATTAGCCCTTGAATTTGAATTTCCGGGTCTCAAAGACAAGTAAAATAGTGACACTGCTCTAATAACCAAGAATTCAAGTTCTATGGTCCTGATATCCAAAGTTGGGTAGTCTGACCAAACGTATTAGTAAAATGTAATTATATGGACCAGTTTGCCCATAAACACTTCGCTACCAGAAAGAGAAAGAGGAAACGAGCTTCAATTTTGATTTTGAGATGCAGACCTCAACAAAACGACCTTAAAGTTTTTGATCCGATCGACGTTCACATTGCTATCAAACCATTCTTTAATCTTAGATCAAATCGGTAAGCTTAATTCTGTACTTATTTTGATGCATACTTGATTGCAGTTGTTTTCGATCCAATCAAAATTGATTTTGTCCAATTATGATTCTGTTTGTGTTTGATACAGATTGAAATGCGATTAAACTTGGGTTTATCACCAATTCAAGATTCGAACCAAGACAAATCATGAAAAATTAACTGAAGCACTGATGATATTTGATGTTCATGTTATGGGCGTAGATCTGATGTCGTAGAAAATGGGGATTGTTGGTAAAGATTAAGTTATGAAAATTGGGTACGTCTCCAATTCACTATTCGAACCAATACAAATCAGGGAAAGCTGATTGAAGCACTCATAATATTGCTGTTCATTTTATGAAAGTTGGGTATATGATTGAAGTACCTGAAAATCAGTTAAGCTAATGATACCATGAACTTCTACCGTATAGGGAAGAAACGCAAGCTCGCTGCCATTGAAATGATGAGATTCAAGGTGATTTTAGAAGTTTGAATGGATTAGAGTCATGGGTTGTTGTGTGATTGAACTATTGCTTTACAGGGAAGGAGATGGAATGGTTTTAGAATCAGCAGTAGTTCACATTGGTAATACCATTAAAATGTACACAACATGTTCGGGAAAAAGCCTGAGAGACCAGTCTTGAATTAAGTTTTGCAGCTGTTTTCCATGGATGCTGGTGAGTTTGCACAAAGAGTCAGGCAGGAGATATCACAAGGAGATTGAGAAATGGCTAGAGTTCTGCGTATGAGCTATGCTGGCAGCTAGGATTTGAGTTAGAAACTGAAGACAGACAAGGAAAAGTGGGTGCTGTGTGTTGTTGTTGTTGTTGTTGCTGCCATTAGTTGCAGTTCTGGCAGCAAGATAGTAGGGAGGAGACCACCAGTTCTGCTCTAGTTATGTGCAGTATTAACCATGGGTTTGCAGGCTTTGTTGTCAAGGGCTAGGTTAAAATCAATTGATAAAAGAAAGAGGCTAGGAGAGGTTCTCGACACAACAAGAAAAGGGGATTTGGGGATTTTAGAAGCTATGAATGACGACGAACATGTAAGACTCTTAATAGTTGCTACTAGTTAACAACAGTAAGATTAACAAGGTTTGTGAGAAACCCAATGTCAGGTAATAAAAAACCCAGTGAGATTATAGTTGGAAATGTCTAATGAGATTATTCTAGGATGAGTATATATATATATTGCAACTGATTAGTAAGATAAACCTAGATGCATCCACGAAATACACATGATGCATTTGAGTGCATAATATATATCCTAACAGAAAAATAGGTTTTGGCCCAGATGCACCTGAGTGCATAACGTATATTTTGTTTGAACTTTTTGTTGTTCCTCTTATTTTTCTTTTGGTTGATGTCTTAATGGTGAATATAAATGGTAATGGTGTTAGATTAATTGTTCGAGATCATGAACTAGTGATTTTGGTTGTGCATAATATATGTAGGTGATTAGTAGGATAAACCTAAATTTATCCTTGAAATACACAAGATGCACCTGAGTGCATAAAGTATATTCTGGCATGACATAGGTTTCGGGCTGGTTGCACCTGAGTGCATAATGTATATGCATGTTCTTATAGAAATTTGTGTTTGACCGGGTTGCACCTGGGTGCATAATGCATATTTTTATAGAAAATAAATTTTGGCCAGGTTGCACCCAGGTGCATAATACATATTTTTATATGAAATAATTTTTGTCAAATTACACCTGAGTGCATAAAGCATATTTTTATAGGAAATAAACTTTGGTCAGATTGCACCTGGGTGCATAATGTATCCTCAGCATTGTTTAAAATAATTTATTTATTTTTCGAATTTCATATCAACAATGGATCTTGTTTTGTAGAGATTTTCAAGCCCTTTCCAAAAATATAAATTTTATTAAAATCCGACTTATATTTCGGAAGTTAAAATCTTTCTCGCGATTAATTTTAAATTGGAAAAAGAAAATAAATAGGAGAGAGAAAATGATATTATATAAAATAAATTTTAAAGTAAAGGGTATATGTGACTAAATTTATTCTTTTTCACCCAAACCCATATTTTACAAGTCCATTGCTCCCGTATTTTATGGATTTTGGGCATATGACCCATTTTCCGAATTAAAATTACTGACATCATCATAAATCATTGTGGACTAAACTGCGAATATTTGGACTAAATTGTAAATGATAAGGGTTATTAGTGTACTTTCCCATATTTTGGACTAATTTGTACCTAGTTGACTCGTGCTGGATTAAACCGTACTTTTGGACTAAACCGTATTTTTCCCTATTTTAATTGCAATATCGTCCCACTTCCTATGGTTACCAAAATCCCAACATCATATGCCTAACAGGTCCACGTTAAAATTCACAGTATTAAGTATTTTTATTCCTCCATTTGCAATAAAAAACATGGATATTAGTCGAACCTTGCAACTCCTCTAAACATGGATTGCCTCTCGCAAACCAAATGTTTTGCGTGAAATATGGAATATGAAAGAGAAGTAAACGAAGTTACAGCAGATGTCCAGTATCTTTTTCTTACTTTCTTTTTCAATTGATAGACGCCATTAACAAAATAAGCTGGTAGAATTACCTTCATAAACATGTCTTTCATCTCCTCATCTTCTTTCATCACCATAGAAAAACACTATGAAAGCGTTTTCTGCATTTGCCGATATTCCCAGAAGAAAGAATAAGAAAAATCTAAGCCAGAGAAGCACGTTCTGGGAAGTTCAGTTTAAAATGTGCTTCCCATAGTTTCAGAGCTGCAAGTTCATACGCTAGTGCTTCTTTCTCTTCAGTAATTCTTCGATGTCAACCAAGGTGAGGTTTTCTAACTGGGCTTCAGTAAGTTCCAGATGCAAGTTGCGCCTTCTTTTTCTCTCCTGGTGCTCAATTCCTTCCGCTAACAAACATCAATTTTTTTCCCACAACTTTTTTGGATCAGTTACTCCACAAAAAATCAAAAGTATGACAAACATTTGGCGCAGTAAGTCACCAATTATGTGTAGTCGGCATATCTTTGTTGCTGAAGAGTTTGGAAACTAACGAAAACAATAGTTGTGATTGAGGTGTTGTCAAACAATATAGGAACTAACAGTTGCCTTCGCCTAGTTTCGGAAGCGTAAGACTACTAATATATTTGTTGCTGAAGAATTCAGAAACTAATAAAAATATTAGTTGCGGTCAGATTGTTGCTGAAGTATATAGCAACTACTAATTGCCTTTGACTAGTTTCGAAATCATTTGGCAACTAATTTTTTGGAGCAGTTGCGAGATTTTAGTGGCCTTTGCTAGGATATTTTGTAGCACTAGTAGCCTCACACATCTAAGCAACTAAAAACACCAACGAATGCCAGATTAGTTTCTCGAACCGCTCTTCGGCAACTATGCAAAATTAGCTACGGACTAATATTGCTTTTAGTCCAGCCAATTCTATCTCGTAGATAGCATGTTATACAAGTAAACCTAGTAGCAATGCCTCCGTTCAGCTGAGATACTTGTATGGATCCACATAGCAGCAAAATTTCTTTGACGAAAAGAGTAAATAAGTCAAATAAGAAAACTAGGAACCATTCAACATTTGTTATGACCACTGAGTACTGCAACTTAGTATATGGATATAATCTGTGACATACAACACTACAAGTATGCTTCATCAGTACATTGCTTTGATAGGACCAAAAGATAACAAGCACTTAAACTTCAAAGAAACAGATAATCATAGAATTAATGACATACTTAGCTCACTAAAGACTTGGATATACACATGCACCCAATGACACATAGCTGAAGTGGTTGCTCGTCCTGCATCATTTGCTCATCATAAACAAGATCACATTGACTCGGGGAAGCTAAACCCATGTCAGACTCCTCAGTCCCTGTCCCCCAAAACCCAGAAAGCAAAAAATGAACTTCATTTCTTCAACCATCATCCACAACTATCTAAAACAGTATGCATCCAAATCTATAAATTGATATACAAACAAGTTCTACAGGGTAAAGAAGTTCAATTTTTCCAACTAGTATATCAATTTCATGAACTATTAGGTTAAAACGGTAAAAAGAGAGAGCATACCACATAAATCACTGACCTTCTTGGCCATCTCTTTGATCTCCTTCTCAGTCTTTTTAATACTATTTGAGTATGGACCCAATCCCTACAAATCAAAATGATTCAAATTTATCCCCAAAAATACAAGTCAAAATCGTTAGGATGCACACATAAAGATTTAAAATTCAAAGCTAAGCATCTGTAGATGAAAAAACATGAAATTAAGTCCAATCAAATCCAAATTAAACAAGAGAAAAACCAAGAAGTCTCAAACCACAACTTGCTACACACATCTGCTTCACTCGCATGATGTCAAGAAATTTCTGATCACATACTTATTTTAGACTCAGACACGCACATAACCAAGACAGAGTCACCAAATATGCAAGATATTTTCGATCGAGTCAGTATGAACATAAATCACACAAATAGAAATGTTCATCTCTATTACTAAAATCCATATCACAAAAACGCAAATTCTCATATGAAATCAAAATCCAAAACAAAATTTAAAAGACCTAATTCAAAATTCCAAATCGAAAAGATCAATTTCCCTATTAAATCAAAACCCACTTCATAAACCAGCGTAGCAATAAACCACAAGATTAGCAAAGCAAAACACCCAAATGTCACAATAAAGTAATCGTACAAACACACCGAGATTTATGGAAAACAGAAAAAAAGAAAAAGAGATTACAGATACCTAACTCCAAAATCTCTAATTTGAACAGAGATTTGTAGAAACCTAACTCCAAAATCTCTAATTTGAATAGAGATTTGTAGAAACCCTAACTTTGATTTGATATAAATTGAAGAAAAAACAACAAAATCATAACTTTGAAACCTTATATTTCAACTCAAAAAAAATTCATCACTGTCGAGATATAAGAGAGATAGATGGACAGCGAAAGAAGAACAAAGAACCGCAGCTATTTCGTCTTACTATTTCTCTTGTGGAGACAAATTTGGGTAATGTCTCAGCGAGTTGGAGTGAAGAGGAAAGACTAATAGAGAGAGAGAATGAATTATATGCCTAGGGTTTTTCGGTGGAGGGAAAAGAGAGTTTGGTGAAAGTTTTGGAGGGAAATACCGCGCCACAACAATCTATTGCGGCAAATTTAAATGGTTCTAGATGATATTTTAGGTGGTAATCCCTATGGATTCATAAGGATGCATTTATAATCGTTGGATCATATACTCTTGTCTTTCTATTGGCTGGATAAAAATCTTGAGGATCATTGTTCTTTTGTGTCTTAGACTAAAAGAAAGAAAAAGAGCTCTTGTCTGCTTTGTAATTTACACCGTAATGAATTAAAATTTCATTTTCTAATTTCTCGATTTATTCCCAATGAGATTGAGTTAGACCGGACACAATTTGATAGGAATAAATTTAAATCTCAAAGCATCCAGTGGGATGGAGTTAGACTGAACGGAGTTCGAGACATCCGATAAGATATCTTCAAGTATCCGATAAATATTCAAACCTCTAATTAAGCATCCGATGAAATTGAGTTTGGTCGATTAAAGCCTGAAATGAATCAACTGAAATATCAAAGCATTCAGTGAAATTGAGTTAGACCAAACGAAGTCGGAGCAAATAAATTCAAATTAAATCTATCTCACATATATTGGTAATCCAAAGATCTGCAAAGAATAGCCGTACCAATAAGTCCAATGATTTCCCTTTCGATTCATAAAACAAGTTCATGAATGTACTTCCTTTAAACAAATGTAAAACATTGTTTCCTAAGATGAAATCTTCACCATAACCCATTCACATAATCATAACAGTATATACAAGATTATGTCGATGTCATATCTACGAAATTTAAAAAATAAGCGTTATACTTCGTAGTCTAATTCCCTAATACTATGATCATACAAATATGACCATGTCACATCACTAGAGTATCATACAATATATACAGTATATACAGATTCGCAGTTATGTTTTCAACATAGCACGACTTGAAAGATACGTTAGGAATGAAACAATTCAAGTTAATATTACTAACCTCAAGAGGAAGGATGTCGTCGTCGTCGTAGTTCGCTTCTTCTTCATATTATTTAGATCTTCAAAGTAATACTTGTATGTCTCAACATTCCTATACTTTCTAGTCTAACCTAAACGAAGTTGACTCTAGTATATAATCAAGCGACTTTAGATGAGTTTTGACACACTAAAATATGACAACCAAACTTGACATACCAACGCTTCGTGAGTTCAACTGAGCTATGCTCTAACAATCTCCCCCTTTGTAAATTTTAGTGACAAAACTCTTATTACATATGGATAAACAAATTACATAAGAATTCATTTTACATACGCTTGATTCCAAGTTTCAACAACACAATAACCTGCATATATTCAATCAATAAATGTCGTTGTTGACATTTGAATAACAAAAGCTTTTACTCCCCCTAAAGGTAAGCTACTTAAATATTCAATCCGAACATCTTTGTTATTCTCCTTTTTGTAGTCAGAATACTACAACAACAATATGATATGTTTCTCCCGATTAGTCAATGCTTTACTCTTTCGTTAGATATAACGTTTAAGCACAATTTTCCTTTCATTAGTCATTGCAAATCACTTGTTTACTCCATATATTTCTCTCCCTTTTTGTCACAAAATGACAAAGGTTCGAGCAAATAAAGGACAAACCGAAAGAATCTTACAAATCTAAAAGACTTGTAAATAACCTATAAGAGTTAAGCACGAAGGTTTCACATACCACTTTAGATAACCAATCTTAAAACCGAAACTACAAGTAATTTAGTTTTAATATGTTATCAAGGAAACAATTGCCCGAAGCAATTTTCCCTAATAGTTTAACAGTTCGACTAAGAAACTTAATTCCCTTGTTAATCTTGTTGCGTATATACAACCGCTTGTTTCGATAAGACCAAAATAAAGATCATAATTAACTTTATTTTTAACCCCAGACTCTAATTATTCAGACAATAACATAGACCTTTCTCTTTAGACAAGCCAAACACTAGGTTAGTTAACTAGTTTTTCTTGTCAAGGCATTCGATTAGACTTGAATAACCGAATCCTTCAATTTGATAAGTTTAACTAAGATCAGAATTAACTTAGTTTCTCTTAACGGTAATCAATTTGGACTAAACAAATGATACCGTATTTTGTTAAGCCATAAACAATGCATACAAACCAAAATAAATTGACTTGCACAATTATTTTTTTAACCGGAAGCAATCGAAACAATCATAGACATTATAGCACCGCAATTGCACCGAATTTCGTTAAGCAAAAACACTTGATACCCAACAATAAAGAAGATACCAAACAATAAGCCAAATAAATTGACATAGTTTTTCTTAACTAGAAACAATTGAACTATACACACACACACACATATCCATACACAATAATGGAACATATCAATTGTACTGAAATTTTGTTAAGCGAAAGCAAAATATATGCAATATAAACAGGCTTTTCTTAAACAGGAAACCGATTAACTAACAAATTCGTTACCTCAGATTCCGCAGCCTCTTCTCCCCAGAAAGATATATCATTAAGCGCAAGTTCAAATAAGAACTCTCCCCCAGTGTGTTGTCATCCTCTCATAAGAACAAAAGAACAACAACAAAAGCAACCTTTACCATAGAAAGGTTGAAACGGTTTTAATTAATGCATGCCAATACCAAAAGTTGAAAACCCGAAACACATATGTTATGCTAAACACAACTCATGTAAACATAAACTGATTCAACATATTGTGACTTTTCACATATGAGTTTCAATCGGAACACCTTATGATCCTTTGATAAAGCCTACCAACATGGGCTAGAACTTAATCCCGCTAAATCAAAAAGCCACACAAACCATAAGGGTCACATCATATGAGATCGAATATTAAGGTTAATGAAAACCGAAATCAGACATTCCATAAACCGAATACGTATAGCAAAAATAAAAACATTCATTCATAGGCTATGTAATCGGTAACCATCACAAGAAAAATTATAAAAAAATAATTTTACTCATAAATAATGATAGTTTTATTAAAAAATAGACCTTATACAATAATTGAAGCAAATAAAAAAAAATGATGTCTATTTTCCTCTAAATAACAAGGTAGACTACTCCTTATTTGTCAGCTGCTTATCAGATTCTTGTTCGGAGTCTTGGTCTACTTCGCATTTTAAGAACTCAGCATTGATCTCTAAGATTCCTTGAAGAGTTTCTGGATCTTTTCGAGCGGCAAAGGCTAACTATTTTTTAATATAGTTTAATTGTCTTCCGAGACGTAAGATATGAAACAAGAGATCTCCATTGCTATAGATTTGAGCAGTTGAAACAATAGTTCCTCTTTCTTTTCGAGTTTTACTCATTTGCTTGATTCCCTGAGAGACAGTTTTAGTGAACTTTTCATATCCAAAATTATTCCCCATTGTGTTTTCACAAATATTGATGATGAGACTGGGAAATCCAAGATTCCTTTGGGACGCTGTGGCAGTGTGGATTCAGATATCCGAATCATTTGATTTATAATCATTCCATATATATCAATTTGCTTGTCACCTTCAAGAAGAAAGTATACAAACTCAGCAAATTCCTTGTCCCATTAAGATGTATCTATTGTGAAATCAAAGAGGGTTGCTATTGCAAGTTTACTGAAAAACCTTAAGTAGAAGGGTATTTCTTCGGTTAGCATTCTTCCATTCTTCCAGCCAATAGATTTTCCAGTGATACGGTTTGAAATGTTATCATGCTCAATTTCAAAACCAGTAATCAAATGATTCCCATTCACATTGTAATTGGTGATCTTTGATATCATCTTTCTGTCGACTTGGTGAAAAGTGTGTCCAACAAGAGTGCTAAACGTAAGATTCTCATGATTAATATTATGAATATTAGCATAAAAGATTCTTACTATATCAGGTGAATATTTTTAAAACCCAAACAAATCTCCCCAGTTTCGTCTTGAACAAACTTCACATATTTGCTTTCTGAAACATCTGAATCGAACCTCTTCTTAGCAGTGAAATTTACTACTTTTAAAGCTTGATATCTCTCAAAACACGTACTATGCACAAATAATGTAAGTTCATGTTTTTCTTTGATCAAGTGAGGGTACTTGATTTTCTCAATATCACTAGAAGGAATAAATGGATTCAATTCCAGTTTGTCAGTTTCAGGTGTTTTTTCTCTTGATTTCCTCTTTACCATATTTTCAAGTTTTGAAGAAATATAAAAAACCCTAGTTTCTGTTCCGAACAACTTCTCCCAAGATGTTAGTGAAAACACCACAAAATAATCTTCTTCTATAGAGAGTGAAGATAACGATTTTCGGAAATAACTAGTTTCAGGAAATCCTTCCAAAATCGGAAACCTTGATTTGGGGAAACAAATCCGATTTCGCAACTAGGTCTTTCTTTTGGAAAACCGTTTTTTCTTGAACCAGATTTATTTTACGGATCAATTTTATATTTATGTCCAAGTGTTTGTGATGAGTGCCAAACATTGCATAATTCTACATCTTTTTATTGGCATTTAACTCATCTTTTGTGCTCTAACTCTCTATTTTATCCCAAATTCGGTGTTTTCATTGTTTTTAAGAATAAATACTTTTACTAATTAATTTTTTGTTTTTAGGTACTAAATAAAGTTTGGATGAATTGGGAAGAGGAGAAAAGAGCAGAGAAATGGTGGCTAGTGACTTCGGAAGAGAGAACACACAAAGCCCCCGCTAGAAGGTAGTGAAGAACTTAAAGGAAATATCACGTAAAGAATGGCTGCAATCCGCTTGCAACTCATCCGCAAGCCGCTTGCAAACTGAAACTAGCAATGGGCTTGGAAGAAGAAATTGTTTTGAAGAAGACATGGGCTTAAGCCATCCAAGACCCGAACCCGTTTTTCGTACCCGATACATCAAACTTTGATGCAGTCTCCCAACACCCTAGCCACCCTTCCTATTTCTCCAAAAAAATCTTCACGAACATAATCTTCTCCTCATCTTCTTCGTTTCCTCTCTTACTCTTCAGAGCCATCAATATCATCTTCCCATGATTAACTCAATCGTCCCACCTCTGATTTAATCAACCACCATCATTAACTCCTAATTCTCTTTCTCTCTCAAACCTTATCATCTTATCAGAAATAGTAAACCTAGAAGCTAGGTTTGAGAGAGAAAGAGTTAGGGTTATCCTCAACATCGAATTAATGAAATTGCAGAGAATAAATAGCAGAGGGTACAAGAAATTAAGGAAATTATGGTGAGGGGGTGGAGATTTATTGTTGAATTGACCCAATTGGGGATTTTTGTGTATAAATAGAGAAGGAATTGTGATGTAAAACGCATTCCTGGATTAGCCGGTGCACAAGAAGTAGTTTATGTTTTATTTTCAGTGTTTTCATCATGTTCTGATTTCATAGTTAGGTTTTAGATGAAACCATTAATCTATTTTAAAAGGCGAGGGTACCCAAATATACCTTAATCAAAACTTTTTCATCTATAAGTCCTTTCTCCGAAAGTGATTGTCTATGGACTGAGTCGAGACAATACAATGAATCGATTCACACTTTGTGTGATCATCTATGGATACGAGATCGAGACAATACGACAACAAGATAACTTGCGTGATTGACTATGGATACATGGTCGAGATAATACAACAACGAAGTATTATTACTTGATAATAGGTTCGGACTTAACCAAACACAATAGGATTTTTATCAAGTAATTAGGAATTAACGTTTATGTATTTTACTTCTAATTATAATAAATCAATTATAATTGCGGAAATAGAAAAGTAAAAGACACAGCAAGATTTTGTTAACGAGGAAACCGCAAATGCAAAAAAAACCCGGGACCTTGTCTAGAATTGAATACTCTCATAATTAAGCCGCTATACAAAATCTAAACCAACTTCGTATAGTTGAGATCAAACAACTAAACCTATAGTTCACCTAGTTCCCTCAATATCCCTTCACCTCCAACTTGCAATAAGTCATGCACTTGGAACAATTCATTTGGTTCGTATTCCAAACAGTAAAGGAACAAAAAATCTATTCGGTAACAACTCTTTTCAAACAACGTGATATGAGTTTGACAAAAGGCTCTTCCGTTTAACCAATAAGCTCCTTTGTCGGGTTCCTAGATCAATCTATTTAACAACTACCAAAGTAATTGTTTAGACTATCCAATCAATACTATGAATCACAAAGAAATGTATTGATGCCGATCTACACAACTAATCAATCCAATCTATCAAAAGATAAACCGATTATAGTTGGATCCCCGACCGATCAAGTTTTGTGCACACCAAAGATTATGAACTCAAATAATAAATCTTCTTTGTCTTCAAATCTTCTTAGATCTTCAATAAACACCTGCACACAAACAACTTAAATCTCTTGTGATCAATCACACACAGAACAGAGTCTGTTAATGATGGATTATCACAAGACGTTTTTAGATCTACAAACAGTCTAAAGATCCCCATCGATACTTATATCTAGTTTGAGTGAATCTTATATCAGAAGAGAAGATTCTCAAGCATAAAAAAACTAGGTGCAATCAAAGTTCAACAACCATTAGTCAATCAAATCAATCGAAAACTAATAATAAACTGCAATTATCTAGTTTCCCACGGTACTCATAGAGCTTCTCAATCCCAAAGAAGTCTTTAAAACGAGCGGTCGTAAGAGATTTCGCCTAATTAGGGTATTTTCCTCTCCGAATAGACGGTTCCACCAGTAACAACACAACTAGGTAGTTTTGCTGGCTCTGAGGATTAGTTTGCTCAAAATGCAAACTTCAATATTTATAGACCAAGGAAGTTTTGACACCAAGGAATTTTTAAAACTGAATATTCTCAAAGATATGCAATAAAGCCAAAATCGGTTTTCATAATTCCTGGAAATGCTCTGTCCAAATATTGACCGAAATCTCAGTAAAAAATCTCCAATTAGTAAAGGCACATTACAATTTTTTATTTTCTAAAGATATGCATTTAATTGCTGGAAATTAAAAGCATATAAAACTAAAAACCTTAATTAAAAGATTCTCAATTTATTTCGATCCGGGATTCTCCTTTAGTTATTAAGGAATATTTTTGAACAATAATAGAAAAGAATTACTTCACATGTTCAAAGTATGTTGACATCTTTACTTTGTAAATCCTTTTTCTTATTTACAATCTTGGAACCGATTTGCCACACTTCCAAACGAGTTTAGAATTTGTTCATCTGATTTCCAAGAACTATGTGATTGATCAAAAACATTCAATCACCATTAATGGGTTTTATGGTTCTACCAAACAAAGTTCGGTTCTACCTCCAAATGGCTACTAGGATCGGTCACACTAGTTTCCATAAAATGACTAACAGAGTACCAGGATCGGTTACCACTATTTATGGTACTTACTTGTGATTGGTTGCACAAGTTATAGGATCGGTTACACCAATTACTAAAACTTGTTAACCTACTACAAGGATCGATTACACATCTTGTGATTAGTTTCACCAAGTTCTAGGATCGGTTACCCAATGACTAGGAATGGTCACACCAATTAAAAATATCGATCATACCATCTCAAGTGATTACTTAAGATTGGTTTCACTAATAAAAGTCATATCGATACATAAGTCAGGCATTATGAATAGTTTTACCAAGATACATAAACAAGTTATAAGCGGTTATACTAAACACACATATTGGTAATCCAAAGATTTGCAATGAATAACAATACCAATAAGCCTAGTGATATCCCTTTCGATTCATAAAACAAGTTTATGAATTGTACTTCCTTTAAACGAATGTAAAACATTGTTTCCTAGGACAAAATCTTTACCCATACACATACATAATCACAATAGGATTCATACAATTATGTCGATGTCTTATATACGAAGTTCAAAATATAGACGTTATACTTTGTATTATAATTCCTTAATACTACGTCTAACTAGAGTATAATCATTCACAACTTCGGAGTTATGTTTTCAATATAGCACGACTTGAAAGATACGTTAGGAATGAAACAGTTCAAGTCAAAATATTACTAACCTCAAGAGGAAGGATGATGTCGTCGTCGTAGTTCTTTACTTCTTCACATTCTTCAAGTCTTCGAGTAATACTTGTAAGTCTCATATCCTAATAACTTTCTAGCTAACCTATACAAAGTTGACTCTAGTAAATAATCAAGCGACTCTTTAAATGAGTTTTGGTTCACTAAAATATGACAACCAAACTTGACATACCAACTCTTGGTGGGTTCAACCGAGCAGTGCTCCAACAATCTCCGCCTTTGTCAATTTTAGTGACAAAACTCTTACATCATATGGATAAACAAATTACAAGAATTCATTAAACATACGCTTGATTCCAAGTTTCAACAACACAATAACCTGTATACATTCAATCCATAAATGCCGCTGTTGACATTATAATAACAAAGCTAATACTCCCTCTAAAGGTAAGATAGGTAGATTTTCAATCCACACGTCTTTGTTATTCCCTTTGTAGTTAAGATAACCACAAGTATCAATATGATATGTTACTCCCCCTTAGTGTATGCTCTACTCTTTTCGTTAGATATAACGTTCAAGCAACAATGTCCTTTCCTTAGTGATACCAAATCACTTGTTTACTACATATATTTCTCCCCCTTTTTGTCACAAAATGACAAAGGTACGAGCAAATAAAGGACAAACCGAAAGGATCTTACAAATCTAAAAGACTTGCATAACCTATAAGAGTTAAGCACAAGGGTTTCACACACCATTTTAGACAACCAATATCAAAACTGATACTACAAAGTAATTTTGTTTTGATGTGTTACCAAGGAAACAATTGCCCGAAGCAATTTTCCCTAATAGTTTAGCAAATTTAAAATTGACTAAGCACCTTAGTTCTTTTGCTAAACCGATTGTACAAATACAATCGCTTGTTTGATAAGACCAAAATAAAGATCAGAATTACCTCTATTTTTCTCATCAGGTTCTAATTATTCGAACAATAACTTAGACCTTTCACTTTAAACAAGACAAGTACTAGGTTAGTTAACTAGTATTTCTTGTTAAGGCATTCGATTATACTTGAATAACCGAATCCTCCACTTTGATAAGTCTAACTAAAATCAGAATTAACTTAGTTTCTCTTATCCGAAATCGAAATGGACTAAACATTTGATCCCGAAAACCTTTTTGTTAAGCCATAAACAATTCATACAAACCAAATAAATCAACTTGCATAATTATTTATCTCAACCGGAAGCGATTGAAACAAACATAGATATTAAAGCACCGCAATTGCACCGAAATTTCGTTAAGCCTAAACAATTGATACCAAACAATAAAGAAAGATAACAATAGTTTTTCTTAACCGGAAACAATTGAATCACACACACATCCATACATAAATAATAGAATAAACATCAATTGTACCAAAATTTTGTTAAGCAAAAGCAAAATATATGCAATAAAATCAGGTTTTTCTTACACAGGAAAACGATTAACTAACAAATTCGTTACCTCAAGCTCCGCATCCTATTCACCCCAGAAAGATATATCATTAAGCACAAGTTCACATAGAACTCTCCTCCGTTGTGTTGTCATCCTCTCGCAAGACAAAAGAACAATAACAAAAAGGCAACCTTTACCAGAGAAAGGTTGAAAATCGGTTTTAACTAATGAGATGCAAAAGTTGAAAACCCGAAACACATATGCTTTTATGCCAAACCAAAAATGATTCAACATATTGTGACTTTTTCACACATGAGTTTCAATCGGAACCCCTTATGATCCTTTGATAAAGCCTACCAACATGGGCTAGAACTTAATCCTGCTAAACCAAAAAGTCACCCAAACCATAAGGGTTTACACCATATGAGATCGAATATTAAGGTTATGAAAACCGAATTCAAACATCCCATAAACACATAGCAATAAAATAAAGCATTCAAGCACAGGCTATGTAATCGAAAACTATCACAAGAAAAATTATAAAATAATTTTATTCATAAATAAGATAGTTTTATTAAAAATAGACCTTATACAATTATTGTAAGAAATCAAAAACTGATGTCTATTTTTTTGAACAAGAGTTTAAACTTATTCATCCTCGTTGTCCTCTGTTTCCATGATTTCATCAAGGTTTTCTTCAAACAGTTCCAGATTGGTAGAGTGAAAACTAATCATTTGAAGATCACGAAAGTCTCTATAAGATGCCCAGCAAACAACATGGAAAATAATTTCCTTCTGAGCAATTAAGGATAATTCCTTCGGAAGTTCCTTTCTTCCGATCAGTTCTATAACTCCTTCACACAGATTTGTAGCTCTTACTTCCTTAAGAGAGGGCATGATCTGATATGAACACAAATCAGAAAAAAGTTCGAGTCTTCCTTTATTAGAGGAATCCAAAACACTTTCCACTTCTTGAATACAGTATTCTCCCACAAATTCACTGTATGATCTCTTATTCTCAGTGAAAAGAATTATATGAATTTTTGTAGTTAATAGATCATGAAATCTACAGGAGTATATCAAATCAGATATAACATTTTTTAGGTCTTTCATTATTTGAGAATGATAGACGCATTTATGTGTCTATTTTCATCTCTTTTGTGTATACTGTTAGTACCCATTTCTGTACTAATTTTGGTATTTTATCCCTCTGTAGGTGTTTTTGGAGGAATAGGCTTTTGCGGCAAAATTGGCTCATTTTCATCTCTTTTGTGTATACTGTTAGTACCCATTTCTGTACTAATTTTGGTATTTTATCCCTCTGTAGGTGTTTTTGGAGGAATAGGCTTTTGCGGCAAAATTGGCTCGAAAAGTTGTTAAAGGTACCTGGGAGGACATTTGCTATTCGGAATCTCATTTTGGATAAGAGGTAACCCATTTCCAAGTAGCTGCTAAGCACAGACCGGGACTGGATAGGGGGAGGTCACATTTCTTCACATTTTCAAAAACAGAAACTGGCGGGAAAAAATTCTTTTCACAACAGAATTTAGGGTTGGATTGTTGATCGATTTTTATGGAGATTAAAGGGCTGAATTTGATTGGGTTTGTTCCTATGGACCTAACAGGCGAGGTAAGGGTGTTGGAATGGATCCAAAGTGGCTAGAACTCGAATTGGAGGCGAAAAAAGGTTAACAATATCACGGTTTATTTTGGGCAACTTCTTGGTTTATTTATGGAAAGAAACGTGAAAAAGAGGAAGGAAACTCTTCTTAGAGATTTGATTCTGTCACATGAAGAGTTTGGACAGCTTGGATTGACTGGGGAGACGTGTAGCAGTTGAGAAAAGGGAATTATCGTAACTTGCTGTGGAGGAAGAAAATCAAAGATATTCTCGAATTTTCCTTACTCTATTATGTATAAAAGGGTTGGTACGAATCCTAGGAAGGGAACCAAGGCCTTAGGGGAAAGTTTAGAGCCTTAGAGAAGCCAGAAAAATCATTAGAAGAAGATCGGGTTTCTGCTGCTGCCGGAGAAGACGAAGAACACAGAACAGCGGAAAAAGAAAGTCGCAGAAACTGTGACCGTAGCTTTCAAATTCTATACCCTTTGTAACAATTTTTCCAACAGTTAGCTTCAGTTCGCAACAGTTTCTTCTGTAACAGTAGGTTCTGTAACAATTATATTAGTTACAGAATCCGCTGCTTAGCACTTTTCACTCTTTTAATCAACTTTTGAACACCAAAGATGTATTTTGAGCAAGTGGTTAATATGAGAAGCTAAACCCCTTAGCCGAGGCGACGGAGGAAGCCATTGTTCCATGAAAAGTGGTATAGTTCTATTTTAATTATTTATTGCAATTATTTTACATGATTATTTGCATAGAACTTAAAAGAAAAATTGGTTTTTATTGAGTAGTTGTGAAGTGTTTTGATGGGACATGCTTGGTTTTAATACTTTTGATGTTTCATGCTTCGTGCTTACAATTATTACTTCAAAAATCTATTAAAGGCAAAATATTAGAATCACTTTAAAAGAAAAAATTGCATGAATATTGATTAGAATTTATCACTTAATTGGTCAATGGTGGAATCCAGAGTCTCGGTATTTTCTTATTATTGTTGAAACAACTTTATTTAATTTTCGAAAATCCTTCACAAGCCCGAGTTGAACGAACTCTACTTATCACTTTTTACAACAACTTAAAATTCACATCAGAGAACCATGAAGGATTCGAATAAGGGTTAGGTTCTTATAAGATTTTAATCCTCTTATAACAAGAAACTTTTCATTTAAAGATTTTTCGGCAATCTTACTTAAGAGGAAATAACTGGAATTACCCATTTTAAACAAATTTTTATAACACAGGAGTGCTCGGGTACGGAGAAATTTGTTCTTATGTAACAGTGCATTATTTTTTACTGTTCTTCCTCTTCCATTTCTTGAGATATGATATATCATCATGATCGAAGAGTTCAGAGACTACTCCTTTTAAAGGATGAGAGATAAAACTTGCTCGTTTAAAATCATTTTTCTTATGCCTTCTTTTAAATGATTTTGGAGTATATTTAGTATACAATAAATTAGCATAATAGTCCTTTACTCTGTTTGTTAAGAGTCGAGAATCAAAGTTTATCTTTCCCAATTCCTTTGAAACAAAACGGAGAGCATTTTGCATTTTACGAATCTTGCACATCTTCTGAACATGTTTTTTACTACCACAAGAATAACAACGTTTGGTATTATAAGAGTTATAATATTTGTTGTTACCTGTTTGTGCAAGGTTGTTGGAGGCTCCTTTTTTTTCTCTACTCTTCGTAGCTTCGATTTCTTCATTTCTTCATCATCTTTCTTTTTCTGGTTTAAATGATCATCAATTGTTTGTTTTCAATCATTAGTTTCTCCACAGCAATATTGAGTATTTTCATTTAGAGGATCCTCTGTTTGTGCACAAAGGGATTTGACAAACTTTATTTCATTGTTAGGAGCAACGGTATTACTACCTTCATAACCTAAACCACGTGTGTCACCATGACTTCTCCCTGTTTCCAACAAGAAAGATAAGTTGTTTGAGCTCTCATTAAGATTTCTCAGCATAGAGATTTCCTCTTTTAATGAATTATTTTCATCAAGAGTAGAGTTAAGAGTTTCCTCTAAACGCTTTATGTTGGAAAGAAGACTATTTTCCTTTTCCTTGAAGTACTCTTGTTGAGAGTTTGGTTCTATTTTAGAGTCATCAAGCTCTTTTTCTAAAAGACAAACCTTTTCCAGGGATTTATCCAAATTCTTTTCACAAGTTTTTACATGATGGCGTTCAGTATTCATCTTCTCTTCAAAGTCACAAACTTGTTGTGAGAATTTACCTTTTAGCAAGTTATGCTCTTCATCGAGTTTTTCAAACTTTAAAGTTAAATCTCGTTCTCTTTCAAGTGTTGAAAGAAGTTCTTTAGAACAAAAAAGAAATTGTTTACTTAATTCCTTTAGTTCAGATGTTTTCACACTTGATCTTTCATCAGAGATTTCAAGTAAGGAACTCAAAAATATCTCGGAAGAAGTCTCATTTATTGAGCAACAAGAGTTTGAGCAACTATCTCCTTTCGAGCATATATCTTGTGATACGTTAACTGAGTCTTTCTTTAGTTTTCGCTCTCGCTTAACTTTCTTTTGACTCATGTCTTATAGGTTGGATCGCACCAAACACAGATTGTTAGATCTTTACGTGTTTGCCTGCTCTGATACCAATTGAAAAGACAAGGGTACCAAAACATACCTCAATCTAAAACTTTTCCACCTATAAGTCCTTTCTCCGAAAATGATTGTCTATGGACTGAGTCGAGACAATACAACGAATAGGTTCACACTTCGTGTGATCGTCTATGGATACGAGATCGGGACAATACGACAACAAGATAACTTGCGTGATTGACTTTGGATACAAGATCGAGAAAATACAACAACGAAGTATGATTACTTGATAATAGGTTCAGACTTAACCAAACACAATAGGATTGCTATCAAGTAATTAGGAATTAACGTTTGTGTATTTTACTTCTAATTATAATAAATCAATTATATTTGCGGAAATAGAAAAGTAAAAGACACAACAAGATTTTGTTAACGAGGAAACCGCAAATGCAGAAAAACCCCGGGACCTTGTCCAGAATTGAATACTCTCAGAATTAAGCCGCTATACAAAATCTAAACCAACTTCGTATAGTTGAGACCAAGCAACTAAACCTATAGTTCACCTAGTTCCCTCAGTATCCCTGCGCCTCCAACTTGAAATAAGTCACGTACTTGGAACAATTCTTTTGGTTCGTATTCCAAACAGTAAAGGAACAACAAATCTGTTCGGTAACAACCCTTTTCAAACAACGTGATATGAGTTTGACAAAAGGCTCTTCCGTTTAACCAATAAACTCCTTTGTCGGGTTCTTAGATCAATCTATTTAACAACTACCAAAGTAATTGTTTAGACTATGAAATCAATACTATGAATCACAAAGAAATGTATTGATGCCGATCTACACAACTAATCAATCTAATCCATCAAAAGATAAACCGATTATAGTTGGATCCCCAGCCGATCAAGTTTTGTGCACACCAAAGATTATGAACTCAAATAAGAAATCTTCTTTGTCTTCAAATCTTCTTAGATCTTCAATAAACACCTGCACACAAACAACTTGAATCTCTTGTGATTAATCACACACAGAACGGAGTCTATTAACAATGGATAATCATAAGACGTCTTTAGATCTACAAACAGTTTAAAGATCCCCATCGATACTTCTATCTAGTTTTAGTGAATCTTATATCATAAGGGAATATTCTCAAGCATAAACAAACTAGGTGCAATCAAAGTTCAACAACCGTTAGTCAATCAAATCAATCGAAAACTAATAATAAACTGCAATTATGTAGTTTCCAACCAACGGTACTCGTAGAGCTTCTCAATCCCAAAGAAGTCTTTAAAACGAGCGGTCGTAAGAGATTTCGCCTAATTAGGGTACTCTCCTCTCCGAAAAGACGGTTCCACCAGTAACAACACAACTAGGTAGTTTTGCTGGCTCTGAGGATTAGTTTGCTCGAAATGCAAACTTCAATATTTATAGACCAAGGAAGTTTTGACACCAAGGAATTTTAAAAACTGAATATTCTCAAAGATATGCAATAAATCCAAAATCGGTTTTCATAATTCCTGTAAATGCTCTGTCCAAATATTGACCGAAATCTCAGTAGAAAATTTCCAATTAGTAAATGCACATTACAAATTTTTATTTTCTAAAGATATGCATTTAATTGCTTGAAATTAAAAGCATATAAAACTAAAAACCTTAATTAAAAGATTCTCAATTTATTTCGATCCGGGATTCTCCTTTAGTTATTAAGGAATATCTTTGAACAATAATAGATAAGAATTACTGCACATGTTCAAAGTATGTCGACATTTTTACTTTGTAAATCCTTTTTCTTATTTACAATCTTGGAACCGATTTGCCACACTCCCAAACGAGTTTAGAATTGGTTCATCTGATTTTCAAGAACTATGTGATTGATCAAAAACATTCAATCACCATAAATGGGTTTTACGGTTCTACCTTTAAGTGACTACTAGGATCGGTCACACTAGTTTCCGTAAAATGGCTAACTAAGTACCATGATCAGTTACCACTATTTATGGTACTTACTTGTGATCGGTTGCACAAGTTATAGGATCGGTTACACCAATTACTAAAACTTGTTAACCTACTACAAGGATCGATTACACATCTTGTGATTAGTCTCACCAAGTTCTAGGATCGGTTACCCAATGACTAGGAATGGTCACACCAATTAAAAATATCGATCATACCATCTCAGGTGATTACTTAAGATTGGTTTCACTAATAAAAGTCATACCGATACATAAGTCAGGCATTGTGAATAGTTTTACCAAGATACATAAACAAGTTATGAGCGGTTATACTAAACACACATATTGGTAATCCAAAGATTTGCAATGAATAACAATACCAATAAGCCTAGCGATTTCCCTTTCGATTCATAAAACAAGTTTATGAATTGTACTTCCTTTAAACAAATGTAAAACATTGTTTCCTAGGACGAAATCTTCACCCATACCAATACATAATAACAATAACATTCATACGATTATGTCGATGTCTTATATACGAAGTTCAAAAGACAGGCGTTATACTTCGTATTATAATTCCTTAATATTACGTCTAACTAGAGTATAATCATTCACAGCTTCGCAGTTATGTTTTCAATATAACACGACTTGAAAGATACGTTAGGAATGAAACAGTTCAAGTCAAAATATTACTAACCTCAAGAGGAAGGATGATGTCATCGTCGTAGTTCTTTACTTCTTCACATTCTTCAAGTCTTCGAGTAATACTTGTAAGTCTCATATCCTAATAACTCTCTAGCTAACCTATACAAAGTTGACTCTAGTAAATAATCAAGCGACTATTTAAATGAGTTTTGGTTCACTAAAATATGACAACCAAACTTGACATACCAACGCTAGGTGGGTTCAACCGAGCAATGCTCTAACACTATTGCTAAGTTTGATTCATGTTAAGATATTGTTCTTGTTGTACTTTAATGTTTTGGATAAATATAATTTGAGCACTTCTTCATATTACTTTCATAGTGTATGTCATGCATCCATTGTAGTTAGAATACTTCTATGTTGATTGTGCTGCAATTCATACTTAACAGAGTGTTGTTCGATCCTTTGACTAGTTGTGCCTTAATCAGACAGTTAGTACTTCAGAGGGATACCTTAGCTGCGATTAGAATATCCATATTAGGATTGGTTTAACCATCTAAGTGGTTGATCTGCGGTTAGTCGTTTTGTGAGATAACAAGTAATACTAGGATTATGTAATTATCTTAGTGACACTAAACCATCCTCCTGAAACTACACTTAGATACATGGCAGGCTTGAACCTTCACCACTATCTGGATGGTCGGCAGAACCTAGAAGTTCACCGTAGTCCATTTTAATGGACAAGAATAGTATTAAGACTGAGTTGACTTAGTATAGGTTAACGGTGGATTCGATTGCCCTAACACCCTAGTTATCTGTTTGTTTAGAGTACGCTTTGCTTTCACATTTGTTATTGTTCTAAAACTCTTTTAATCACTTTGTCGTATCGACACCAACCCTCCTTTTTGGTTACCCTTTGTTCTAAGTCAGTTGTAGTAAGAACGTAGCTTCAACCTTACACCCACCTTGTCCCTGAGGATCGACCTGTACTTGCACTGTGTTGCATTAAGACACTGTGCACTTGAATATTTTATTGTATGTACTGTTTCTATACCTACCAGTTTGCTAACTCTATAATTACCAAAAGATAATTTTTGAAATTCATTCAAGAATTTTCCAGTAGAGTTTACAAAAGCAACATTGAACATAACAAGATATTCATAAAAAATACCTTTAGAATAATAAATCCAGTAATACTTTAAAAGATCACTTGCCTTATTAAAACAGTTGTGGGTTTTATGAAGCAATCCATTTTTAATAGAATTAGTAACTTAAAAATCATTCTTTATAATATTACAAAGATCCCAAAATCGCATCCTAACCAGCGATACATTGACAATCTTAGATATGAAAATGTGTACATATATATTTGGGTAATCAATCCAAAATATATTTAAGATCCCAGATTTTTCAAGAACAAAATAATCATGGTTCATACATAGAAAAATCTTATGTGGGATCTTGTGCATTTTCGAGATAAAACATGTCACGTAGAATATTGTATCATTGTTACTAAACTGGTTAGTATTCAATACCATGAGATACAATTCTATGATAACCGAGGGATTATGTAAGTCGTTCAAGATATACATAGACTTAATCCCAATTCCTAACTAATTTAGGAACAAGAGTATCATATACTTCATTCGTGTCCACCAAGAGTCTTTAAAGTAGTCAAATCATGCTACAACGTTAACCGAATCTCCCATTTGATTCTATTCTTATAGGTTGGATCGCACCAAACACATATTGTTAGATCTTTTCGTGTTTGCCTGCTCTGATACCAATTGAAAAGACGAGGGTACCCAAATACACCACAATTTTTTTGTTTTCAACCTATAAGTACTCTTACCGAAAGTGATTGTCTATGGATAGAGTCAAGACAATACAAAAAATCGGTATTCACACTTTGTGTGATTGTCTATGGATACGAGATCGAGACAATACGACTACCAAAGTGTGATACTTGATAATAGGTTCGGACTTAACCAAACTATATAGGATCACTATCAATTATATCGGAGTTAGCGTTTGTGCAATTTACTTTAAATTATAAAAAAATATAATTGATGAAAACAAAAGTAAATCACATAACAAGATTTTGTTAACGAGGAAAACTGCAAGTGCAGAAAACCCCCGAGACCTAGTCCAAAATTGAATACTCTCATAATTAATCCGCTATACAAAATCTACACCAACTTCGTATAGTTGAGACCAAGCAACTACCCCTAGTTCACTTAGTTTCCTCAGTATCCCTGCGCTTCCGACTTCGAAGGTCACGCACTGGTACAATTCCTTTGGATCGTATTCCAGACAATAAAGGAACAACAAATCTGTTTGGTAACAACTCTATTGATTCTTTCAAGATAAAAGTATCTCAAGTCATATGCAAAGGCTCTTCCGTTTAATCTAATAAACTCATTTTCCTGATTAGATCAATCTATCCAATAACTATAAAAGTAGTTAAGTTTAGATTCTCACCCAATCAAAATAAATATCAAGGAGATATATTGAGAATGCCGATCTCACACAACTAATCAATCAAATAAATACCATTCTAGTTGGATCCCAGTCGATCAATGTTTGTGCACACACAAAGATATGTGAACTAATAAGAAATCTTCTTCGTCTTCAAATCTTCTTTAATCTTCAATAAAAACCTGCACAATGCCACTTGAATCTCTTGTGATCAATCACACATAGAACGGAGTCTGTTAACAATGGTTTATCACAAGATGTCTTTATATCTACAAATAATTCTAAAGTTCCCGTCAATATTTCGATCTAGTTTGAGTGAATCTTATATCAGAAGAGAAGATTCTCAAGAATAAACAAACTAGGTGCAATCAAAGTTTCAACAATCGTTAGTCAATCAAATCAATCAAAAACTAATAACACTGCAATTATCTAGTTTCCCACCAACGGTACTCGTATAGCTTCTTGATCCCACAGAAGTCTTTAAACGAGCGGTCATAAGAGATTTCACATAATTAGGATACTTTCCTCTCCGATTAGACGGCTCCACCAGAAACAACAAGAATTAAAGTTTGCCTGGTTCTTAGGATAGTTTGCTAGAAATGAAAACTTAGATATTTATTTACCAAGTATGTTTGGACACCAAGGAATTTCCAAAACCGAAAATATTCTCAAGATATGCAATGAGTGCCAAAATCGGTTTTCTTAATTCCAATAAATGCTTGTCCAAAATTTCCGAAATCTCTCAATAGAAAATCTCCAATTAGTAAATGCACATTACTAATTTTTATTCTCTAGAGATGCATTTAATTGATGGTAATTAAAGCATATAAAACCAAAAACCTTAATTAAAAGATTCTCAATTTATTTCGGCACATGATCTCCTTGATTAGTAAGGAATATCTTTGATCAATAAATAATAAGTGTTATTGTACGTGTTCAAAGTATGTTGACATATCTTCACTGTAAATCCTTATTCTTATTTACATGGATTTACATTCTTGGAATCGGTTATACCACACTTCCAAACAAGTTTAGAATTGGTTGACCTGTATTCCAAGATAACTATGTGATTGATCAAATATCAAATCACATACACGGGTTCAAACGGTTCTACCAATCACTAGGATCGGTTATACCTCAATATGGAAATACTTGTGATCGGTTAGACAAGTCACCAGGACCGGTTACCATATTCCATGGTATTGCTTGTGATCGGTCACACCAGTTACCGAGATCGGTTACACCAATTACCAGAACCTGTTATCAATTACAAGGATAGATTACACAATACATTGTGATCGGTCACACCAGTTACTAGATTGGTCATACCAATTACAACTATCGATCATACCATGTCATGGTGATTACTTAGGATTGGTTACACCAATTACTATAAACTAGTCATACCAAATCATAAGTCAGGCATTGTGATTAGTTATACCAAGATGCATAACAAAGTTACGATCGGTTCTACCATCTCACACATATTGGTAATCCAAAGATTTGCAATGAATAGCCGTACCAATAAGCCTAATGATTTCCTTTCGATTCATAAAACAAGTTCATGAATGTACTTCCTTTAAACAAATGTAAAATATTGTTTCCTAGGATGAAATCTTCACCATAACCCATTCACATAATCATAACAGTATATACAAGATTATGTCGATGTCATATCTACGAAGTTTAAAAGATAAGCGCTATACTTCGTAGTCTAATTCCCTAATACTATGATCATACAAATATGACCATGTTACATCACTAGATTATCATACAATATGTACAATGTATACATCTTCGCAATTATGTTTTCAATATAGCACGACTTGAAAGCAGTTCAAGTCAATATTACTAACCTCAAGAGGAAGGATGATGTTGTCGTTGTAGTTCTCTTATTTTTCATATTCTTCAGGTCTTCGGAGCAATACTTGTATGTCTCAGCATTCTTAAACTTTCTAGTCTAACCTAAAGGAAGTTGACTCTAGTATATAATCAAGCGACTTTAGATGAGTTTTGACACACTAAAATATGACAACCAAACTTGACATGCCAACGCTTGGTGAGTTCAACCGAGCTATGCTCTAACACTTTTTATAGTGGCAGAAATACCCTTTAATTTGGGACCATATATATAGAAAACACCAGTATAAAATATCTTATTTCCAGATTCACTCTCTCTCTCTTCTTTAGTTTTAGATCTAGTTTCTCTATTCTCTCCATTTTTATTTTTCTGCTGGTGATGATGAAGACGATGAAGTGATGATGAACGACGAAGGTTTTTGGTTTTTTCTTCTATGTTGTTGCTGCTGATGTTGAAGATGGTGATGAAGACGATGAAGATGACGAAGATTTTGTGTTTCTTCGTCATTGTTTTGTTTATGCTGCTGCTTTTGAATACGATGAATATGATGAAGACGATGATGATTTTGTGTTTTCTTCTTTTCTGCTGCTGCTATTGCTGTTGAAGATGATGAAATTCATTAATTGGAATGAACTATGTTTCTTCTTCTTTGCTCTGTTTCATTGATTATGGAGATTTGATTTATAGAGGTTAATATGATTTTCTGGCGAGTTTCATTTAATCTTTGTAAATGAACTTTGTTTTTGTCATTGATATTTTGTAGATCTGTGTTTTTGATTAGTTGTTTATTCGAAAAATGAATTTTGTTTTTTTCTTCATAATAATGAAAGTTTTGATTAGGTGTTCATTCAAAAAAATGAACTATGTTTTTTGTTATGTATTCATTTTTAAAAATGAACTCTATTTTAGTCTTAATTTAGTTTGTTTTGATTAGGTGTTCATTTGAAAGAATGAACTCTGTTTTAATTTTGGTTTTTATTAGATGTTCTTTGAAAGAATGAACTCTGTTTTTTGTTCGTAATAATGGAATTTTTGTTGGGTGTTCTTTTTAAAGAATGAACTCTCTTCTAGTTTGATTTTTGGTTTGTTTTGTTGTGTGTTCATTAGAAAGAATGAACTCTGTTTTCTGCCATAAATAGTGGAAGTTTTGTTGGGTGTTCACTTTAAAGAATGAACTGTTAAAGGGCCCATGCCCATGGATGTGCGGTCCAAAACGGAAGTCTTTTCATTTTCCCCTTTTCCATGTATATAAAGTATATTGTACCCATATAACCATAGAACTCTCTTATCAATAGAATCCTTCTCCTTTGTCTGTCTCTTTCTCTTTCCCTATTATTCTACTGCAAAACGTTATCATGCACGAAGATATACCGCGGAGCTAGATTGGATCGGTTGATTTTTTTTTTTTTTTCTACATGGATGATTTAGATCGACGTAGTTATGCAATTATCGTCAAGCTAATGTTAAAATTGCTGGAATCAAATCAGTTAAGTTGGATCTATTTTTCTCCTATATATATATTTTTCTTTTCAACTGTTTTTGATTTTGGCATATACATTGAGTATATTAAAGTGAAAGTTGATTTAATCAGGAATTAAGGATTATTTTGATTTAATGTTTTTGTAATCACAGGAATTACTTTGATTATAATATTATATATATGTATATATTAACGGAAATGCTATACTGAGTCCGGAACAGCGACCCACTCAGCGCCCAACCTGACGTGGCTGGCTTACCTGTACCAGACTCACGTGTTTCTCTTTTTTTCTTTATTCTGTTTTTTTTTCCTATTGCTTTTGTCCATTTTATTTCTTCCACAGAAAGTGAGATAAAAATCAATCTTATCTATTCTCCTCCTGAAATATAAATTTCTCTTCTTCTGCTATAACAATACTGAGAATCATCTCCTTCAGACCCAATAACAATCGTTATCTAGTTGTCAACGTGATAATACATACAATTCTTTGTTAAAAAATGAAATTGGAAAGATGCATTTGAAGTTTAGGTTTTTGTTTTTTCATGTGTTTGTCATTCAACAATGAAACAGATTGGGTTTTCAAAGAGGCAAAAACCCATCTCTTAGATAGATCAAAATCAAGATCATGTAATAACTTTTCTAATCACAACTAGTCTTTCCTAATAATAACTAAGGTTTTATTATTATTTCTAAATCCCCAAATCATTTTCAAAGTCAATCAAATCAAAATAGAAATCAAATTTAACTCTCAATTTAAACAATTGGTTATGATGAAAGTATAGGGATTTCTGATTGCTAATGATTTGATTTTGATATCATATAACAAATTTTTGATTTGGAGTGTGAATGGATTTCTTGTCCTCGTATCTTCCGGGGAAGATTATTAAGAAAACAGAAACAACTCGATGATTCAAAATACATAAATCTATGTTACTGATTTTTGATCGAAGATTAGTTTTCTCTTCTTTTTTTCCTTTTGTTATAAAGATGAAGAAGAAAGTTGAAACTAAAGTGAGAGAAAACCTAGAACAGAATATTCAAGTGAGTCTGGTACAGGTAAGCCAACCACGTCAGGTTGGGCGCTGAGTGGGGAGCTGTTCCGGAATCAGTATAGCATTTCTGATATATATATCATATATATTATATTATATTTTCGTACTGTGTATGTCCTAATAATCATTTGTAATTTTTGGGATTTGCTTGCGAATCAAATCAATTGGTGGAAAACGTGAGGAAGAAAACTTGTCTGTTCGCGTTCCTAGGAGATGAAAAGTTGTGCAAGTAAAACACCCGTCCGTCCACACCCGACCCATAGCGTTCCTCCAGTCCGGTTCTGGCGTTCCAGTTCCAGTCCAGTCCAGTTCTGGCGTTCCAGCTCCAGTTCAGTCCGTTCCAGTCCTGTTCTGGCGTTCTAGTTCTAGTCCAATCCGGTTCTGGTGTTCCAGTTCCAGTCCGGTTCCCGCGTTCCAGTTCCTGTTCCTGTCTTGGTTTTAGGCCATGCACGACCAAGGATGTTCCGGTTCAAGCTATATACAACGGGAACCAAAGTCTAAGGTATGTAATTATAATGTGGGTTTTTACGTTGAGTACTTACTAGGCCTATTTATTTGTTTATAGAACATGCCTAGTTTTGTTTATTTTGTCTTAAGATAAGTCCACGTTATATAAATGGTCTATTTAAATTATGATTGCTGATCTCGATCATTAAGAATTTTGGTCTTAATACTATTTTATTCTCTTGAATATGATAATTGGCTATAGTTGAATGGTGTCTTTTTTTCAATTGGTTGTACCAACTCCAATGTATTTATTTGGGGTTTAGAAGTACTTGGACCATTATTGCGTACTTGATATTGTCTCCCCAAATTTGAATGTTTCGTGGAATGTAATCCACGTGCTAGACTATTAAAGAGTCAGTAGTTTCAAAAGAGTTGCAAATAAAATCACATGTATTCCAATTTTTGTGGAAGAACTCACAAAAGATGATGTGAGTCAGAAAATTTCCATTGCTCTACTTCATCCATGATACTAACGAACCAGTATATGTTGAAGTATGATTACAAGAGAACTATCTTTAGTAATATATTCAACCTAAAGTACGTGGTTGACATGTATAGTGAGATTCTCTTGGCCTGTTGAGATAAAAAAAATTCTCAAATTAAGCTTAATGTAGCAAAAATTGAAAATGGAAAGAACCCCGAAGTAATGAGGGTTAGACGTACCGACTCATATAAAGCATGTGAAAAGGGATATATATATCATGAGACAAAAATGTATTTTTTTTCCCAGCAGTAATGACACCAAAGTACATGTATCAATTGAACATGGGATGAAGCTAAGATGTAATTCTAGCTCACACCAAAGAGTTAGGAATGAATCTTCTTACTGGTATTGGTACAAGCAATGTAATGCGGGTACCATAGTAGCAACCAATTTCCATAGGAAGGTCATAATTTAGACATCAACTTTAATGAAAAAAAGAACTTTGCCTGGTCAATTGACTATTTAATTGAACTAGATCCAATATCTGCGCTTATGGAATGAAAAGTACACAAACCCAAGAAACATAAATTCTCTAAAGCACTTAAGATATATCTTGATGAAACGTAACATATATTTACTCTAAAGTAATTGAGTTGAATCTCACTTTTGTTACTAATAAGGCCACACCACTTATTTAATATCTCAAGACTCACTGTCTAACAAATATTGGTTTCCCTCCCACCTGCTTAAGGAATTTAAACTAGTTGTTTAACTATTTCCTTATAATGTGACTACGAGGATTGGATTATTGAGAGCAGCACTGTTCAAAAATTGGTTTTCGAGATAGAACAAAGACTTCACAAAATCTCTACATGTACCGAGAGATAATCACACCTTGTTAAATTCCAAAGAAACCCATGCAAATGGATATCATGTGGAACCTCACAATGATGAGAATGTAATTGATTGCATCTTTTATAGTCTCTAATATATTTGGAAGGAAATATATTTTAGAGAAACTAATGAGTCAATCTAGTGAAATGTAAATATTGGGAATTGACTCATACAGGCTTTGAGCATAACCATAACGGTACTTTGGTTGTGACATGATGTTTTGTTTTGAAAGGACTCTTAAAAAACATCACTTTATTTGAGTGAACGATACAATGGGAAAAAGATTGACATAATGCGAAGTTACGGCATATCTCACAATAAGTGTTTTCTAAAATACTAGATGCACCACCCCCTAGTTCCCATTATGCTTTTACAATAAGGAAGCACATCACTCATTTTTACAAAGTCTATTGTAAAAAGGATTGAGACCATCCGAAGATGCAAGTGGTAAACAACCTATATTACAAAGAAAACGAGGTGAAATTTAGAAAAATATTCTTGCAGAATGCGGACCATTAAAGTGACTTATGGCTCTGGTGAATGTTTTGACATTTTGGACTAGTTATAGTTCCCAAGAAATTTGCGTTTGAGAAACTACTAGCACATATTTTACATGTAAGGGCTCACCACCCCTTGTAAATGCTAGCTAGTGTACATCAAAAGGACTTGATGGTTATTGCATATTTAATAGGATCAATGCACAACATCCTATACCCCATGATCTCGCAAAGGCTATCATCAAAGGTTATAGATGGTGCCTAAGGCATGGTTATGCGTAAAACCTATCTTTAACTGCTTGGGGAATATGCAATATTAACGCATCTTTACTTAATTCATTTTAGAACCCAATATTAGTCAGCCTTTTCTGCGTACCAGTTGGTAACTGGATATAAGGCTGATATTCGTGTTCTTACGCATTTTTGGCTGCACTATATATGTGCCATTACGAGTCCACATCGTACTATAATGGGTCACGAAAACGATTAAGTAGTTATGTTGGATATTTACTCCCAACAATTATCCGCGTTTTAAAACCTTTGGCAGGAGATCTCTTACTGCTAGATTTGCGGGTTGTCATTTTAATGAGACAGTCTTCCCGTCGTTAGGGGGAGATAAGAAAAGGTATTTCTAAGGGAACGACAGGAATTGTCGTGGTGTGTTCCCACTGTGTCTCATATTGATTGTTGTACTCCACAAATGTAAATGTGAAGTGGCAAAGAATAATCGATGTCAAAAGTGCACTGATATCGGCAACATGACAAGATCACACATACCAGCTGCAAATATTCCTGCAAGGTTAGAAATCCTCAGTATGGGGTACACCATAGACTAAGGTGTTGCAACTACAGTTGGTGGAAGTGTAGTTGAGGCCATGGATCCATAAAGGAAGATGGAGATACCACCAGGTTCGATCAATGCTCACCTAGAAAGGAAGTAGATGAGTAAGGCATAACCTAATTTGTATCAGTAATGAAATCATCTCATTTGATTGTCTCTGACTATGTCCATGAATCAATACTGGAGGACGCTCCAAAGTTTTAAATGATTCTAGAGAATAATAAAATCCTGATGGATTATGAGAATGCACATGAGTCAATGGAAGGATCATGCGTGCACAGTAATGTTATAATCCATAAATAGTTGCTCCAGAAGTAGAGCATAATGAGATCGAACCATGCTTTATTTTGATTAATTTCAAATAAATAACATATTTGGCCTAAGCAATCCAGGTAGAACTTAGTTCTTTGGCAAATATACGGGTATTTGGTGTGGTAGTGCTAACCAACCAAGTGTAAAGCCTATGGGACATACATGATTATTTGTCATAGAGCACAGTGGGAAGAATGAAGTCTCAAAGTATCAAGACTCGCCTTATGGCGCAAGTTTCTCACAAAGCCATGGAATTGTCCTCTTGTAATAAACGTTATAGCTTTCCGCTACTTAGTTAGCTTGGTAATTTCAAAAGGACTTGAAATGCAGCATATGTATGTGGTTATTACGTATCTCTGAAAAAATCAAGAGATAACAGATATTTACAAAAGTACTTGATAGCCTTTTGTTGCCCAAATCAAGTGAGTCTAAACCACAGAGTGCGTTTACAGTTAGATAGAACACTCACTTATAGATAGAAGCATCAGGCGGATGTGGTATACCCGTCTAAGTGGCTATTTGATTTGGAGGGGATAAACAAGTAAGTTATTTTTCCTTGTGTATTCACAAGAAAGTTCATGATTTGGAATTGTAGTTATCTATGTCGATGGTACAGACATGATGGGTACTCTTGATGTAATAAGAGACCTTAAAAGCTATTTGAAATCGAATTTTAGATGAAAAATATTGGGAAAGCTCGACCAAATACTGAGCTTGTGGTATATTATTCCACCAGTTTGTATATGTCTAAAGTTGTCAGGCAATTGAATAAATACATGCATCCTGATAGCACTCCTATGATTAGTCGAGATTCAAATATAAGGAAGATGACGAAGATGTGTTGGGGATGAAATTCCCATATCTAAGTAAAATGTACACATTGTTGTACTTAGTATAGTAATATACTCGATTAAATTTTACATCCTTAGGGAACTTGTTAGCTAGATATAGCTCAGCGCCAACGCAACATCATTGGAATAGTACAGTGAATGTAATCATGTACTTAAAAGCAACCATTGACATGGGTTTGTTTTATCCCTGCAAAGACATAAAAAGGAATGCTAAAGGAACTGCAATCTAAAGGTTGTTGATTATGAAGGAACAATAATCTCTTCTCCAACGAAAGTAATCAGGGGGAGATATGGTAGACTATTTTCTAAGTCATTACCGATATTCGGTTTTGAAAAGTACATGACTATAGGAACTGTTTGGAACAACTCTGAAAGTAATCAGGGGGAGATGCCGACATTAGGGGGAGGATCCAAGGATATGATGTCGACATATTTTACTTCGAAATTTGAGATGTGTTGTACTCTTTTTCCCTTCGATCAAGAATAGTTTTTCCCAAATGGTTTTGTTTCTCGACAAGGTTTTTAGTGAGACAACACTAAAAACATCAATTATGTTGAACGTTGAAGACATAAAGATCACGTTGATATTACTGAAAATATCTGAATCAAAGAAATGAAACGTGATAGTATGTTAAGCAACGTAACTTCCAGAATCAACAACATGTTCTTATAAACATTCAAGTCACCAAAGTAAAGTGTGATAAACTCCTTTTGACTGCATTAGACTAATGAAAATTATCTGACATCAGGGGGAGCATCTAATGGTGTGTTGCACTATTTTCCTTCACCGAGGTTGCTTTTTACCACAGGGTTTTGTTACTCGACACGTTTTTAATGAGACAACAACAAACATCGGAATGTAATATCCCAGCTAAGGCTATTATCTTTACCACAAGGATTTTCTGCCTTAAGAGTTGTGAAGCAACTAGTCAACATCAGCAGAGCAAAGTGATCATCTGCAACGGATCACCTTTACTTGCATTTTTCACGTTGTACTCTTTTCCCTTCGTCAAGGTTTTGTCCCACTGGGTTTTTCCTTGTCAAGGTTTTAATGAGGCAACATATTCAAGTCCAACTATGTTCTAAGTTTTCTTAATATTGTACTCCTTTTCTTTAGTTCAGGTTTTGTCCCTCTGGGTTTTCCTGGCGAAGTTTTAACGAGGCAATTAACTTAGACTAGTCGGTCCTTGAAGATCATACAACATGTGAAGTACTACATAAAAAATATGAGATAACATGTGAAGTACTACATGTGAAGAGCTGTACCAAGGTTTTGTCCCAATGAGTTTTCCTTGTCAAAGTTTTAATGAGGAAATTAATTTCGGCACAAGTTATCGAGGAGAGGATGACATTTGAAGACCTACATTCGAAGCACTATATGTGAAGCACTACATATGGAGTTCCAATGTTGAACCGCACAAGGGGGAGTGTTAAAGGCCCCATGCCCATGGATGTGCGGTCCAAAATGGAAGTCTTTTCGGTTTCCCCTTTTCCATGTATATAAAGTATATTGTACCCATGTAACCATAGAACTCTCTTATCAATAGAATCCTTCTCCTTTGTCTGTCTCTTTCCCTTTCCTTATTATTCTACTGCAAAATGAACACTATTTTTTGTCATAAATAGTGGAAGTTTTGTTGGGTGTTCACTTTAAAGAATGAACTCTGTTATTTCCCTTTTTTTTAAAGTTGTTTCATCAAACAGAATGAACTCAGATCTACATAATCATGACCAACACGTAATAGTTCATCAAAGAGAATGAACTCCTGTATGAAAATAAGAGTAAGTTCAGAGTTCATCAGAGAACATGAACTCAAATAATTATAGGAATAGAAGAGTACGAAAATTAAAGCTGAAACAGTACGGAAGGATATTTTTATCCACTTAATATTTTTAGATAATTATGGACCAAACAGGAAACGACTTTTACCGCTGGACCAAATAGTTTTGGGACCAGTTAAAAAAGGACAAAACGATTATTTCCCCAAAACTTTAACTTTACTAGCACCAATACGTACTTTTCTCTACAAAACATCCAGGCCAGCACAATGCACGGGCGCACTAACTAGTCTTGGAAGTGACCCAGTGCTGGTCGCTCGGTCATGCGTAAGCGAGGATTCGTGGCCGCTCTTATAATCATAAATATAGTCGCAGAGTCAGAGAGTGCCCCATGAGATTAACAGCCGAGAAGAAAAATCAAAGTAATTGGGACCAAAAGTCATAAAATTCACCCACTCCTCCTTGGCACTTCTGTGTTATTCATGGCTTCCTCTGCAACTTTTCTTCTTTCTCCATCTTCAAACCTTTTCTACAAACCTCGCCTATACTCTACATCTCAAACTCTCTTGTTTAGAAAACCCATATCAATAAAGGCTTCAACTACTTATTTAGAGTCTTCTTCAAATATCTCTGTTGTTGATAAACCCTTGAACCCATCAAAGGTAATCAATTTCTGATCAAATTAGTTTCATTTCATTTTAATTGAATACCGTTCTTCTTCTTTTTTATCAATTTGATTGAATTAGTTTATTTGTTATTTTTGAAATATTTTGTTAGATTGGTAATTGGAAATGGAAACATCAAGATGAGTCAGTGAATATATACTATGAAGAACATAAGAATGAGAATGAGAATAAACCATGTAAGAATATACTTATGATACCCACAATATCTGATGTTAGTACTGTTGAAGAATGGAGAGAAGTAGCTAAAGATATTGTTCAAAGAGATGCTAGTAATGTTAATTGGAAAGCTACTATTGTTGATTGGCCTGGTATGGGTTATTCGGATAGACCCAAAATTGATTATAATGCCGATGTGATGGAGAATTTCTTGGTTCAGTTTATGAATTCATCGGATAGCCCCTTACAACACTCAGGTGAATAATCAAGTCTTACTTGCTTAATTTTGTATATAGGACTAACATTTCAACAATTTTCATGTCCTTTTAAATTCTTAACAATGTCCCTTGGTTCTGCCATCAGATGATGAGTTAGTAATTTTTGGAGGAGGTCATGCGGCTACATTAGCACTTAGGGCAGTTAAAAAGGGGTTAGTGAAGACATCAGCTATTGCTGCTGTTGCACCAACTTGGGCTGGACCTCTTCCTATAGTCTTTGGTCGAGATTCCAACATGGAATCGAGGTAAAGTTAAATCTCAGTATTCAGCATGCTTGATATGCTTAGTATTTGGTTGTCACTTTTATTTGTGCTTTTGCTATAATTCATTTGGATTGAATCCATCAAACAATGGTGATGTTCAACTAAAGGGTTCTACCTGCATTACATACTTCTGCCCAGCCTTCAAGGTATTCTCAAAATAGAGATACGCATGCTTATCAAATTGGGTACTCTTATCTCAGTTTTCTCAGTGTTGTCTATTAACTCACAGGTATGGGATGTTGAGGGGAACACTAAGAGCTCCAGCTGTTGGATGGATGATGTACAATATGCTCGTTAGCAATGAGAAATCCATCCAATCCCAGTATAAATCTCATGTATATGCAAATGCCGAAAACGTTACTCCTGAGATCATCGAGAGCAGGTATGCCCTGACAAAACGTAAAGGTGCAAGGTATGCTCCAGCTGCTTTCTTGACAGGTCTTTTAGATCCTGTAAAGTCTCGCGAGGAATTCCTCGAACTATTTACAGGCTTAGAAGGGAAGACACCTGTTTTAGTGATTTCAACATCAGGCTCACCAAAGCGGTCAAAAGCAGAAATGGATGCTCTCAGGGGAGCAAAAGGTGTTAGTAAGTTTTTGGAGTTGCCTGGGGCTCTTCTTCCACAAGAAGAATATCCTGCTGTTGTTGCTGAAGAACTTTACGCATTCTTGCAAGATCATTTCGAGCCCATGTAAAGTTCAGCTCCTCCTTTATTTTTATTTTTTCCTTCAATTGATGAATCGAAATACGGATACCAAAAAACATTGTAAATTCCTGTAAGTTATGTTGTAAGCATCGACAGCATAATGTCTTAGTACTAAATAGTAGTAGGTCTTGATTGCATCGACCAGCATCTATTCGAACTTATGAAGTCACTCGTGCCAAAAATAACAACAAAACACTCGGAACTCTTTGAATTTGTGCAACCAGTTCATCTGACATGTTATATAATTTGAAGTTTTTAGATCATCCTAGGAAACTGTATATCTCACTACTTATTATGGCAATATGCTCCTACTCGTAAACTTGATACCAGTTTATAGAACTATAACATTTGTTGCATTGACTTACATTATACTCGAGGCAAGTGAAATCTTGGAACCAGTCTATTTTATTGATCTACAGAAATCTTCGGTTGTGCTGAAAAAACATCTTGCAGTTTCGTTATGGTAATGTACTCCCACTTCTGAGCAGCCACTGATCCAAAAATTGTCCGCGCACTTATTTATTTAGTCAAACTGTCTTCAAAAAATACAACAGAACTGGAAGCTGCTTTGATACTGAAATTTAACAAACAAATATAAAAAGAAAATCTAGTAGTGAAAGAGAACTGAACAACACAAATTTTCAAGCATCTCGGAAACATTCGCAACCGCTTCTCAGTTTCTTTCACTCCAGATCTATTTCCGGTAGATGTCATAGTTATCTTCCTCAGCTAGTGTTGGCCAAAAACACTGGGATCAGGCAGTTATTTCACTAGCTATTCATCCGAAGAAGATTAATTACTTGCTATGGCGTTCTTTCTGAACTTATTGCGTTCTACTCTTTTTCCCTTGTCAAGGTTTTGTCTCTTTGGGTTTTCCTTGTCAAGGTTTTAACGATGCAACATATGCGTGTTCAACACTGTTTCAAGTCTTTGCTTGTAGACTTTAGTGGTTTTGGTATTTGTTTTCTTTCTCTTGTAGTTTCTTTTCCACTTATAAATACGTATGTTTGTGCCCTAGTTTCGTAGCCAGGAACTATTCAGATAATCATGGCCATAAACAACTACTTCCTCAGTCCGTGAATAAATGATCTTTTTTCTCTTTTCATTTTATCCCAAATTAAGTGACATTTTTCCGTTAATACTTCTAAAATAATCCTCTTTAATAATTAATGTTTTTGAATTTCAATCTTGTATACGTACATAATTCGATAAGCATGTTCCAGTGGCGGAGGCAGTTAGTCTCCACAATACGGTATTTATCACTGAGGATCGGGCGAGTTGAAGAGAGAGAGAGACTGAGGATCGGGAGATCAACTCAGTGAAAACTTTTCTTCGTCGTTTCGATTTCTGTGTAATTTTTCAGGTGATTTCTGATCTTTCATTAATGATAGGTGTTTCGATCTTTGTTATGTCCTTAAGGTTTAGGATTAAATTGGTCTGAATCTACTTATTAGGTCTTTTAGTTTCATTAGTTCAATGGAAAAAAAAATTGGATCTACTTTTTTCGATTCTCCTTTGGGTTCGATGAGAAACTCTGAAGATGTCCGTAATGAGTATGATCCGGAAATTAGCATATCTGATGATGATATTGATAACTGTATTGATGAATGGAAGTTTAGTTTAATCGGTAGATTGGACTTTCAGAAATTTTCTTTAGAAGTTGCGGAAAAAGCTCTGAAATCTCAATGGAAGCTTTAGGGTAATTGTCAGCTCATACCTCTGGGGAAAGGTTTTTTTGTGATTAAGCTTGAAAATACTGAAGATAAACATCATATATGGTCTGGTTATTGGGAAGTTGAAAAACAGAGTGTGAAACTTCGTAATTGGGAACCAAATTTCAAACCTGCAAATCAAAAAACTTCTACATCTTTTGTTTGGTGTCAATTACCAGGTTTAAGCATTGGATACTGGAAAGAAAATATCCTCTTAGATATTGGAAGAGCTATTGGAAGACCTGTCAAGGTAGATGAGATAAATTTACAAAGAAAAATTGGGTATTATGCAAGCATTTTGGTTGAGATTGATCTTACTAAAGCTATTCCTGAGAAGATTTGGGTTAAAACAAAGTATTGGGGATTTTAACAAAGGATTAATATTCCAAAACTTCTTAAGTTTTGCAATCACTGTCAAGTGGTAGGACATTATGTTTCTGAATGTAGAATTAAAAGAAAGGAATCTTCTCAAAAAGAAACTGTTTCAACTGCAACAACTACTGAAAATAGAAGCTATAGAAGAAGACACAAGAATAAACAAGATAATAATCTTTTTATTGGTTTTGATATTTGTATGCCTGCCAATGAAGACTCTGCAAGTGGGTCTGGAACAAAACACTCCACTCCAAATAATATAATACATGAGGAGAATATGGAAGAGGGTGAACTGAATTCAGGAAGATATGAAGTGCTTAAGGAGGTGGAACCAGTTCTTGACTTTATACAAGAATTCCCCCCTCTAGAAATCAGCAAAGTAATTGAGATTGGGAATTCCTTAAATACAAATGCTGCTAAAGTAACTCCTGCAATAAAAGAAGTTATACTGGAAATTCCTAAGAAGCCTGATATGCCAAAAGTTATTACAAGAAAACAAGCTGCTAAAAATGTGAGTAAAAATGATAATGGGAGGAAAAGTCCTCATATCAACAAACCATTATCTAAATGAGAGTTATTTTTTGGAACGTCAGAGGCTTAAGAAGAACTAAAGCCAAAGACAAGTTGAAATGTTTGGTTAAATTTTTTTGTCCATCTTTGGTTTGTATAGTTGAACCAAAAGTGAGTGTTACATCTAAATCTGCTAAAATGCTAAGATTGGCAGGAATGAAGAATTGTTTAATACATAATAGTACTGATGTCAAGAAAGGAAATATTTGGTTATGCTGGAATGCATCTATAGCTGATCCTCAAGTTGTCTCTATTACTCAACAAGCCATAACAGTCAATTTTGGGGGAACTTTGATTACTGCAGTTCATGGAGCTAATCTTAATTTGGATAGAAAAGTCTTATGGAAGGAATTGGAAAATATAAATTCTTATAATCTTCCATGGTTGGTAATTGGAGACTTCAATGCAGTTTTGACAATGGATGAGAAAAAAGGTGGTAGAAGTCCATTAAGAGAAGCAATGTTGGATTTTAATCACTGTGTAAATTCTTGTGGTCTGATTAAAGCTCCAAAATCAGGCATTGAATTTTCGTGGTGCAATAATAGAGTGGGTGTGAAGAGAATTCTATGCAATCTAGACAGAGCATTATATAATTCAAAATGGCTAGACTTATATCCAAATTGGGAATATTCTGTGGGTACTAGAGGAGTGTCAGATCACAGTCCTTTGTGTGGAGCTAATAAATCAATTCCAAAACCATTAAATGTTCCATTTAGGGCCATCAAAGCATGGATTTCTCATGAAGGCTTTATGAAGGTGATTGAAGATGAATGGAAAAAAGAAGTACTGGGAACTCCTATTTTTATTTTTATGACCAAGTTAAAGAACTTAAAGATAATCTTAAGGAAATGGAATTGGGAGGTCTTTGGTGATATAAATGAAAAGGTATTGCAAGCTGATAAAGTTGTAGAGAATGCTTCTATCTTATCTGATAAGAACCCAGACAATATAAAGCTATTAGATGACTTGGTTACTGCAAGAGGAATACAAGAAATAATGTCAGAGCAACAAAGAAGAATTATGCGCCAAAAATCTAGAGTAAAATGGTTAAAGGAAGGGGCTTCAAATACTAGATTCTTTCACACCAATTTGAAGATTAGACAAGCTCAAAACTCCATATCTGAAATTGAAAATGAAGATGGTACTTTGGTATCTACTCAAAAAGAAATTGCAGAAGTTCTGGTAAGGCACTTTTCAGCCAAATTTAAATTTAAAGAAGTACAAGTTACTGCAAAGTTATTAAATGTTATACCAAACATATTAAGCAATGGAAATAGGTGGATAATTGACTCAGTTTCTAGTATGCAAAAAATAAAAGCAGCTGTAAATGATTTGGATCCAGATAGCTCTCCTGGTCCTGATGGTTTTGGAGGATGGTTTTATAGAAAATGTTGGGAAATAATTGGTAATGATGTGAGTATGGCAATACAATACTGTTGGAGAAGAGGGTAAATACCAAATGGACTGAACTCAATTTTTTTGGTTCTTCTCCCAAAAGTGCAGAATGCAAAGAAGCCATCACAATTTAGACTAATTGGTTTATCTAACTTCTTTTTTAAAATCTTCACCAAGATACTAACAATGAGAATTGGCATCCTGTTAAGTAAAATAATAACTTCTCAGCAATAAGCATTTATTAAAGGAAAAACCATTCAAGAGCAGATAGTTTTGGCTTCAGAGATGGTGAATGAACTGGACACAAAAAGAAGAGGTGGTAATGTGGCTTTGAAGATTGATATAACTCATGCATATGATTCCCTGAGCTGGGAGTTTTTATTTGAAGTAATGTTGAAAATTAGTTTCTCTGAAAAATGCATCAGTTGGCTGAAGACACTTTTTACTTCTGCAAGAATTTCAGTAATGGTGAATGGTGGACCAGAAGGATACTTCCCTGTTAGCAGAGGGTTGAGACAAGGTGACCCTTTGTCTCCTATTTTGTTCATAATTCTGAAGATGTTCTTAGTAGAGCCTTATCAGAAATGGTGAAAGAAAAAACTCTAGTACCAATGGTTAACAGAAATGGTGTATGTCCAACACATATATTCTTTGCAGATGATATGTTTCTGTTTTGCAATGGTGACAAGAGAAATGTTAAAAGGATGATGAAGACTCTTGTAGAATACCAAAAAGCCTCAGGTCAAGTGGTAAATGTTACTAAAAGCAAGTGCTTTGTTGGTGGGACATCACACAGTAGAAAAGAAGCAATTGCATAGGAAGTTCAAATGCCATTATCAGTATTTCCTGACAAGTACTTGGGTGTGAAGTTATTCCCTGGGAGAGTAAAATCAACTCATGTATGGAATGTAGTTGAACAACTACAAAGTAACTTAGCTGGTTGGAAAGGGAAAATGCTTGCATTTCAAGAAAGAGTTATTCTAGTCAGAGCAGTACTATGCAGCATTCCAGTGTACAATATGTCCATATATAAATGGCCTAAAAGTGTGATCAGAGAATGTGAAAAAATCATAAGGAATTTTCTGTGGACAGGGGACCCAGCTGTGAGAAAAACAGTGACACTAAAATGGGAGAAGGTGTGTTCTCTATTGGAAGAAGGGGCCCTTGGCATTAGAAGGTTAGAAGTCATTAATAGAGCACTGTTAATAAAACTATTTTGGAAGATTCAACAGGGAGAGGAAGAATAGTCACAGTTTTTTTAGGCTAAATTCAAAACAAAAGCTGAAGATTGGATTTCATACTATAAACATTCATCCATATGTCCAGGATTGAAAACTGTTATAAATAATGTGAAGAATAATACAAGATGGATAGTTGGGGATGGTGCAGAAATATCTAGCATGGATTAAGGAGAGAGCTCTAAGCTACACTTTTCCAAAAAATGAATATATAAAGAATCATAAGACAATGAAGGTTAGTGATTTATTAAACAATGGAAAATGGCAAATTCCTGCTGATCTTCTTGAGTTTTTTTGACATAAATGAACTTCCAGTAGTGGATGGAAGAAAAGATAGAAGGGTGTGGTGTGGCACAACAACATGTACTTTCACTGTTGCTTTTGTAGTCCAGTATATCAGAGATAAATATCCAGTTAAAAATGAGTATAAAAAAATATGGAAGGCATGTGTACATCCCACTGTAGCAAGCAATGTTTGGAAAATAGCAAGAGGGATTTGTGCAACAGATGACAAATTAAAAAGAAGGGGAATGCAAATGGCATCCAAATGCTACATGTGTGGAGCACATGAAGAAAGTTTGGAGCATATTCTGTGGAGCTGTGATATGAGTAAGAGACTGTGGCTATGGATTGGAGGTATCTTTAACTTCAGAAATCCAAGCTCTTTTCAAGATATACTTGATATGGGTAATCATAAAATCTCAGTAATACAAGAATTGTGGATTGTGGCTGCTTTCTTAATCCTAAGAGAGATATGGTTCTATAGAAATAATCTGGTATTTGAAGAAGAAGTGGAAAGTGAGTCTATGATTAAAAGAAAAATCACTTTCTTAACTGGAGAAAGTGAGATAAGATTAAAAGGCTCAATGAAGAATGATGATTATGATTTGCAAATTTTAAGTTACTTTGGAATCAAATACAGGAAAACTCACACAGCAAGGGTAATGAAAATTTTCTTTTTCCTACCAACAGTTCCTAAAATTCTAATATGCTGTGATGGTGCTTCCAAAGGAAACCCTGGAGTTGCAAGGTATGGTTTTGTTGCAAGAGACTTTGAAGGTAAAATGCACATGGCAGTGGCTGGAGGAGTTGGCATTTCAAAAAAAATCATAGCAGAGATTCCGGCAGTGGTAAAAGCTGGTGAATGGGCAGTGCAGAATAACCATTTGCAAATAATTTTCAGGTCTGATTCTAAAGCATCTGTGTTAGCTTTTCAGAGTAATAAATTGCCTTGGTTTATTGTATCAAGATAGAATAATGTAAGAGATTGCCTGCTCGAATGTGAGATAGAACATACATACAGAGAAATAAACAATACAGTAGACACTCTTGCAAAACAGGGAAGCACATTGGGAGCTGGTAGTGTCATGGTTTACACAGATAGTAGTTCATTTGTTTTAGAGTCTCCTTTACAACCTTATTACAGGTTTTACTGATTTTGTTTTCAATCTCTGTGTAATGCCTTTTGGGGCAGTTTTGTAAACATTATTGTTCTGATAATAGCTAATAAATAAAATTTTGATTGAGCAAAAAAAAAAGAAGTTGTAGAGGCAGTTAAAAGCAAGGGTGTGCAGTTGCACGCCCTGCTAAACCGGATCTCAAGCCTAAATTTTCTGCGATTTTCAAACCCTAAGCCTATTTTTACTATCTTGCACCCCTAGAAATATTTTGCTTCCCATTAGCAGAGTTTCTGGCTCCGCCCCTGGTTCATACTCGTTGCGTAGATCATCTACGAGATAAAATCTACAAATTTTACCTCTCAAGTTATGGAGATACGTTGCTTTTAAATTTTCTTAGATTGTTGAACATAAGGATATAAATGGATTTTTATGTTAAACGTCGTTACTTTTCTTTATTTTCTTAAGAACTGTGCAGATAGAAAAAGACTTACTTACTTAGGGATGGATGGAGTAATAGTTATGAGGTTTTGAATTCCACCATGTCAAACTGGTATTTGGTGATAAGTGCTTAGTTTACATGTTTGTAGTATCAATTTCATACTAGCTTTAGTTAGATTTCTTGTTTTTTACCTTGTATTGCTTTTGTTTTTCTAGGTGAAATCATCTGAAATCAACAGAGACGATGTTGAGTCTTCGAATACAAATAAAAACTCATATCTTCTTGTGGATGAACTTGTTCTTATTGATTTTTCTCTTATTTATAATTGTGAAGTGATAGAACACATGATGACAACCGACCATTTGTCATGTTCACACTCATTACCACTTTCAAAATGGCTAGTTATTACCTTTAAGTCACATGGAATTTATTCAACTATGACTACCGTTATCATTTAGACATGCATAATTCTTTTTAGCATAACAATGAGGGTAAAACATGTGTCACCCACATAGATCTATCAAACAATCAAGGCAAAGAGAGAGGAGGAATGAAAACTATAGAGTTAAGACCCTTATTTTATTCGATACAACTACTCACTTATTTTAGGATGACGCCACATGAAAAACTGGTGAAATTTGGATGAATGATATATGAAGAAGCACAATGGTAACATAAAACATTAAGTGCCAACAACATAGAGGATTTGATCACCAAATATCCTTGACCAAGCTACGTGGCATAAAAATAGGAGATTATCAAGCAAGAGACATTAAGTCTGATGATTTGCTGGATAGTGAAGCAACTTTTAATTATCCCGGGGTACCAAAGTTGGATGTAATAGCAGATAAAAAAACATGAATTATGTAAAGCTCCAGGTCTATAAATTACAAGCTCAAATATTAGACTGGGTTTGGAAAATATTCTTAAGAGCAAGGTAGAAAGACTCCTTGTCTGCATCATATAACTCATCTTATTCTTGGGAGAACTAAGCTGACTAACACGTGTAACCTCTTCTAAATCATAGTGAACTCGTCTCTCAAACCTCAGCGGACGTAAATTTTAACACTAAGCCACGTAAACATCTGCGCATGTTAATTTAATTAGTTTCTTACCTATGTGTGATCATTGTGTGTTTACTAGTTGCATTGTGCTTGACCTTGATCTTTTCTTGGCGTCGATAGGTGGCGGATTCTGAAAAATAACGATTGGTGGTTGAGATCGTCCTGAGTTAAGCTCCGTGGATCGGCGACCAACTCAGTCGATTTTTTTTTTCGTTCGTCTTCGTTTTCAGCGTAGATCTTCATTAATTCAGGTGAATTTTCAGGTGAATCTCATGATTGGTGTTTTAATTCTTCATCGGTTCTTTTAATTCCTATCATACTTCTTACTTAGTTTAAGTAGGGTATTGTTTACTCTTTAATGGCAAATAACTTGAATCTAGAAATGGGTTCATCAGTTGTGGATTTGATTACATCTCCGGTGGAAAGTCCATCAATCGATCTTACAAATAATTCTAAAGAACGTTGTAATGCTTGGAAATTTTCATTAATTGGTCGCTTAGATCTTCTCAAATTGAAATTCTCTGATGCTGTTTTAAATCTGAAGAATCAATGGAAACTTGAAGGTCAATGTAAAATTATTCCTCTAGGGAAAGGCTTATTTACTATTAAGCTTGATAATAAAGAGACAAGATGAGTATCAAAGCTGGAAAATGGGAAGTTTTCAATCAAGTATTATGGTCGCAACTGGATGCCATATTTTAGACCTGAAAATCATAGAACATCATCAACAATGATTTGGGTTCATCTTCCTGGACTCAGTTTAGAATATTGGGATGAAAAAACTCTCTTCACAATTTGCAAAGCTCTAGGAGATCCAATTAAAGTTGATGAAGCTACTCTCAGTTATGATAATGGATATTATGCTAGAGTTTTGGTGAATATTGATTTAGCAAAAACAATTCCATGCAAGCTATGGATTAAGACAAAGTTTGGAGGATTTATGCAAAGTGTGATCTTAACAAAACCTCCTAAGTTTTGTGATAACTGTAAAATTGTTGGTCATTTGCAAATGGAATGCAGATTTAAAAAAACTTCTTCACAGGACACAACTACTCAACAAACATCAAGCACTCCAAAATCAGTTAATACTACAGTCAGGGAGAAATTTGATATTTGTGAACCATCAAAAGGAGTTAGTAGTCAAGATGTAGTTACTCCATCAACCTCAACAGTGGTGAAATATGCAACTCCAACAAAATTTGATATCTGTGAGACTCTAGTTACACAAATCCAGATTAATGAGCACAATTACCAGAGTACAAGTATTTCTAACTCAAGTGGAGCCTTTGGTCCTCTTAGGGAAATAAATGATGCAGAAAAAGTAGTAAATGAAAGTACTCCTCAACCTGTTTCTTTGGAGCCTGAAAAAGTTCTACAAATAGCTGAAGACAATGCAATAGAGAAAAGTATGATAAATTTTATTAATGGTAAAATTATAAATGGTTCTACTTCAGTGCAACAAGTTCCAGTTACTTCTTGGTCTAGAGTTGTTCAAAGACCATCCCCTCCAGCATCTTCAAGTCTACCTGAAATAACTAAAGAAGCAACTGATGCAAAGGTAACTTCTGCTCAAAATCCTATTAAATATAATTTTATAAAAAATCAAGGAAAAGGAGGTACAAGAAACCTCCAATCAAAACAATGAAAGTCCTATTTTGGAACTTAAGGGGCATTAGGAGACCAAGGGCTCAAAATAAATTGTGGTCTTTAGTTAATCATTTTTCTCCTTCTCTAGTTTAGGTTGCTGAACCAAAAATAAAATGCAGTTCTTCATTCTGTAATAAGTTAAATTTACCTGGAATGCAAAAGATGGTGATACATAATTCTGTTTCAAACAATAAAGGAAATATATGGTTATTCTGGAATCAAGCTTTACCTACTCCAATTGTCATCTCAATGTCTAGTCAAATGGTTACAGTTGAAGTGGGAGGTAGTCTAATATCTGGTGTTCATGCTCATGTTGGTTATATTCAAAGAAGATTTCTTTGGTCAGAAATGGAAGCAATTAGTGTTATGAATAAACCTTGGCTGGTTATAGGTGATTTCAATGCTGTGGTTTCACCTGATGAAAAGATTGGGGGTAGAAGTCCAAATAGAAGAGCAATGTTAGATTTTTCTACTTGTTTAGATAATTATGAACTTTTACAAGCTCCTAAAACTGGTTTACAATTTTCTTAGTCTAACTGTCAGTATGGCAATAAAAGAATCTTATGCTGCTTGGATAGAGCAATTTTCAATCAACTTTGGTTGCAAAAATATACAGATTGGGGGTATAAGGTTGGTTTAAGGGTTGCTTCTGATCATGCACCTCTTCTAGGTGGTTGTGCTAGCATTCCCAAACCTAAAAATGTTCCACAAAAAATTCAAAAAATGTGGTTATCTCATCCTACTTTTATGACAGTGGTTCAAGATTGTTGGTCTGAATTGATTGAGGGAGATCCTACATTTGTGTTTCAAAACAAGATTAAAAAGTTGAAAAATGTTCTAAGAGAATGGAATTGGAATGTCTTTGGAAATGTGCACCTTCAAATTAAAGCAGTTGAAAATAAAGTAAATGAAACTATTAAGCATTCTGATAACAATCCTTATGATGTTGAAGCCTTAGATGAATTGGTTGAAGCTCAGAACCTACATAATTCAAAAGAAGTTCAATTAAGCTCATTGTTAAAACAAAAATCCAGAGTTAAGTGGATTAAAGAGGGAGAAGCTAACACCAATTCTTTTAATACAAAGCTTAAAATTAGGCAAGCAAGGAACTGCATTAGTGAGTTGAAGGCTTCAAATGGTGACATATCTCAGACCAAGAAAATATTGCAGATGAATTGGTAAAATTTTATGAACAAAAATTCAAATTTCAAGCAGTAACAGTTGATGAGTCTATATTAAAACACATTCCTCAAGTTATTACAGTTGAAGACCAACAGATGCTAGATGCAATTCCTGAAGAGGAGGAAATTAGAGCAACCATTTTTAGCATGGATCCAGATAGCTTACCTGGACCTGATGGCTTTTCAGGTTGTTTTTACAGAGCTTGTTGGCATATAATTAAGGAAGATGTGATCCAAGCCATTCAATTTTGCTGGAGAAGAAGATACATTCCTAAAGGCTTAAACTATAATTTCTTAGTTCTGCTTCCAAAAGTTGATGGTGCTAAAACTCCAAGTCAGTTTAGACCAATTGGTTTAAGCAATGTTAGTTTTAAAATATTTACAAAGCTTATTACCAATAGAATGAGTGTTTTAATGGCTAAGTTAATATCTCCTCAACAAGCTGCATATGTTAAGGGTAGAAGTATTCAAGAGCAGATTCTCCTAGCATCAGAATTGGTTAATGAAATGAAAAATAAGAGAAGGGGAGGTAATGTCGCTCTCAAGCTTGACATATCACAAGCATATGATTCAGTTAGCTGGCATTTTTTGTTTCAAGTGTTCCAGAAATTTGGTTTTACTTACTCTTGGTGTGAATGGTTACACACTCTCTTTAAATCTGCAAAAATTTCAGTCATGGTTAATGGTGGTCCTTGTGGCTTGTTCTCAGTGGGTAGAGGATTAAGACAAGGAGATCCCTTATCTCCAATTCTCTTTGTCTTAATGGAAAATGCTTTAAGTAGGAATTTATCTGCATCAGTCCAGGAAAAGAAGATAGCTCCAATGGTAATTAGAAATGGTATTCATCCCACACACTTATTTTTTTTTGCAGATGATGTGTTTATTTTCTTAAATGAAGCCAAAAAAAGTATTGAGAATCTTACTCAGATACTGGATAAATATCAAAGCTGCTCAGGTCAACTTATAAATAGAGGCAAAAGCAAATGTTTTATTGATGGTACTTCAAACCAAAGGAAGAACCGGATCAAAGATTGGTTAAATATGGAAGTTAGTGAGTTCCCTGACAAATATCTTGGAGTCATTTTAACAACAGGGAGAGTCAAGTCTTCTACTGTATGGCCAATAGTTGAAATGTTACAAAGAAAACTAGAAGGATGGAAAGGGAGAATGTTATCTTTTCAAGATAGGTTGGCGTTAATAAAATCTGTACTCTGCAGTATTCCTATGTACAACATGGCTGTTTATAAGTGGCTAGCTTCAATCATCAAAATTTGTGAAAAGATCATCAGAAATTTTCTTTGGTCAGGTTAAAGTGATACCAGAAAATATAACATTTTGGCATGGAAAAGAGTGTGCACTCCTTACAGTGAAGGAGGTCTTGGTATTCAAAGACTTGAAGTTATAAATAAATCACTCTTAATGAAGATAATGTGGAGGATAATGAAGTCAAATGAAGATTGGGCTTTATTTTTTAAAGCAAAGTACATGAATAAAAATGGAATTTGAAGAGATAATTGGCAACTTTCTACTGTTTGTCCTGGCCTGAGATGGGCTTGGAGCTCCTTAAAGGATGATCTGAAATGGTGCATTGGTGATGGGCATCAAATCTCTGCTTGGTTTGACATTTGGATTGGGAACACTCCTTTAATTGAGAAAATTGGTTATATTCAATTTGTCAAAGACAATATTCATATGAAGGTGTCTGATATATTATCAAAAGGTATCTTGAATATTCCTGCAGTCACTCAAAATGCAATTACTTCTCTCAGTCTTCCATAAGTTTGGGTTCAAGATGAACTCATTTGGCAGGTGAATCTTAAAAGAGTATTCTCAGTTTCAGAAGCTGCAAATCAGTTGAGGGTAAGAGAACCTACAGTTCATTAGTCTAAATATATTTGGAATAACTTTTTGCATCCTAGCATAGCCAGCAATGTCTGGAAACTTCTTCAAGGAATATACATTGATGATGTTAAAATGGTCAGCTATGGATATGAAATTGTTTCAAGGTACTGTATCTGTGAGGAAGCTGAAGATAGTATGGATCATCTTCTCTGGAACTGTAAGTTCAGTTTACATATTTGGAATTGGTTGTGTTTTCACTTTAATTTTGCAATTCCCAAATGCTTTGATGACATATGGAAAAGTGCTGCTTCCAAAAGTCCAATAATACAACAAATTTGGATTACAGCTGTTTGTTTTTGTCTAAAGGAACTTTGGTTTCAAAAAAACAAAAGATTCTTTGAAGGATTTGCTCCTAGTATTCCAAGTTTCAAATGCAAGATATTGAAGTTGGTTAATGAAGGTGGACTTAGAATGAATGGTACTAAATGGAATCAAAATTATGATCTGCAAATCATTTCATTCTTCAACTTGGGGCCTAGGAACTCAAAATTTCAAAGTATTAAAGCTTGTCAGTGGTTCCTCCAAGTAGTGAATTCACTCTTTTTTGCTGTGATGGTGCTTCCATTGGTAATCCAGGTGCTGCAGGTTTTGGGATTGTAGCTAGGGATCACTTATGTCAAGTTATTAGTACTCTGACTGGTGGACTTGGTACTGCAACAAATTATATTATTGAAGTTTATGCAGTTGTCTGTGCAGCTGAACTTGCTGTATTATGGGAATGTCAAAGAATCATCATCAGGTCAGATTCTCAATCTGTTATTACTGAATTTAAAAGACAGCAAGTTCCATGGTTCCTTAAAGCTAGATGGATGAAGGCTCTTAAACAATTATAAGAAATCAGGTTTGAACACTGCTACAGGGAAGCTAATTTCTATGCCGATACCACAGCCAAAAGAGGTGCTCTCTTGTTAGCTAGAGAAAGACAATGCCATATGGGGAGGCCATATTTTCTCAAAAGAATTGAAATGCCTGGAGTTAAGTACTTTAGATTTTGCTAAAAATTGAGTATAGTTTTAGGAAGCTTTCTTCTTCTTGTTTTGGCCTTGAGTGTAAGTTTCCTTTTCTTGTAATTTGACATTTTATTAATCAATATCATAGTATGATTAAGAAAAAAAAAAAAAAAAGCATTGTGCTTGACCTTGCGTTAGATTAAGTGGGGTGACTACTATAATTTCTAATAGTTATAGTTTGACGCTAGAAGGAGGAAAAGTATAAAGAATTTATCCCACCTCATACTCCCTCCGTCCCACTATTTCTTATGAACATACACGACTATATCTTGAGAACAATATGGGACCTTTGAACATTTTATCATAAGTTCGAATAGATCCCCGAACCCGTAAGGTTTCTGATTTACTTTGGCTTTACAGTACAATGTGCAAAATATTTCAAATCTGTCTTTTCTTGACAAACCAAGTCTTAAGTAGCATAAAACTGAGAAAATGAAAGATCCGTCATTAAAAATAATATTTTGTTTAATCCAATAGATAGGTGTTCTGTAGTTGTAGTTGTTATAATCTTGACAATACACTAAAACATAACAAGTAGAAAAGAAATTAGAGAAAATAAAAAAATGTTTCCATTCATCTATGTTTCGACCCTTAGAGCAGTTCATATGGACTCAACAAAACAAGGATTTGTTGATTTTGATCCTACTATGGACTCAACAAACATGAAAAATGGATGAACAAACCTACAAATTTGTTGGTTTGTTGAGTGAGATGGAAGAACAGGCGCGCGCTTGATGGAAGGCCGGGCGATCGTGACACAACCGCTGGCGTTGAAAGGAAAACAAGGAGTTGAAAGGAAAAAACGCTGGAGTTGAAAGGAAAAACGCTGGAGTTGAAAGGAAAAACGCTATTGGTTTCACTCTCCAAAATTCGGGTGTAATATTTATTTTTATTTTTTATTATTTGTTTTATTAGTTAAATAATCAATGGGACCCAACTCTTATTAATTTATATCAATAAAATCATTACTAGGACCCAACTCTTATTTGTTTATATTAATAAAACCACTAGTGAGACCCTGAAATATCAGATTTGTTCATTTTGCCTTGGTTTCCCATAGTGGAAAATGCAGTTTGTTCATCCACGTGGCTCAACAAAATAATAAGTCTGTTGATTGCCATATGAATTGCCCTTAGTTTAGAGGCTAAAGTTCTCTATTTACAAAAATTAGTGAGACAAACCCTTCGTACTCAGACGCTACTTAATGATTGCACAATCTAAGTTACATAAGTTTAGAATTATTCTAACATATAAAAACTTGGGCCTAGCCCCTTTGAACTTCCCCTGGGCCTTAATATAACACTTCTTATCTAGATTTTTCTAGGATTATACGGCCATGGATAACTCTTTGAGTTAAAAACTTAACCTTATCAAAAGTCCATGTCCCAATTGTTCTTCCTAACGATATATCACAATTCATAAAACTCATACAAAACTACTTATTTAAGATTCGAAGGAAATTGATAGAGAAATAACTTGAATCAGGGAAAGAAATCAAAACACTTTTTGTATGGAATGTCAAAAACGAAACTCACAAATATATTTTCTTGTGATTAAAGTTCTGGGAAGATAAATTAAGGAAAATGTAACACCAATTTAATTGATCGAAATAACTCTTTGTTTAATTAATTTTAGTCCCCTTTTTTCCACTTTGATAGGTTTATAATATTTGTATAAGAGAAAAAAAAATTGTTTGAGAGAAACAAAAACTAGGTCAAGAGAAGACGATGTAGGTGGGTTTTAATTACCCATGTCGATTAGATTAACAAAATTAAAAGTTTTGGGTTGTATTTAGTCACGACCAACCAACTTTGTGCTTTATTTTTAAAAATAGTCTGCTATAACTCACCACATCACTCAGATATTTCAACCACCGAGATACGTATTTTTGCATACCAATCCCAACCACTCCAAATTTATTTTCCAGTATAGCCACTTTTTTATTCTCTTGACTACAAAATTTAGAACAACCGTTTGTCAATAGTCCTCTTAAAAAAAATTATACTACATATCATCAAAGATGTATAATTTTTTAAAAAAAAAGAAAAAAAGAACATTGATTTTTTTGAGCATTATCTCAAAAATATGAGCTTGCTAGGAACCATCACCTGGTCTGATAGATTCCCATATTCCTCCCCTAAATAAGTTTGCGGTTCGAGCCTCAGTAATAGCAAATATATCATGTCTAGGTAATAGCGTCTAGAATAATTAAAAATAAAATAAAATTTTTAGTTTTAGTTTTCGAAGCGTGAACTGTATATACAACCAAAAAAACTACCTTCTACTAAGTAAAATAAACCAACATAAATAAGGATGCACAAAAACCCCAATAACCAAATCTGGCTTATCTACTCCTTGAAAATGTGGAGTATCAAAATACACCACCAATTTTTTCTTAGGCAATGATAGACGCATTTATGTGTCTATTTTCATCTCTATTGTGTATAATGTTAGTACCCATTTTTGTACTTATTTTGGTATTTTATCTCTTTGTAGGTGTTTTTGGAGAAATAAACTTTTGCGGCGAAATTGGCTCGAAAAGTTGATAAATGCAACCCAAGGGACGAGTGTTATGCGGACTCCAGCAATGGATAAGGGGCGACCATTGGATAAGGGGTAACCTTTCCCCTTCACGTTCAAATTCAGAATTTGGGCGGGAAACCAAAAACTTAAAAGCGTGTTTCCTGGCAGATTTGGTGATGGATTTTTAGAGGTGTTTGAGGTCGATTAAACCTCTAATTTTCATAAGGTAGACTCCTTATGGGTCTAGGAATCTAACATGTGTGTTTAAATCGATTAAACTGGGCTCAATCGACGGGTTTTGATCTCAACAGAAAAATATGGAAAGTCACATGTGTGACCGATTTTAGGAAATTTTAGAGAGATTAAAGGCAAGATTTTCTTCCCAAAGCTTAATATATATCTAAGGAAGAGTTTAGAATCAAAAGGAAAGCCCAGATATGCGTGGAAATTCTAAAACAAGAAATTGCCGCAACTTTGCCGTGAAGAGAAAGAAAGAGATTTCGGAAGATTTTGGAGAGATTTAATCGCTCTTTTTGATATAAATAGATTGGTTGGGTCATATAGAAGGGGTGTCTAGAGTTTTGGGGGCGGAGAAGGGCTGAGGAGTGAGAAATCAAGACGAACAGAAAGTTACCTGCTGCTGTTTTCTGCTGGTGCGGAGCTGAAGAACACGAAGAACATAAGACGCACACTGAACAGTCGCGAAGAACACGAAGAACATCGACCCACACTAAACCGTCGCAGAAGCAGTCTTATATTCTTGTTTATTAACAGCACTTCAGTTGTATCGGTGATTCTGTAACGCCATAAAAGCGTTGCAGATTCGCTGTATTATTATTTCTCTTCAATAAAAACACCTTTTAAGCCATGTTTCTATATTTTGAGCATGTTTTTACCATGAGGAGCTAAACCCAAACATTGGGATGACGGAGGAAGACGAATATCATACTTGGGGTAATTTTATTAATTCTTTTTAAGACTTTTGCATTAATTTTAATTGAAAATATGATTTGAATTAATTGGTTGTCATTTAATTTGATGATGTATGCTTAGCTTAGGTGTTTTGATACATCATGCTTAGGATTTACAATCAATGTTTTGAGAATCTACCTTGGCAAAAATAGAGTCCTTGTTTTTCTTGAGCTAAAATTGTCAAAGAATTAATAATTGAACCTTATGTTTTGAATTCGGTGGAATCCCGAATCCCAGTACCTCTCACCATTGTTTAATATTTTTTTATATATTTTTATTAAATTTAAAAACTCGAATCTTCACAAGTCCGAGTGAACGACAACCTTACTTACCACTTTCACTACAACTTAAAATTCACATCAGGCAACCTTTATAAACTAAACTCGAATATAATTCCGAGAGTTCAACTTAATAAATCTCAATCAAGGAATTATACGAAGAGCTTATATCTCTTTCTCTCACAATCAGAAAGTTTACAGAACCAAATTCGTGAACATGATTATGTGTGAGAGTACTTGGACGATTCCAAAGATCAATATCCAAGAACCAATCAAGTCATATCCAACAAACAAGGATGAATGTATCTACTTTGATTGATTAACATACAACCTGTGATATTTCAATTATAAAGATAAACAATATAATGCGGAAAAATAAATAACACATACACCAAAATTTTGTTAACGAGAAAACCGCAAATGCAGAAAAACCCTAGGACCTAGTCCAGATTCGAACACCAAACTGTATTAAACCGCTACAGATACTAGCCTACTGTGAGAACTTCGGATTGGAATGTAGTTGATACCGAATTAAACCGTCACAACAATTCAGTTACAGTCGCGCTCCTTACGCATCTTAAATACCAGCAGGACTCTGCGCAAATGATTCCCTTAGCTAACGTCCTTTATAGCCTAAGAGTTGCTTCAACTCAATTGAAGACTTTAAACCAATATACCTCCCACAGATAAGCCTATTTGTGACTTCTGTTCTGATCAAAGATCGAAGTGAGGTAGGAAATCGATTGCAATAGACAAAGTCTAGCAAACCTCAAAATCCGTTCTTATGACTCCCGAAGAGCATCCTAGATTATTATTCACCTCACAAGTCGAAACTTGTGGAATCACAAAGTCTGAGACGAAGATACTTTGTGATATCTATCTATCTTGTTTGAGTAAGCAACTTAACAATAAAAACAAGATCAGGATACTCGAACTATTAAGATAAAGATAGTTGGACCTGGCTTCATGAATCCCTAAGTGAAGTCTTTTTAGTTGCTAAACCCTATAAGGGTTTTAAGAAGAGGACGACTCTAGTTTACAACTAGCGCACACAAGAGTAGTGTCAGGGATTCAAAGATCCCAGTTGTTAGAGGTTCTCCTTTTATAGACTTTCAAGATCAAGGTTGCTTTAGGTTTAATCTAAGATAGATTTGGAACCGAGCAATCAATAATCACCGTTAGATGAAAAACTTGACTTGAGATAAACATAGCAGAATATGCACTCTGGTTAGGATGGACCGTAACCGAACCGTGTATAATAACATGTTCATGTATGTCAGTCGAAACTATCCAATTGAACTATATACTTAACCATTTTCATATAACACTTTAAGACTTTTCATGAATAGCATATATGATAAAAAAATGTCTAGATAGTGTTTTTAGAGAGTTGATCAAATGCCGATTATCTCATATAAATAATTTTGATGCATCTGAAAATATTCGACAGGGTAAGTACGTGTACTGTACCTGTTCGTGAATATCTTTGTCATGGTACGCGTACCGGGTGTGGATACCCTTAAGACAAAAACGAGGTCAGGAACTCACAGATCTTTTATGGTTTGCATATATGTGGACCGTTTCGGTATTTAAAACAACAGATCTTTTCCGGTTTGCATATTGGGTTTGCGTATCGTTCCTGGTTCACGAGTCACATACTTTCCGTTTTGCATATTGGGTATGCGTATCATTCCTGGTTCATGAGTCACATACTTTTCCTGTTTGCATATTGGGTATGCGTACCACAAAGTCGCTGCTGAACTATAGCTACGCTGGTACGTGTACTGGATACATGTACTACGGCTCCTGACTTATAACAGTCCTCCCAGTATGTGAACTGGTATGCATATTGTCCTGTATCCAGATTAACAGTAGTTCTATATCTCTCTAATAATCAATTCAAAACATTCCCAAATAACATCAATGACACATATTACTATTCTTGGCTATTTTCAAATGATTAAATCTTGAATCATAATTTAAGTCATGAACAATAAATTGTTCTTAACCAAATTCATCAAGTATGAACAAATGTTCTTAAGCATAAGTAGCCAATATTTCGAGAACAATATTGAAGATAAAGTTGACGAAATTTCTGTTATGCATGTGCTATCTAATTTAGTCATGCGACAATATCTCATAGATAGAAAGGTGAAAACTTTGAGAAATAGGTGGTCCAGTCTTCACTTACCTTTTGATGTTTAAGTTCTCGAAAGCTCATGTTGATCTTCGCCTTCAAACGGTAGAATGCAGTGATATCCAATTCTCAACTACACACTTATATCCTAATCCGAGACTGACTAAATGTAGACTAGAAATCAAGATATAGTTTTGACAACTAAATTTGACAACAAGATTGAGATAGAAACACCTGTGAATTCGACCGAGCAATGCTCTAACACTCCTACTCAGTTTAGCTAAGCCCAAAACAAAGCCAAATCAACCTTAGCCATTTTTTTTTCAACGACTGAATCTCTCTTAAAACTAACGCTCTCTCGCTGACTCTCGACTCTCTCTCTTGAAACCAACTTTTATAAACCCAAAAATCGATTAAAGCTTACAAATCGAACCTTAGTTCGAGACCAAAAATCACCACTAATAGCCGAAACAAGAAATTTGAAACCAAAATTGGCCAAATTTGCAAAAATATGATTACAATAGTGAGTAATAGAAATGTTAAAAAAAAATAGGATGAAAATCTAAAGTAAACAATCAATGAGCATCCAGAAAGTAAACCAACAACTATATAATTCTGTATTTTTCATTTTCAGCTACTTTTGGTTTCAAAAGAATTCAACCAGTTTGATTCTTGAATTAATTTTATTTGTGATATCGGTAAATTTTCTTTGAAACCGGGGTTGGTTGCGAACTAGTCTCGTATCACTGATTTAGGTTGGAAAAAAGTTCGGTTTTAACTAGTTTCTAATAATTTTGGTTGTGAATAAGTTTCAGTATCACTAATTTAGGTTGAAACCAAACCTTGGTTGCGACCAAGTCCTAATAAATTCGGTTGCAAATCAGTCACGATGGCACTGATTTAAGTTGGAACCAAAATTTGGTGTCAACCATCTTTTAATAACTTTGGTTACACAATAGTCTCGACATTCATTAGTACCGCGTGTAGAAACCAGAAACAAAAGTCAGAAGCAAAAATACTTTATTTCATAAAAAGTTGACTTTTTTGACTCTAGAAGTCGTTCTGAAATTTCATACGCAAACTAACTTCTTACTTTTTGACTCCTAGAAATCGAAAAACTACTTCTTGATGTGTGTCCAAATAGGCTATTAGGTTAACTAGATTTTAATAATTTTGTCGGCGATTCAGTCTCAGTAGTATTGATTTAGGTAAAAACCAAATTTTGGTTTCAACCATTTTCTAAAAGTTTTGGTTACAAATCAACAACATTGATTCAGTTTGGTATCAACGAGTTTCCGCTAATTTTAGTGTAGAATTCTAGTGATCAACATGAGTTATTTTCTTTACATGAATGAAAATGTTATTTATTAACTATACTTTTCTCAAAATCCGTAGAAGAAGCAACTGAAAAACATTATAAGTGCAGGTTGATGCAACTTTGTAAGTTAGCAATTCCCATTGATAAAGGATAAAAAACCCACATGAAAGCAACAAAAAGGTACGTAATCAACTATGTTTCATTTAAAAACAGTTTCTTCAAAATATTTTCTTTGAGTGCTAAATTTAAAATGGTTGTGTATTTCAGGCGAGTGTATTCCCTTTTTGTGTGCTATTACATGAAGAGCATATTGAAGGATAATATGGCTTTATTGAGAGGAAATACAACATAGAAGACCCATAATATGATACCGAAAGCTTGCCTGTAAGTTACTCATAGATGCTTACAAGGCTTTAAATGGTAAAGCTATATGATTAGAAAAACATTGTCCAATGTTAATCCTTGTCGAATATATTGTATAAACCTTTTTTTTTCTTTCTTTTTTTCCGGTGTTAACTGTCAGTATAGCCAATTGGAAACCGTTAATACTTTTGGTTGTACTGATTAGTGAAATTAGTAAAAGTCTATTGTAATTTTTTTAAAGTTCTTATGCATTTTTCTTTTTCAGTTGAAAATAACTTGTCGACATTGGAACACAACTATATCGGCAACCAGGGAAATGCACACTTGCCGATTTATCAACTAGAGCTGTATCAAATACTTTTCTAGCTTCTTTTTGACCAACCTCAAATCATCCAAACTTTCTGAAAATTCTTAATGTGTGTTTGCAATCATACAATTGGTAAAAAAGTCAGTCAAAACATATTTTTGTTATATTTCTTCATGGACTTCGAGAAGCTAGTCTTTATATTAATCTTTGTATGCTAATGACATCACGCATGAAAAAACTAGTTATTTGAAACCACTGCAATGATCATTTAAAGATAAAATTTTGCGAAAGAAATATGCAAAAAACATAAAAACTGATATTTTCAACCATTTACTGAATCTTAATTTATTTTTGTTTTTAAAGCATTCTTTCCTTTGAAACCAAATTTGGCTTCCGCCAAAATTGAATGTTTTTTTTTTTTTTTTTTTTGAAGCATGTATATATTATAAAAGCAACTAAACTGTTCTTACACGAGGGAATTTGATTCCCCTAGAATCGCTTAATAGAATATGGTTAAGAAAAGTCGGGTTCGCCTGGTCCCATATAGAGGTTGCGTAGTTTCCAGCTTGGCTATCGTCCGCCGCATAGTTCGCTAGACCATCTTCCGCTTTGTTCCCTTCTCTTTAATTGTGCTGAATAGCTGTTAGGAACCTAATATTGTATATATTCTTATCATTTTGTAGGTGTTTATGGTATCTTGTTGCACTAATTGCTTATATTTGTGCCAAATTATGTATTTTGCTTTTCTTGTTCATTGCGAGTAAATGTGTGGTAATTGTTCCTGATTTTTGTAATGCTAGGGGAATGAAAAGAATGGTCTGAACCTGGGATATGCACAAAGTGGAGCTGCTATGCCTTGTCGAGCTAGATGTCAAGTCGGCTTTAAGCAGATGTAATGGAATGGGCAGTCGGGTGCGAACAGAATGGAACCAGTAGTGAACAAGAAGTCCAAGAAGAATAAATCTCTGATCTTGAAATAAATCAATGGGCCGAAATTCAAGTGATAACAATGTTGAGAATTAAAAGGAAGCCAATCCTAAGTTTTATTATCATACCAAAACAAGGTATTCATGCTTTACACCTGAACAATCATTCTATCACCTTTCCAAAATCCATTCTCCTCCACGAGAAACCAGTTTTCTTCTGTGTCCTTCTCTCCCAGAAATTCACTCATTCAATCTTTACTTTGTCCCCATTTTTTCTTGGCATGTCAAATCTATCACACCCGACACCACCTCCCTGAGAAACATCACCATCCATATGTTCAACACCTAAATCCAAAGCCTAACCCTAAGAGGCCATATTCTCTCCATTTCTCTCTGTCGAGACCATGCCCTAGTTCCATCTTTCTATAATCAATCAGTTGAATTCGTACTGTTATCGTTATACCTATTTCAACCTAACCTTAGGCTATAAATTGTGCAAGAATAGAAGGATAATTGGTTTCCAAGGCGACAGAATTGACAAGGGAATGGTCTGAATTTCATCTCTGCAACACCAACAAAGTCAGGCGGCGTTGTAAGGTGACTGTGGAGGACACAAGCAACAGGGGATTGTCAATCAAGGTCTGAATTTCTAGTTCTATTCAACACTCAACTTCATCACCCCTCCTCTACTGTTAGAAGCATCATGTAGAGTCTAAATCAATGTTTGGAGACATGGAGACAAATTCAGGAATTGCTGTGAGGCGGCTGTGTACATTGAGTCTGATGCAGTGGTGAGTTTCGAGAACAAGCCCTAAATTTCTTCTTTTGTATCTGTTGATTGGGAGGATTGGGACTTTTGGGAGGAGAAATGGATGTATAAAATGGGTTCATTGAGGTGTAATGGGGGTATGTAGTGAGTGTGGTTTGAAATACTCTAATTAGTTCTCTTTGTTGTGCTCTTGAGGAAATCAGTTGTAAAAATACTTGAGTTCAATTGCATCAATGGTTTTATCTATAATTGAACTTAACTTGTCTCCTGATTTTATCATGTTCTAACTTCTTAAGCTAGGGATTAGATGAAGCCCTTAGCTTACTGCTAGTTGCTTATGTTAATGAAAATGTTCTTGTAGAGCTTGATTGAATATGATTTAGTTTAGTCTTCATGTTGCAACTTTTAACTTTCACCTAGTATGTCTTGCATCCTAGGTTGTTAGAACAATTATTTGTTGTTGCATCAACTCATGCTTCATTGGATGTTTTCAATTTGTGATTAGTTGTGCCATAATACCTTAGTTATGACTAAACTATCAATTTGAAATCACCTTAGATACGCGGCAGACTCGAATCTTCACCGCTATATGTTATAAGGACAAGAGTAGTTTCATTAGCTAAAGTAGTATCTAGTATAGGTTATGTGGTATATTCAATTGCCCTAGTATTCCCTATACGACTGTTTTCAACTCTCATTGCATCCATATTTCCATTTCACTTTTTTTAGTTTGATCTTTGCCAACTTCTAGTCATTTCGACAAACCCTTTGATTTGAATTAGTAAAGTAAGGCTTTGAATTTAACTTCACACTGCCCTAGTCTTTGTGGGTTCGACCCGTACTTACCCTGTTTACATTGATACTGTGCACTTGCGGTTTAAAATAATTATAGGTATTTTTCCTAGCCTACCAAGTTTTTGGCGCCACTGCCGGGGACTCGGTAGCGGTGTAGCTGAAGTTTCCATCTTTACTTTACTGATTCTTAGTTTACTGTTTGTATATATGTGTTAGATTATTGTTTTCTGCTATTGTAGTTTGACTTTGTGACCCATCTGTTATGTAATCTGTATCCTGTTGTTAGTGTTAGTTGTAGTTTTAATTTTTCAGTCACCTACTTCATCATATGTCCTGCATTTTGTTCTAGTTAAAGTTGTCTGTCATTCCATTTTGTAGGTTATCAATTTTCTGTACACCTATAGCTTCTTCAATTTGTTTTATAGCTTAGTTCTGTAGCATCTTAGTTGTAGTAGTAACTATAGTGTTAATCATTCCATTGTCATTCGAATAACTTCATCTTGTTTTAGTTAATTCAGCTACAGTATTGTCAAAACTAGTTCGAAGTTCTTTGCATCTATAGCTATCGATATCCAGTAGCTTAGTTTGTACACTGGTTGAAGCTTTTGGTTCTGTAACTTTCAAATTATTGTGATTCTGTATCACTTAGGCTGTTTCATTAATTGCATGCATTTTAGCATAACATAGTCACTGCCACCCTGGAAAAATATCTACTCATTCATTTTGTTTCCCTGTAATATAGTGCCTCCTGATATTTGCAACATTTAGATGCACTCTGCATTCCATTGGAATAATCCTGTAGCTTTTACTTTCAAAGTATTATATTTTTCTTTCAACCTGTTATCCTGCATCATACCACATCTGTAATTTAGTGAACATCTAGTTGCATTCTGCAGTTTAGTTGTACATTTGGTAGGTTTGCTGTATCTTTCACCATCTCAGCTTATAACATAACTACAATCTGTGACTGTTCATACTAGTGGTAAAGAATAGCTCTTGCTTTTCTTTTTAATTTCACTTAGATAACTGCATCTTAGCCCTGTATATTGGTTTTAACTTTTAATTTCAGTGGTTCCATTTCGGTCTGCATTCTTTTAGTCTATCTGTCACAATCGACTGCATCATTGTCTCATATCGTATCTAGTTTGAGCTGTCTGCATCTATAACTAGTGGCATTCTGTAGTTGAGTTGTATATTTGTTAGATCTTCTATTGCTTTTAACTCTTTTAGTTTATAGGTCATTATATCTGTGACTCTCCAGTATACTCAAATTGTTTCAGTAGTTGTAAGTATTTTGTTATAACTTAGCTTTTGAAGCGTTCTTATGTAATCTGTATTTGTAGGTTAAGCATTTGCACAATCTAGTTCTGTTGGGTTAACTGTTAGTTTAGACTTTCATTCCCTGTAATATATCCATCCTATCATTCTTGCATCTCATTCATGTCTGTAACTGCATTTTGTGTTTAGTTCTCATTCACATGACCCTGTAGTAGTGTAATCATCATCTCCATGTAAATTATCATCTCACTCAATTCTTGCATTTCATCTGTGTCCTTACCCATTTGCAACTTGTCTGTATTTGCATCAGATGTTTAAACCCCATTCTGTCATGCTCAGATCATTCAATCAGTGATTGCATAATTTTTCAGTTAATACATCAGTTGGTTCATAGCACTTGTCCTATAATTCTAGTCATTAACTATCTGTACAATTCTGGGAACTGATAACTTCTCTTTCGAGTAATCAGGTATCCGCAATACTGTTGTGAACAACAAGGAGAAAAAAAAAGGAACGGAGCAAGCTTGATTATTGTGCCTAAACCCGGTCTTATACCGGTGGTATCGTTCCTCAACTTTAATATTCTTGTCTTGAATGATATATCATGTTTGACTGATAAAACTAGTTGCTTTACATAGCCCTGTCAAAACACTTGCAATACATGATACCCGTAACATGATTCTGTGATTAGTATGAGTACATTTTTGCTTGCTGAAACGTTCACCCTTTTTGTTCAAGTTGCAATCTCTGAACATTTGATATTTGTATTATTGCTTGCATAATCTTGATACTCATTCACATAAATCCTGAGTTTCTGAATTATGTTGTGCTTGGTTGACCGGGTGTCGTAACATGTTAAATGGTATGTTTGCTGGGATATGATTGTGTCTTTCCGAGACCAAACTAATCGTCTAATTAGAATTCAGCGAGAGGACGTAGTTGAATCCCTGTTTCTGTCGAAGAAAGACCTGACCAACCTGAGACAATGGGTGAAGAGTTAAATCAACCCCGTAGTCTTAAAGATTACATGTACTCCACGAGGAAAAGCCAGCCCTCTTGTATTGTTCTACCAGAAACTGCTAGTCATTTTGAGTTGAAAGCGAGCACAATACATATGCTCCCTGTGTTTCGATGGGTTGATGCTGAAAACCCTTACCATCACGTGAGATATTTTGAGGAGATTTGTGGGACTCTGCGATTCAATTAGTTGACAGAAGAGTCCCTGAAATTGCGTTTATTTCCTTTCTCTTTGAAGGAAAAAGCCAAATCTTGGCTATACGCTTTGCGGCCTCAGTCCATTAGAACTTGGGATGAACTTACGAAAGAATTTTTCAAAAAGTTCTTCCCAAATCTTAAAACAGCCACCCTTCGCCTGGATATCAATAGTTTTGTTCAACTAGATGGTGAGACATTGTCCAAGTATCTAGAGCGATTTAATGATTTGTTACTCTAGTGTCCTCACCATGGTTTAGAACAGTGGAGACTCTCAACAATTTTATGAAGGGTTGGATTTTGCCACTCAAACCATGGTTGAATCTATGTGCAATGGTGAGTTCACAGATAAAAGTGCCGACGAGTCCTGTGCCTTTTTACATGAAGTTGCCGAGAAAACTCAGCAATGGGAGTATGTTAGAGAACCTAGGAAGTCGACCATCAGGGTTAGTGTTCATAAGATAGAGTCTGACTTTGAGGGTAATGCAAAAATTGCATCTCTAGCTAGGAGAGTTGAGGCTTTAGAACTGGAGAAAAATATAAAATTTGCTGCAACTACTTCTTGTAACCAAGTTGAGGTTTGTATTTGTGCTGTGTGTAATAGTTCAGACCATCTAGTCGAAAGTTGTCCACAAATGCATGCATTTCAGGAATCTAGAATAGAAGAAGCCAATGCTATGTATCAAAAGCAAGAGAATAACCCCTATTCCCAGACATATAACCCAGGGTGGAGGAACCAACCTAACTTTTCATGGTCCAAGGGACCTGTACAAGGGGGTGCATCAGGAAACACACAAGGATATTCATATCCTATAAACCCCCAGGTGCAATCGTACACACAACACCCTTCTGAGGAAAAATTGTCTAGCATCGAAGAAAGTGTCGGTCTGTTGACCCAAAATCTTTTGCAAATTCAGAAGGCCATTGACCAACGTTTTACAAGTCTAGAACTTAAGATGGGTCAGATATGTGATGCACTTAATGAAAGGGAAAAGGGTAAGTTCCCAAGTCAACCTCAACAAAATCCAAAAGGTGCATTTCAGGCAAGTACTTCTACTCGTAATGAATCTTCGCATGACCAGTTGAACTCTGTTACTACTCTTCGTAGTGGTAAAGTAGTTGATAACAATGTAAGCATGCCTGGAAAGAGTGAGTCTATATCTAAGTCACCATTTCATAAAACATCGCATGATATGCCAGTTGTGGAAAATGACTATGAGCATCTCCCTAGAGCTGAAAAGTTTGCTGATGTTAATGTTTCTCTGCCATCGAATGTGCCTGTAGCTCCTTTCCCTCAAAGGTTGGAGCAGCAAAAGAAGGGATTGTAGTATCACGAGATATTGGAATTGTTCAAACGAGTTAACATCAACATTCAATTTCTCGAAGCAATTAAGCATATTCCTGCTTATGCGAAATTCCTTAAGGACCTTTGTACACAAAAGCGAAATCTTAATGTACACAAGCGTGCCTTTCTTGCTGAACAGGTAAGTTCTATCATTCAAAATAAGACTCCGCCTAAGTTTAGAGACCCAGGTTGTCCAACAATCTCATACATGATAGGTGACCATACGGCCAATAAGGCGTTACTAGACTTAGGGGAAAGTGTGAACCTACTGTCATATTCGGTTTATGTACAGTTGGGTCTTGGAGAGTTAAAACCAATACCTATAACTCTGTAATTGGCGGACAGATCCGTCAAAATTCCCCGTGGTGTGGTAGAAGATGTTTTGATTAAGGTTGATAAGTTCTATTTTCCTGTGGAATTCATTGTATTAGATACTCATCCTGTGCAGGAACCAGACTGTCACATTCCTATCATTCTAGGACGTCCCTTCTTGGCGACGTCCAATGCAATTATTAATTGTCGTAATGGAGTGTTGAAGTTATCATTTGGTAACATGACTGTGGAGTTGAATTTTTTCAATGCTATCCAGCAACATTTAGATCTTGATGATGATGATGATGTGCATGAGATTAACATGATTGAGAGCTTAATTCAAGACTCGTTGTCGAATAACATGTCTGTTGATCCTTTGCATGCTTGTTTAAATAATTTTAACTTGGATCTGTTTGATGATGAGTACATAAGTGAAGTGAATTCTTTGCTTGAATCTGCACCTATCATGGACACCACTAAATGGAAAGCTAGAGTGGAGCCACTTCCACTCTCTGAATCCAAGTCTGTCCCATCTTTTGTTGTGCCACCAAAGATTGAACTGAAACCATTGCCTGATACTCTTAAATATGCATTTTCGGGTTCTTATAATACTTTGCCTATAATCATTTCATCTGCTTTAGATATAGAATAGGAGAGTAAGCTTTTCGAAGTACTTAAAGAGCATAAATAAGCCTTAGGATGGACAATCTTAGATATTAAGGGTATTAGTCCCACAGTCTGTATGCATCACATAAATCTTGAAGATAATGCTAAAACATCTAGGGAAATGTAGAGGAGGCTTAATCCTAACATGAAATAGGTTGTTAGGGGTGAGATCCTTAAGCTTCTTGATGCGGGTATCATATACCCGATTTCAGATAGAAAATGGGTTAGTCACATTCAGGTTGTGCCGAAAAAGTCAGGTATTACTGTAGTTCAAAATGATAAAGATGAGTTAGTTACTACTCGAGTAACCACAGGGTGGTGAGTCTGCATTGACTATAGGAAGTTGAACGCAGTTACCAGGAAAGATCATTTCCCTCTCCCCTTCATAGATCAAATGTTAGAAAAGTTATCTGGACATAGTCATTACTATTTTTTAGACGGCTATTCTGGTTACAACCAGATTCACATAGCACCTGAAGATCAGGAAAGGACTACATTTACATGTCCTTATGGTATATTTGCTTATCGTCGCATGCCTTTTGGGTTGTGTAATGCACCCGCTACATTTCAACGTTGTATGATGAGCATTTTTTCTGACATGGTTGATAAGTTTATTGAGATATTCATGGATGATTTTTCTATCTTTGGCTCTTCTTTTGATGAATGTTTGCATCATCTTGCACTTGTCTTGATCAGATGTAAAGAAAAGAACTTAATTCTGAACTGGGAAAAATGCCATTTCATGGTTCAGTCAGGCATAGTTTTAGGATATATCATCTCTGAAAAAGGCATAGAAGTTGATAGAGCAAAAGTCGACCTTATCCAACACCTTCAACAACCTCGCTCTGTGAGGGAGGTTAGATAATTTATAGGCCATGCTGGTTTCTACCGTAGAGTTATTAAAGATTTCAGTAAGATCTCTAGACCACTCTGTAATCTACTTGGTAAAGATGTTACTTTTGTATTTGATGTTACATGTGTGCGAGCATGGGAAGAACTCAAACCTCTTATAACTTCAGCCCCTATAGTCCGGCCACCTGACTGGAAATTTCCATTTGAAATCATGTGTGACGCGTCTGATTTTGCTGTTGGTGCTGTTTTAGGACAGCGCGTCGATAGACTTCAATATGTGATATACTATGCTAGCAAGACTCTTAATGATGCTCAACTTAACTACTCAACTACTGAGAAGGAATTGCTTGATGTTTTTTTTTTGCATTGGACAAGTTTAGGTCATACTTGATAGGGTCTAAGGTTATCATATACACTGATCATGCTTCTCTGAAATTCCTTCTGTCTAAGAAGGATGCTAAAGCTCATCTTATCCGATGGATACTCTTATTGCAGGAATTCGATCTCGAAATTCAAGATAAAAAAGGTTCTGAAAATGTGGTTGCTGATCACCTATCCAGGTTAAATGTTGAGTCTATTGTTGAATCCTTGCTTATTAGAGAGTCATTTTCTGATGAACAATTAATGCTTGTGTTTGAGTTTCCTTGGTTTGCTGACATTGTTACGGGAAGAATGCCTTTGCATTGGTCTAGACAAGACCGTTCTAAGTTCTTGGCTGAAGTTAAACACTTCTTTTGGGATGACCCGTACCTGTTTAAGTATTGCCTGGACCAAATCATTAGGAAATGTGTCCCCAAAAGTGAACAAAAAGATGTGATATATTTTTGTCATGACCAAGCATGTGGAGGCCATTTCAGCGCCAAGAAGACTGCTGCAAAAGTCTTGCAGAGTGGGTTTTATTGGCCATTGTTGTTCAAAGACTGTCATGCTTATTGTATTGCTTGTGAACGTTGTCAGAAACTAGGAAGTATTTCCAAGAGAAACATGATGCCATTGCACCCTATTTTGATTGTTGAACTGTTTGCTGTGTGAGGAATTGATTTCATGGGTCCGTTTCCTAATTCTGAAGGTAAGCTATACATCCTTGTTGCTGTTGATTATGTTTCTAAGTGGGTAGAAGCAATTGCGACCAAAACAAATGACCATAGGGTGGTTCTTTCCTTCTTAAAGGAAAATATATTTTCTCGTTTTGGCACAGAGCTATAATCAGTGATGGTGGTTCACACTTTTGCAACAGATCTTTTGAGTCATTATTACGCAAGTATGGCATAACTCATAAAGTCGTAATCCCGTACCGTCCACAAACCAGTGGCCAAGTAGAGGTTTCTAATAGGGAGATTAAGCATATTCTTGAAAAGACGGTTAACCCGTCTAGAAAAGATTGATCTTTGAGATTGGATGATGCTTTATGGGCTTATAGAACAACATATAAAACTCCTATTGGCATGTCTCCTTACAGACTTGTGTATGGAAAGCCTTGTCATTTACCTGTTGAATTAGAACATCGTGCATATTGGGCTATAAAGAAACTTAACTTTTCTCTTGATAAGGCAGGTACCCAACGGAAACTCCAACTCAACGAGTTGGAAGAGCTGAGGAATGATGCTTATGTTAGTGCTAAGCTGTACAAAGATAGAATGAAAGTGTTCCATGACAAGCGCATTTTGCACAAGTCTTTCACACCTGGTCAGAAAGTCTTATTGTATAACTCTCGTTTGCATCTTTTTCCAAGTAAATTGCGTTCTAGATGGACATGCCCGTTCTTGGTGCGTGCAGTATTCCCTCATGGAGCTGTAGAACTCGAAGATGTAGCAACTAAGAACGTCTTCAAGGTTAATGGGCAGAGACTGAATCCGTTCCTTGAACCAATTCCATCTGAAATTAAAACAACTGATCTGAAAGACCCCGTCTATCTGGATTGAACTGGCTCACCCCTTGTACATACCAGGTTTAAAATTACATTATCTGTCCTTTGCTTTCTTTTGGTTTCAGTTTGATAGATTAGTTTTTGCTGTTTATAATCGCTGTTTTTGTGATATCTACTTGGCTGCTCAACTATCTGGTTTGGCAACACTTTTTGGATGTGGTACTCTCTAACCTCTTCTTTATCTTCATGAACTTCATGACATGTTATAACTCTGTGAATCCTTAGAAACATTGAGGGCACTGTTTAACATAGGTTTGTGGGTGCGAGTAGATATCACATGAACTTTTTTGTTAGAACTTCTGAATAAATAAAATCATAATCCAAAAAAAAAAAAAAAATGAAAAAAGAAGCTCATTTACCTTGATTTGTGATACCTTTGCATGAATGATATCTTAGGGTTCTTAGTCTAGATGATGAGGCACCCCTGATTCTAGCACAATTCACATCTGATATAGAAAATTTACACATGCACGATCTACCAAGCGTGTATAGCATTGGTGTTTCATAGGTTAAGTGGGCTGCCAATCATCTAGAATACTGAATGAGACTTGACTAGCTTGTTCTTTGGTTGGCTGGGATAGAAATTGGAGGATAAATTAAGAAAAATAATCATTGAATTTGACCGGGTGCATCGGAAATGACTACCTCTTGCTAAAAGTGTCATGTAATGTATTTTTCTATTTTTGTGTAAAGTTGTTGCGTCATCTTGTGTTTGTATCTCTCGTCATTCCAAAATCAGTTGAGAAAGAAATTCAGAAAAAGAAGGAAAAAAATAATTTAATAGTTGAAAAAAAAGAAACTGAAATGAAATGAAATGAGTTGTTATTTGTCGTTTGTTTCAAACTATTGAGTAGTTTCTCTTTACTTATGAATGTAAATAAGCAGTCAATGTTTCCTTTTGTATATATGAATGTAAATAGCTTTGTAATAAAGCAAGGGAGGGTGTAGCCGTCGATGTATAACGCGGGTAAACTGAAATATCACCAACTCTGAAGGTGAACATTCACAATTCTCGTAAAGCCGGACATCTAGCTTGGCTTTAAATCCAGTTCTTAGCCTAAAAACTATCTCTTAGTAATTGGCAGTCAGAACTTCCTACAGTAAATCATTCTCTATACATGTATAAGTTAGATGCACTTTACACTCTTATCATATGTCTTTAGTTGTTCCAGTGCTAGAATTGTGCCTTTGAAAGCTAGATTGACATATCCAATTGTTGTGAGCTAAAACTGTAATGCAGGTATCACTTTCATGGAATATGAGCTTATATTTTGTCCTAGAACTTTGTGGGTATGTTCTAAGCAAACCCTCACGAGACTTCAAATCGTCCACTAGGGACACTTAGTGGTTTAAAAGGCTTATTGCATTCGCTAAATGCAATCGAGAGACCAGCGACAGTGGTATAGGTTGGATTTTCTTTAGTCTTTGCTTTACTCGCAGACGAGCAAAATTCAGGTTTGGGGGTATTTGTTAGGCACCTAATATTGTATATATTCTTATCATTTTGTAGGTGTTTACGGTATCTTGTTGCACTAATTGCTTATATTTGTGCCAAATTATGTATTTTGCTTTTCTTGTTCATTTCGAGTAAATGTGTGGTAATTGTTCCTGATTTTTGTAATGCTAGGGGAATGAAAAAAATGGTCTGAACCTGGGATATGCACAAAGTGGAGCTGCTATGCCTTGTCGAGCTAGATGTCAAGTCGGCTTTAAGCAGATGTAATGGAATGGGCAGTCGGGGTGCGAACAGAATGGAACCAGTAGTGAACAAGAAGAAGAAATCTCTGATCTTGAAATAAATCAATGGGCCGAAATTAAAGTGATGACCATGTTGAGAATTAAAAGGAAGCCAAGCCCAAGTTTTATTCTCATACCATAACAAGGTATTCATGCTTTACACCTGAGCAATCATTCTATCACCTTTCCCAAATCCATTCTCTTCCATGAGAAACCAGTTTTCTTCTGTGTCCTTCTCTCCCAGAAATTCACTCATCCAATATTTTCTTTTCCCCATTTTTTCTTGGCATGTCAAATCTATCACACCGACACCACCTCCCTGAGAAACATCACCATCCATATGTTCAACACCTAAATCCAGAGCCTAACCCTAAGAGGCCATATTATCTCCATTTCTCTCTATCGAGACCATGCCCTAGTTCCATCTTTCCATAATCAATCAGTTTAATTCATACTCTTATCGTTATACCTATTTCAACCTAACCCTAGGCTATGAAGTGTGCAAGAATAGAAGGCTAATTGGTTTCCAAGGCGACAGAATTGACAAGGGAATGGTCTGAATTTCATCTCTGCAACACCAACAAAGTCAGGCGACGTTGTAAGGTGACAGTGGAGGACACAAGCAACAGGGGATTGTCAATCAAGGTCTGAATTTCTAGTTCTCTGCAACACTCAACTTCATCACCCCTCCTATACTGTTAGAAGCATCATATGGAGTCTAAATCAATGTTTGGAGACATGGAGACAAATTCAGGAATTGTTGTGAGGCGGCTGTATACATTAAGTCTGCTGCAGTGGTGAGTTTCGAGAACAAGCCCTACATTCCTTCTTTTGTATCTGTTAATTGGGAGGATTAGGACTTTTGGGGGG
>JAJJMB010002020.1:7198067-7451545 GCA_023531105.1 Papaver atlanticum | reverse complement strand
GGGGGGACCATACAGACACCCACACCAAACCCTTAATCGTTAGCTGACTTTTTTAAGCTACTCTTCGAATTTCACATGGAACCGTTTTTTCTCTCGTCTCAAAACATCTGACACGTGGGTTGTTGGAAACCACAAGGAACTTGACAGGTGTGCTGATTAGGTAGTTTGTGGGCCATGGAGCTTGTGGGCTCCCATGTGATATTACAACTGGATATTATGAAAAAGCTAGCTTTAGTAGGGGTTGAATTATTCTAATCACAGATAGATCATGATGCATATCTTCTAAAACATTTTATTGTGTAATAGAATGATGAGTCATCCTAAAGAGTATGGCAAAGGGAAATAGCAAAGACTTTGCATGGGTTTGATTAATGAGGTGACATGTGTCCATATCAAGTAACTTAACCTGTCGACAAAGTGAAGGCATCCATCTATCATCCTTTTGATGCGTGGAATGAATACGGCAACGCTAAAAGGAAGTCCGTAAACGATTGGCACTAGAATAGTTGAGCAGTGATGTTCATAAACAGAAGTCACACTCGTAATATAAGTGAACTGCAACAATAATATTATTTGTTCTGAAAAAACATTATATATATACTACTATCTACAGCATCCGTTTCTACAAAAATGTTTTTTTTTTTGAAGTATATATAAAATTGTTAGGATCGTTATTTCATATTAATATATTTTTAGCTTAAAATGTAAAAACTAAAAATATATGATCATTAATTATATTGATTAAAATCGTGTAAAAGGCTTCGGCCGCTCTAATCCTATGCACGAAGAAACAAAAGAAAACAAGATGGTAACTGCTGCAACTTGAAATAATGGAGGATCAAAATCTTAAAATAAGTACTTGGCCAATTAACTATTACATCTAAGTAGCTTACAGTTTCGAAATCCCTTGAACACCAAAGTCTGTGTAAACATCTGATAATTAGCCTCATTGCAACTGCAGTCGAATTAGTCTCTTTACTGTTAAAAGCTCGAGAATTTCACTAACCATAAACTCCATAAGATAGTGGTAGAATTCATATCCGGATATGCCAGACTTTTGCATTAGTCTTCAAAGCTTGAGACAGACTCCAACTCCAAGTGTGTAAGACGGAACTAATATCAGCAGGCATAGACCAGCTTGGAAGGATTTGTTCACGGTGAAAGTTAGATTTGTTTTAAATAGATTAATTCGACTCTTCGAGATGTTTTTATTCCCGGTTTAAAAATTCAAGCTTCCTCCAACAAATCAAGAGTTGGTACACTTTGGGATATGCCGGTGTTTAATTAAATTGTCGTTATCTATACGTGAATGATTGTTCATATATAAAAAACTATAGAACCAAATCTAGTTAAAGATCAAAAACGATTAAATAATCCCGTATTATCCTTGAGAAACATAATTAATTCATATGACTAATTCTTTTCTTTCCCCTTCCTTTCCCATCCTAATTCAATTATATTTTCTTATCATATCCCCACAGAAAATATTACTCTTTTGTAGCATATGTTATGATGTATGTATAATGTTCGGATATATATATCTAACACTAAACAAATTATCCACATTCTTCTCATCTTGACGTTGAATTCAGCTTTGTTTGCGCATTTTGTCACTTAAGAGAAAACAATGGTAATCACTAAGACTTTTTAATATAAGAAAATCCTTCTCCCTAAAACTTTGAAAAAGAGTTGAAAAAATCTAGCAAAATGAAGGGACAAAAATAGATAACAAACACAGTATGAAATGGAGATTTTGTTACTTTTATCAGTCATGATTACACAATCATCATGTGATGATGATGATATATAAGTCAAATTGCATGCATGTGGTTTCAACTTTTTACCTTCTACAGTTCTACTCATATACAAGTAAATCCAAAACTATATAAGATCATCAAATTCATGTATATATAATAACAAAAGAAAGTTCAAGAATGATGAACTTCATTTGGATACAGTGGAATAATAGTACAACTCTATGGAATTGTACCTTTTGTTTGGGGTTGGGCAATTGGACTCTCTTGATCCTTACTCACGACCTTGTCAAAACAACTGGATAAATACTTGGGGTTATGTATGTCAGCAGTGAGGTCACTATTCAATAATGGCCAATGGGTTTGCACATTATTTCTTGTCCTTGAGAATTCGTGATAAGCACAGAATTAAAAGAAAGTTCAAACATGTGTAATTATTAATTACATTCAATGGGTGTCCCATACAAAAATTATAGTCACCATTAAAAATGTACTTCTCTGCATATTCATGAAAGCGAATGAAATCCAAAAGGCCAGTAATTTGTCTTTGATTAGTTTTTTTTCTTTTTTTGCAATTTCTAAACATTATCGCAATTCACGTCTATGAAAATCAGTCTCAACAAAAACGTCAAACCAAGACTTCGTAAAGAAGACCCGAATTCCATCCACTATTATACTACTGAAAATATACATAGGCTGATAGGCATCTGTTTATTGATTGCAAGTTTGTAGTTATATTCATTAAGATTTGCTATATCTTGCTAAGACGCAACGTTAAGTGCTTGCAAATCATGGATGGGTTTATTTCAACAGCTACAAGGAAAATACTCAAATAGGATTAAGTGGAGGCAATGCTATTTAGTTAGGACTTCTATTTTCAGTTAATGGTTTCGTTATAAACTTCTAATGCATGCTTCATATCTAGTGGAGTAGTTACCTAAAATTAAATTGGGGTCCAAAAATTGCTTTCTTGATTGGTCTGCCATCAGTCATTCATGCCTATTATTATTTCTTCTTAAATGGCTGTGATTGATTTATATTTACGTTCTCATTGTTACATCTCTCACTATCTTTCTTAATTGTATAAAGATATTTTTCATCTTTTTGTGAGTCTAATCAAGCTTTTCTGATAGACATACAAACTAAGCAGTTGGCCGTCCATCATATGCCTACTAACAACCAAACTAGCTCTGCCGACTCTTTTGCCTTTAGTATATGTGTACAACATTTTTGTCTTGTCTTGCGTTACATTCACACAACCTAAATATGTAAAGTCTAAACTCAATTTACTTGCTAAATGAGAAGCTTTAAGTTAAGGGCTGGAATTAATAGTGACAGTTCCACTCTAGTAGACAGGCGGTTCGTTTGTCTGCATCATTTAACTATAGTCATCAAACATATTTACCGGTCATGATCACCCCTTACTGGCGCCAATGCACATTTTCTTTTTGATAGGCGAAGCCGCGAAGGTAAGAATTATATTGAAACAGCTTACCAGAGGTATGTGCTCAAAAAAGCTTACAAACCCAGCGGAGAGACGAAGCACCTCTGAAAACCCAAAAACCAACAGACTAAACAAAAAATGTGTGTTTCGCTTTGATCAAAAGGCCAATACACATGCATCCTAACTACTGGTCATCTATGGAAGCATGCATGTCTCTTGCGTCTTGCTGGAGTATATTTCACTCCGTGATTTAGGGCAGAAGTACGTACGAGACCATGGCACGTACAGTGATTAGTTTCCTGGACAAGACGGATCATTCATGAGAACACCAGATTACAAAAGCAGGGTTGTGTTGTTTTTGGTTCTAATTAAAAGTTAAAACTGCAAATAATTAGTTCATTCGAAGAAAGATAAATTACCTTTTTCCTAAAAAACAAAATTTGTAGATATGTATATGGGGACTGATTGAGGGGCATTCACATTGAATGATAGATCAAAAAACAAAAAATTTTAAAAAGAAAGAAGAAGCGAAAAAAGACATTGAATGCCACGCGGTTTTGTGAGGCAGAGAAGAGAGAGGAGGTTTTGGCAGAGCTGACTTTTGTTAAGGTCATCTTCGCAGAGTAAATGCGTTTGCTGTCCTCTTTTGACTCTTTGGTATCCATTTGTCTCTTTGGTGGTCAGCGTAGTATACACTTCTATCACACAGTCTCTCCTCTTTCTATAAATAACATAGACTAGTATACTTTCTAGTATTGGACTCTTGTGCATCTCATCACCTCTCTATCTCTACCACTCTCTAGTGATCATAAGGTTTCCTTTTTGGAGAAAACGTTATAGAAAAGTGAAGACTTGTGTTTTGTTTTTGTACCTCAATATAAACAATTTAAAGAGAAGAAGTGGTGATAGAGAATCTAAAGTGAGAAACTAAGTGTTTTCAGAAGTAATTTTTTTTTTAAGAGATCAAAATGGGCAGGCCACCTTGCTGTGATAAAATTGGAATGAAGAAAGGGCCATGGACACCTGAAGAAGACATACTTTTAGTTACTTATATCCAAGAACATGGTCCTGGCAATTGGAGATCTGTTCCTACTAGTACTGGTAAGTAAGTGCGTATGTTTATTGCGGTTCTAATTAATCTAGTCTTTCTTCGTTACCATATAATAGACCACCAAATTTGGTGTTTCTGGTTTTGTTTATAGTTTTAAGACTAAAATATTGCATCTTACACCATATACTCATACTGTCTTCTTCACTTCATGCATGACAGGTTTGCTTAGATGCAGTAAAAGCTGTAGACTTCGATGGACTAATTACTTAAGGCCTGGTATCAAAAGAGGTGAATTTACTGATCATGAAGAATCCATGATCATACATCTCCAGGCTCTTCTTGGCAATAGGTATGTGTTATCATCTCTCACTTGTTTTGTCTATTTTTTTACTGTCTGGCAAGCTTCGACTTGGGGCTGTCGATTTTGATACGTTTAGATTTTGGTTTTAATGTGCAGATGGGCAGCAATAGCTTCATACCTTCCTCAAAGAACAGACAATGACATAAAGAATTATTGGAATACCCATTTGAAGAAGAAGCTAAGAAAAACTCAAACAGGCTGTAGTGATGAGCATGATTTAAATAGAGATGGGGGGCCATCATCACCATCAACATCGTCAAATTTAGATCAAACAAGAAAAACAGTAGGATCTAAAGGGCAGTGGGAAAGAAGGCTTCAAACTAATGTGGATATGGCAAGACAAGCTCTTTATGAAGCCTTATCTATCGATCACACTCATCATAAACCTACACCAAATAACTTGTCGGTTCCTTCTTCAACTTCTACTGCTTCAATTCATGACAACTCTTCATTCAATAGTATGATGAACATGAAACAACAAATCTTAGCTCCTCTAGCAACAACTTCTACAACTCCTTATGTTTCAAACACCGAAAACATCTCAAGGTGGCTACAAGGATGGAAGAACAATAGTAACAACTCAACATCATCAACAACATCGTCAACAAAAGATAATAAACACGTTAGATCTTCATCAGAAAGTACACAGAATTCTTTCATCAATTATTCATCAAATACTACAGCTACCAGTGAAGGAACTCCACATAATCATCATCAGGGTTTCGTTCATCATCAACACAATAATAGCGATGATATTTTATCCCCTGAAGCAGCTTTGGAATCATTTTTTAGTTTTGATAATTCTTCGTCATCAACCATTACCACTACTCCTCCGCCAGATGTTCCGAAATGTGAATTACTTGAAAAGAACTTTTTCATTTACGAGACCAGTAAACAAGGTTCGCAGAGTAGTAGCGATAATACAACAGCACAAGTTCCATTCTCAATGCTTGAGAAATGGTTGTTTGATGAAGGTATCAATACTCTTCAAGAAGATCATCAACATCAACATAATCATCATCAAGCTGGTTTTCTCACTCTAGCTGACACTGCTGATTTGTTCTTGTCATCATAGTTAATTATGTAGAATGTTTTGCTGTTGTTTTTCTTTGTTAATTAATCAGTTTTTTTTTTTGACTTTAATATTAAGGCCTTCGAACGGATATACTATAATTAGTGGAAGTCAAGTTTGGCCTGAGTGATGAAAATCGATCAAATATATGGATCGTCTCATCAACTTGTTAATGTAGTAAAATAAAAAAAACAAGTGTAAATTTGAGAATCTGTGTCTCACTATATACATATACATAATGGGATCTTGTATCAAGTGAATGTATTTGTCAAGAAAAATTAAGTGGAAGTGTATATTATCTAGCTATTGCTATTTTTATTGATCAGCAAAATAAACAGACTAATGAAAAGCCACCAGGGGTGACAAAGAGTTACAAGATCGGAAAAAGGACCACCCAAAGGTTGGACCTAAACTTAGAGAGTTGCCAGTTAACAACTAGTCGACTCGAGTGATTAAGACCTCTAAAAGCTTCTTCATTAATGCAGCAGTAGGCCTGCAATTTTACTTGAACTATAGCTTGCTCAACTGAAACCCCTTAAATTTGTTGTTAAAGGCTATGTCATTGCAGTCCAAGCAATTGCGAACTTTCCATACAGTCCAAGCAATTGCGCTGCCGGGAGTCTAGCCCAAAGCTGTTTAATTACCTGCCAGATGTTAATGATCTGCATTTCCAGTTTTCAAGAATTGTATCAATGCAATCTGGCAATACCCAACGAACTTCCTAGTTAGGAAGAAAATGCTGCCATATTTGCATGGCGTATTTGTAGTGGAAGATAATAAGATGGGGGGTTGTTACACCGTGCTTGGCACAAAGGTAGCAGGCATATGTTATAAGAAGACCATTCCTCCCTAGCATATCAAGAGTTGGAAGTGATACAACCGAAGGAAAAAAGAGATCTTGTACGGCCATTTTGGTGACCATATCAATGGGTTTCAGGCAATCATGGCAGTTTCAGGGATATCCCTACCAAATTAAAATCGCTATTCTGACATGTTTGGCGTGTAATAGTAATGGTGTATCAGGTATTCATGTTAGGACTTGGGAGTTGGTGCATGTATTTACCCATTGATTTAACAGAGAAGTTGAACATTTTTTAAGCACAACACACTCAGTAATCACCAAAATAATCACTATATATGGTTACTGTGGTTTGTGGAAACTAATACTAGTATTAATGGAGGTTGTTAAGGTGGTTGTACTTACTTAAATTTATAATTATTCTAATAAATGAATTAGCTAGAATGTTGACTTGTGTATTAACTAGTAACATCGTCCATGTAGCTAATTCGGTATCTTGATAATGATCTAATCTAGTGGTAGTAAATAAACCAACATCTTAAGATCTTACTCAACTAATTAAGCATTCCCCAGAAAAGAAACCTGAGTCTGACAAAAGTAATGCCTGAGGATGACAAAACCTTCCTAACCTTGTCATTTAGACCTTGAAGTCATCACTCTTTTCGAAGGCCATTGTATGAAGCGAAGATAGAAGTGATTCCAAAAAACAAAAAAAGAGTAAAATAGTGAGAAATCTAGAGGCAGTGGGTCCAGAATTTAAGCAGTCAAAGATTTCAAAGTGAAAAGGCACCTTATACGTAAAGTAAAAACGTTATTGGCTAATCATTCCCTTACATGTGTCCTTCAGGCATGAAAACCATGTGGTGTTTGACTTTTTATCATGCAAAATTCTGCACTAGAAGGATTATAAAGCAAGGTCAACGTCATAAATACAATTACAACGGTTTATAAGATTCCCGGCCCGAACGGTAAAAATATGTTTCCACCTGCATACTGTAAATCTCATATTCGAGTACCAAATATCGTTGCTCTTGGTTTGATGGTACGGCGAGGTGCAGTGGCAGAACTAGAAATGTAGGATACTCGGGGGTGGCTTCAGTTAGGGTAAGTCCGGCTGTTGGCGAGCCAACTAGGTGTTGAAAAGTTAACTTAGTAACCAAATTTCATAATGAACCTGAAATTATATCTAGATATGCATGTTGAAAAGATCTTTCATCGTCTGGAGCTAAGCTGGCCACAATATTTGATTTAGAGTTTAGACATGTTCATGCTGAACAGATTTTACATGATTGGGAACTTGTGCAATTCTTTTAGTTCAATCACGGTCCATTTCATTCTTATCATTTTGGTAGTGTTATTTGGACCATGTTTAGACCTGCGATCTTCTATTTGCTGAACGATCTTAGGCGTCGTACTTAGAATCACATTCTTTTGGAACGTTCGTTATATATTTGAAGTTACAATTTCGGATAGAGACCTAATTAACATAAGGTCCCTCAACCTGACAGATGATAAATAATGTAAGCCCACCCTGGTTTGGTTTATTTAATTCTGATGGGATAGCATTTTACATCTAAGGGAGCAGAGATCACAGGATACCATTGGTTTTCCCACCAAACCATATATACCAAGCCATGCAAATTATTTCTTTTCTTTTGCAAAGTGCTGTTATCTTGCATCACCACTCTCTCTCTGGTCACTGAATTGCCTATTTGGTAAGAAGGAAAAAAGAGAGACCTTTTTCTATGGGAATTCTTTTTGTGCATCGGAAATTAGCAAATGTGGGCATCTTAAATGCGTAACATGTGAAGTGTTTTGACTTTTAAAATCAATTAAAACCCTATTTAGCTGGCTGTCCACTTTGTTTGATCTTAAGCCAAGCAATGTACATGAGTACATCTAGAACTAGTACTAGTTTGCGTTCTGTTAAAATCATGTGCGACTTACTGAGAGAGAGAAGCCAATAAATCCCTTCATAAATTCTAGGTACCAAGTGGCAAGAGACCCAAAACCCGGGTCTAATAACTCCTCTTTATTGAAAATAGACAACATCTATCACCACCATTATTGTACCTGATAGTAGAATATTACTGTGTGATGTTTGATTTCCTCTATATCGATCATCTCATCATCAGTGGATTTGACGATGCTGAGGTACTTGTACATTTATGATTTTATCGAGTGTATTTTCCTGGCGGGTTCTGTTCATTTGTTGAATAAATTATCGGTCCTGCTCCATTGATGACTTTTGTTCATGTAGTACTACGTACATGCATGTTGGCATGTTGCTAGAAGGATTTACATATAGTATTAACTAAATGATATAGTAAATTCTTTCGGAACATTTTTTTTTTGTTCCAATCTGCAGTTAGTATTATTTTTCAATGGGACATTCTAATGTTAGAGAATGTTATCTGTTAAAGAACAAGAAATGGCAAGGCCGCAAGGGTGGTGGGTGGAACACAACATGCATTATTCATGCATGTTCGCAACTGATGAGAAGGATATTTCTAAATCATATCAGACATGCCATTTACTGCAAATACATGATTAAGGGATGGGTATAGATTCTGACTAATATCATGAGACCACCATGTTCATCCCAAGCTTGAAAGAAATTCATTAGTTGCTTTCTTATGTTCTCAAGAAATTAAGTAAGATGAAAATTTCTATCTGTTCACTGTTAGCATTTGCCCCTACCTACTACAAATTCAATTCTAGCCTTTATATGTAGAAAGACTTTTCAGTAGAATTCAGAGACAATCTTTAAGATTCCAGCTTAAAATTCTCTTTTCTGTTTCCTATATCAAGTCGAAGCATGTGAAATGAGAGGTAGATTACGATACATGTAGGGTCAGTATCATATGATTTCATCACATATACTTAAATTAGTAGCATGCATATATATATATATATAGATGCAGGGAGAACATGCAAACTGCTCCAATGCATGCGAATTTAGAGTGCACCATGGAGTCCTGGCCCAGTGGCCCTCCTAGCTGGCTATTGGTCATCATGCATTATCGAACACAACATGGTCTTTAAGTGGAAATGATATCTTGACCGAAAAGATCTCCCGAATTTTGCGACCGCATCTAATAAAGATGGGACCTACATCAGCCCACTTACCAATCTAAATGCTAAGAGTTTACATCCTTCCATTCATTTCTCGATCGGGAGATGTTACGGGATAAAAGCTCGGTAAGTGTAGCAGTGCCCGATTGCAAAACACTATTATTATTATAAAGGAACAAAATTATGAAAACACAGAAATGCTTGTAGTTAGTGAGGGTCCATACTTATATAGACCTGCCTAGCGCCATGCAACTGGATGCAAAGGTTGTCCATTTCAACCTTCATCAAGCATAGAAATTAGTTAGTGATTTTAAACTTTGGTTGATCAGATACTTTCGATAAATTAATAGCTTTGGAACAATTTTCTTTTTACTATTTTAATAAAATTATTAATTTTAACGAATTTTGGTTGATCAGAAAATTTTAGTTTACACAAACATCTAAGTGCACCCTTACTAAATCAGGGGCGCATATTCCTCATATTTGCAATTTGATAAAAAGATTGGAAATGTTATTGTTAAAAAACCGAAAATGCCCCTCCTTTTTAGTCCAATTACTACGACTCTTTATGTATCCTATTTTTTCAGGGGTATAATTGGCAAGCAAACTAGATTATAACATATCTAAAAATCCGTGCCTTGAATTTTACAAATTTTATCTCATTGGAAAGATTTTAGAGAAATCTACACAATGAATACAAACAACAATATCAAATTTATAGTTTTTACGAAAAATTCGGAGGTGTTTATCCTTTTAGGAAAAATTTTCCATAGCCATTATGCAAACCACCACAAAGGATGCATAACACATTATGCCTCAAAAATAACATTCCAACAAAAAAAGGATGTATAACGCGTTATGCAATCAACGGTGGCAGTATGTGCAGTTTGTCTTCAGTTCAACTAGTAGTTATTCCATAAAGACTCCTTTATTCTTACTTGATTTTTTGACTTTAGGGTGTAAGAAATGAAAGAAATAATGTCCAAGAGATGAAACTAGCTGCTCAACTTCACAATCAACTCCCAGCAGTCTGCACAAGACAACCCATTCCGATTTGGCAACATACACCTGCTTTCCTACCAAAGATGGTTCTCACCAAGGTCTGCATGAACATCACGACGACATCTAGTATTACTTAACAACATTAAGATGGCAGTATAAAAGTTGAGAACAATCAAGATAATGGATATCAGGTTGCCAACCACAGGCACAATTAATCATATCTTTGAAAAGGTCTATCAATCTTATGTAGCCTATGCAAATGCTAATAAACTGCAACATAACTGAAAAAGGGAAGATATTCCTTCTTTTCGTCTCTTGAATAGTATTTATTTCATTTCTTAACACCCTAAAGTCAAAAAATCAAGTGTGTTAATTAAGGAGTCTTTACGAAATGAAAGAAATATTGTCCAAGAGTCGAAAAGAAGGATGTCACCAGACGAATTGAAGATAATACTAGCTGCTCAAATTTCAGCATCAACTCCCAACAGTCTGCACAAGATAACCCATTCAGATTCAACTTCAAAATCACTTTTCAGAAAAACTTCATCAATCTCATCGTGAAAATGCAAATCAGTCAAGCTTATATGCTCCTCCACGAATTCTATTCTTGGGATGGCTCCCTCACAGCGGCAAGTCTTTGAATACTATCCTCAAGGTGTTATTTTGGAGATAACTGCTGGTTATTTGCATGAATCCCAAGATAAACATGTGATTGAAGTGAGAATGACTGCTAAACCCTTATACCCCATTGAAAATAAGTCGAACTTCAGTGCTCTTCATTGTGGTATGAGGGTTTAGCAGTCATTCTTACCACAATGACATGTTTGTCCACCCAGGAGTCCCACACACAGAAGCTACCATTAAGCACCTGCTTAGAATAGCTTCAATTGTCCACCAAGGAGTCCCAACCATAAAAACTTCAATTCTCCTTCTCGAGGAAGCTTCAATTTTCCACCTTGGAGTCCCAACCGTGGAGGGCCTCCCATGCAACGTCAGTTGTGCTGCTACAACGCTCAAGGGAGGTGTTATCATGGAGAAAACTGCAGACTGCTGGGAAATACTAGTGAGCTTTTATGGTTTACAGATTTTGGTACAAGTGAAGTAGTTATTTGAACAAAAAATTTCAGACATCTTGCTGATTCTCGAAACCTGTAACCACATTGTTTTCGATTATTTTGATGTCAAAATTCAAATTTTGCAATTTAATATGATGGATTTAGCTAAGTTATTTCCTGTGTTCTTTAATAGTACTGTAATCAGATTTTTGAACAACCTTTTTGTTAGAGCACTGCTCGGTCAAACTCGCAAGCGTTGATATCTAAAGCTTGTTTGTCAAGTTTAGGTGATCAAAACTATAAGTCTTGATTTCTAGTATACTTATAGTTATTTATCGGATTAGGATAGAAAGTGTAGTTGAGCTTTAGACTTCACGGCGTTCACCGATTGAAGAAGAAAATCTACTGAGGAGAGCTTGGAGGAACTTCATCAACAAAAGGTATGTGGAGACTAAAACTTATCTATCACTCAGAAGTCTATTCTATTCTTTCTCTTATTGAGGCTAAGTCGTATAGCTATATAGACTTTTACATTATACACATTTGATATTTCGAGCTGAGTTGAACTCGCTTATATCTTTCTCGAAATATGTGTTGGAAATCTTTTTGCTTTAGCTACGTTCATCATTATTCTTGACGAGTTTAGTTGGAAACAATTTATTTGTTGTAAACTAAATAATAAGTCAAAAGATGATCATGTGAGAATTGCCTTGAAACATCTTACATGATTTTTGTGAGACAGTCATTTGATGTAGACTCGGAATGTTTCGTATTAATCATTCGATTACTTGAAAATTACTTATAAGCTAATAGTTTGTGTGAGACAGCTATTGTCGTCTTTTAAGGATATTTCAATGATTGATATGGGAGTTTAGAACAAATAACCATTGTATGGATATAACACAGTATGCATACCAGTATGCAAATTGTTGTGGTATGATTCAGGTCCGGGAACCAAGTTTTCATACCAGTATGCAAACGGTTTTAACTGTCAAAATCTGGGAACCAAGTTTGCATACCAGTATGCGAACGGTTTGACCTGAGTTAGGTCCGTACGACAGTATGCATACCGGTTTGTGAACGGTCGGACGTGACCAAAGTCCAGAACTTAAGTTTGCGTACCCGTTTGCAAACTTAGTTGGTTTAAGTTCTAAAATCGGTTAAGCATAATTTCATACTCATGAACAAATACATTTATAAATTAAGGAATGAAATCTTTGCAAACCGTGGAAAAATGTTCATGAATTGATTCTCTTGAATCAAATCCGATTTTGTTTTAATTGTGTCTTGTATACTTCTATGAGAATAAACACATGAACAACTCTATGAGTAACACAATTAGATTCATTTGATCTAGAAGTGTTAGATGAATGTGGTTAATACAAAAGTGTTCATATGGCTAACTTCGGTTAACTATTGTTGAGCAAACTTAATATACGCATTTAGGTACGATTACCCATATCTAAATGAAGGTATATTTCATTTGTGTGTAACAAGCTAAGACCATCTAACGGTGGAGAGATATTGCTTTGGTTTTAAGCAAACTTAGCTTGAATCTTAAATAAGGTTTTCATCTAACGGTGAATATTGATTGCTTTGTTTCAAAGCTATCAAACCCTGATTTGAAGACTATATAAGGGAGAACTCTAGCAACTGGAAAACCTAATCCCCATACCTCATGTGTGATACTAGTTGCGACTAGAGTCGATTCTACTTTGACCTAGGTTTTTCCTAAAACCATTATAGGTTAATGACTTAAAGACTTCATTGGGATTCTGAAGCCAGACCCAACTATTTTCTCTGTAGTTGCGTGTTCTGATCTTACTTTGTTCTATCATATTGATTACTATCTTCTCTAAGATTTTCTCGAGATTCAATCTCCGATAGGTAAGATAAAAAGTAGTCACAAGCATCTTCATCTTATTGTTTGTGATTCCACAGTATCTTGTTTCGCTACCATACGATTAAGATTATTGTGAGGTGATTGATATTACTAGGCTGTTCTTCGGGAATATAAGTCCGGTGTATCAAATGGTTCCTGTTCACCTTGATTTATAAAAAGACGGAACAAAAACTCATAGGTATTTCTGTGGGAGATAGATTTATCTATTCAATAGACTTTTCTGTGTGAGACAGATTTGTTTATCAAGTCTTCGACTTTGGGTCGTAGCAACTCTTAGTTATGGGTGAGATCAGCTAAGGGAATCAAGTGCGTAGAGTCCTGCTGGGATTCAGAGGCGTAAGGAACGCGACTGTACCTTAATTAGTATGAGATTGGTTAGGGCTCAACTACATTCCAGTCCAAAGTTAACTTGTAGTAGGTTAGAGTCTGTAGCGGCTTAATACAGTGTGGTGTTCAAATCTGGACTAGGTCCCAGGGTTTTCCTGCATTTGCGGTTTCCTCGTTAACAGAATTTATGGTGTCTGTGTTATTTTTTTTTTCCACATTATATTTTTATATAATTGAAAAATCACAGGTTGTGCATAGTTCAATCAATTAGATAATCCAACCTTCGGTTGTTTATATAAATTGATTGGCACTTGAACATTGGCCTTTGGTACCGTTCAAGTTGTTTCTCATAATAATTAGGCTCGCGGATTTCTATCTGTTTGATTTGCTGATTACATTGAGAAACAGAGATATAACTCTTGGATGTATTTTCCTTGATTGAGTGTGACTGTCTAGTTGATTCTCTTAGAAGTATATTGGAGTTAGTCCATACAGATTGCTGAAACGAAATATTGGGTGTAGTTGTTAGACCCCCGCTTTTTTAATTGGTATCAGAGCAGGAAAACACGTTTAAGACCTCATAAGTTTGTGTTTATAGCAATTTGACTATATGGACAGAAACACTATCTCTATAAACGTACCACCAGTCTTCGATGGCTTGAATTATCTGTGGTGGAAAATTGATATGCGTGTTTTTCTTCAAGCACGTAATTTTCAATCATGGGTTCGTGTAGTTAATGGCTATGATCCTCCGGTTGTTGCAGAAGGCGATGTAACTGTTCCAAAGGATATTGGTGCTTATGATCCTGCCGAGATTCTTGCTGCAAAGCAAAATTATGATGGATTAAATGCTATCATACATGACATTACCCTAGATCTTCAGCATCATGTGTCTACGTGCACTAAGTCTAAAGAAGCCTGAGATATCTTAAAAACTGTATTCGAAGGAAACTCCTCTGAGAAAGAAGCTAGGCTTCAAAACCTAAATTATGATTGGGAAAACCTTCGTATGGCTGATGAAGATTCATTTGATGAGTTTAATTACAAAGTGTCTGAAATTGTTAATACATCTTTTGCATTGGGTAAGACTATTCCTGAAAGGACATTGTGATGAAAATTCTCAGATCGTTGCCAGCCAAATACGATTCTAAGAAACATGCCATCGTTGAAGGAAATAACCTTGATAATCTTTCCAGAAACTCACTCACTGGGAAGTTAAGAGTTCTTGATCATGATCAAAACACTGCCAGAACCTACGCGTTCAATGCTGTGACCAACACAAGTACTTGTCCCTACTTGTCTTGGGCTGATGAATGTTGTTCAAATCATATTGATCATGGCAGGTCATTGATTTTACAAAAGATCAAGGATATTGTGAGAAGATACAAAAGGTCTGAGGAATGTCTATCTCTCTCTCTGATGCTTTAGATGATTCAATACAAAGAAAATCAATTCAGTTGGTCAATCCGCATACTTCTGAAGTTCAGCGTTCGCCATAGAAACTTCTACTAACTCAAATTCTGATTCAGAATGCGAGTCTGACAAAAGCTTCAACTAAAAATGAAGTTGAAGAAGCTTGAATCATCACTTCAGGTGAAAAATCTTGAGATCAACTGTCTTAATGATAAATTCACCAGAACCCTATCTTTAAAAGAAAAAGAGATTAATACTCTTAAGTGTGACCTGCAAAGATTATCTGGAAGCTCTGACAAAATTTTAGCAATGTTATTCGGTCAGAAATCTTTTGGAAACAAAAATGGTTTAGGGTTCAAAAGCAAGACTGTGAGCATAAATAATTTCTTTGTTCCAGCCGGTTCTGGAACTGTGGATATTAAAAGTTGTGATAAACATGAGTCAATACTGCAAAACGAAAATTCATCTTTGAAATGTATGTTCTGTGGAAATACAAGTCATGTTCAAAGTAAGTGTTGGAAATTCAAGAGGAACAACAAACAAATCGCCAAACTTCAGAATGACATGCAAAGAATGAATCTGGTTTTGGGTAATCAACATGGAACTCCTGAAGACAAGAAGAAGTCTAAGAGAACCAGAGTCAGACGAGGTAAGAAATTTGTTTATGCAGCAAACCTTGATAAGTCACCAGGTGACACAAGATGTGAGCATTCTGCTCACTCCATCACTATTTAACTATAGTGATGTTTGCATCCTCATTATTAACTTGAGAATATGAGGATTGCATCAAGGTTGCGCAAGTCTTGTATAGTTGTTAATTTCTTATCCTTGGCAGTTTAAGATTATTTAAGTTAAGATTTGCAATTGAATATTTTCGTATCAAAAATAGATAATGGATCGTGAACCATGAAGACTTTGTCAAAGTTTTTGTTTAGGGTTTACTTATCCGGTATGCTATTTATATTCATTTGTGATCAAAATGCCCTTCACTCCTTTCTCTTTGAAAGATAAAGTTTCATGGCTCCTGTAACTAAAAGAACTAGAAAAAGGGATGCAGTAGAAGCAGTTAATGTGTATCTTTGTGAAGGGATCCTACCCTCAAGGAAGAAAAGGGAGAAATCTACAAATGATGAAAAAGGTTATTCCTCTAACTGTTTTTTGTCTATGTGTCTTGATGATAATAACTTTAGGGCTATGGTGAAGGATTTCATCAGCAAAAGAAATGATTTAAAATCTCAAATCATGTTCTCTTTGGAAAGGATAGATCACTATGAACAAATGTTATCTCTGACAAAGAAAACCTTGTGTGAACTGAAAAGATAACTTAGTGAGTTAACTGATATTTCTGAAGATTTGGAAGAATTAAATGATCCCATAATCAATGAGTTCTTCAATAATGAGAAGGAATTTTCAGTAGATTCCTTGAGAAAGCTCTACAATGTCTAGGAAACTTCTTATGAGAATTTATTCTTGTGTTTTAAGAAGAATAACTAGGGTTTGGAATAGCCTTTATTGTGATTACACATTGCTATTGCCAACGATTTTCATCTTGCAATGTTTTTAGATTTATTTATTTAAATTCTAAAGTTTATTTGGAAGATGATTTTGCAGTATTAATCTATATTGGTTTTATATATTGCAAAAAATTGTTATGGGATATGTGTGTTTGCGTCCGTAAACTATGATTGTCCCATATATGTCAAAAGTTAAGTCTATTATGTCATTATGCAAATATTGATGGAAGATAGAATGAACTTTTGATAACAAAGATTAAGTCTATGTTATCATTATGCAAATATTGATGAAAAATAGAATGAATATTTGAATATTCCGCAGTATTGATCTTTCCCTAATCCACTTCTATGTGAAAGTACTGTACGGTTCCGTAAGTTTTCTTATGTTGGGCATTTCCGATTAAATTAATCATTGGTTCTCTTGTAGTTAATTTAATTGAGTTTTTATGGATACAAATTCATGTTTCATGTAATTTGTTAATGTCCAAAGAAATCCTTTTTTTCTTGTGAAAGTAAGGTCGCTCTTGTTGTTCCTTTCGGGAATGACATTTTATGGGGGAGAGTTCTTAATTGAACTTGTGCTTAATTCCCAAATCTTTGTGGGGAGTGCGGCTTTGGAATATTGTAGGAGTTTTCTTGTATCTTTATAAAATCCTTGATGAATACACTAAGTTTCGACTGTGTGAAATTATCGAAACAAAGTTGATATGTTCTCTTTTAGTCGTGAAGTATCTCTATGAGAATTTCATTATGATCCCGCTAGTTTTCGTACCTTTGCCAATTTATATTGACAAAAAGGGGGAGAATTATTGTGTAGTTCACACTACAAATACATATGGTTTACGAATCATTATGTAAGGGGGAGTGGTTTTCATGTGAGATGAAGTATTGACTAAAGGGGAGTGTTACATATCACCGTAGTATTATTGTCAAAGTTGTGATACAATTGAACTTTGATGCTGTATAATAATACTATGACACTGTATAACAATAATTGAGAACAATGGTTTTCTTATTGTTATGGCTACGGATCTTCAACAACTATGATGCTGAGTTGAACACGTTCAGAATCACTGGAGTACTCGGAAGTGACAAAGACTTCGAGTAATGTTGAAGAACCAAGGAAATCAAGCATTTGGATGAGAAGCTACAAAGTTTATTTATTTTGTTATCCATATGTATTTATAGTTTTGTCACTAAAATTTACAAAGGGGGAGATTATTAGAGCACTGCTCGGTCGAACTCGCAAGCGTTGCTAGTCAAGTTTAGTTGCCAAAACTATAAGTCTTGATTTCTAGTCTACTTATAGCTATGTCCCGGATTAGGATAGAATGTGTAGTTGAGCTTTAGAATTCACGACGTTCATCGATTGAAGATGAAGAACTACTAAGGGGAGCTTGTGGAACTTCATCGACAAAAGGTATGTGGAGACTTGAACTCATCTATCAATCAGAAGTTTATTTCTATTCTATCTCCTATTGAGACAAAATTCGTATAGCTATATAAACTTTATAATATACACACTTGATATTTCGAGATGAGTTTAACTCGCTTACATATTTCTCAAAATATGTGTTGGTAAGTGTAGATGGTGAAATTTTGATAAGGGACAAAAGCGTCATTTAGAGACCATAGACAAAACTCAACTCCCACGGGAGAGAATAATCCTTTGGTCCTCAAGGCACCAATAGCCACGATTTCTAGTATACGTCCCTGCGAGACACTGCTGATCGTGATGCCGTGACTCCTAGCGCACATCCTCGATGAGATACTGATGGTCACGAAGGTTTTGTAGAGCGTAAAATGTCCTCAGTAGACTTATTAACCAGAACAGCCACAATTACAGCATGTCTTCGGGAGATGCAGCTGATTGTGATGCCATGATTCCTAGTATACATCCTCGATGAGATGCTGCTGGTCATGTAGGCTCTGTAGATGCGTAAATACGTCCCCGGCGGACTTATGACCCAGAGCGGAGATATGCATATCCCTTGTAAGCACGACTCACCCTATTTGAGATCGAGGACTGATTCCTAGTACATCATCGCGAGATACACTGGTCATGTCTACTCTATGCTTTGACTCGACTTACTGAGGCTTCCGAATAACTCCTAGGACATTCCCGTGAGATACGCTGGTTATTCTGCCTCTGTGCCCTTTCGACAGACTCCTAGAACATCCCTTCGAGATACACTGGTCTTATTGGCCCATCATATGGACACACAGTTGATTCCTAGCACATCTCTGTAAGATACGCTGGTCAAAGACAAGTGAGCCAAAGTCTCGTAGAGACATTAATCAGGCGTACAAAAGCCCTTTCTCTCTTTTCAAGATAAGTCCCAGCTGACCACAGAGAAATTCCAATCCGTCAATAAAATCTCTGAGAGATTCAAATCTCTCTGCAAAATCTCGGAGAGATTCAAATCTCTCGAGAAATTTCCAATAAGGCTGAATATTCCCCATGGTAGGCACGAGCCTTACGTAGGAATAAAGTCTCCTCTCCACACGAATTCTGAGGCATCTCATGCCATTTCACGTGATTCATCCTAGTCATTCTTACAAATCGAAGAATATCTCTATATCTCGGCCAACTCGGCTAGAGAGAATATTTCTCTATCTACATGCCATCACGAAGGCTGACTCAGCTTCATACAAATGGGAGGATAACAATTAGGGTTTTGGTCTGGCGGTCTACGACATGTGTGAGAAATACCCGTCTTATTTCTCACCGCAGAAGAGAGTAAAGGCGGTGGAATAATGAGATAAACTCAACTTAGTTTATCCCTATTCCTGAAGAGATGGGAGAATTGCTCCGCACGGCACGGAAAGCAATCCTTATCTTCACCGACTCTAGATTAGAGAATTCAGCTATAAATAGGTCATCTATTTTTCCAAGCTACGATATCTTTCTCATAACCTTTCAGAGCAATTCTTCTTCAAACCCTAGAATTTTCTGATCTCTCTCTCTTCATCTGCTTCCCTCCCTAAGACCAACCCTAAATCTCTTCCATATGACTGAAGCATCCTTTGAACGACCACTGTGTGTGGTTTAGGCGAAGACTGTTCGTGCTCAACCTCCCGAAACTCACTTCCAGAAACCCTAGAATCCCGCTTTAACCTCTCACCGATTTTAGGTAACTACAGTAAGCTTTCGCTTTAACCAAGTTCATCTTTTATTCTTGACGAAAGTCAAAAGATGATCATGTGAAAATCGCATGGTAACATCTTATATGATTTGTGTGAGACAGTCATTTGATGTAGACTCAGAATGTTTCGTATTGATCTATTAATAAATTGAAAATTTATTTGAAGCTAATAGTTTGGGTGAGATAGCTATTCCCGTCTTCCAAGAATGTTTCAATGATTAAAATGGAGTTTAGAACAATTAACCATTGATTTGATATATCACAGTATGCGTACTTGTATGCTAACTGTTGCAAGTTATTCCAAGTCCGGGAACCATAGTATGCATACCCGTATGCGTACTGGTTTGATAGTTGAAGTCCGAGAACTTAGTATGCATACCCGTATGCGTACCGACGTAACAGTTCAAGTCCGGGAATTCAATTGAGTTTGGTTGTACGACAGTATGCGTACCCGTTCGCATATTGGCGAACCCAGACCAAGTCCGGCTACTTGGGTATGCGTACCCGTTTGCATACTTGAGTGGGTTAAGTTCTAAAATCGGTTTGTTCATGAACAAATGCATTTATATAATAAGGAATGCAATCTTTTGCAAACCGTGGCTATAATGTTCGTGAATTGATTCGAGTGAATCAAAATAGATTTTGCTTCAATTGTGTCTTGTATACTTCTTTGAGAATATAAACAATTGAACAACTATAGAACTAGTTTCATTTGAGTCATTTGAACTAGTTGTGACTGAGATGAACAAGGTTGATATGAAAGTGTTCATATGGCTAACTTCGGTTAACTATTGTTGAGCGAACTAAGTGTACGCGTTTAGGTACGGTTACCCATATCTAAAGGAAGTCACATTTCATTTGTGTGTAACAAGCTAAGTTCGATCTAATAGCTGAAAGATATTAGCTTGAATCTAATCAGGTTTTCATCTAACGGTGAATATTGAATGCGTTGTTACCAAGGTAGCATTGATTGCAAACCCTGATTTGAAGACTATATAAGGGGGAACCCTAGCAACTGGGAAACCTAATCCCCACACGTACCATGTGATACTAGTTGCGACTAGAGTCGATTCTCCTTTAACCTAGGTTTTTCTAAAACCATTATAGATTAACGACTTAAAGACTTCATTGGGATTCTGAAGCCAGACCCAACTATTTTCTCTGTAGTTGCGTGTTCTGATCTTACTTTGTTCTATCGTATTGAGTACTATCTTCTCTAAGATTTGCTCGAGATTCAATCTCCGATAGGCAAGATAAAAAGTAGTCACAAACATCTTCGTATCATCATTTGTGATTCCACAATATCTTGTTTCGCTACCATACAATTAAGATTATTGTGAGGTGATTGATATTACTAGGCCGTTCTTCGAGAATATAAGTCCGGTGTATCAATTGGTTCTTGTTCACCTTGATTTATAAAAAGACGGAACAAAAACTCGTAGGTATTTCTGTGGGAGATAGATTTATCTATTCAATAGACTTTTCTGTGTGAGACAGATTTAGTTATCAAGTCTTCGACTTTGGGTCGTAGAAACTCTTAGTTGTGGGTGAGATCAGCTAAGGGAATCAAGTGCGTAGAGTCCTGCTGGGATTCAGAGGCATAAGGAATGCGACTGTACCTTAATCAGTGTGAGATTGGTTAGGGATCAACGACATTCCAGTCCGAAGGTAACTTGTAGTAGGCTAGAGTCTATAGCGTCTTAACATAGTGTGGTGTTCAAATATGGACTAGGTCCCGGGGGTTTTCTGCATTTGCGGTTTCCTCGTTAACAAAATTTCTGGTGTCTGTGTTATTTGTTTTCCGCATTATATTTTTATATAATTGAAATATCACAGGTTGTGCGTAGGTTAATCAATTAGATAAACCAACCTTTAGTTGTTGATATAAATTGATTGGTACTTGAACATTGGTCTTTGGTACCGTTCAAGTTGTTTCTCATAATAATCAGGCTCGCGGATTTCTATCTGTTTGATTTGCTGATTACATTGAGAAACAGAGATATAACTCTTGGATGTATTTTCCTTGATTGAGTCTGACTGTCTAGTTGATTCTCTTGGAAGTATATTGGAGTTAGTACATATATATTGGCGAAACGAAATATTGGGTGTGGTTGTTAGACTCCCCCTTTTTCAGTAGGCTAGTGTCTGTAGCGGCTTAATACAGTGTGGTATTCAAATCTGGACTAGGTCCCAGGGTTTTTCTGCATTTGCGGTGAAAAAATTTCTGGTATCTGTGTTATTTGTTTTCCGCATTATATTTGTTTATATAATTGAAATATCACAGGTTGTGCGTAGTTCAATCAATTGGTAAATCCAACCTTTGGTTGTTGATTGAATTTGATTGACACTTGAACATTGGTCTTTGGTACCGTTCAAGTTGTTTCTCATAATAATCAGGCTCACAGATTTTTATGTGTTTGATTTGCTGATTATATCGAGAAACAGAGATATAACTTTTGGATATATTTTCTTGATTGAGTCTGACTGTCAAGTTGATTCTCTTGGAATTATATTGGAGTTAGTCCATACAGATTGCCAAACGAAATATTGGGTGTGGTTGTTAGACCCCCGCCTTTTCACTTTTTATGTGTGATCCTGGCAAAAAAGCTATATAAATATTTTTCTTCAGCTTGTTATTGCTGACTGTTATATTCATGTTACGCAGGTTCCATTCCTCGTTCAAATTTTTCGTTTTATTCCTTTTTTTAGGTTAAGGTTGCATTTGCGTAATGATACAAGGAAGATCAAACATATCCCAGAAATTTATTTTATTGATAAGAATTTCTGCAACATACCACAACCCAGAGAAACATCAAGATACAGGAATACACTTATTCAGTTGTTAACTCGGTTTGCAAATAATGTAAATAGCAAACAAGCTCAACCAGGAAAACTTCTAGGAACCCTTGCAGAAGTGGGTAAGCCTAGGCTCCAGTAACACTGTAAACTCATCTGGTCAAAAGACCAAGGAAACTGACTCAGAACCCCATGAAGCAAGCTTTATTTTCAACTTGATAAGCTGATTTTACATACAATAGTCTGTAACTGCAAATTCCAGTGTCTTCAATTTACATGTTACAATTTGGGGTGCTTTTGCTCATCAATTATATTTTCAACCCTCTGTAGATTTGTCGACAATTGGATTTATGAATTATGAGTCATGATTGAGAATAACATAAAGCCAAATAAAATTATCGGATGTTTTATACCTTTACAGAAACTCCAACCTCCTCCAGTTTCTGCAAGGAATATTCCTGGTCCTAGGAGTTCTTGATGGCGACTGCAATTAAAGGAGACAAAAGATATCAGGTAAGCATTTCTTATCAACAAAAATAGTGAACAGTTTTCATTGTTTCCATAGCCGCCTATCGCTAAAATATCTGGAGAATCGAAGTAAAATAAGAAACCTTGGGATAAATCATTAATACCCCATGGGACGTAAACACCGCCTCCCTCTTCAAATTTTCAAGATGTGTTAAAACAAACTGAATGTGCCAGCCCATACACAAATACATTCATGTCAGAATAGCTTATGAATTTGAATCACAAAACGACTATCGATTCATAACATCAATCACCTTTATAAACTCCCTTGGGTTCGCAACGCCGTGGATATGAACATAATCACTCGACAACCTCCTTACACCCACATTCTCAATTCCAATCGAACACACTCTGAAGTATGATTACAGATATCCTGAGCAACAAGAACAACAATGTCCCATTACAACGAATATCCGTAACCTAACCAACAACAGAAAGAACACCAGAGTTAAGCACGCTTAGGCCTACAAGTTATCCCTCCGTCCCACGAAAAGTGATACTTTCACTTTTTTTTCTTCAATTTGGCCAGCAAAAGTATCACTTTTTATGGGACGGGAGTAGTATCATTATATTATCTTGTTCAATGACAATTAATTTCAGCAATTAAAGAAAGCAAAATGTGCTTTTCTTTTTTCAACACTCCAAAACATGGGAGAGCAACTGGATTTACAACCCAATTCAACAAGACAACACAAACCCAACAAAATCTAATCAAAATCAAGCCTTTTACTTACGGTTACAGATTGATTCAATGAATAAAATTAAAAACCAGAATTGTTTTAACTTATAAACGATGAAATTAGGTATAGTATAAAGCAATCTAGAACGAAATTCACCTCTAAGAATATATCTTCTAATTGGTATTAAATTAACATGAACAATCCAATCCCCCGTGCTAAGACTAATAGTAATGAATATAAAACCCATTGAATTGTTTGATATTTCACATAAATTTCATTCATTTCTGCAAATGAAGTTGAATATGAAATTGTTGTCTGATCGTCTTCATCTTCATTCCTTGAATCTGGTAATAGTAACACACTCTCCTATACATCAATTTCTCCAAAACCCATATCACAAAAATCGAATTCTCATCAAAATTATCAAAAAGATGATAATACATCTCAGCTATAGATATAAGTCTACTCAACGACTGAGAATAGATCGGAAAATCAGTGATTGTAATTTGACGAATGAGATTCAGTTAGCGGGTCCCACACAGCTTGACTTATAGGTTGAACCCAATATTTTCAAAAATGGACCGGACGTCGAACCGGTAAAATTATCGGGTCAGGATCAAATGGGTCAACCAATGGTTCAATCGGGGGCCACTGGGTCAAATATATATAACATTTAAATAACACTAATCATATCTAAACAAATTTGAATCCAAAATCTTATCTAAATAAGTCAGATACTACTCGAATATAAGTAGGATCACAATGGTTAGTAATTATCTAATCTAACTAATATAAAAAAAAGGGGTTTTCTCTTGTTTCACAAGCAATGTCTAAATAACCCTTCCGTAATTTTTTCTTTTACCTGCTTACTGGTAATATTGTTAGTAGATTTTCCAAAATCGAAGGCTAAATACAAACTTAGTGTTTTTTCTCTATAACATTTCATCGAATCAACTTGAAAATCATTGAACACAAAAAATCAACTTATTTCCCTAAAAGACTACTCTACAACTTATGATTTAATTAGAACACAAGATCATCAGCGACATTGATTAGATCTTCATTACTTTAGATCTTTCGTTACAGAAAAGTTGGAAATTCAATTCTAGGGTTAGCGTTTTTTTAACACACAATCATCAGCAACATCAAAGAATTGATCAGACCGATCTTCATTGCGTAGTTCTTAAGCTTTTCTTCGTACGAGAGGAGTGAACACTGAAGAGGAGGGGGTGGAAATTTGTTGAACTGTTTGATTCCTCTAAGAAAGGCTCCCACAATTCCAAGAGTGTCCAGTATCAGATTACACATTTGGTTAGTGCATTGATCTCAATTTATCTTCCTTGCTTAGCCAAAAAATTTCTTTGTTATTTATAGTATGATTACAGTATTGTTTGGTCAAATTCAAATTCAGTTTCAGTTAACGTTTGGTTGCACTTAATAACTTCGCAAATTTTTGATTAACATCCTCCTCCACTTAAGTTTCTGATATCCCCTATTATAGGTTCAAAATTTGATTCCCTAATCAGATTTTCATCACCAATTTTGGTATGATTGTGTAGTGAGCTTTATTTGAGAACCTATAATAGGTTAGAATGAATTTTAATTGGGAACTAAGTTTTTGATTATAGCAAATATTTGAGAGTTAATTGTTAAATTCTAGCAATTTCTTACAAATACACTTGACAATTGTTTGGAACCACTGGAACACACAGCTGATCAGTACAAAGTTTCTACTCATAATATTTTTATAGTGAATTGTTTTTTTGTGATAAAAAAATAGAAGCAAACCAGATATATATAATTATGGGAACTATAAGAACTCTAGAGATAACTCTAAATCTAACCTGTAGAAATCTAGCTAACTCAGAAGTATAATGTTATAAAGGTACTTTAGGAACAACATAATTACGTGACTGATGTGCATGGACCGGTTATAGTCGTTCTCGTTGTATGGGTTAGGGATCAAAAGTGGTTGGTGTGTTTCTGTCCAATATTAATATCCAGTCATAGAATGAAACAATAGGTTCACCCCATGAGGGAATCACTTTACTTTGACTTTGATCCCCTAATTTGTGAGTAAGCTTATGGATAAGAGAACTATGGTTAGTTGTTAAGATACATCACTCAACTTCTTGCAGACATTTTCTTTTGCCATGAATCAATCCTTTTAATTAATTTTGGCGCGGGTGGGACTTCAAGTTAATGAGTGTGTTTCTCATTAACTCCCAGAGTTTACAACTTACATTCAATGGATTTGTTTTGTGCGTGCATGGTGTTCATCTGAATTGTAATTTTTGATGTTAATATTTGGTCAATTGAAGTTGAGAGCTCAAATGAATTAGATAATGAATAAACATTGCAAAATAGAGAAGAAGACGTATTGCAATCGACGAGTCGGATTCAATGGACAAACCTAATGCTACTTTTTTCATCTTTTATGCAGTATCATGTTATAATTCTAGCATTTATCTATTTGTTGCCTTATATTTTTTGTCAATCATTCTCCGAGACATTTTTTTGCAATAGTAATCTTCCTCGGAACCCAAAAATCATCGAGCAAGCTCGACTTAGGTAGTTGATTGAACCACATCGGATGGCATTCAACAATCCAATCTCCATATAAGCCTTAGAATTGTTTACATAAATGGTTATTTAGAATCGAAAAGTTATTAAATGAAAAATGTGATTACTAGGTATTGATGCTTATCAGTCTGAAGCAACTTAACACAGTAAAATTGCCTCTCTGGAACAAGTGAACAAAGTGAAGTTGCATTTTGTTCTGAATTGTATGTGCATGAATCAGACACGCGGTCATTATTTTATAGGTTTTGGAGTGTGCAACGGCAAGTGTATCACACAAAATAGAACAATAAGCGCATTGCGCATGCGGCTAGACTAGTATGAATAATATAAGGACGTTAAAATAAAAAAGAAAGAAAAAGAAAAACAACCCTATTTCCCTTTCCAATTCACCCATGCAACTACCTCTATCGTAGGGCTGCACAAAACTGAACCTAAATCGTGAACCAAAACCGCCTATTTTAAACCAAACTGAACCAAAACCATTAGAGGAGAGTATAAACACGGTTGTCATTTTTGGAAAACCGATTGCTTAGGTTTCAGTTATGGTTTTAACCCAAAACCGAACCGAGATAACCTATAAAACCAAAGATATATATATATATATATATATATAGATACCAAACGGTCACAGATTATAACAAGTTTAGCAAATAAGTTAACAAGAACTCGAATATCAGAATTAATTAAAACAGTTATGAAATAGACGGTATAAATATAAATGAATGATAACAAAGATAGAGATTAGATATACTCACAAAGTAGTTATGTATTTATTGATACCAAAGCAAACTTGATCCACCCACAAAGGTAGAAAAATGCACTCAGGAAGAAAACACTTCCAGATTTTACACACACACTCACACTCAAACTCACACTCAAACTTGAACTAAAAATTTAAAAACTTCCAAAAGAAAAACTTGTTCCTCTCCTTCATAGAAATGAAGTATTTATAGAGGAGGAAAACAACAAGATAAGATTTCCTCGAGCTAGAATCTTATCGCCAAATTACAACAACCAATAACAATAGAATACGTGGTAGGGAATCCAAGATAAGGATAACCCAAACTTTTTGCTTTATGAAAAAAGCAAATACGTGTCCGAACGAAGTGGCAGACAAAGACCTAAAAAACGAAGCCCAAAGATTCCCTTTTAGAAAAGCGAATACGTGTCCTTGGAAAATAATGGAGTCGAACAGAGCTTTATCTTGAAAAAAACCTTTTAGGAAATTAGTCCATAGCAATCGTCTTCATTAGCATTTAAGTCTTCTGAACCATCTTCTGACTTGACCACATCTTCATCCATAGAACTAGAGGAAGGTTGAGAACTGATCTCTTCACTTTCCAAGATTTTTAAAATTTGTTTCCTGAAGTCTTCCTTAGATAGATTTCCATGTTGCTGTTTTAATGCCAGAATATGTGTAGAAAAGTCCTTAGGTGAGACTGAAGAAGAGGCTGACACCAATAATTGAGGTGCCACAAATTGGACCACAAAATTAGATGGCTGAAGATGGGAAGCATTATACCTATCCCACCATTTTATAAACAATTGTCTATCCAAATATGGAATATATTCCCATTCAGGGTCATCGTCTCTGGCAATTGAATAATTCCACCGCAAAATCCATGGGATTTCATATAAAATAAAGAACCAAGACATTAACCGCCTTTTATCATATGAATGGCTATTAGCCTTTATAAATTTTTCTAGGGCTTGTGAAATAAAGCCTGGTAATATATCTTTAGTAGGCCCCCAAAGACCTAACCACGTTTGAAACCAATTGGGAAGGTCTTGAATTACCTTGAGCTTAAATCCAATATACCAAGAGTGAGAAAATTTAAGATTTTGAACACATAAAATATGTGTCCAGGCTTTGATATAATCAGTATAATTATAGAACTTTGGTTTCAAATGGGGGTAGTTTATAAAACTTTTTGAATCATGGGGATTCATTCCCCAATCTCTATAAGAGAGGACTTTTAAAATCTCCAATTTGGAGAAGCCAGGGATATTATTATTATCCACGGCATTATGTTGTATAAGGACAGACCCTGTGTCCAGGAGAATCGCTTCATAAAAATCTCTAGTCTTACCATAATGTGGTAAAATATGATTTTTCAAATACATTGAGGCAATTTCAGCCGGGTTTCTTTGAATATGTTCAGTTTCAATGGCTAGAAGAGGTAATGACATGGTCATTATATAGGGAGAACGCTCCTCTTGAGAGGAAGAATTACCTTTAATGAGGCTGGCTTTAATTAAAAAGGGATCATTCTTTTTGCTGAAAGGATCATTCTTCTTATTAGAGCGGGAAATAGTTGGGGATTTACCCTTAATCAATTGGGATTCCATTCTTCCCCTGCAAAAATTCATGAGTTAAGAAGTCTGGCAAAGAGTTAGTATCTCCTTTGATATATTCAATCTTAAAGTCGAAAGCTGAAAGAATAGCTTGCCATCTAGCAAAGATCTGACGAGATGCTAAATTTTTAACATCCTTAACTAACACTTCCTTGGCTGCTTGGCAATCTACTCTGATAAGGAAAGCCTGATTTAACAAATCACCTTCAAATTTAGTGACACAATGAATTATGGCCAAAATCTCTTTTTTTATTGTCGAATAATTCTGTTGTGCTGATTTCCACACACCAGAAGTGTATCGAACTAATTGCTCCTTACCATTAACTGATTGTTTATATATATATATATATATAACTAATCAAGTAATCATAGCCGTACATTTTTATACAACTAGTAATCATACCCATCCAATTTAGGTTATTAGTTTACCTTTTTATTTTCTCATCTTCATTCACATTCTATTTTCTCTCGGCTGCTACTCCTTTCTCGATCACCACCATCTCTCTCAACCATCCAGTGAAGATACCACCATCTCCTTCTTCACTTCTTCTTCTTCGTTTTAGCCCATCACAACACCAATAAAAGATAATCACCACCAAACAATCAAATCTTGAACCATCACCACCCATTCCAGTGATAGGTGCCTTAAACACCTTGATTTATTATTTATTGATTATGATTTCTTTGTTATTTTTCATGTAAATTATGTATTTTACGTTAGTTTTGAGTTTTACATGTGCTTTAGAGTCGTTTGAGCAAAAGAAGAAGAAATAGGTGCAAAAGGGCATAATGGTCATTTATTGAACAAGTGTTATTTGACCAGCGAAGGTTAAGGGGCTGCCAACTTTGGGTGGTCCTTATCTAAAAACATGGGAGTGTTAATCCTTCCCTAATTCTATACCCTAAATCGAGAGAGATGTTTATCACATTCACACCATTCACCTGAAATTTAGAAAGGAAAGCGGCTGTTGTCTGAGAGTGGTGGGTCTGTAGTGGATTCGATTTTGCAGTGAAGATTGATAGAGAGAAGAACATTATTATTCGAGGAGTGGAAGAAAGGAATGAAGAGAATAGCTGATATCTGGTTTGGCCTGAAGTTGAACAGAAGAACTAAGAAGAGACGGAGTTGCAGTTTCTTCAGTTGGAGGTTTTGATTGGTGGAATTAAGATGGGTTACCATGTTCAGAGGGATGAATTTTTGTAAGGGTTTTGAGCAGATGATTATGGTAATGTGTTGGTGAAAGGAGTTAAAATCTTAGGAAAGGAAATTGAGGTACTGAATCTTAAGCGATGGGTGAATTCACATACCGAATAAAGAGTAGTAAGCGGAAAATTTTAACTTATTACATTATTCACTAATGCATGACCTGCCTGGTATTTTCCTATGCTATGTTCCCAGCCGAACTCTCAATATTGGCATGACATGACGATTAAATATTCACTCGCAGCGGAGTAACATGAATCTCCCGAAGTGTCAGTATTGAGACCTGCATGAAAACACTCACGTAGGCTACACCACTCTCTGATAAAGAGATCAGCGTGTTTACACACTTTTTAATTAAAAGTTAGCGCGATCGAACGTGTTTAAATTCCTTAAGGAAAATCTAGACTGTCTATATCAGTCTTAAAAAACGATCATGGCCACACGATTTGGCAACACAATTCAACATGATTAGCCTACTCCTAGCGGAACTAGGCGATCATCATGGTAAACACTGGCGGGCCCACTAACATCCTGACCGGTCAAAATTCCTTTAGCTCATCCGCTATACCCTTGAACGCTCGCCAAAACATGGGTGATCGCGCTGTTTTTAAAAAGAGCTCAAACGAGCTAAAACCGACAAAAACGGTCTAAAACACATCACGACCGCCCGATTTAGCTAGCCTAGTTGGATGGCTTAGATTTTCCTTCAAACGATCAAAGAAGTGCTAACGTGTTCACCGGCGAACCAGCTACACCCATGATCGATCGACTTGTCCACGACAAGCCAAGAGTGTATAGAATCGTTCGCCCAAAGTAGGGTGAACACGCTGCTTTGGAAACCCTAGTTTGCGTTGCGGCGACACACTACCGTCGCAAATCGATCATAACCATCCATCTTCGCCAGCCACATTGAGTGGCTTAGATCCAATTTCAGGCGGCCTAGGAGACGTCAGCGTGCTCACTGACGACCCACCTTTTCCCATGGCCGATCGACCTGCTCAAACTAGCGCCCAGTGCTTCCGAATGATCACCCAAAAGAGGCTGGTCGCGCTGTTTGCATAATCCAACGGTAGTACGCAACTGCCGCAAATCATCTCGTTCATCCAACTTCGCTAGCCTAGTCGGATGGTTTAGATTTATTTTCAGGAGGCCAACAAGGTAACGCTATGATCATCGACCACCCCTCTTCCACAGGGAGCGTTCGACCAAGTGGTAGCTCACCCATAGGGTTCCCAAACGATCTCCCAAAGGTGGCCGGTCATGTTACTTTTTTAAGACGTTCAATTCGCGACTAATTTGAACGAGCTCTAAAACAACGATGTTTCCTTACATCGATTATTTGCAGCTTCTTGTTTAAAAGCGATGCTTTATATACATTGATCATAAGCGATGTTTTATAAATATTGATTTCACAAATAATTTATTATTTTACCTAAAAGCACTATGTGCTGCTTTTAGCGGCGAGTCTCATGACTTCACCCATTTACTCGAGACATCAAACATGTCACAAACTGTGGGATGCTCATTGGGGTATTGGTCTGGCGGTTTACAACGTGCGGCGTGCAACGCGCCCATTACGAGAAAGTGTCAGGAGAGGACGGACGGTTAACAACAATGGGAGTAGTGGGTGAAAGTGTGACCAAGTTTTCCCTCGTAATGGAAACGTGGTGATCACCACTTTTTACATAACCCCACTTCTCCACTACTTAACTGCTTCCACTTTCTACGAGATCAGAGGTGCGCTCAATGACTTGTATAAATCGGATTTCAACCTATTTCAACAAAAGACAGAAGTGATCAACACAAGTATCCAGAAAACACCAAGAACTGATAGCCTATACTCTGCAAGCCAGTTCCATATTCTGATACAAGTCATAAAACAGCCACACCTTCATAATTCAATATTCTGATCTCAAACACCTTCTTCGCTTCCCTCCCTAAGATCAACCCTTCTCCTTCACTTTGTGACCGAATTGAATCTGGAACGACCATTTCTTGGTTTAGGCCAGAGTCTTACAGATTGATCTCTCGAATCTAAAAGTACTCCTATGCAGTACATTTGTTTAGGGTTTGAATTCGTTTCTCATCAACGCACCCAAATTTACCAAAAACAGCAGAATCAGTTTTTACCCCAAAACAACTGGCGACCACAGTGGGAGATTAATCTCTCGGTTGAAATCCCAATTTTCACAAAGATGGTTGGTCTTAGGACTAATTCAACAACTCAAAACGCCGGTCAGAATCTTGCAAATGGCGATGTTTCACCTCTCAACACTATATCTGATTGCACTACCAATGGGGAAATTCCAACCTTGGTCGAGTTGGCGCGAGTGCAGGAAATCCACACGAGGAATATGGATCTGATGAAAGAGACGATAAACAATATACTCAATTTTCTCGTCAGGTTGACATCAGATTTGGGCGGATTCCCTGCTCCAGAAATTCCAGCGCTGAGAACTAACCCCTCAAACGATGATCGTCCTCAAGTCAACAGTTTTACTACGAGCCAGAGGCCGGTGGGTTAGGAAGCAGCTTCTCTAGTAGAAAGTTTATGTGATCTTCTACACCTCTCAAAGGATCAGCGAGCAGAGACATTTGCTGCAATTAATCAGATAGCTCTAGATACGCGTTTGGCTCCTTCATATCCAGAAATCTTAAAAACACCAGAGATGTCTGTGAACAATGTTACGTTTACTAAAGAAGACATGATGGCAGAGGAGGGCCATAACAGAGCCCTACATGTTACTGCACGCATCAAAGATTCAGAATTCAAAAGGGCTCTCATCGATACCGGAGCGTCCTCGAATGTTATTACTCTTAAGACTCTCAAGACAGCCAAGGTTCGACCAAGCAAAGTCGTGCGACAGCCTACCATGATGAAAGATTTCGAAGGAAACCAAACCAGCACGTATGGGTACATCAATCTGAATCTATCAGTAGGACATGTCCAGTCAAAGGAAAAATTTGAAGTAATAGAGAAAGAGCCAGACTACCACATGATACTGGGAAGACCATGGCTTCATGATAATAAGATCATCCCCTCGACGTATCACCAATGCCTGAAAACTATGCTGAATGAAGAAGTTGTTCGCATCCCAGCGTCATTGTCTCCTTATGCACCAACCTGCGACGTGGAACTGTTTGAGCCAAAGGAAAGTTCACGAGATTCATCAAGTAAGGTTTACTGTACTCCACTCCCCACGTGGGCGTCGATTGAGGAGGAAGACTGGCTCACATCACTGAACAGAGAGACCATGTCTCGTGACGCGCCTCTGCTGACAGGACATGTTAATTATTCTTCATCAAGCGAAAGCTCATCTCATCTTCATACTAAGAGGGAACGGATTTTTTTGGCGAGTCGTTACCAGAAAGGGAAGACTGTATACCGGCGCCGCTGTTAGCAATTAACAGGGGGGATTGTTGCCCAGTCTCTCCGCCCAATGGAATGCAACAATAACAACCATCCGCAAGAAGAAGTACCAGATACTCCACGGCAGTTGTAGGATGGCACCGACTCCACAACCGATGAACTCGAAATCGTCAACATCGGGGATGAAGACTCTCCAAGGCATATCTCCATCAGTTCGGCTCTATGTGCAGACGAACGCACAAAACTTATGAATCTTCTTAAGGAGTATCAAGACATATTCGCATGGACATATGAGGAAATGCCCGGTTTAGACGAAAAAATGGTCACTCATCATCTACATATAATACCTGGATCCAAGCCAGTCAAACAATCTCCAAGGCAGTTCAGACACGATGTGGAGGAACAAATCAAGATTGAGATACAGAAGCTACTGGCAGAAGGTTTCATCAAACCCATTCACCATCCTACATGATTAGCCAACGTGGTTCCTGTTAAGAAGAAGAACGGTCAAATTAGGTGTTGCGTTGATTTCATAGATCTGAACAAATGCTGCCCCAAAGACGATTTTCCCCTTCCCAACATTGACATGCTAGTAGACGCTACCAGCGGACATGGCATGTTCTCCTTCATGGATGGATACAGCGGCTACTACCAGATAAAGATGTATGAGCATTACGCAAGTAAGACAGCTTTTCGAACCCCTCTCGGAAACTTTTATTATACTGTGATGCCCTTTGGTTTAAAAAATGCTGGTGCTACCTACCAACGCGCCATGACCGCGATCTTCCATGACATGATGCACAAGCAAGTTGAATATTATGTAGATGACATAGTAGTCAAATCAAAAACTCGAGGGGCTCACACAGACGTTTTGCGGCAAGTGTTCGAAAGGTGCCGTGAATACAAGTTTAAGATGAACCCTTTGAAATGTGCTTTTGGGGTCTCTTCTGGCAAATTTCTGGGATTTCAAGTAACTGCTGAAGGAATCAAGGTAGATCCATCCAAGACTCAAGCCATCCTCACGATGCCTCCTCCGCAAACTGTGAAAGAACTCCAGAGCTTCATGGGAAAGGTAAACTACATTTGGCGTTTTATACCTGGATTAACCCAACTTATCGCTTCATTCACCCCCTTGCTGAAAAAAGGAGCAAGCTTTGTTTGGGCCACGCAGGAACAAGAAGCCTTTCGGAAGATTCAGCAAATATTGTCATCACCGTCCATTATGAAATCTCCCATACAAGGGAGACCGTTGTGCCTCTACACTGCTTCCAGCGATACTTCTGTTGGTGCCCTCCTTGCTTAAGAAGATGATGAAGGGATTGAACACCATATATACTACTTCAGTCGTACTTTAAGAGATGCTGAACTCAGGTATCCTAAGGCAGAAAAAGCGTTTCTATCTCTAATTCACGTTATTCAGAAATTCAGACACTATTTGCTGTCAAACAAAGTAGTGCTAATAGCTAAAGTTGATCCCGTCAAATTCTTGCTCTCAAAACCGGCCTTGATAGGCAGGCCGTCCAAGTGGTTACTCCAAATGTCGGAGCTCGATATAACATGCACTCCTCCGCGGGCTATTAAAGGACAAGCAGTAGCATATCTACTAGCAGCATTCCCAGGAGAAGGTACTACTGCACTACATGAAGATCTCCCTGGGGAGTTTCCAGAAATCTATTTTGTCAAAGAGGAAGCGTGGCTACTGTATTTTGATGGATCTGCTACCCCTAGCAGTAATACCGGGGGAGCAGGTGTAGTTCTAGTATCTCCAACTGGTGAAGTGTTTTTGCATTCTTTCAAGATGGACTTTCAGTGCACCAACAATTCAACAGAATACGAAACTTTCCTTATAGGATTGTTGCTAGCCAAATAAGAAGGAGCCACACATCTAGAAGTAAGAGGAGACTCTAAACTACTGGTCAATCAGATGAATGGAGTATACTCGCTCAAAGAGGTAACATTGGCCCCCTATAGATATGAGGTGCAAAAGCTATTAAACTACTTTGCTTATGCAACTATAACTCATATCGGCCGCAATAACAACAAACACGTCGATTGCTTAGCTACATTAGCCTCAAAACTGCAATTCAAAGATCTGGAAGAAACATTGAGGAGGCGGACTGTAGCATCTACGTGGCTTTTACAGTCCAAAGATGCTGAAGCCAGCGATTGGAGAACTCCGATTATTCAAGAACTTAATAGTTCGCTTTCCTAGGGAAAGGTTAGTCTCAAAATCCTACAAAACTTCTTCATGCTCCACGGAGTGCTATACCACCGAAACCCAGATGGATCCCTGTCAAGATGTCTCGGAGATGAAGAAGCACAGCTACAACTTAATCGTATTCACGGCGAGATCTGTGGAAAAACGTTAGTAGCGACTCTTTATCGACGTCTTTAACGCCTTGGCTACTACTGGCCGGATATGGAGACCCAATCTCGATCACTCCAGGGTTCTTGCTCCAGTTGTCAAGCACTGATAAGCACGCAAGTGCTACATATTATGCCCATATTTATATTAGTTAGGACTCGATATTTGGCAAATTAACACTATTTTAGTGCTTTTGTAGAAAGTACAAGTAAATCCGATCATTGGCGGAATATATGGCGAAAGAAGCTTAAGAAGACGTTTACAACAAAAACAACAAAATGCTGCCAAAGGTGACGAATAGACGAGCCTTGTTATGTGCTTGAGTTGGCTGCCACTTAAATTACTTCCTCTCAGTTCATATGGAAGGAAAAGAAATTGATATCTTTTATGAAAGTCCAAGCACCTGGATTCCGTGGTGGGCAAACAATAAGTGGAACTTTACTACTCAAAGTGGGCTTGTACTGTTAGGAGTCCGCTAAAGGAGTTAAAAGGAAGAAAGATGGGACGTGTCCGACTCTCACACTCCTATTTCATTTCATAACAAAGCAAGAGAAAGCATTTCATGTTCTTATCGAACAAATAGTTTGAGCATCATTGTCCCTGTCTCGATTGCACAACAACAACAATGGCGACTGAAATTGGGTGAAATCTAGTTGAGAAATGAGCACTACAACAGCGGCAGCAGATGAGGTTTCTTGGTTAGAATAAAATGGTAGAATTGCTAATGTTTGAATGCAGAATGAATACGATTGTTCATAGATTTAATTGCAGAAAAGAGGGATTCGTTTGCTGATGGCAGTGAGGTGTTTGGTATTCTCATGGTGGTGTTGTACGTTCTTGATGCTATATGGGTGATGTCTCAAACATGCAAGAAGATGAAGTTTCAGTCCGACAAAAGGGTGAACTGGTGGAGGTAATTGCAGGCTACGATGGTGTTTGTGGTTGCCGTGTATACATGGAGGAAGTATTTAATTGTGATTTGAAGATGGGTTTTGAGCCGAGTACAATTGGTGGCCAGCGTTCAGAAGTTAAGGGAATGGACAGAGGTGCTGTTGTATCCAAGATCGATGGCATGGTCTCATTAGATGAGTAATCACAGGCGACGGTGACCTCTTCCATTTCAGAGTTCAAGACTACACAGGGAAGGGGAGTATTATGTCGTCCAAGTTTATGCTGAGATGGTTACTGCGTTGCTGCTGTGGACAAGCTTGTTTGAGCTATGACAACCAGTGGGTGCAGGGTTTGACAAGGCAGAGATGGGTGTTGTTGATTGTTACATTAAGAAGAATGGGTGCTGACTTATTTTGGTTTCGAGCTCTGACTGATGGTGGTGTCGATGGATGAAAGAGTTGCAGTCGTTAGTGGTTGGGACGGACAGAAAAATGGAGTTGGCTTAAGAAAATTGACGGACATAATATAGAAGAGAACTTTGCAGTGGCCTTATGCTCGCAGGACAGAGATCAAGGAGTGGTGTCTGTGTTTGGTCGGTGAATACTTGCTCGGTTCAATAAGAGTTCAGAGAATGTAATGTTGTCGGCACTCGGCAGTGGAGGAAAATGGAATTTGTGAAGGCCTGAACATGGAAGTTGGTCGAGCTAAGTCGAGCAATAGATATGGTGGCCGTATATAGAACTGCAGATGTGAATTGACTGGGATCGGTGATGTGAACTTCTTAGTGGAACTGATGCTCATGTTGAATAGAGAACACGACAGGTTCTACTGCCTAGTAAGTCAGGGAATAAAAATTGCAATCGGAGATGGTTTTGGGAAAGAATTCGGATTTGGAATTGGAGCCAGTATTGGACCAGTCGACTGGGCCTTGGCAGATAATTTTCTAGGTCTTTGTTTTGTTCGCAGCAAGGTTGAGTTGGCAGCAACACGGAGAGGACTATAAAAAAGAAGAAGGAACAAAGACAAAAGAATAGGCTGGCTGTAGAAGCTACAGAGCCGTGAAGGAGAGACGGAGAAGGGTTTGCATTTGGGTTTGCGTTCTTTCGTATTTCCAATTCCATTTCGATTAGCTAGTGAATCTCTAATATATTTGTTTATGGCTTTTGAGAAAGTCATCTTTGGCTAAGCTTTTGTAACTAGGGTTTATGTTGAAACCACATGGAGTTTTAGGCTATTTTGAATCGAATAAAATTGAGCAAAAGACTATTATGATTTGATCAAATTAATTCTTAATATTGTTCATTGATTAATCGAAATATGAGTTGTTGCTCACCGGTTTTGATACAATAACCTTTGCGCGTAATTGTTAGGTTCGTAAATATATTTTTGTCTCATTATTTGATAATTCCATGCTTGGGTTAACATCTTTGATGGGTTATGCTTAGAAGAGCCATATAATATTTTGTGAATCAATATTTTAGTTTCGTATAACTTTCTCGTTGATGCAATTTGATGGTGCATGCTTGGATTTATTCTTTTGATGTGCTATGCTTAGGGTATACCAGTGATATTTGCGATTCTAATACATATAATAGGTGATGTCAATAGAACGAACAATAAATAAATATTCATGAATTATGTTTCATTTCAGTAATTGAATAGAAATTGTGGTGGATACTACAAACCATGGTTACCGACTATTCCTTTGCATTCATTATATTAGTTTAGTTTATTTTCTTTGTTTTTATAATTCTGAAAATCCAAAAATATTATTCCTGGTTAATTTATAAGTTGATTGAGAATATTGATTATTAGTATTTCCACCGCTCTCTGTGGGTTCGACCCGTACTTGCCTCTGTCTACTAGTTAGACACCGTGCGATTGCGGTTATTACTTATAGGGTTTTCCCAAGTCCTATCAAGCACCACCACATCAATTAGAGGTCTTTAACGTTGTCTACACTGGGGACTTGCGAGAACCATACATCAACTATCTTCGTGACGGTGTGCTACCTTCCAACAAGAAGGGTTCAGCCAAGATGAAGCAAAAGGCCAAAAGATTCGTATTTCATGAAGGAATCATATACCGCAAAAGTTTTGGAGGCAATCTACTACGATGTTTGGCAAAATCTGAAATCCCGACTATGTTGAAAGAAACACATGAAGGTGAACACCAAGGGAAGAAGAAGTTATTCCTTCAAGTGTACGAAAAGTATTACTGGCCAACTATGGAGGATGATGCAGCGGCGTTTGTTCAGAAATGCCATAAATGTCAGATTCACGGGAGTCTCATCCACATGCCTTGTACTCCCCTTCATTCGGTAAGTAGCCCGTATCCTTTCTATAGCTGGGGACTTGATATTATTGGGAAAATCAATCCGCCATCATCCAAACAACACGAGTATATCATAACTGCGACTGAATACTTTACCAAATGGGTTGAAGCTATTCCTCTTCGAGGAACCACTGGAGCAACAATCGCAGCATTCATTAAGGAATACACCATTTGCTGGTTTGGTGTACCTAAGCACATCATTACTGATAACGGTACTCCATTCGCTAACAAACAAGTACAGGAATTTCTTGAAGAATATGGAGTTCAACAGGTCTTCTCCACTCCTTACTACCCTCAAGGGAATGGGCAAGCCGAGAGCACCAACAAAACTATGATTCGAATCCTTAGTCGAACAGTGCACAATAATCCAAGGACGTGGAACGAACAACTGCCAATGGCGTTGTGGGCATATCGGGCGGCACCTAGGAGCTCTACTGGCGTTTCTCCTTATTCGTTTGTCTATGGCGCAGACGCAATTCTCCCAGCAGAGATTAAAGTCCCATCAGCTAGGATTGCAGCAGCAAGCGGAGTCCAATGGAATGAGGCCGAAGCATTGAGTTCCAGAATTGCGGAATTAGATACTCTGGACTCCAGGAGAGTTAAAGCGGAAGAACACGCTCAAGCGTACAGAAATAGGATCTCCAGAGCGTACGATAAAGCTGTGAAACCATGAGTTTTTAAAATGGGAGATATGGTGTCAAAGACTGCTAAGCACATTCAGCAAGACATGTCCGCACCAAAGTTTTCTCCAAAATGGGAGGGTCCCTACGTGATCACCAAGGCTTATAACAGTGGCTACTACAAGATCGTCAAAGAGGATGGAGGTAAATTGGAAGCAGTCATCAATGGAAAGTGGCTCAAGGCATACTATGCATGACAATTATTCCGCCCCTCGCTGCCTCACGACACGAAAATCAGGCATTTTTTCGTTCTTATCTTATCTGAGTTATCAAGTTCTTCATTAGTTAAAGCCTATTAATGTAAACTCCATTCGTTTACCAAAACCCAATGCAATTCATTTTCCAAAAACAATGTTCAAGACCTAAAACAAAAGGAGAACGATCAAACGTTCTCATGCCTACTTATTCAAAAAATAATAAAACATAAGTATGGCTCAGAAAAGGCCATCCAACAAGTTGTAGTTCCTTGAAAGCATCATTTTCAGCCTATCCTGATACCTTTCAGTCCTACTCTTCAAATTCTGGATCGCCTGTTCCACCTTCTCAGATTCCGCAGCTAAGGCCTTTTCCTCTTCCAAGATAGCTTTTGCAGCAGGAACAACATTGGCGATGATATCAGCTCGATCAACTTTGATAATATCAATGCGCTGCCGCAACCAACTCACGTTGAACTCCATGGATTCACAGGTAGATACCATGTTCTCCCCTTTTCAACAGTTGATTCAGCAACATCACGGATGGATGTACTTTCCATCTCCGCAACCATGGGCAGAAGATAGTTCACCGTAGTGACCAAAGCCGACGAACAATGTCGCACTACATTCCTGGTAGCGATGTGGCCGTACTTCTTCCATATTTTTGTGAACAAGGGCACAAACACCTTCGGTACCAGGAATTCACTAACAGTCCGGTAACTAGAAGATAAACACTTCATGCGAATATCAAATGGAAAACCTGCATTGGGGTACTCGTAGGAGAAGACACCCAAGTCAGCGTCTTCCAGGTCTGCACCAGTAGGCGTGTTTGAACTTGAAGGAAGATGAGTGGTCAGATCATCATCACCAACCACTGTTACGCATGTTCCAATCGGGTACCTCTACAATTTTTTTTTTATTATTACTACTTACGGGCCATGGCAAATGAATACCTGTTCACCAGTGAAAAAATGTACCGGTAAGATCTTATTGACTCGGAGGATCCGGACAGGGGAATTGTCATGAGGCTCAGGGATTCGTCCACTCTAAAAAAAAATAATGATGATTAGTCATCAAAAGCAAAGGAAGACTTATCACTTCAAAATCAGGAGATGTTTAATGTCATACTCTGGATACAAGCCGCCTGCGTTTGGTAGAAAGATCTAACCGAGACGAAGAAGATTACCCGCTTCTGTCTGACATGATGAAAGGGATGGGGATTCATCAAGGGAGTTTTATTCCAAATTGAGAAGGATGGTTTAATTTCACCTGCATATGTATATAAGCTACAGAAACCCTAAGAAGAGGTGGACGCTGAACAATCTCAACAGGACTGATCCGACAGACAAGGATTCAACGCCAACCAAGTCGTTCTTCTTGTTGAAACCCTAGTTAAAACCGGGAGAAGACTATTAGACTCGAAATCCTAACAGAACATGCTCGCTAGTGTGGCTGGACCGTAATCAACATACCCGAGAGGTGCAATCGTGGTCTGGCGTCCTGAGTTACTGTTTCGAGACAGCTGCCACTTCCCTGGTAACGTTTATTCACTTTGACTTAATCATTTATCTCCTGACTGTCACCATCTAATGCTTACCCCGCAACAATGTCGTTATTACGTGCTAAGCAGGGGACTTAATGTTGATGGTGGTTTTTTAGTTCAAGGCTAAAATTGTAAAACCCTGTATTTAATGCGTTGTCATCCTGCAAAGGAACAAAAGCCATTTGAAAGTGATGAGTGCATAAACCTTTTCACTTATATATGTATTGAGCAATTCAACATATTTACGCAATTTATCCAGAATGGTGCGTGAAGCACCAATCCCAGATATTCTGTAAATTTTAACTTATTGCATTATTCACTAATGCATGACCTTCCTGGTATTTTCCTATGCTATGTTCCCATCCGAACTCTCAATATCGGCATGACATGACGATTAAATGTTCACTCGCAGCGGAGTAGCATGAATCTCCCGAAGTGTCAGTATTGAGACCTGCATGAAAACACTCACGTAGGCTACACCACTTTCTGATAAAGAGATCAGCGTGTTTACACACTTTTTAATTAAAAGTTAGCACGATCGAACGCGTTTAAATTCATTAAGGAAAATCTAGACTGTCCATATCAGTCTTAAAAAACGATCACGGCCACAAGATTTGGCCACACAATTCAACAGGCTTAGCCTACTCCTAGCGAAACTAGGCGATCATCATGGTAAACACCGGCGGGCCCACTAACATCCCGACCGGTCAAAATTCCTTTAGATCATTCGCTACACCCTTGAACGCTCGCCAAAACATGGGTGATCGCGCTGTTTAAAAAAAGAGCTCAAACGAGCCAAAACCGACAAAAACGGTCTCAAACACATCACGATCGCCCAACTTAGCTAGCCTAGTTGGACGGCTTAGATTTTCCTTCAAACGATCAAAGAAGTGCTGGCGTGTTCACCGGCGACCAAGCTACACCCATGATCGATCGACTTGTCCATGAAAAGCCAAGAGTATATAGAATCGTTCGCCCAAAGTAGGGTGAACACGCTGCTTTGGAAACCCTAGTTTGCGTTGCGGCGACACACTACAGTCACAAATCGATCACAACCATCAATCTTCGCCAGCCACATTGAGTGGATAAGATACAATTTCAGGCGGCCCAGGATACGTCAACGTGCTTACTGATGACCCACCTTTGCACATGGCCAGCGCCCAGCGCTTTCGAACGATCACCCAAAAGAGGATGGTCGCGCTGTTTGCATAATCCAACGGCAGTACGCAACTTCCGCAAATCATCTCATCCATCCAACTTCTCTAGCCTAGTCGGATGTTTTAGATTTATTTTCAGGAGGCCAACAAGGTAACGCTGTGATCATCGACCACCCCTCTTCCACAGGGAGCGATCGACCAAGTGGTAGCTCACCCATAGGGTTCCCAAACGATTGCCCAAAGGTGGCCGGTCATGCTACTTTTTTAAGACGTTCAATTCGCGACTAATTTGAACGAGCTCTAAAACAACGATGTTTCCTTACATCGATTATTCGCATCTGCTTGTTTAAAAGCGATGCTTTATATTCATCGATCATAAGCGATGTTTTATAAATATTGATTTCACAAATAATTTATTATTTTACCTAAAGCACTATGTGCTACTTTTAGCGGCGAGTCTCATGACTTCACTCATTTACTCGAGACATTAAACATGTCATAAACTGGGGGATGCTCACTGGGGTATTGGTCTGGCGGTTTACAACGTGCGACGTGCAACGCGCCCATTACGAGAAAGTGTAAGGAGAGGATGGACGGTTAACAACAATGGGAGTAGTGGGTGAAAGTGTGACCAAGTTTTCTCTCGTAATGGAAACGTGGTGATCACCATTTTTTACACAACCCCACTTATCCACTACTTAACTGCTTCCACTTCCTACGAGATCAGGGGTGCGCTCAATGACTTGTATAAATAGGATTTCAACCTATTTCAACAAATGACAGAAGTGATTAACACAAGTATCCAGAAAACACCAAGAACTTATAGCCTATACTCTGCAAGCCAGTTCCACATTCTGATACAAGTCATAAAACAGACACACCTTCATAATTCAACATTCTTAGCTCAAACACCTTTTCGCTTCCCTCCCTAAGATCAACCCTTCTCCTTCACTTTGTGACCGAATTAAATCTGGAACGACCATTTCTTGGTTTAGGCCAGAGTCTTACTGATTGATCTCTTGAATCTGAAAGTACTCCTGTGCAGTACATTTGTTTAGGGTTTTAATTCGTTTCTCATCAACGCACCCAAATTTACCAAAAACAGCAGAATCAGTTTTTTCCCCAAAACACAGGGATTTGTACGCCAATGTCTAGGCTAGTTACTGTTAGGTTTGAATGAGTATGTATTGTGCATTGGTAGAGGAATCGTGTGGAGCTGTTGCCTGTAAGGAATTGGTGGTTCAAGTTATGTTCAATATTGACTGGAGAATTCACAATATGATTGGAGACATCAAAAGTTTATTTAGGAATTCTAACTCTTGGCATTGTAGTTATGTGCATAAAGAGAAAAATAAAGTAGAAGACATTTTTTCTAAATTAGCAAGGGTAGATTGTTTAAGCAATGTCTGGTTATTAACACCTCATGATAATATCATGTTTCAAGTTCATGAGGATGCTCATATTGTAAACAGTGAAAATAAAGCAATTCAACTTCTTCTGATTCAAAAAAAAATATCAAAAAATACAAGAATAAACTTCCTAAAGCTTGCTGAAAAATCTCATTCATTAAAGATTGAAATGTGGCTGGAGTATTGGTAAGGCCAAAAGGCATAACCTTGTGTTCATAATGACCTTGATGAGTTCTAAAAGTTGTCTTGAAAATGTCTGCAATATGTATTCTAATCTGATGGTAGCCTGCTCTGAGATCTATTCTTGTGAAGATAGTAGCCCCATGTAGCTCATCTAATAACTCATCAATGATAGGTATAGGAAATTTATCTTTAATTGTAATGCTATATATATTCAGTTTTATATAATCTACAAAGAATCTCCAAGTGTTGTCCTTCTTTTTAACCAGAAGTATAGGAGAAGCAAAAGAACTATGGCTAGGTTGAATAATTCCAGTATCAAGCATGTCTCTGACAAGTTTCTCCACTACTCCTTTCTAGACATGATGACATTTCTAAGCTCCCTGATTAACAGGTGTGTAGTTAGGTTGTAATGGAATTGTGTGGTCCAAGCTTCTTTGTGGTGGTAACTGAGTTGGTTCTTGAAAAATGTCATGGAATTCATGCAATATAAGAAATATGGATTCAAGAGTGGTGGGTGGTGTGGTAGTGGTGTTATATAAAAAAGATGACCCACAATGCTATGTGAACTATTAGAAAAAAATTCTTTGACTGCTTCTCCACTCATCATGAATAAGGAAGGTTTATGAGTGGAACCCTTTAATTAATCTTCTTATTTTTGTACTTGAAGGAAATACTGATTTTATAATAGTTTAAAAGTACGCCATCTAGAGTTCTTAGCTAATCTACACCAAGTACAATATCACAACCACCAAAGGGAAAAATCCTCAAATCCTCCATAAACTTGTGTCCTTGCATGCTCCATTGAAGTTTTGAACAGACACCACTACTCACTGTCCTTTCTCCATCATCAAAAGTTACCATTAAGCGAGGAGTTGGTGCAACGGAACACTGGAGTGTAGAATATAATTTACTGTCAATGAAGCTGGTGGTGCTACTTGGGTCAATAAGGATGAAGACTGTCTTCTTATTGATAATACCATAAATTCTTATTGTGTCTCCAGTTACATTGCCTATAAGAGCATGAAGAGATATCTCAATATCATATTGTACTGGATGTTAGAGCATAGCTCGGTTGAACCCACCAAGCGTTGGTATGTCAAGTTTGGTTTTCATATTTTAGTGAATCAAAACTCATTTAAAGAGTCACTATTTACTAGAGTCAACTTCGTATAGGTTAGCTAGAAAGTTACTAGGATATGAGACTTACAAGTATTACGTGAAGACTTGAAGAATGTGAAGAAGTAAAGAGCTACAACGACGACATCATCCTTCCACTTGAGGTTAGTAATATTTGACTTGAACTATTTCATTCCTAACGTATCTTTCAAGTCGTGCATATTGAAAACATAATTGCGAAGCTGTGAATGATTATACTCTAGTTATATATAGTATTAAGGAATTACAATACGAGGTATAACGTCTATCTTTTGAACTTCGTATATAAAACATCGACATAATCGTATGAATGCTATTGTTGTTATGTATGGGTATGGGTGAAGATTTCGTCCTAGGAAACAATATTTTACATTCGTTTAAAGGAAGTACAATTCACAAACTTGTTTTATGAATCGAAAGGGAAATCGCTAGGCTTATTGGTATTGTTATTCATTGAAAATATTTTGCTTGCCAATATGTGTGTTTAGTATAACCGCTCATAACTTGTTTATGTATCTTGGTAAAACTATTCACAATGCCTGACTTTTGTATTAGTATCACTTTTATTAGTGAAACCGATCTTAAGTAATCACCTGAGATGGTATGATCGATTTGTTGTAATTGGTATGACCAACTCTAGACATTGGGGAACCGATCCTAGTAATAGGTGCTACCAATCACAAGCATGAGGAATCGATCCTTGTAAGAGGTATAATAAGTCTTAGTAATTGGTAACCGATCCTATGACTTGTGCAACCGAATACAAGTTAAATACCATAAATATGTGGTAACCGATCCTAGTACCTAGTCAACCAATTTTTGGAAAGCTAGTGTGACCGATCCTAGTACCCACATGGAGGTAGAACCGAAGCTTTATGTTTTGGTAGAACCGTGAAACCAATTAATGGTGATTTGATAAGATAATCAATCACATAGTTCTTGGAAGTCAGATGAACCAATTCTAAACTTGTTTGGAAGTGTGGCAAATCGGTTCCAAGATTGTAAAAATGAAAAAGGATTTACAAAGTAAACATGTCGACATACTTTGAACATGTGCAGTAACTCTTATCTTTTATTGTTCAAAGATATTCCTTAATAACTAAAGGAGAATCCCGGATCGAAATAAATTGAGAATCTTTTAATTAAGGTTTTTAGTTTTTATATGCTTTTAATTTCCATCAATTAAATGCATATCTTAAAAAAAATAAAAATTAGTAATGTGCATTTTTACTAATTGGAGATTTTCTACTGAGATTTCGGTCAATATTTGGACAGTGCATTTCCAGGAATTATGAAAACCGATTTTGCCTTTATTTGCATATCTTTGAGAATATTCGGTTTTGGAAATTCCTTGGTGTCCAAACTTCCTTGGTCTATAAATATTGAAGTTTGCATTTCGAGCAAACTAATCCTCAGAGCCAGCAAAACTACCTAGTTGTGTTGTTACTGGTGGGGCCGTCTATTCAGAGAGGAAAGTACCCTAATTAGGCCAAATCTCTTACGACCGCTCGTTTTAAAGACTTCTTTGGGATTGGGAAGATCTACGAGTACCGTTGGTGGGAAACTAGATAATTGCAGTTTATTATTAGTTTTCGATTGATTTGATTGACTAACGGTTGTTGAACATTGATTGCACCTAGTTTGTTTATGCTTGAGAATCTTCTGTTCTTATATAAGATTCACTCAAACTAGATCGAAGTATCGATGGGTATCTTTATACTGTTTGTAGATCTAAAGACGTCTTGTGATAATCCATTGTTAACAGACTTCATTATTTGTGTGATTGATCACAAGAGATTCAAGTTGTTTGTGTGCATGTGTTTATTTAAGATCTAAGAAGATTTGAAGACAAAGAAGATTTCTTATTTGAGTTCATAATCTTTGGTGTGCACAAAACTTGATCAGCTGGGGATCCAACTATAATCGGTTTATCTTTGTGATAACCTTGATTGATTAGTTGAGTAGATCGGCATCAATACAATTCTTTGTGATTAAGAGATAGATCTAAGAACCTGACAAAGGAGTTTATTGGTATAAATGGAAGAGCCTTTTGTCAAACTCATATCACTTTGTTTGAAAAGAGTTGTTACCGAACAGATTTGTTGTTCCTTTACTGTTTGGAATACGAACCGAAGGAATTGGCCCAAGTGCGTTACTTATTACAAGTTGGAGGCGCATGGATACTGAGGGAACTAGGTGAACTATAGGTTTAGTTGCTTGGTCTCAACTATACGAAGTTGGTTTATATTTTGTATAGCGGCTTAATTATGAGAGTATTCAATTCTGTACAAGGTCCCGGAGTTTTTCTGCATTTGCGGTTTCCTTGTTAACAAAATCTTGCTGTGTCTTTTACTTTTCTATTTCCGCAATTATAATTGTTTTTATTATAATTAGAAGTAAAATACACAAACATTAATTCCTAATTACTTGATAGCAATCCTATAGTGTTTGGTTAAGTCCGAACCTATTATCAAGTAATCATACTTCGTTGTTGTATTGTATCGATCTTGTATCCATAGACGATCACACGAAGTGTTAACCGATTCGTTGTATTATCTCAACTCAGTCCATAGACAATCACTTTCGGAGAAAGGACTTATAGGTGGATTTTTTTTAGATTGAGGTATATTTGGGTACCCTCGTCTTTTCACTAGAGATTCATGTGCTTCCTCAAAAATTTCTTCATCTTTCTCAGCGTCCTGCGACTCACTATTTTCAACTTGGATCATGAAAATCTTTTGTTTTCCTTTACATAAATTCCCAGGTGTATAGACATCATCACAATTGTAACACAACCCTTGAGCTCTTCTCTTGTTCATTTCCTCTTGGGATAGTCTCTTGAATATAGGAGTTGTAGGGTTAGACCTTGAGGTACGATTGGACAAAGACATGGGGGTGGTGAGAGCAGATTTGGGTGAAGTGAGAATTGGTTTAGATATAAAATTTGGAGAAGAGTATTGTCTATTTTAGTTAAATGAGGTATTGAATGACTTGGTAATTGTTTAGTAGCTGCAGACGTAAATTGATTTTTTGCTCTTGTAGTCTAGCCAGAGAGAAAGCATCTGAGAGTGTTTTTGGGTGAAACATGGACACAGATTTACCTATCTCATCCTTCAACCCACTAAGAAACCTCATAACAAAGTAAGCCTCACTCAGGGAAGGGTTCATGTGTAGCATTAGTTCCTTGAGTGACTCAAAGTCCTCATAATAGTCATCCACAGATGAACTCTGGACTAATTTATTAAAATTACCAACAAAATTTTCTTCAACATGATTTTCAAATCTAGCACAAAAATGTTGAGATAAATCATGCCATGTAATTCGATTTTTATTAACTTGAAAATTAAAAACCACTTTTCAGCCTTACCTTCAAGATAGATTGCTTCAATACCCATCTTTTTGTGTTCTTCAATGTCATTTAGTTGAATATATCTCTCACTCTTTTGAATACAACCTCTAGGATTATCTCCATCAAATCTTGGGAAATCGAGCTTTGGTATACGATGATGGTGATGATAAAAAATAGTTTGAGGTTGCAGTGAAGATTGATAAAGAGAAGACTGTTAGAGCATAGCTCGGTTGAAATCACCAAGCGTTGGTATGTCAAGTTTGGTCGTCATATTTTAGTGTGTCCAAACACATCTAAAGTCGCTTGATTATATACAAGAGTCAACTTCGTTTAGGTTAGACTAGAAAGTCTAGGAATGTTGAGACATACAAGTATTACTCTAAAGACCTGAAGAATGTGAAAAAGAAGCGAACTACAACAACAACATCATCCTTCATCTTGAGGTTAGTAATATTTGACTTGAACTGTTTCATTCCTAACGTATCTTTCAAGTCGCGCTATATTGAAAACATGACTGCGAAGCTGTATATACTGTACATATTGTATAATACTCTAGTAATGTGACATGGTCATATTTATATGATCATAATATTAGGGAATTAGACTACAAAGTATAACGCTTATCTTTTGGACTTCGTAGATATGACATCGACATAATCTTGTATATACTGTTATGATTATGTGAATGGGTTATGGTGAAGATTTCATCCTATGAAACAATGTTTTACATTTGTTTAAAGGAAGTACATTCATGAACTTGTTTTATGAATCGAAAGGGAAATCGTTAGGCTTATTGGTACGACTATTTATTACAAATCTTTGGATTACCAATATTTGTGAGATGGTAGAACCGATCGTAACTTTGTTATGTATCTTGGTATAATTAATCACAATGCCTGACTTATGATTTGGTATGACTAGTTTTTATTAATTGGTGTAACCGATCCTAAGTAATCACCATGAGATGGTATGATCGATATTTTTAATTGGTGTGACCGATCCTAGTAATTGGTGTGACCGATCACAGAGTGCTGTGTAATCGATCCTTGTAATTGGTAACTGATAGATGCATTTATGTGTCTATTTTCATATCTATTGTGTATATTGTTGGTACCCATTGTTGTACTAATTTTGGTATTTTACCCCTCTGTAGGTGTTTTTGGAGAAATAGACTTTTGCGGCGAAATTGGCTCGAAAAGTTGATAAATGCACCCAAAGGACACCTCCTATTCGGATTCTCAGTTTGGATAAGGGGCACTCACTTGCTATGCGCACCTCAAAAATTACTATTTCCGCCCCAGTTGCTAAAGGGAGACCAGCCACGGATAAGGGGAGGTCATCCTCTTCGTTTTTTTTGAAATTCTGAAAAAGGCGGGAAAACTTTGTTCTACGCCTGCAGATTTGGGATTTGGCTTTTGAGCGAGTTTGAAGGAGAGAAAACAATTGGGCTGAACGTGATTAAGCTAAACAGGCCGGGTATGGTGTTTTTATTCGACTAACTTGGGATGAATAATCGAGACTCGTTAAAACAGGGAAGAGTTCTCGGGTTTGTTAAGTTTTGATTATTTGGGGAAGTTACGCGTAGAAAAGGAAGATATATCCTATGGGATTGTTTTATGATCAACTTAGAGGAGTTTGGAGAGAATCATACGCGTACAGAGGTGAGAAAAAGGGAAATAATCCTGTGTCTTAGTTGGAAGTAAAACAGAGATAAAAGGAAGTTATTCTCGAGTTTTCTTGTCCCCTGCCATGTATAAAAGAGTTGGTTCGAGTCCTAGGAGGGAGAGGAACACTTTGGGGGAAGTTTAGAGCCTTAGAGAAGCGGAAAAAATCAACTGGAGGAGAACGCGTTCTGCTGCTGCTGCTGTTGCCGGAGAAGACGAAGAAGAACATACGACCCACATAGAACCGTCGCATACAAGTATCGTAGTTCAACTGCAGCAGCTGAGTATCGTTTATAAACAGTTTCCTGCAGTCACAGAAGACCTTTACCGACGATTCTGTCTTCTGTTTTAGACCTTCAGCGACTACAGTGTAATCTTTTACTCTTTTAATCAACTTTTGAGCTATAAATATGTACTTTGAGCAAGTGATTAATATGAGGAGCTAAACCACTTAGACGAGGAGACGGAAGAAGCCATTGATCCATGAAAAGTGGTATAATTCTATTTTAATTATTTTTGCAATTTCTTATATGATTATTTGCTTTGATTGAGAATTGATTGAATGATTTTTCTTAAACAATTGTGATTTCTCTTGATAGATTATGCTTAGACCTGTGTTTTTGATATTCCATCCTTTCGAAATACATTTGTTATTCCAAAAATCTACTTTTGCAAAATATTAGAATCACTTTAAAAGTAAAAAATTGCATGAATATTAATTAGATTAAATCACATAAAATTGGTTAATGGTGGAATCCAGAGTCTCGGTGTTTTTTATATTTTTGATACAATTGTGATTTCTCTTGATAGATTATGCTTAGACCTATGTTTTTGATATTCTATGCTTTCGAAATACATTTGTTATTCCAAAATCTACTTTTGCAAAATATTAGAATCACTTTAAACTTAAAAAATTGCATGAATATTAATTAGATTAAATCACATAAAATTGGTTAATGGTGGAATCCAGAGTCTCGGTTTTTTTTATATTTGTGATACAACTTATTTAATTGTTGAGTTTAATTTGAGTCTAAAAAAAAATCCTTCACAAGTCTTAGAGTTCGAATCTTATTACCACTATTTCTACAACAACATTAAAACACATCAATTTTTGGCGCCGCCGACGCGGACTTGTTTTTAGGGTTTTAGATTTATTTTTAATTTTTTCTATTTTACGTTTTTGGGTATTTGTCTTTTGTCTACAGGTTTTGGAACGTAAAGAAAAATTGAGCCAAGGAGTATGGTGATTTCGTAAAGACTTGGAGCTAAAGATTAAAGCGAAAAGAACGGAAAAGAAGACAATTTTATTTTTAGTTTATTTTTTGTTAGTTTATTTTATTTTTATTTTTTTATTTTTTTAGGGTTTGTTTATTTTAGAAAAAAATAAAAAAATTTGTATTAGTGTTTCTAAATTATTTTGTAATTTTTCTGTTCTTTTTTTTGGACTTTTTGGACTTTGGACTTTGGACATTATTTTAATTTTAATTTTTATATACCCTACGGAAGGGTATCTTTAATTATAAAACCGTTTGCAGGGAAGGAGGACAATTACGATATTGTCTCTGCACCTTGGGTTCGTACACTGACACAGGAGTCAGTGGCCCGAGTCGACTACAACCGATTTATCCCCCGTATGGAACGGGAGGTAAGGTTCTGAACACTCGCGAATCCCCTGTCAGCGAGTTACTGTATTCCTTAAGGTGCATATCTGCTGAGGATTTGAATACGGACAGTTATTTTTCTAGTAAAGGGCAAGGCCTGGCCATACAAGATAAGGGTTCGGATTTCATCACCGTTTTCTTCTTGCCTGCCTTAGGAAAACGATACCGAACGCGAACCCAAGCTTAAAATATTGACTAGAACGAGACCGATAGGGTAACGAGCTTGTAGGAAAGTCGTTCAAAAGGATCGTATTGGGTATCTTGTTAGCCTAACTCAAAGTTCAGGAAGATTACTGTAAGTCGATTAGAGCCGCCTTGTAACCCAGGGAAGCGTTGCCAAAGAGGTGGGGGTATCAAAGCTCCTCTGAGCTTCTCCTACTTCTCTTCGACTTACTTTATTTGGATCGTCCTACGAGGTTTGCTAAAATTGTACCCAGTTTCCTCTTGGAAGAGTAGAAGCTGGTCTAGAAACAATCTAAGTGGAGCCATCATGCTTTTTGTTTGCTAGAAATCAATAGGGTTGATTTGGTTGAGTCGTCCTTGATTTGTGATTGCTTACCCTTCCAATTTAGGAAATTCTTGTGTATGCCTGAACGTAAAAGAGACGCCCTAGGTATATTTGTAAAAGAAAAACCTAGCAGTTCTAAGCGTCTCGATTACCTTAATCTAGAAAGTCTAATTTTCGGAGAGTCCTGTTTTGAACATTCTCCTGAAGAGAGAATCCCTAATACTCCGATAGTACCAGAAATGGCTACTTTGAAAGCTTTGTTAAATCCGACTAGGACCACTCATCCTTCGTGTATTAAATTAGCTAACACAGAAGCCAATTATGAGCTTAGACCTGGGACCATACAGATGCTCCCAATCTTTTTAGGGAAAGAAAGTGAAAACCCCTATTTCCATGTTAGGGATTTTGAAGAAATTTGCAGTACCCTAAGAATTAGAGGCTTAGATGATGATGCTTTGAAACTTAGGTTATTTCCCTTTTCCCTAAAAGATAAAGCCAAATCGTGGCTGTATAGTTTGACTTCCGAGTCAATCGAAACATATGAACAACTTACATCTGCTTTTTTCAATAAGTTTTTCCCTAGGCATAAAACATCGTCGATTAGGACGCAAATATGCACATTCTCACAACAAGGGGGAGAATCTTTGTATAGGTATTTGGAAAGGTTCAATGATTTATTAACACAATGTCCTAACCATGGTTTAGAGAAGGTTAGGCTAGTTCAGATCCTTTATGACGGTTTAGATTATTCCACAATATCCACGGTTGAAGCTTTGTGTACATGTGGGTTTGAGAACCAAACCGTTGATGCGGAAATGGCATTTTTGAATGAAGCCGCCGAAAAGACCCAACAATGGGAAAATAGTAGGGAACCCCGGAAAACAATTCTTCTAAGTAGAGGAAACGTTAATAGGGTAGAAGGAGGCTCTGAATCAGATGCCAAGATTGCAGCGATAGCTAAAAGGTTAGAAGTTCTAGAAATGGGTCACACTAGTGGTAGATCGGGCCTTTTTGGGAAGGCCATAATAATGAAGAGCAAGCCAATGCTCTTTATAATAACACTAGACTCGATAATCGTCAGAAATTTGACCAATATTCAAAAACCTATAATCCTGGGTGGAGAAACCATCCGAACCTTACATGGTCTATGGGCCAGAATCAAGGTCAGTTTAGTAACTCTAATGCTCCCACAGGTTTTAGTTATGCTAAGAATCCTTCGGGACAAGCTCAATTTCAGAATCAGTCGGATAAGAAAATCCTAAACCTATAGGAGTCTCTCGTGTTGTTAACTCAGCAAACTGCAAAATTTCAGCAATCAGTAGAACTAAGTCTACAAGCTAGTAACAAGATAAGACAAGAAAATAGTCAGGCTATTTCCGAGTTAAAAACCCAGGTAGGTCTGATAAATGAGTCTTTGAGAGAAAAAGGTAGGTTTCCTAGTCAAACACAACCCAACCCTAGAGGAGTTCATGAAGTAGGTACAAAACCATCGAATCAATTGAATGCTATTAGAACCCTTAGGAGTGGTAGAGTTGTAGACAATAAGGTAAACATGCCCGAAAGTGAGCAAACTGTAGTTCACCCCTCAGGACCATCCATAGCTGAGGAGACTGATAAAATCTCTGATGATGTCAATGCAGTTCCTGAGGAGCCCTATTTTATTCCTAGAGCCCCATTTCCACAGATACTAGTACCAACAAAGAATGAATCCAACTTTAATGACATTATGGAGGTTTTTAAGAAAGTTACCATAAATCTTCCGTTACTAGAAGCAATTAGGAAACTTCCGGCTTATGCCAAGTTCCTCAAGGATATGTGTACGCGAAAGCGAAAGCTTAGTGTCCCTAAAAAAGCCTTTTTAGCCTGTCATGTAAGTTCAATCATTCAGAACACCACAACTCCTAAGTATAAAGACCCAGGTTCCCCTACCATTGCTTGCACGATAGGAAAACACAGGGTAGAAAAAGCTTTACTTGACTTAGGAGCTAGTGTGAACTTACTTCCGTACCATGTGTACTTACAACTGGAACTTGGTGAATTGAAACCCACCAAGATAACACTGCAGTTAGCTGATGGGTCTGTTAAAATTCCTTGTGGTGTGATAGAAGATGTTCTTATTGAGGTCGACAAGTTTATTTATCCTGTGGATTTTGTAGTCCTAGATACACAACCTGTCCCTGACCCAGAGAATCAAATACCGGTGATTTTAGGTCACCCATTTTTAGCCACGTCTAATGCTGTTATCAACTGTAGGACCATACTTATGAACATATCCTTTGGTAATATGACCACTGAACTAAATGTCTTTAATGTTACTAGACAACCTTCTGATGATTTAGAGGAAGTGAATATGATTTGTACTTTGGTTCAGGATCTAGTTCAGGATAGTTGGGACGACACTTTGTTTGGTGATTCTTTAGATGAATTTGATGAGACAATTATCTTAGGTAAGATAGATGACCAAACTTTGGAACTAAAAGAAGCTCTCGAATATTTTAAGGACTCTACAGACCCAGAAATTCAGTCACTAGTGTTAGGTCTTTCTGTGAGTAATGATGACTCTAAGTTTGGGGGTAGAGAACTGGAAGAAGCTCTTGAGTATTTTAAAGACTCTGAGGATCCATAAATTCAAGCAATAATTAGAAGTTTGTATGAGAATACTGACTACCCTAATTTTGGGGGTAGTGATGGTCAAGTATCTTTATTAGAAGTCCCTAACTTGGGACTCGAGTCTAGTGTGCCCGAGATATTACTTGAATCTATCCCGACTCCACAACCTGATCCTCCTGATACTGTCCGGGAAATGGGAACTCATAGTTCGGAAAAAATATGTTTGTCAAGACACTCACATGAAGCCTAAGAGGGCATCACAGATAAACCCAGTTGTCTTGCAAGAAAGTTTAGATCAGGTTGTGCTCCGTCTGTTAAATTTTTTAGTCCTATGCAGTTGTCTCATATTAGTGGCAGTGCTATTTGGTTCTGATGACCCACAGTTATTTCGACTACTGATGTATGATTTGAAAGGGAATTAGCCATTTCATGGTACTTGATGTCTGGCTGAAGACTTTAAACTTAGCACTTCTTGGGAGGTAACCCATGCTCAAGCAACACGGTAATATCTTTCCTTAACTCTTTTGCTTCAAATGGTAACCGTTTTTCCTTGTTCATGCTTTTAATTTTATGTTTAGAACATTGAGGACAATGTTAGATTTAAGTTTGGGGGTGGGGTAGAAACTTTTTGCCTTTTTTTTCTGCAATAAATAAACTCCAGAGCCTAGAAATTTATGCCTATTAAGGATGACACTAACCAATCTAAGTGGATGGAAGCACTTTGGTTTTAGGAGTTGAGGAACCAATCTGACTAGATGGAAACATCTATAAGAGTCTATTCATAAAAGCACAGAGCTCAGGTGTTAGAAATAACATGATAGTTTCGCCATATCTCGTTGAGTCCTTTTCACTTATGTTTTTATTTTATTTTATTTTATTTTCTTTTTAAAAATATGTTTCTCTAAGTGATTAGGTGGGGCTCACGATTCAAGTTGTTACCACTGCTAGGGTGAAATAGAGTGATTGAGATAATATATATATATATATATATATAAAATAAATAAATAAATGTGTGTTCAATAAATCGACCGCTGGTTCCCTTGTATATGCCAGACGAGTATATCTAGAATTAGGATTATCGACCACTGGTTCCCTTGTATATGCCAGTTGTGTTGATATTAGTCAGACCAGTATTTCAGTCCATTAGGATAGGTTCATTTTGGCAGTGGCCTTCAGACAGATATGAGAAACACCGTTCACCTAGTCAACATCAAAACCATCTATGTTTTTCTATATCCATCTCTTATTCTATCCATGTGATTCGTTGACTCCGGATATTGATGTCCATAGTGAAACTATCTGAGTAGAGCTCTGTCACTTATATATGAATTTTAGTATGCTTGAGTGCAAACTCATATACAGCAATTGGAATTTCGCATCAGGGTACTTCCTCCCTTAATCAATAAGTAAGCCAACCAAGGAGGTTCTTTAGTGCATTCCAAGGTTCTGCGTAGATAGCTAGGGTCTGGAGAAAAGGTTTTGTGGGTACACCTCTGGTAAACCCTCCCGAGACTATAACTCGGCCACTAGGGCCACCTATGGGTTTAAAGGCTTGTTGCACATGCTAAGTGCAATCGACGATGCCTGCGACAGTGAGTTAGGATTTTATTTTTGTAGTTTTGATTTGCTCGGGACTAGCAAATAATAAGTTTGGGGGTATTTGATAGATGCATTTATGTGTCTATTTTCATCTCTATTGTGTATATTGTTGGTACCCATTTTTGTACTAATTTTGGTATTTTACCCCTCTGTAGGTGTTTTTGGAGAAATAGGCTTTTGCGGCGAAATTGGCTCGAAAAGTTGATAAATGCACCCAAAGGACACCTGCTATTCGGATTCTCAGTTTGGATAAGGGGCACTCACTTGCTATGCACACCTCAAAAATTACTATTTCCGCCCCAGTTGCTAAAGGGAGACCAGCCACGGATAAGGGGAGGTCATCCTCTTCGTTTTTTTTGAAATGCTGAAAAAGGCGGGAAAACTTTGTTCTACGCCTGCAAATTTGGGATTTGGCTTTTGAGCGAGTTTGAAGGAGAGAAAACAATTGGGATGAACGTGATTAAGCTAAACAGGCCTGGTATGGTGTTTTTATTCGACTAACTTAGGCTGAATAATCGAGACTCGTTAAAACAGGGAAGAGTTCTCGGGTTTGTTAAGTTTTGATTATTTAGGGAAGTTACGCGTAGAAAAGGAAGATATATCCTATGGGATTGTTTTATGATCAACTTAGAGGAGTTTGGAGAGAATCATACGCGTACAGAGGTGAGAAAAAGGGAAATAATCCCGTGTCTTGGGTTGGAAGTAAAACAGAGATAAAAGGAAGTTATTCTCGAGTTTTCTTGTCCCCTGCCATGTATAAAAGAGTTGGTTCGAGTCCTAGGAGGGAGAGGAACACTTTGGGGGAAGTTTAGCCTTAGAGAAGTGGAAAAAATCAACTGGAGGAGAACGCGTTCTGCTGCTGTTGCCGGAGAAGACGAAGAAGAACATACGACCCACATAGAACCGTCGCATACAAGTATTGTAGTTCAACTGCAGCAGCTGAGTATCGTTTATAAATAGTTTCCTGCAGTCACAGAAGACCTTTACCGACGATTCTTTCTTCTGTTTTAGACCTTCAGCGACTACAGTGTAATCTTTTACTCTTTTAATCAACTTTTGAGCTATAAATATGTACTTTGAGCAAGTGATTAATATGAGGAGCTAAACCCCTTAGCCGAGGCGACGGAGGAAGCCATTGATCCATGAAAAGTTGTATAATTCTATTTTAATTATTTTTGCAATTTCTTATATGATTATTTGCTTTGATTGAATGATTTTTCTTAAACAATTGTGATTTCTCTTGATAGATTATGCTTAGACCTATGTTTTTGATATTCTATGCTTTCGAAATACATTTGTTATTCCAAAAATCTACTTTTGCAAAATATTAGAATCACTTTAAACGTAAAAAATTGCATGAATATTAATTAGATTAAATCACATAAAATTGGTTAATGGTGGAATCCAGAGTCTCGGTGTTTTTTATATTTTTGATACAACTTATTTAATTGTTGAGTTTAATTTGAGTCTAAAAAAAAATCCTTCACAAGTCTTAGAGTTCGAATCTTATTACCACTATTTCTACAACAACATTAAAATACATCAGTAACCGGTCCTGGTAATTTGTGTAGCCGATCCTGATAATTGGTGTAACCGATCATGGTAACTGGTTTAACTGATCACAAGCAATACCATGAGTATATTGTAACTGGTACTGGTAATTGATGTAACCTATCCTGGTAATTGATGTAACCGGTCCTGGTAACTTGTGTGACCGATCACAAGTATTTCCATATTGAGGTATAACCAATCCTAGTGATTGGTAGAACCGTTTGAACCCATGTATGTGATTTGATATTTGATCAATCACATTGTAATCTTGGTATACAGGTGAACCAATTCTAAACTTGTTTGGAAGTGTGGTAATAACCGATTCCAAGAATGTAAATCCATGTAAATATGAATCAGGATTTACAATGAAAAGATGTCAACATACTTTGAACACGTACAGTAACTCTTATCATTTATTGTTCAAAGATATTCCTTAGTACTCAAGGAGATCCTGTGCTGAAATAAATTGAGAATATTTTAATTAAGGTTTTTGGTTTTATATGCTTTAATTACCAGCAATTAAATGCATATCTCTAGAGAATAAAAATTAGTAATGTGCATTTACTAATTGAAGATTTTCTATTGAGAGATTTCGGAAATATTGGACAAGCATTTATTGGAATTAGGAAAACACAATTTTTCTATTCATTGCATATCTTGAGAATATTTTCGGTTTTGGAAATTCCTTGGTGTCCAAACATCCTTGGTCTATAAATACCTAAGTTTGGATTTATAGCAAACTATCCTAAGAGCCAGGCAAACTTCATTTTTGTTGTTTCTGGTGGAGCCGTCTTTTCGGAGAGGAAAGTATCCTAATTAGGTGAAATCTCTTACGACCTCTCGTTTAAATACTTTTGTGGGATCAAGAAGCTCTACGACTACCGTTGGTGGGAAACTAGATAATATCAGTGTTATTAGTTTTCGCTTGGTTTTATTGACTAACGGTTGTTGAAACTTTGATTGCACCTAGTTTTTTTATTCTTGAGAATTTTCTCTTCTGATATAAGATTCACTCAAACTAGATCGAAGTATCGACGGGATCTTTAGAACTGTTTGTAGATCTAAAGACATCTTGTGATAATCCATTGTTAACAGACTCCGTTATGTGTATGATTGATCACAAGAGATTCAAGTGGTGTTGTGCAGGTGTTTATTGAAGATCAAAAAAGATTTGAGGACGAAGAAGATTTTTGTTCTCATATCTTTGTGTGCACAAACCTTGATCGGCTGGCATCAAACTAAAATCGGAGTTATTCAATTGATTAGTTGCGTGAGATTGGCGTCACTTTATAGCTTCTTGTTGGAATCTATATTTATTGATTGTGAATCTAAACTTGACTACATTGGTAGTTATTGGATAGATTGATCTACCAGGCAAATGAGTTTATTAGATTAAACGGAAGAGCCTTTACGTATGACTTGAGATATCTTTATCTTGAAAGAATCGAAAGAGTTGTTACTAAACAGATTTGTTGTTCCTTTAATGTTTGGAATACGATCCAAAGGAATTGTTCCATTGTGTGCACTCATTGAAGTCGAAAGCGCATGGATACTGAGGAAACTAAGTAAACTAGGGGTAGTGGCTTGGTCTCAACTATACGAAGTTGGTGTAGATTTTGTATAGCGGCTTAATTCTGAGAGTATTCAATTCTGGACTAGGTCCCGGGTTTTTTTTGCACTTGCAGTTTTCCTCGTTAACAAAATCTTGCTGTGTCTTTTACTTTTGTATTTCCGCAATTATAATTGTTATTATAATTAAAAGTAAAATACACAAACGTTAACTCCGCATATACTTGATAGTGATCCTATAGAGTTTGGTTAAGTCCGAACCTATTATCAAGTATCATACTTCGTTGTTGTATTGTCTCGATCTCGTATCCATAGACGATCACACGAAGTGTGAACCGATTTGTTGTATTGTCTCGACTCAGTCTATAGACAATCACTTTCGGTAGAGGACTTATAGGTGGATAAATAAAAGATTGTGGTGTATTTGGGTACCCTCATCTTTTAAATTGGTGTCAGAGAAGACAAACACGAAAAGATCTAACAATATGTGTTTGGTGCGATCCAACCTATTAGAATTGAATCTAATGGGAAATTCAGTTAACGTAGTAGCAGGATTTGACTACTTCAAAGACTCGTGGTGGAAAACACGAATGAAGTATATAATACTCTTATTCCTAAATTTGTTAGGAATTAGGATTAAGTCGTCTATGTATTTATTGAATGACTTACATAATCTCTCGGTTATCATAGAATTTTATCTCATGGTATTGAATACTAACCAGTTTAGTAACAATGATACATTATTCTATGTGACATATTTTATCTCGAAAATGTACAAGATTCCACATAAGATTTTTCTATGTATGAATCATGACTATTTTGTTCTTGAAAAATCTGGGATCTTAAATATATTTTGGATTGGTTACCCAAATATATACGTACACATTTTCAGATATAAGACTGTCAATGTATCGCTGATTAGGATGCTATTTTGGGATCTTTGTAATATTACAAAGAATGATTTTTCAGTTAATAATTTTATTAACAATGGATTGATTCATACACCCCACAACTGTTTTAATGAAGCAAGTGATCTTTTAAATTATTACTGGATTTATGATTCTAAAGGTATTTTATGTAAATATCTTGTTATGTTCAACGTTGCTTTTGTAAACTCTACTGGAGAATTTTTGAATGAATTTCAAAAATTATCTTTTGGGAATTATGGAGTTAACAAACACCTGGACATAAATATTGAATTGTTCTATAATATAGACCCGGTCCAAGAAAAATCGGGTTTCCAAAAGAAAAACCTAGTTGCGAAATCGGATTTGTTTCCCCACAAATCAAGGTTTCCGATTTTGGAAGGATTTCCTAAAACTAGTTATTTCCGAAAATTGTTATCTTCACTCCCTATAAAAGAAGATTATTTTGTGGTGTTTTCACAAAAATCTTGGGAGAAGTTGTTCGGAACAAAAACTAGGGTTTTTCATATTTCTTCAAAACTTGAAAATATGAGAAAGAGGAAGTCAAGAGAAAAAAACGCCTGAAACTGACAAACTGGAATTGAATCCATTTATTTCTTATTGTGGTATTGAGAAAATCAAGTACCCTCACTTGATCAAAGACAAACATGAACTCACAATCTTTGTGGATAGTACATGCTTTGAGAGATATCAAAATTTGAAAGGAGTAAATTTCACTGCTGAGAAGAGGTTCGATTCAGATGTTTCAGAAAAAAAAAATGTGAAGTTTGTTCAAGACCGTAACTGGGGAGATTTGTTTAGGTTTGAATTTTTTTCACCAGATATAGTAAGAATCTTCTATGCTAATATTCATAATATTAATCATGAGAATCTTACGTTTAGCACTCTTGTTGGATACACTTTTCACCATGTCGACAGAAAGATGATATCAAAGATCATCAATTACAATGTGAGAGGGAATCATTTGATATCTGGTTCTGAAATTGAGCACGATAAAATTTCAAAACGTATCACTGGAAAATCTGTTGGCTGGAAGAATGGAAGAATGCTAACCAGAGAAATACCCTTCTACTTAAAGGTTTTCGGTAAACTTGCTATAGCAACTCTCTTTGCTTGTACAAGAGATACATCACAATGGGACAAGGAATTTGCTGAGTTTGTATACTTCCTTCTTGGAGGTGATAAGAAAATTGATATATGTGGAATGATTATAAATCAGATGATCAAAATCTTTGAATCCATCAATGCCAGAACGTCCTAGAGAAATCTTGGATTTCCTTGTCTCATCACCAGCATGTGTGAAAACACTATGGGGGATAATTTTAGAGATGAGATAGTCACTATTTCTCAGGGAATTATCAAGCAAATGAGTAAAACTAGAAAAGAAAGAGGAACTATTGTTTCAACTGCTCAAATCTATAACAATTGAGACCTCTTGTTTCATATTTTATGTCTTGAAAGACAATTAAACTGTATTCAGAAACAGTTAGCCTTTGCCGCTCGAAATGATCCACAAACTCTTAAAGGAATCTTAGAGATCAATGCTGAGTTCTTAAAAGGCGAAGAAGACCAAGACTCTAAGCAAGAATCTGATGAGCAGCTGACAAATAAGGAGTATTCTACCTTCTTATTTCCAGAAAAAATAGACATCAATCTTTTGATTTGCTTCAATTATTGTATAAGGTCTATTTTGAATAAAATTATCATTATTTATGAATAAAATTATTTATTTATAATTTTTCTTGTGATAGTTACCGATTACATAACCTGCGAATGAATGCTTATATTTTTGTTATGTGTATTCGGTTTATGGGATGTCTGATTTCGGTTTTCATAACCTTAATATTCGATCTCATATGATGTAACCTGGTTTGTGTGGATTTTTTTATTTAACAGGATTAAGTTCTAGCCAATGTTGGTAGGCTTTATCAAAGGATCATAAGGTGTTCCGATTGAAACTCATATTTGAAAAGTCACAATATGTTGAATCAATTTGTGTTTACATGAATTGTGTTTAGCATAACATATGTGTTTCGGGTTTTCAACTTTTGCTATTGGCACGCATTAGTTAAAACTGTTTCAACCTTTCTCTGGTAAAGGTTGCTTTTTGTTGTTGTTCTTTTCACTACACCAAATTCAAGGATTAGTAACTAGATTTCGCAACAGCTTAGCCATTGTTGCGAAATTTCAGTTGCTAATTTTAGTTGCAAAAAATTCGCAACAGGTGAGAACAGTTGCGAAACTCGCAACTGTTTGTTTCTGTTGCGATTCACAACATAATTGAGTTGTACGTGTGCGACTTGTGTGTGTGGCTACCCACACTTTCTAGCTGACTCGTTTTCAGCTCATTCAGATGCTCGGAATCAGCTTCAAAGCTGACTCAGTCTTTATCTTTATCGAGAAACACCTCTCATTCTCTTATCTTATATTCTCTACGTCTAACTCTACCTCTCATTCTCTTATCTTCCTCTCTCGTTCTCTTCTTTAATTCATTTTCTTGCTCTTTCAAAAATAAAATCATTCGATCAATGTTTTCAAATCGTTCAAATGAAAACCTAGGTTCTTCATCTACGTTTCCTGCATCTTTGGCTATCTATAAAATTGAAAACCAAAACCTAACCCTAGATTTACTTGCACTACACCAATTTTAGGGATTAGCAACGGACTCCGGCTGTTGCTGACTTGGGTCGCAATGGAAGTCCCTGTTGCAAAACACCATGTTGCAATTTTTCGCAACGGCATAAGCTTCGTAATCTCGGTCAGCAACGGGGATTCGCAACGGCCGTTGCCGTTGCTAAATTTTTTATTCGCAACCGAAGACAGCCGTTGCTAACCCATTGCTAATTACAGGAATACCCTTCCCGGAACTAGATATTATTGGTTCTGGTTCTAATTTACCAACAGATGATTGATGTTGTTAATTTTTTACAACATAAGAAAAAAGGTCAGGTCTTCATTGACCTGGTCAAAATCCATTTCCCCCTCCAACAATTACCCAGTTCCCCATATTCAACATTCACACAGATATACAAACTAGAATGTCGTTCAATGGACACAAAACCATGTTGTTGAGAATCACAATAGACGATACAAAATTGTATTATATTATAGAAAAGGATTCTTCCATTGAAGTTAACAAAAAGTATGAGTAGGAGCTACAAATGTATACAAGTATCACTACAGACTTGCACGTCAAAAACTCAGTACCAGCAGCAGAAGTAATGTGGTTCAGGATGAAAACAATCAACTCAGTCGGCCTTCCAAGATTCATATCAGATGCTGATAGGAATGCTTTAGGGATCTCACAAGTACATAATTCAAGCAAACCTTGCAAGAGAGATCAAATATAATTCCACACTTTCTTTGTTGCAGCTCAATCACCTGCAACATATACTTTTGAGTATAAGCTACAAAAGACATGGACTTGATGTAAATAAAGCAAGGAAAGAGCGGCAAAACTATCAAATAGCATAACTCGCCTTAGTGTAGGCCATTATCCAGGTGCAATCATGAGACATATGTATGTAAGATATCGAAATTCAGCAAGGACCTGATAGTTTTCTTGCATCTCACGGACGAAAACTAAGAATTCAGTCATAGACCAGCTGAGAGTGTTGAATAACCGATTAAGGAAAGCTGAGAGTAACACTTCATGAATACATGCCTCACGCAGTAAACCCTGGACGAATGAAGTACATGAATAAGTAACATGGCAGATAAAAAATCCCATAATATGCAAGGATAAACAACTCAGAGGATGGTGAGGCAGATGATTAGTCTCACCTGGAAAAGAACGGAAGATAACTCTCCATGCCTTGACAATCCAAATCCTGAACCTTTGCATAATCGCAAAAGTATGTTGGTAAATGGGATCCATGATCTCTTATCGAATGCAGATATCAATGCTTTTGGCAATCTCTCTACGACTGCTTTATTGCTTTCAAAAGCAATAAAGCAAACCTGGGAATGTGGAAAATGACTTTTGATCATCCTTCCAATATTCTGAGTGTGGCTGAGATCAAGGGCATCATCAACCTATATTAACCAATCAAGAAGAATCAAACGAATCAGTATCCATAAGAAGGCACAGACTGACAAAGTTAGCTGTCTAAGGACTTGTGAAGTAACACAATTCTCAAGTTCTGGAAGATAAATTTTCAATACCTCGTCAACCTGTTCTTGAATTTAGATATCAGATAGAGATGTTTCAACTAAGGAATAACATTGTTGGATGCCCAAGCTCTAATATCAATACAACTTATACAAGCCCCTTGAGATCATCTATCATGTCAAGTACAAATCTAGTAAATGATGAGTAACTTCAGTTGAGTTATATGAACTGCTGATGGTTCACATACCTGTCTCATGACTGGATCAGATAGAATGTTCTGGATCTTACATAGCCTAGGTCTGCACAATAAAAATAACACAATTGTTACACATACTGTTCAACAAACTAATATTCCTGTAATCAAAGTTACTTTGTTCCTTAAACGAAGACTTGTAAGCTTTTATTGACCCAACCCTATAAGATTCTTGATCATGTAAAATGAGAAAATATATAACAAAAATCACTCATCCATACCAAACGAGACATGTATGAAGCTAGCTCGCCATCTTTCTGGCGGAGGGTAGATTCAAAAGCACTTGGGAGTCATGCTCCTCAAGTAGTATGGAGTCATGGTTGCCTCACAAGCCTCTTCTCAGAGAAGCTGTCAGATGAATCAAGAGACGCTTGAAGGAAAAAACTGTCCTCCATGCTGCCAAGGCTTCCAGCACTTGAAAGCTTACGCATGGAGTTGCCTCCTACAAAAAATGGGGAAAATCTAAATGAATCAGGAAAAAAAAAAGTTTTAAGACCTGAGCAATCAACTAAAGCAAATCCAACAACAATTTACCATTTTCAAGATACGCATTGATGTTTTTGTCCGTAGGAGATTGATCAGGTACAGAAGATTGAAGACGAGACTTCCTTTCCAAATCTGTTTTCTCCCGTTCTAATTCCTGTGAAAAAAATAGATCCCAATATCAGAAATCTCGTGTTAGTATCGAACACAAACAACATCAAGAAGAAGATTCTGGAGACAGTATCTTGTAGCATAAGTTCAAGAACAATGTATATGGTATGCTTGTCAATACACACCCCACGTCACCATACTCAAAACTACCTGCTGCAATAGTTCCTTGTCTGACATTAAATCCATCAGTTCTTGTCTGTGTTTCTTCTTGTGCTCCTTAATTTCTTCTTCAAGTTGATTGACACGAACTTCATAGGTAGCAACTGACTCTTGTGCTGCTAGATATTCCTGTCGATTTTCAGATGCTCTTTTGCTCTCTTTTTCAAGAGATCGACTTAACTGTGTTTGCTCCGCTCTAAGACATGAGATCTGAAATACCGAGCACTAGTAAGCAAATAACTAAGAATCCATTACCAGATAATTAAAATAAATGAATCAAGAAACCTGTGCTTCAAGAACAGCCATTCGAGATATGGTCTGAGAAAGGCGTTCATTCATGGCTCTCTCATTTTCCTCGGCTGCTGCTGCTTTGGCCTCTGCCTCATGTATATCAATTACTATATGTAAGCCCAGAACAGAGACCTAGAATGATGCTCGCATATAAGGCCTCCAGCAATAATCCAAGAACTTATATGACCTGGAACCGAGAGTTAAGGGATCGCTCCACACCAGCCCAAGCTTCTGCCCTTCTAGCAGTTGTCTCCTGCAAGCATTCATTAAATAGACAAAGCTCAAAGCTCATCCTCCTCTCACCATAATTTAAGGGGTGTACAAATCCTTATTAACGAATTTCATGACTACAGTATCACAGGGACAGAAGAAAAAGAACCTGCATAGCTTCTATCTGCCTCAGGAGTGGCCTCGTAGACTCAGGAACTTGAGTAACCAGCTCCTCGCACCGACGCTCACTTGCCTACCAACAAAATGTAAAAATAAAACATGGCATCATTAAAAATGACTGTAAACAACATTAACATAAGAAGCCAGTAGAAAGTCAGGAGGTATTAGGGTTTGCCTCTAATTTCGCCTCTTTTTCTCCACAGGGTAATCGAAAACACCTTCTTGAAACTGATGAAACGAAACAATAGAAATTGAAAAGGTTAGACGGAAATTTAAACACCTTCTTCGAATCATCCATTACTAAAATAACAACAATTAAAGACAAAAAAAAGAGTAATGGAAATTGAATGAAACTAACCATGAGTAACATTGGAACGGGCAGATGATTTACAATAACCACATGAACTCTTTCTTCTACCAACATCAGAAACAACGGTTTCAGCTATACTGTTGTTACTACTTCATTCTTGATCTTCCCCAACGACATTTTTGATCTACAATTAAACTATCTTACACAATTTAGTCTTTCAACAAAGAAAATAAACCTAGGGTTATGTATAATCAACGAAAAGCAGACAAGGAATCGTTACAAACCTGGATAAGGATAAGGATAATTGAGAGATTCAGAAATTGCTGTCTCGAGTAAGATTCTTCTTTTCCCCAAATCTGTGACCCTAAATTTCATAATCAAACTAAAATTGAACTCCCTACAATTAATATAACTTCTATTCAAACAATACCCATCTTAGATTTCATCAATTATACCCAATCAAACGAAGTTATTAATAAACCATAATTTTAATTATCTGAATTACCTCTTCTGGTTGATATAATTTTCTCTCTTGCTCTTGCCATCATCAATCGTCAGATTTCATCTTCAATTTCACGTCAATTCTCTAATAAACTTCAGAAACCCTAACTCTGATTTCTTTTCTTCAACCTTATTCTCTAATTCACTTCAATCCCAACTCTAATATTTCCCTTAAACTCCAATTTCATCTTCCAAGCTTTTCTAAATTCTTCCTACGAAACCCTAACCCTAATTTCGAAATTCGTCCACCCTATCTTGTATTTCCTTTGATTTGAGACTACTACATCTACCATTTATCCATGCCACTCCACTATTCTCACTGATTCCTCTATTTCCTCTACCAAACCCTAGTTTTCTTCTCCACGACCGATAACAGCATCACCAGAGTTGTTCTTTATCAATTCTAGTTACAACTGAACTCCAGTCCAATCCCCTATTTGTTACAGCAGCTCATGTTCATCACAATCTCACATAACAGAATCAATTTTAGAATTGACGCAGGCGGAGAACAGAAGTTCTTCAGAGCTGCAGATCCAGAATGAAAGAAAGGAAAAAATTTGTGGCTGAGAAATGAGATAAAGAAAAATGAAGAGGGAAAGATAAGCCCGACCACTACTTACTCTAAAGGGTGGAAACAAAAACCAGATAACTTGACCAAACTTTGACTTGGGTGTATTTACTAGCCCTAGTGTTCCCCACCACACGCGTACTTCGCACTCTTGAACACCCTGCAGTTGCTATTTGCAACCTCCTGCTCGCCGTTGCGAAAAATTTGTAACCGATGTTGTTGAACCATTGCTGTTGGAAGTTGATCAGATCTATCATTTAGCTTGTACTGCTTCTCATGTTCATTACAAATTCAATCTTGTCAACACTTTCATATCCTTTTTCACAATTTATTTATTTTTTTCTTTTAAAACCTCTTCCTTGAATTGAAGTTTTTGTAAAACAGGGAAATTAGGTTTATGTCAATTTAGGGTTTTTATATAATTTGATGGTTAAGCATCAAATTCAGATAATTTAGAGTTCTTGAATGAATGAAATTGTTGGGTTTGTATCTAATTCGAGATTGCAGGGGTTTAGAATAATAATTGGAGCTATAAAAAGGATGAGACTAAGGCAACAGAAAGACACAATCGATTGCACCCCTTGCCTGCTTGAGAAAGTCTCCACAGATGCATGAGCTGCACCTTCTTTTCCATCACCTAAATCAGTATACTATCCACTATTCGCCACCACCATCTCATACATCCCCATCTTCACAACTATCTATCCCAGACAGTTCAGGTCCACCACTACTTCAATTATGGGTTTACAATCGTGTTTTATGTTTCTTGGTTTAGATAATTGATAAAAACTCTTGCTAGTGTTGTTTTGTAGGGTGCAAGTAGGAGAAAACTGATGGTGCACTGTGTGAGGAGATGGTATGAGCTTGTGTATGGACTGTCGTTGTGGACGCGAGCAGGTGATATAGGAGGTAGCTGGTGATGGTGGTAAAGGTCGGCGAGAGAAGTTTTTCTGTTGGTAGAGTTTAGGTCGCGTATCTGGTAATTGAAAGTGGTACTAGGTGGCAGTGGACGTACAAATGATGTAGGAAGGAACTTCAGGATAGTGTAAATGTCTTATTTGATAACATTTGATAGCATGATAACCAAAGGTAAAGTTTCTTGCTGACGCTGTTTTGTAAGTAACCTAAATCTTGTAAACCTTGAACACTCATGATATAGTTTAACATATGAATCTCATATTATTTCAGCGTGTTCCTAAATTTGGAAATCTGTTAAACACAAATGTGACTTTTTGTGGTGCTCTATTGTTTTTATTCTTCTAAATGATTGTTCAGCTGTAGGATAGCTCAGGTTCTTGATTCCACTTCTGAATTGCAGCTAGGTTCAGGACATAGGCAATTGAGGAAATAAATAGGTATTGCAGCTGGATTGTCCATTTACTTGTGATTTGTTTTGTTAAGTTTTTATATATGTTGACATGTTGCTCTCAATAGTTTGAGTAATACGATCTCCCAATTTCAAGCTATAGTTGATTTTAACCATGCTGCGAAAACATTAAGGAAATACAAGCAGTCTTAATGAGGAGATAGAGTTAGAACAACCACTGTCAGAAAGGATCATACTTCATCTAGTTTAAGGTAGTAATATGTTTCTTCTGTTGCTTCATATTTGTTACCGCTAGCAATTTCTTGTATACGCTCTAACTCATTCAGGAAAAAAAAGAGAAAGAGTATATGATGTGAAAGATATTACTCGTTCATTGTGAAACAAGTCCTTGTGCATCATTCTTGAGTATAGCTGCACTTTCTGAATATGCAACCGGGGTTCTTAGTTATTGTGCTTGGCATTAGTTAGGGTTGTTAACACTGTATACATTCTTGTGTTAACTCTTTTATTGTTTCTTGAGATCTAGCATTCCGTGACTTGTTTTTGTGTAGGCTGCAGAATAAGGGTTTGTGGATAGATAGAGAAAGGAAAGGAGTTGGGAGTTATGTACACCCGGTTAATCTAGTTTTGTGGAAGGTATTTTGCATTACCCAGTATGACATTTAATCTTGTGAAATTTGACTTTGGGATTTTAGAAGGTTTCACAGTAGTCGTGGATGAAAATGTTGGTGATTCGCAGTACTTGGAAGTAAAGGGTGAATCCAGCCGTGTTTCTTGGAATTGTGAGATTTTGTGTTTCTTGACCTCAATTTGGCTTTTTTAGGTTAAATTTTTTGGTGTTTGTTTGATTACCCTGCAGGTGATCCTCTTTGAACACCAAGTACACAGCCTATACCTCCTCCAATGTTTCTATATCGGTATCAACCATACCACTGTATGAATATAAATTCCAAGAGGAATTGAGATGGATTGATATTATCAAGTTGGAGACAATAAGTTTTATTTTTATCAACTGGCGCAGAGGTCGAATGTTTCTATGTAGAATATTTTATAAGTACGACATTTGATACATCCTATTATAACGTCAAATGTAGAACTTGAGTATGATATTTGATTTTGCTGGTGACTACTTGTTAGTGATAATGGTAAAACTTCTGCCCGCAGTTCCGATGAGAAGTCATAGAAAAGAGCAACAGAATTGTTAGTGAATGTTGTTGGTCATGGTGAAGACAGCTGGTTCTGAGGTGCCTTGCCTCATCATTTCGGCTAAGGATGATCTTAATCCTTTTGTAACTGTCCATACAAAATTCAACCAGGGTGCAATATCTATCTCTCTTGCTCTCTTTAAACTCTGTTTTCCAGTAAAATATACTAAGTACTTCTGCACTTTTTTGGATCTTGTAGATGTGCTTTAGTAAGATATGGCCATCATCCTGTCTATACCAAAATCATGTGCTTATTAACCACTTTGTTGATGTTAAGGGATTTGTCCCAAGATCCGGTAAGTTCAGTTCAAACAATGTTGTTTCACATACTGGCATTCAATTGGTTTCTGAGCCATCATTGTTCAGTTGGATGAGTAATATATCCTGATCATCCCTTTTGTGCACTTTTTACAGGTTTATGTTATTCAACCAGTTTCTGGGTGTGGACTTGCCATACTTTGTATCTCTTCCCATTTTTATCTATGGGAGGTCATGAATGCTATTGATTGGGTGGGGATTGTTCTAACAGGTGTTGGGATTATAGGTAATGTAAGTCCTAACTATGTAAGCTTTTCCCATATTAAATTTGCATTGAGAACTAGTATCGACATACATAACGGTAATATGATTCACTTGTTATCTAGGAGTGAATCATTGAGTTTATTGCAGTTTAGGCTTTATGCATTTTTCATGAAGGCATAGTTTTGTATTTTTCAGGTGTAGGTGTTGGAGGAGATGAGCAAAAGGCTTCAAGCATAAATGCTTTAACCGATGATTACCATGATCTCCTCGGAAAAGTTCAAGGTTCTTCATTTTATTGTATCTGAAAAAATAATAGTATACTTGTCATTTTTTTTGATACTACACATAAAACTTGTATGTCCTTAGAACTTTTGTGATGTGTGTCTTACTTTTTGTGTATATGGAGTTAAGGGTGTAAACGGATGCATACGGATGCGGATAGGGCATCCGAATCCGAAAATACCATATACTATCCGAATTCGATTCGAAATCCGAACGGATATAGTAATTTTCACTTCGAATTCGTATCCGAATTTCTATCCGGATATCAAATAATTATCCGATCCGAAATCATAAGAAAAAATAATAATAAAATAGTTTTATTTTTGCACAAAATTAATGTTTACATAATAAAAATTAATTAGAATTAAAAGAATTATTTATGTTTTTTAATAAAATTTAACAAAATGTCGAAATATAAAGGAAAATAAAAAAAATAGATACGAACTACACTTTCATAGGTTTAAAAAATATATATATACATACATAAATTTCGGATACGGATATTTCGGATGCGAATACCTCCATATCCGAATTCGTATCCGATTAGTTACGTTTTTGGATAAAAAATCTGGATATCCGAATCCTAAAACTATTTTCAAATAATATTTGATATTTCGAATGCGAATTCGAACGAATACCAGAGTTTTCAGACATCCATTGACACCCTTATATGGAGTTAATTATTGAATGTTATGGTGAATTAAATTGAAGGAAAAATATTTTATTGATAATTTTGGTGGATTAAGAACCTGATTTTGACTTAATTTGGCTGGTTTTGATAGTCCGGGAAGCTTGGTTTTGCTACAGGGAACTGTAATGTTGACCTGGTTTTGGCCGATCAAAACCACTATTATTTTTATATGTTGCAAATTTTTTGCAACTGTAGGAACATGTTGCGAGATTTCGCAACTGTTGGAAACTGTTGCGACCATCTAATTTCGCAACAGTTTGAAACAGTTGCGACTTTTTGACGTTGCAACAGTTTGAAACTGTTGCGACCGAAAATTTGCAACTACAATGCGGCCGCAGCGAAAAATTGCAACATCAACTTTCGTAACAGAGAAGAACTGTTGCGACCCCACTTTGAACTACCACCTGCCGTTGCTAATCACTAAATTTGGTGTAGTGTTTGTTGTTCCGAGAGGATGACAACATACTAGGGGAGAGTTCTTACTTGAACTTGCGATTAATGATATATCTTTCTGGGGAGAAGAGGCTGCGGAATCTGAGGTAACGAATTTGTTAGTTAATCGTTTTCATGTTTAAGAAAAGCCTGTTTATATTGCATATATTTTGCTTTTGCTTAACAAAATTTCGGTAAAATTGATATGTTCCATTATTATGTATGGATTTGTGTGTGTGTATGATTCAATTGTTTCTGGTTAAGAAAAACTGTGTCAATTTATTTGGCTTATTGTTTGGTATCTTCTTTATTATTGGGTATCAAGTGTTTTGGCTTAACGAAATTCGGTGCAATTGCGGTGCTATAATGTCTATGTTTGTTTCAATTGCTTCCGGTTAAGAAAATAATTCTGCAAGTCAATTTATTTTGGTTTGTATGTATTGTTTATGGCTTAATGAAACACGGGATCATTTGTTTAGTCCAAATCGATTCCGGATAAGAGAAACTAAGTTAATTCTGATCTTAGTTAGACTTATCAAATTGGAAAATTCGGTTATTCAAGTCTAACCGAATGCCTTGACAAGAAAAACTAGTTAACTGACCTAGTGTTTGTCTTGTCTAAAGGGAAAAGTCTAAGTTATTGTCTGAATAATTAGATCCTGATGAGAGAAATAAAGTTAATTGTGATCTTTATTTTGGTCTTATCTAAATAAGCGATTGTATGTTTGCAATCGGTTTAACAAGGGAATTAAGTTTCTTAGTCGATTTGTTAAACTATTAGGGAAAATTGCTTCGGGCAATTGTTTCCTTGATAACATATTAAAACTAAATTACTTGTAGTTTCGGTTTTAATATTGGTTATCTAAAGTGGTATGTGAAACCTTCGTGCTTAACTCTTATAGGTTGTTTACAAGTCTTTTAGATTTGTAAGATCCTTTCGGTTTGTCCTTTATTTGCTCGAACCTTTGTCATTTTGTGACAAAAAGGGGGAGAAATATATAGAGTAAACAAGTGATTTGCAATCACTAATGAAAGGACAATTGTGCTTAAACGTTATATCTAACGAAAGAGTAAAGCGTTGACTAAGGGGGAGAAGCATTTCATATTGTTGTTATAGTTTTCTGACTACAAAAAGGGGAATAACAAATATGTGAGCTAGGTAATAAGATCTCTCACCTTTAGGTGGAGTATAAGCTTTTTTTATTCAAATGTCAACAACGACATTTATTAATTGAATATATGTAGGTTATTGTGCTGTTGAAACTTGGAATCAAGCGTATGTAAAATGATTTCTCATGTAATTTGTTTATCCATATGTAATAAGAGTTTTGTCACTAAAATTGACAAAGGGGGAGATTGTTAGAGCATAGCTCGGTTGAACTCACCAAGCGTTGGTATATCAAGTTTGGTTGTCATATTTTAGTGTGTCAAAACTCATCTAAAGTTGCTTCATTATATACTAGAGTCAACTTCGTTTAGGTTAGACTAGAAAGTCTAGGAATGTTGATACATACAAGTATTACTCCGAAGACCTGAAGAATGTGAAAAAGAAGCGAACTACAACGACAACATCATCCTTCCTCTTGAGGTTAGTAATATTGACTTGAACCGTTTCATTCCTAACGTATATCTCAAGTCGTGCTATATTGAAAACATAACTGCGAAGCTGTATATACTGTACATATTGTATAATACTCTAGTGATGTGACATGGTCATATTGATATGATCATAGTATTAGGGAATTAGACTATGAAGTATAACGCTTATCTTTTGAACTTCGTAGATATGACATCGACATAATCTTGTATATACTGTTATGATTATGTGAATGGGTTATGGTGAAGATTTCATCCTAGGAAACAATGTTTTACATTTGTTTAAAAGAAGTAAATTCATGAACTTGCTTTATGAATCGAAAGGGAAATCGTTAGGATTATTGGTACGGATATTCATTGCAAATCTTTGGATTACTAATATGTGTGAGATGGTAGAACCGATCGTAACTTTGTTATGTATCATGGTATAACTAATCACAATGCCTAACTTATGATTTGGTATGACTAGTTTTTATTAATTGGTGTAACCGATCCTAAGTAATCACCATGAGATGGTATGGTCGATATTTGTAATTGGTGTGACCGATCCTAGTAATTGGTGTGCCCGATCACAGAGTGTTGTGTAATCGATCCTTGTAATTGGAAACCGGTCCTGGTAATTGGTGTAACCGATCCTGGTAATCGGTGTAACCGATCCTGGTAACTGGTGTGACCGATCACAAGCAATACAATGAGTATATTGATGTAACCGATCCTGGTAATTGATGTAACCGGTCCCGGTAACTTGTGTGACCGATCACAAGTATTTCCATATTGAGGTATAACCGATCCTAGTGATTGGTAGAACCGATTGAACCCATGTATGTGATTTGATATTCGATCAATCACATTGTAATCTTGGCATACAGGTGAACCAATTCTAAATTTGTTTTGAAGTGTGGTATAATCGATTCCAAGAATGTAAATCCATGTAAATATTAATCAGGATTTACAGTGAAAAGATGTCAACATACTTTGAACACGTACAATAACTCTTATCATTAATTGTTCAAAGATATTCCTTAGTACTCAAGGAGATCCTGTCCCGAAATAAATTAAGAATTTTTTAATTAAGGTTTTTGGTTTTATATGCTTTAATTACCAGCAATTAAATGCATATCTCTAGAGAATAAAAATTAGTAATGTGCATTTACTAATTGAAGATTTTCTATTGAGAGATTTCGGAAATTCTGGACAAGCATTTTTTGGAATTAGGAAAACCGAATTTTGCTATTCATTGCATATCTTGAGAATATTTTCGATTTTGGAAATCCATTGGTGTCCAAACATCCTTGGTCTATAAATACCTAAGTTTGCATTTCTAGCAAACTATCCTAAGAGCCAGGAAAAGTTCATTCTTGTTGTTTGTGGTGGAGCTGTCTATTCGGAGAGGAAAGTATCCTAATTAGGTGAAATCTTTTACACCCGCTCATTTAAATACTTCTATGGGATCAAGCAGCTCTACGAGTACCGTTGGTGGTAAACTATATAATTACAGTGTTATTAGTTTTCGATTGATTTGATTGACTAACAGTTGTTGAAACTTTGATTGCATCTAGTTTGTTTATTCTTGACAATTTTCTCTTCTGATATAAGATTCACTCTAACTAGATCGACGTATCGACGGGATCTTTAAAACTGTTTGTAGATCTAAAGACATCTTGTGATAATCCATTGTTAACAGACTCCGTTCTGTGTGTGATTGATCACAAGAGATTCAAGTGGTGTTGTGCAGGTGTTATTGAAGATCAAAGAAGATTTGAAGACGAATAAGATTTTAGTTCTCATATCTTTGTATGCACAAACCTTAATCGGCTTGGATCTAACTAGAATCGGATTTATTCAATTGATTAGTTGCGTGAAATCGGCATCACTTTATAGATTCTTGTTGGAATCTATATTGATTGATTGCGAATCTAAACTTGACTACTTTGGTATTTATTGGATAAATTGATCTAACCAGGCAAAGGAGTTTATTAGATTAAACAGAAGAGCCTTTGCGTATGACTTGAGATATCTTTATCTTGAAAGAATCGAAAGAGTTGTTACCAAACAGATTTGTTGTTCCTATACTGTTTGGAATACGATCCAAAGGAATTATTCCAGTGCATGCACTCATTGAAGTCGAAAGCGCAGGGATACTGAGGAAACTAAGTGAACCAGGGGTAGTTGCTTGGTCTCAACTATACGAAGTTTGTGTAGATTTTGTATAACGGCTTAATTCTGAGAGTATTCAATTCTGGACTAGGTCCCGGGGGTTTTCTGCACTTGCAGTTTTCCTCGTTAACAAAATCTTGCTGTGTCTTTTACTTTTCTATTTCCTCAATTATAATTGTTATTATAATTAAAAGTAAAATACACAAACGTTAACTCCGCATATACTTGATAGTGATCCTATAGAGTTTGGTTAAGTCCGAACCTATTATCAAGTATCATACTTCGTTGTTGGATTGTCTCGATCTCGTATCCATAGATGATCACACGAAGTGTGAACCGATTTGTTGTATTGTCTCGACTCATTCTATAGACAATCACTTTCGGTAGAGGACTTATAGGTGGATAAATAAAAGATTGTGGTGTATTTGGGTACCCTCATCTTTTCAAAGACGATTATTATTCGATGAATATAAGAAAGGAATGAAGAGAATAGCTGAGATCTTGTTTGGCCTGAAGTTGAACAGAATAACTAAGAAGACAGGGAGTTGCAGTTGCTTCAATTAGAGGTTTTGATCGGTGGAATTAAGATGGGTTACCAGGTTCAGAGGGATGAATTCTTGTTAGGGTTTTTAGCAAATGATTCTGGTAATGTGTTGGTGAAAGGAATTAGAATCTTAGGCCAGGAAATAAAGTTATTGAATCTGCAACTGGAATAAGAGAAACTGGATGTGGAGATTCAGATGATGAACTGCTGTTGTTGGTGACCAGTTCTGAGTTTAACAGGATTGAGGTTAGGGTTTTTATGAAGAAATCTAGAAAATGAAATGGTTCTGGTGGTATCCTTTGAATCAATGGATTCAAATTACAAGTGTTTTGTAGTGATGTTATGTCTGGAAATGAAGAGTGGGTTTCTCTCCGACTTCAAGTTGGAGCTGTTGAATGAGTTGCAGGGATTTGTGATCCAATGTCTAGGCTAGTTACTGTTAGGTTTGAATGGGTCTGTATTGTGCATTGGTGAAGGAATTATGTGAAGCTATTGCCTATAAGGAATTGGTTGTTCAAGTTATGCTCAATATTGACTGGGAAATTCGCAATATAATTCTATACACCAAAAGTTTGTTTAGGAATTCTAGGTTTTGGTGAAAAGACGAGGGTACCCAAATATACCTCAATCTAAAATTATTCCACCTATAAGTCCTTTCTCCGAATGTGATTGTCTATGGACTGAGTCGAGACAATACAACTAATCGGTTCACATTTCGTGTGATCGTCTATGGATACGAGATCGAGACAATACAACAACGAAGTATGTTTACTTGATAATAGGTTCGGACTTAACCAAACACAATAGGATTGCTATCAAGTAAATGAGAATTAACGTTTGTGTATTTTACTTCTAATTATAATAAACAATTATAATTGCGGAAATAGAAAAGTAAAAGACACAGCAAGATTTTGTTAACGAGGAAACCGCAAATGCAGAAAAACCCCGGGACCTAGTCCAGAATTGAATACTCTCAGAATTAAGCCGCTATACAAAATCTAAACCAAATTCGTATAGTTGAGACCAAGCAACTAAACCTATAGTTCACCTAGTTCCCTCAGTATCCCTGCGCCTCCAACTTGTAATAAGTCACGCACTTGGAACAATTTCTTTGGTTCGTATTCCAAACAGTAAAGGAACAACAAATCTGTTTGGTAACAACTCTTTTCAAACAAAGTGATATGAGTTTGACAAAAGGCTCTTTCGTTTATCTCAATAAACTCCTTTGTCAGGTTCTTAGATCTATCTCTTAACAACTACCAAAGTAATTGTCTAGACTATGCAATCAATACTCTTAATCACAAAGAATTGTATTGATGCCGATCTACTCAACTAATCAATCAAGGTTATCACAAAGATAAACCGATTATAGTTGGATCCCCAGCGGATCAAGTTTTGTACACACCAAAGATTATGAACTCATATAAGAAATCTTCTTTGTCTTCAAATCTTCTTAGATCTTCAATAAACACCTGCACAAAAATAACTTGAATCTCTTGTGATCAATCACACACAGAACGGAGTCTGTTAACAATGGATTATTACAAGACTTCTTTAGATCTACAAACAGTCTAAAGATCCCCGTCGATACTTCGATCTAGTTTGAGTGAATCTTATATCAGAAGAGAAGATTCTCAAGCATAAACAAACTAGGTACAATCAAAGTTCAAATACCATTAGTCAATCAAATCAATCTAAAACTAATAATAAACTGCAATTATCTAGTTTCCCACCAACGGTACTCGTAGAGCTTCCCAATCCCAAAGAAGTCTTTAAAACGAGCGGTCGTAAGAGATTTCGCCTTATTAGGGTACTTTCCTCTCCGAATGGACGGCTCCACCAGTAACAACACAACTAGGTAGTTTTGCTGGCTGTGAGGATTAGTTTGCTTTAAATGCAAACTTCAATATTTATAGACCAACAAATCGATCATACCATCTCAGTTGATTACTTAAGATCGGTTTCACTAATAAAAGACATACCAATACAAAAGTCAGGCATTGTGAATAGTTTTACCAAGATACATAAACAAGTTATGAGTGGTTATACTAAACACACATATTGGTAATCCAAAGATTTGCAATGAATAACAATATATACCAATAAGCCTAGCGATTTCCCTTTCAATTCATAAAACAAGTTTATGAATTGTACTTCCTTTAAACGAATGTAAAACATTGTTTCCTAGGACAAAATCTTCACCCATAACCATACATAATCACAATAGCATTCATACGATTATGTCGATGTCTTATATACGAAGTTCAAAATATAAACGTTATACTTCGTATTGTAATTCCTTAATACTATGTCTAACTAGAGTATAATCATTCACAGCTTCGCAGTTATGTTTTCAATATGCACGACTTGAAAGATACGTTAGGAATGAAACAGTTCAAGTCAAATATTACTAACCTCAAGTGGAAGGATGATGTCGTCGTTGTAGCTCTTTACTTCTTCACATTCTTCAAGTCTTCACGTAATACTTGTAAGTCTCATATCCTAGTAACTTTCTATCTAACCTATACGAAGTTGACTCTAGTAAATAATCAAGCGACTCTTTAAATGAGTTTTGATTCACTAAAATATGACAACCAAACTTGACATACCAACGCTTGGTGGGTTCAACCGAGCTATGCTCTTACATTTGGCATTATAGTTATGTGCCTAAAGAGGAAAATAAAGTAGCAGACATTAATCTAAATTAGCAAGGGTAGATTGTTTAAGCAGTGTCTTGTTATTAACACCTCATGATAATATCATGTTCAAGTTTAGGAGGATGCTCATATTGTAAACACTGAAAATTAAGCAAGTCAACTTCTTCTGATTAAAAAAAAAAAAAAAACCAGAATAAACTTCCTTAAAGGTGACTGAAAAATCTTATTCATTAAAGCTTGAAATGTGGCTGGAGCATTCGTAATGCCAAAAGGCATAACCTTGAATTCTAAAAGCTTTCTTGAAAATGTCTGCAGTATGTATTATAATCTGATGGTAGCCTGCTCTGAGATCTATTCTTGTGAACATAGTAGCCCCATGTAGCTCATCTAATAACTCATCAATGATGGGTATAGGAAATTTATCTTTGATTGTAATGCTATATATTCAGTTTTCTATAATCTACACAGAATCTCCAAGTGTTGTCCTTATTTTTAACCAAAAGTACAGGAGAAGCAAAAGGACTATGGCTAGGTTGAATGATTCCAGTATCAATCATGTCTTTGACAAGTTGCTCCACTACTCCTTTCTGGACATGAGGACATTTATACGCTCCCTGATTAACATGTGTGTAGTTAGGTTGCAATGGAATTGTGTGGTCCAAGCTTCTTTGTGGTGGTAGCTGAGTTGGTTCTTGAAAAATGTCCTGGAATTAATCTTGCAATATATGAAGTATGGCTTCAGGAGTGGTAGGTGGTGTGGTAGTGGTGTTGTAGAAAACATATGACCCACAATGCTATGTGAACTCTTATAAAAAAATTCCTTAACTGCTTCCCCACTCATCATGAGTAAGGAAGGTTTATGAGTGGAACCCTGTAATGTAATCTTATTATTTTTGTACTTGAAGGAAATATTGAGTTTAGAAAAGTACATCACCTAGAGTTCTTAGCCAGTCTGCACCAAGTACAATATCACAACCATCTAATGGAAAAATCCTCAAATCCTCCACAAGCTTGTGTCTTTGAATGATCCATTGAAGTTTTGAACAAACACCAGTACTCACTATCCTTTATCCATTAGCAACTGTTACCATTAAGCGAGGAGTTGGTGTAATGGAACACTAGAGTGAAGAAGATAATTTACTGTCAATGAAGATGGTGGTGCAACCTATGTCAATAAGGATGGAGACTGTCTTCTTATTGAGAATACCAGGAATTCTTATTGTGTCTCCAGTTACATTGCCTGTAAGAGCATGGAGAGATATCTCAATATCAGATTGTACTAGAGATTCATGTCATTCCTCAAAAATTTCTACATCTTTCTCACTGTCCTGCGACTCACTATTTTCAATTTGGAGCATGAAAATCTTTTGTTTTCCTTTACACAAATTCCCAGGTGTATAGACATCATCACAATTATAACACAATCCTTGAGCTCTTCTCTTGTTCATTTCCTCTTGGGATAATCTCTTGATTATAGGAGTTGTAGGGTTAGACCTTGAGGCAGGAGTGGAAAAAAACTTGGGGGTGGTGTAAGCAGATTTGGGTGTAGTGAGAATTGGTTTAGGTGGAAAATTTGGAGATGAGTATTGTTTAGTTGAGTTAAATGAGGTATTGAATGACTTGGTAAATGGTTTAGTAGCTGCAGATGCTAAATTGATTTTTCTCTCTTATAGTCTAGCCAGAGAGAAAACATCTGAGAGTGTTTTTGGGTGAAACATGGACAAATATTTACCTATCTCATCCTTCAACCCACTAAGAAACCTCATAAAAAAGTAAGCCTCACTCAGGGAAGGGTTCATGTGTAGCATTAGTGCCTTGAGTGACTCAAAATCCTCATAATAATCATCCACAGATGAACTCTGACTAATTTATTAAATACCAACAAAATTCTCTTCAACATGATTTTCAAATCTAGCACATAAATGTTGAGATAAATCATGCCAAGTAATTCGATTTTATTAACTTGAAAATTTAAAAACCACTTTTCATCCTTACCTTCAAGATAGATTGCTGCAATATCCACTTTCTTGTGTTCTTCAATGTCATTTAGTTGAAAATATCTCTCACTCTTTTGAATCCAACCTCTAGGATTATCTCCATCAAATCTTGGGAAATCGAGTTTTGGTATACGATGATGGTGATGAGAAAAACCAGCTTGAGGTTGATGAACAAAGCTCAGATCCTCAACATCAAATGTATGAGATCCACTAGTAAATTCAAGACTTGGTTGTTGTTGATTATTGTAAGTTTTACTTAACAACTTGAGTTTTCTATTTATTTTTTCCTGTATCGTGGTATTGATAGTGTTATTGAGATTGTTATTGAGAGTGGTTGCAAGAGAATCGAACTTAGTAGTTAAATCTGAGGATAAGGTATTGAAATCATCTTGTAGTTTCGATTGTGAAGCTTTTAATTGAGTTACCTCATCTTGAACATTCTTCAAAGTTATTGTAACTTTTTTTTTTTAGATAGATTTGAAACGGCTCTGATGCCAATTGTTGTGATAACACAACAACTAAACAAACATATGGGTAGAAATGATAATAAATACCTCCTAAATGGGAAGATTCGGGCCAAATCTGTGCCTGAAGTAGCGCAGCCAAGAGTTACAGTTCCATTAATTTTCAGCTTAAAGCGAAGAAGACTCTTCTTACACATTTAGTGGGCAATTATTAACCCTAATGCAGTCCTATAGATTGCTAACACGCGTCGCTAATCGATACGCATTTAACAGAAAATAGATGAAGCACCCATAACTAATTACTACTGGCAACCTAGCTAGCCCTCAGCTCATAACAAGATACTTCCCTTTCTCCTCTCTATCTTCTGTTATTCTCTTCTTTCTTTTTTTGTTTGTTTTCATAATAAATCTCTGTGATACCTACAAGTAGCATTAGTCTACAGACTCAATCTTTTAGCTCGAGTTCTCATTGATTATGGGTTTTGCTGACGAGAATCGATGGAAATATGAGCTATTTTTCCAGACACTGTTAATAATTAAAAGAAAAAAAAACTTGGATTGAAAAGCTAAAAATGGCGAAAAAAGGAGAAGAAGAGAAATCAAAAGGAGATGATGTGTTTGCGTCTTGTACTTTCTCTAGTTTGGGTCTTCAGTCTACCTTATGTGATGAGCTTAAAGGTGACTCTTTTTCTTTTTCTTTTTTCTGATTTTTTTGGGGATTTTTAATTGTTTCTGGTTTGAGCTGATTAAACTTGTGGAAAACTTAGGAAATACAATATGGGGCATGTTTTTGAGATCAATTGATTCTGAAAGATATGAACTTCGAATTATTCTGTTAGTAAATTTTCGATTTTGTTTGTGTTTTTTGATAGATAGGATGGGGTACGAGGCTCCAACTGTTGTGCAAGCTAAAGCAATTCCACTTATTCTCTCTGGGAAACATGTGTATCCTTTTTTTGTTGTTATTGATGGTGGTGGGGTGGTGGTGGAGGTGGTGACGTTTGTTGTTTAAATGTTCAGTTTTGTGTTATTGGTGGTTGGCATTTGTTGAATTTGCATTGTGGATTTGAGTTCCTTAAGTGAAATTATAGACTTGTGAATGCCGTGACTGGTACTGGAAAGACAATAGTGTATCTGGTTCCACTAATTCATCATTTACAAATGTACAAGCCAAGAATTGAACGGTCTCATGGAACAATGGGTACGTGGAAAGCTTTAATTCTGCGACTTTTGTTTTAGAAGTTGGCAAGCTGGGATTGACTATGAGATTTTTTGTTTTTGTTTTGAAGCGTTGGTGCTTGTGCCAACACGAGAATTGTGTATTCAGGTATATGAAATACTTCAAAAGTTACTGCACCGATTCCATTGGATAGTTCCAGGTTTTGTAATGGGAGGTGAGAACAGGTCAAAGGAGAAAGCCAGGCTTCGCAAAGGTATATAATATTTCGGATAGGTACTTGGTTTTCTAAATTTGGTAGTAGTAAGATATGCCCACAAACTCTTTTATCTTTACAATTTCGACACTCTCTTGACATGTGTTGATTTACAGGAATATCTATTCTTGTGGCAACTCCTGGACGCCTTTTGGACCACTTAAAGAATACTTCATCTTTTGTGCACTCTAACTTGCGGTGGATAATTTTTGATGAAGCAGATAGGTATGATCCTATTTACTTACTTTCTGATCTGCATCACCAATCTTATTTTCCGATCTTGGTCTTTTTGTTTCTTCGTAGCCGTCAGTTTATGAATAGCTAGATGTCTGGATGCGCTTTCCGCTTTTGATGTATATAACATATCTAAGTGCATATCTGTTTGTATGTTGACAGAATTTTAGAGTTGGGTTTTGGTAAAGAGATAGAAGATATACTTAATGTTTTGGGTTCCAAGAAAAATGGGTCCGATGACAAGACGGATGGAGCATCAAAGCTTCCCAAATTCCCTAGGCAGAACTTGTTATTGTCAGCAACTTTAAATGAAAAAGTAAACCATCTAGCTAATATTAGCTTAGAAAACCCGGTTCTGGTTGGTCTTGATGAGAAGAAGAGTTCTGGTGAAATGCAAAAACCGTCACATAAACATCTAGGGGATTTGATATCTAATGACGATGTAGAGTCTGAACAACCGACACTAAAAAGTGGTTCAGATGCGGGCTATAATTTACCAGCCCAGTTAATTCAGACATGCGTAAAAGGTACTCTTTCTGTTTACTGAAACCAGGCAAACACTTCATGCGTAATATTGGTACCACATTTTAAATTGCACTTCTGATTGTATTATACAGTGCCCTGCGATTCCCGTCTAGTGGTTCTTCTGTCCATTCTTAAAAATCTTTTTCAGAAAGAACCTTCTCAAAAGGTGTGTAACACATCAACTCCTTGGTTGTTTTTTTCTTTGACTTGCAACTTGATGTGAACTGATTTTGTTATTGGACAGATTGTGGTATTCTTCTCAACATGTGATGCTGTGGATTTCCACTACCCACTCCTACGTGAATTTCAATTGTCCTCCGACGCGGAATCAGGAACACAGCAGAAACAGAAATTCTTCAGTGGTAAACTTCTACGCTTACATGGTAGCATGGAACAGGAAGGCCGTCGTACCTCATTTCAGGGATTCAAAACCGATAAATCAGCCCTTCTCTTATGCACAGATGTTGCTGCAAGAGGGTTAGATTTTCCGAAAGTGAGATGTATCATTCAGTATGACTCTCCAGGAGATGCTAGTGAATACGTGCACAGGTATGTATATTTTTCATCTTTGATGGGCTTCCTAATCAACAATTTAAAAACGAAAAAAAAAGGCGGTGTGGATGCTTTTTCTATATGCAATAAAAAGGTTATGATGGATAAATATCTTACCAGGCATTGTTGCTGCTGTGGTTTTCAGAGTTGGAAGAACAGCTCGACTTGGAGAAAGAGGAGATGCATTGTTATTTTTACAACCCGTTGAAATGGATTATTTAAAAGACCTGGAAAAGCATGGTGTGTCGCTTAAAGAGTATCCTCTTCTCAAGGTCCTGGACAGTTTCCCAATTACTGTTCAGAAGCCTCAGCATGTTAAGAAGTTTGTACCATTGGAGTTGCATTCATGGGTTTTGATTCTGCAGAGAGCACTCGAATCTTTCATTGGTGCAGAGGTACTTCGCAACCAGTTGCTATTTATCTCTTCCCTTGTCTATGACAATTTGTATTTTTACAGCACTGTTGATGTTCATTTTGAATTGGCTCAAAACTGATCTGGTTTCTGCTTTCAGGAAAAGATGAAGCAGATGGCGAAGGACGCATTTTGTTCTTGGATACGTGCATATACAGCACATCATGGCGACCTGAAGAGGATTTTTATGGTGAAGAGACTTCACTTAGGACACGTGGCGAAGAGTTTTGGGCTCAAAGACCAACCTTCCATGGTTGGGAGAGCATTCCAAGTGCAAGCTAAGAAGAATAAGAAAGATCTGAAGCATCACAAAGGGCCAATGAGAAAGAGAAAAGAATCTGGAAAACCTGAACATAACCAATCTAAACGAAGAAAACAGTGAGACGGGCAAGATGAAATGGCCTGAGATGAACTGACAGAAAAGCTTCACTGGTTCACTTCTCAATTTTCTTTCGTAAGCTTTTGGGCTTTACACTACCAAATGCGAGGTGAGGTATGGTGATAGCTTGTAGGAGCTTTATGTATTACTGGCATACCCATCGGTCTTTTTGGTTCAAGAAATGCAGGTGGGATATTAGACATTATAATGACTGGTAATTGTACCCCAAAGACGGGTAGAGGGTGCTTAGGGCTGCTAATGGGTACCCGTTTACCCGGAACCGAACCGAACCCGTTTCATTCGGGTCCGGTTTCGGGTCCTTCTATCATACCCGTTAGCAGTTTTCATACCCGTCGGGTATACCGACTGGTACCCGATAAAATTTATAAAACTATGACGTCCGCATGATAATTGCTAGTCTTCTTCACTAACTTGTCAGCAAAAGATGTTTTTAATATCAAAAACTTATCATTTTCTAATAAATCTCTTTCTGTTATAAACCCATACTCGTACTGTAATCAAAAAAAATTCATAAACTCATCCCTTTCACGTCTTAGCTCATACAGACTCATACTGTAATAGAAAAAGTCATAAACCCATCCCTTGTTTCTTCTTAAATTTACCCACTTCATCTTAATTTCACTTAGGTTCTGGTCTGTTGTATTCAAGGAAATCATTTTGCTTCTTTGTTTCTAAAGATGGGTTTGAGAAGACTTTTCCAAATTGTTCAAGTTGTCCCATCCATAGTTCCATACGATGGGCATTTATTAACTAAAGTAGTCAATTTGAAATCTCTGTTGGATTTATATCAAATCAAGCAATCCAAACGAATTATCAATCAAGCTGTAGTTAAGTTTTGTATGTGAATGAGAAACGATTGAATTTGATTTATGGGTCATTATTATTATCACCTAGCAACAGTTTTGAAAGTTTGTCTTAAGGATGTAATCAACATTTTCAGGATCAAAAGGGGTGACGAATCTATATCTTTTACATTGGGTACGTAGCTAGCTAGATCTGTGATGTAGTGGTATATAATATGGTATTGAGGTTGAGAATTTGATTACCGGTAGTTGAGAATTTGATTAACCCTAGTGCTTGTCATTGGATGATACTTTTTCTTCGTCTTATCATTGTTATCCCACAAGTAACGATGGCCGAACAAGATACTCATGATGTACAGTGAAGAAATTATAACTGAGTTGATGATACCCGATAAATACCCGTTGATTTTATCGGGTCCGGTTCCGGATCCATAAAATTGGGAATCGGACCCGGAACCGGTTAGAATAATAGGGTCCGATTCCGGGTAGTATACTACCCGAACCCGATAGGACCCGTTGCCTTGAGTACAAATGGGAATGTGAAGAAACTACACTTTCCTGTTGCTTTTAGATTGTAACTTTGTTTTTTTCTTTTTCTTTTTCTTTTCTGAATTTTGTATTTACTTGAAATTAGCAGTATTGACTGCAGCAATTTTGATTTGGTATAAAGAAATTTTATATTATGGTACATCTAGAGTAAACAATTGTTTATCATCTTGGGCATGTTTTCCCAGCATAGTTGTAGGCCTTGAATACTTTAACATATGTTCTCAAAAAATTATAATTGTGATTCATTCGCATTCAAATCAATTCTTCTTTACATCCTTCTCTGATCTTTCTCTCAATTTTGATTCACATGTTTGCCAAATCTCTATAATTTTATCCATTCTTGATTTCTTGATCCGTTTTTTTACAAATCTTGATATCAAATTCTTGATCATTGTTAATGGCAACTATTAGAATTACGACAAACAACAACAACAAAATGTTTGGAATCACAACAATTGTTCTAGTTCTTCGGTTGTTGAAAATGCAAAGCAATTAAGGGATTTTAATGTATGATGATGTTTTCTCATTGAATTGAGGTAATTTCTTAGGCTTACCTCTAAGGCGCTTGAAAACTCAAGTTTCAACTTGAAGCCACGTCATCTTGAACCCGCTGCTAACTGCTACAATAATTCAAGAGAGGTTGCCAATGGTTGGGCGCCAACAGAAAGCCGCTAGATATTTTATAATTTTATTTTTGATGGTTCAGGTTTCAGCTTGAAACCATGTCATTTTGATTCAGTTGCTAACTGCTACCATAATACAAGAGAGGTGGTCAATGGTTGGGCGCCAACAGAGAAGCCGTTAGATTTTAACTTGTAATTGTTTTTTGATGGTTCAGTTTTGATGTGCCAAATGGTTGGCGCAAATATTGGAACTACTAGATTTTAACATATAATTTTTTTAAAATCAAATGGCACATATTCGACGCGCCCATGGTTGAGCGCAAAAAGAAAAGTTTTGGTTGGCGCATCCATCTCGATTCAAGCTCACATTCAAGTAGCCCATGAACAACAGCTTGAATCAAGGGGTTTGGCCACGCTTTTGTCAAGTTGAATCTTGAATTAAGGGACCATAGGGGTTAACCTTGGGGTTTTCAACCTTTTTATCATAAAAAATTGTAATTTTAGGTTCTCTTTCCAAAAAAAACTTTTCTTTCTCGTCAAATATTTTTAATTGAGGTTATCTCGATGACAGATTTTCTTTCAATCTTTCTAATGATAATTTTTAGTAAGGTTTGATTTGGAAAGCGGGAACTCATTACAGTTTAGTTTGCTTACAAGAATAACCAAAATGAGATTATGAACGTGGATCTGGTTCTAGTTCCTTCATAATTTGGGATAGAGGGAAATTCATAGTTTATGTTCAAAGTACAATTGGATTTTTGGATGTTCGGTATACTTCTTTAAAGAACTCTGTACAATCTGGAGGTTCTTTGATGAAAAAATTCCTTAAAAATCAGACTAGTGTAATTGAAATCGCTCTCTTCGATCGATTACTCAGCGAGTAATCGGAACTCGCATTTTCTATTAAGCCATTTCCGTTTTTTAGCGATCAAGGCGGCCGATTTTACAGATTTGGACTAATTTTTGGGCAAAACGCAGGAGTTGGCGATTTTTTCGAGTTGCCATTGCATGCACAAAAATCAGAAAACAAAAAATATTGTAACCCCTCATATGGGAGTTATCAAATGTAAAAACCTCTAAAAATAGGATAAATAGGTTCAATATAACAATGTTGTACACTTAATTACATGATAGTTAATGTCTTAATTTTAATTAGGTACACGTCATGACTCATGAGTAGCGAAATATAAGCCTCTAATAAATAGGTTTCAAGTATTAGGTCGAGTTTGGCGATTTCCAAATCCGAACTCAGTCCTCAATCCAAGCTTCCTAACCGAGTAGCCAATGAGCGATTTCAACTACTTTGACTCAGATAAGTCACAAATTTCTCTGTATGTTCTTTTTTTTCTTATTATTACTATAATTTCTTACTCATTTACAAAAAATAATCAAACTATTACTTCTGAATTTATTCATCATAGTCAAACCCAAAATAATATCATTCTTGATAAAGAAACCCACAAAATTTCAACTTCACATGTGAGCCTGGGTATTGTTCATCTCTTGCTGTTGTGTTTAATTGTTTTAAGGGTACTAATTTTTCAAGAAAAAGTTCTTTGATAAAGTTCAGTTAGAAATTCATCAATCTGGTATATTGGTTTACCATGCTAACCTATGAAAGTTGTTGTTAATCGATTATTGTTAATTCTTGAGACATACAAAAAGACTAGTTGCACAATACCAGTTGAGAGAGATTCACACTTTTTATTTCACAAGAGTGTGTATAGTGTTTCTTGTTGGAAGACAAAGGCATAATGAACTTTTCAACAACCTTTCGATATGTTTTAGATTATAATATATTAATAAAATTTAAACTTAGTGAATTATTATTTTTAATCTATATTTTTATAAATTAATCATATTTTAACACATGAGACACATCCCATAATTAAATTACTTAATGTACAAGATAAATACATAACGATTATACAAAGATATTATCCATGTCTTTGTCAGGATTGTTTTTTATGCAACAAATAATGTACTTTTTAGTATTAAATCACTATCGATTTAATATTATTAGTCTTCATCCTTCATGGCTTCATCTTCATCTTCCTCTTCAACTTTAACTGCTGCTCAAAAGTTTAACAATGCCATTGTTAATGGGAATATTCTTCGAGTCTCAGCATCAAGATGGATTGACGATCATTTGAAAGTTAATGAAAACAAGAGGATTCTAATTAAGTCTCTATCTAATCCCCATTCCAAGAACGCTGAAATAGATGGTTTTATAGTAGTTAATCACTAAACAAAAGTAAAGTGTGGAAAAGTCACCATGACATTGATGGTCCATTCACTCCAAGTATACGGGGAGGTGTGATGCAATAATAAGGGATTCAGATGGAGAGTTCATAGCAGCTATCTTTGGCTTCTCAACAAAAAAATATCCAGACAACCTCCAAGCACAGTTTCATGCATATCATGAAATGGAAACGACATTGCATTGATTCCTCTATTGTCGAGATGAACTCAAAATCAAATTTGAGAATATACGTTTATTTATTGATTCTCAAAGTGTCGTTGAAATCTTTTGGAATAATCATTGCATTGCAAGCTTCGTAAAGGAAATTGAATTTCCGTGCGACAGATGTGTCAATGAACTTCAATTCGTATACCCTTTCAGTAACAATATTGCATCGGCGGCTAAGTTTGTTTACAGACAAGCCAATCGACCGGCGCACTATTTGTCAAATAAGGATTTGCATTGTGATTCAAATATTCCAATTACTAAGAATGATCTTAGAAAGATGAATAGTTCACTTTGAGGTATTTTCTTCAACGCGATCAGAAAGGAGATGCTTACATAAGGCAGACTGGAGGTGATGATAATAGCGATGATGAAGACTGATAATGTTGGTGAAGACTTGTGTGGCAGTGAGAGAGGTTAACCCACTAAAGCATGTTCAGCTGGAAGAGATAGGAAGTTCATCAATGTATAACTTAGTGGTTTTCTGATTCAAAAAAAAAAAAAAACGAATAATGTAATTGGGAATGAAGGATATTTAGAAATGCTGACAATGAATATCATAATACCGATCACTAAAGTTAGAGGATATACAATACACGAATAAAGATTTTTCAACAAAATGATCGCATTTTTAAAGCATGTGAATGTTATTATTTTGAATGAGATAGTGGCCTTATTTTAGAAATGCTAACAAAGAATATCATTATAATACATAAGAACAAAATTAATGACAAACATTTCTATACAGGAAAAACTTTAATGGAATATAAGGTCAATGGTTGTATTGATGTTGTAAAATTACCAACATGATGTCATCGAGTACTATAAGAAATAGATATATTTAATTTTACGGAGTATTTGGATACACTTCGGGTAGTTGTTTTTTCTTTTAAAGAAAAAATGTTATATATGTAAGAGAAAAAAATATTTACAAAATAATATAAAGGATCAAACACTCACCAGGCTGAGAACCCAACACAAAGGAGAAAAAATTTAAATTGCATCACAACAATTTCCTCCCAATTATGTAAAACCTGCATAGTCGAATAGCCTCTAAAAATGTCTTCGCAAGAATACCAAAGGATAATAGACTACTTTATCATTAAAATTAGCTCACCAGTGTCTTTACTTCTGCCTCCATGGAAAGTTCTATTACGATCCTTCCATAATTCCTACAAAATAGCATATGGCACCTTAAGACCAACATTCTTCCCTTCACCTTGGAGTCTTATCGAATTCCAAGATTCCAGTTGATACACTTCGGTTAGTTGGTTTTTGATTTTTAAAATCCAGAAGTTAGTTTGGCGACTCAATTTCAAAATGACTTCCTAAAGCAAAAAAGTCAACTTTTTATGAAACAAATAATGTGTTTGGATGCCAGAGGCAAAGAAGCTTTCGTTTCTCCGGAAGCAGAAGCTAGAAAGAACCAAAAACTATTTGCTTTGGTCTTTAAAAGTCACTCTGAAATTGTGTACCCAAACTTACTTCTAACCTTTTTACTTATTGAAGTAGAAAAGCAATTTCTTAAGTGGTATGCAAACTGGTTTTTTCTGACTTTTCGGGTTCACTAGAAGCAAAAACACTTCTACTTCCGGGATTAATTTCCGAAAGCATAAGTTAGAAGCAAAAACATTTTACTTTACGATTTGCTTTTAGAAATCATCTAACTCCTTTAAAATCCTAACTCATATAAGCCCCACGTTGAACGGTGACCCTCACCCACTCTTACCCATTCTTAGAATTGTTCCATTCTACTTTTCAAGGTGAGAAAAACAAGGTTTTTTTTCAATTTTTTTATTTATCGCCCAAACAAAAAAACAAAGAAGAAAAACAAAGAAAAACCTAAGAAGAAACTCTAGACCACCAGCTTTTCTTTTTCGGCTGATCTTCTTCTTTTTGTTTATGCTTCTCTCGGGTTTTTTCCGGGTCTTCTCTTCTGAAACTATATAGTGGTCTCTTCTATTCGTCTTTCTTCTTTTTTTTGATATTCCAGGTGATAGTACATTAATAAGATTCAGATTCTTACTCCAAAGGTAAGGTTTTACTTTTTACAGCTAGGGTTTTTGATTTAAATGAAGAGAAGATTTGTACTGCTAACTTTATAGTAAAAGAATACTTATGAGACAGATACCACCATATAATTTTTAATTCTACCTGTTGATTTCTTTTTCTTTGTCTTTCGATTTCGGGGTTTTTCTGTTCTATCTTTTTTTTTTTTCATTATCTTATATTTATTTTGGTTTTGATGGTGAGCTTCGTTAACAGTACCATGCTCTGGATCATAGTAAATCACTGTTGGGTGAGTTAGATTCTACTTATTATTAGGATCCTTGCATTTCTTTACATTTTTTCTTAGTAAACCTTATGTGGTTATCTGTATTCTCATGCACATCAGACAGCCGGGGCACACATGAAAAAGTTGCTAAGAAGACTACGGAGTAAAAACAAGCGAAAAGGTAACAACATCCATGATTTAGGTTCTTTTTACAAGTGTACAATTTTTTTTTTAAAATTCTAAAAGAAAAGTTTGGTTACTAACATAAACAATTTCGTACCAACATCAGCCCAAGACATATCTAAAAGTGCGCTGCCAATTACATGAATGGTAACATGTCTACACTTTTATCTAATTTAATTTGCTGCCAATTAAGCATCATTGTACTCATGATTCGAGTAAACATGCTTTACTTGATGATGATCTCTTGGGTTATACAATTTATTTTTTTCAGGTTCACCACCGTTGTCAACCAATGATACTACCCAGCGGATGAGGTTGCTAGATGGAGTCTATCTATTAGTAAAACAATTCTCACTAAAAAATGTTGATCATATATATAGGTTGCAGGAAGCATTGATGGTCATTTTAATCGTCTTGAGTAGTAACCCCGTGGATATATTTGCTTTTGTTGAATATAAAGTACCTAGAAACTGTTGTATTATGGTTACATTAAATTTACCCATGTGCGAGAAATCCTTCAATTTTAATGAACTTAATTGTTGTGCTTTTGTTTGGTGATATTTGTGCAGTTTAGCATCGTGTTTGTTGTGTATGAAGTATGAAGAAAGGTGCAATGATGGGTACAGAGGAGTAAGAAAAAATGACAACGCGGCAACGGTATCACGGTTCAATGATAGTCCTATAGTGCCTGTGGAAGATAGTAATCAAACAATAAAGATTCGCTCTAACCTTTTCTTTTTGCTTTATAACAGCCATTGTTGTTTTTCCATTTATATTTTTTCTTTTTGCTTTATAATAGCCATTGTTGTTTTTCCATTTTTTTCGTGTTGAAGAAAATGTAGGTTTAGAGTGGTTGATAAACAGCAAAAAAAACAGCCAAATGCAAAACACAATATAATTGGCTAAAAATAAGAGCTCCTGACATCAAACTAAACTGAGAAATCAGTGGTATGCTATTGAGAAATTTTATGTTGTTTCGATGAATATGCAAAAAATTTATCCATCATATCCTTTTTATGTCTCTTTTGGCATTCAGTCTTCCATGGGTAAGTCAGAACCAAATGGGTGGTGGAAGCTTTCATCTTTTTTATGGATCATAGGATCGATATTCAAAAACTGATCAAGCGTTTTGGTTTTTATAATTTTGAACTATGAATAATTGTTATCTCCCTACTTCCGTATCAGCTTGCTTTTTATATAAAAGGGTACTGCAAATTGAATGGAAGAGTGACTTGAAGTTGGTTTTTCCAGGCCTATGGTGACATCTTTGGTGGTACGCTCCGCTTGACCTTGCTTTGGCATTTCACTTAATACTTATGTTAGTTGTCTCTTCTGCTTCATATCTTTTGGCTACTGTGTCGCTAGGAGAACTCTTTCGGTCATGAAAACTAATCTAATTGCAGCTGAAACACTAAATTTAATATGAAACATTTCAGGTTAGCAGCAAACAATCTTGCTAGCCAGTGCTAAATTCTTTTGGAACTTATTTCCTGCAGTAGGTTGCTATTACTGCCATTGTGTAAGATTTCTTCCCTGATATATTTGTCGCTCATTTGATAGGCTAACTGCAGTCACTTATTTTTAAATGTTCACCCAAAAAGATCCAATACGTATTCTGTAATTTCTTTCTTAACCATATTATTCTCTCTGATAAGGTTAGAGCTTTCATACATTTACATAATTTGCTCGGCTATATGATGGTTTTGGATGGAATAACTTAGAAGTTGAATGTAAGACTTCACTTTTAGAAACCAATATTACTTACGGATGTTACCTAATCTAGAAAAATAGTGAATTTGATTAATGATGTTGTGTATAATGCACTTTGTAAACATTCATATTCCTTCCCAAAAAGAACAAAGCTTTTACTTATTTGATGTGGCTTATTGTGATTTGGTCCGTTAACTTTGAGGTTACCCAAGTCTCTTGAAGGATTTACAATGTGGTTTTGTTTTCATGACTATAGAAAATGGCATGGTGGAGGAAGCATTAAATTTAACAATGTACATTTTAAGATAATTACCCAGTATACTTAATATCACGTACGTATTAGGTGCTTGCTTGCATACACAACTTTGCTTTGTTGTGACTTTTGCACTTAAAGCGTACCTTCCCCATGCCATGTACCTTTCTCGGTTACTCTTCACAATGCCTTTCACTGGTACTTGATGAAATCTTTGTTTTAACCTTTAAACATAGGCGGTTCGCGTGCAACCGAACTGTTTTTTTGTGGCTCTTATCGTCTCTTCAGTTGGCTTAAACTATTAGGAGTTATCATATTTTCTCTTGATGATCTATGTATGACAAGTTTTTTCTTCTATTATTAACTGAATCACTCTTTGATTGTTTATAGATTTTGTAGTTGCAGGTTGTGGGATGGGTATATCCACCTTTCTGAAAGTAGAGATCCAAATCATTATTGATGTCAGTTCCTTCATCTGCACATGTAAATAAAGATTTGGTATTGGTGAGTTATTGTTCTGGCTTGACATTTTAATTGAATCGCCTTTGAACTTGCACGATAATGACAATATCTTGCTCGACATAACTTCAAAAGCCAAAGGAGGATTAAGAAAGGTTAGCCAAATATATCCTGTAAGAATCACAGATGACTTCAAAAGCGTCATACGGGGAAATTTTTGCATATAAAAGGTACTTGGGATTTAACCATCTAATTATCCTTTACTTTTAATACTACTATAATGCATACTTAGCAACAGTTTTATAGTTAAATTAATTAGACATGTGAAATCAAAATTGGATACTATGTATATAAGTGAATGGTTATACCAGACAATTTTTTTGAAAGGTAATAACGATGTGAATCATTGTGATGCGTTGTTAGATAGTAATTCCTTGCTATCTTCGCTCAACTGGTAGAGGCCTTCAGCCATATGGCATTTAAGTTTAGTCTTTGTGCAAGGGCTGCTGCAAATACTAAGGCAAACTCTGTATACATTTAAACTTATGTTTCGGTCAATGCTATATACTGCAAGTGTTTGCAGGCTCGGGCAAATCTGTGCGCATTAATCTAAACTTAAGATTTGGGTGCTTATTCCTATGCTGCTGTAGGTGTTCGTGGATCAAAACAATGACGATATGCTTACCTTAATTAACTAGAATATTGCAGCAAGGTGGCCCACGATGATTTAGAAAAATCAGTATTTTGTTCAACTATTTACAGTTTATGTATGGTTATTTGTAGTTTATGTTGATTAGTAGCGCTTGGATGGACATCATCAGTTGTGTGATTACTCAATTAGGCCTAAAACCTTACTTCCATATGCTAAATGCCATGTTTTGGCTTTCGGTAGGGGTGGTATATAGTGCTGGTATATATATAGGTGTGGTATGTATTGATATATTTGGATTCTGGAAGCCTGTGAATGTTTTGTTAGCAGGGAAAATTTTGATGGAAAATCCGTTTAAATACCAGTCAGTGACTCAATATCCGTTTACTACGGTCTTTTCATGTTCTATGGGAAGCAGCATTTTCCCATAGAATTACACTATTTTTTATTTTTTTTAAGGCATTCAAAGCTCAAATTAATAAATCACATTTTGTAAAGAATTAAACAAATCTTTACAGCATTTTCTCAAATTAGTTGCTGTTAAAACTACTACGACGCTACTTTGAACGGAACTACTTAGTAAGATGCACCCAAAAGATCCAACTGATAGTTTAGAATGGATTAAATTGCGGCTTTTCTTCTCATAAATCAAAAATGCATCAGGACGGGGGCGAGGCGGAGCCAAGCCATACCAAATCAAAAAACTTAAGTGACGGACCGAGGCGGAGCCAAGCCACCCCAAATTAAAAATGTACGATGGGACGGGGCGGGGCGAAGCCGCCACACCAAATCAAATCGGGACGGGGCGAGGCGAAGTCGAGCTTTACCAAATCAAAAATATGATTAAAAGAAAAAGATGCCCGAAACGTAGCAGACATGGACCAAATGATGGTAGATGGTTTAGGGGTCCGCCCGAGGCGTAGCACGGACACAAAATCTAGTTATGTACTAAAAGTCTAAAACTAACTTATTATTTTTTTCCGGGATAAGCTTAACATATGAAAATTTAATTACAAAAATCTAATCCAACACTAAGAAACTCGATCTTTTTATACTATTATTAAAGTTTTTTATTGAGGCTGTGAACCGATCCTGCCTCTTCTGTAAATCTCTTAAAAACTTAAGATATGTAAAGTGTGCAAAATATTTGCCATATGTATATAATTACGAATACATTTTTATTTTTTTTTGAAGGGGGAAATGGTTCAACAAAGCCCATTTATTAGACTACCTCAGTAATTGAGGTTTGCAGAAATACAAAAAGGTGGAGAATCATCATTCCACCAACTATTTACATTATCGTGCATTGCATATTGACACAATGAATGTGACAAATAGTTCTGATTTATAGGAACAAATTGGAATTTTACATCGACAAAAGAACAAGTTGCATCTTTATCTTCAGGATTTGTGATCTAATACTCCAGGGGATATCTAACATCTCCTGGACTATGCTTCTAATGTGACAGGAGATGGTTCATTTCATGAAGAAAACTAAAGCTTTTAATGGTGTTATAGGAGTTAAATTAGAAATTGCTAAAGCTTTTGATAAAATGAAGTGGCATGGGATTTTCTTCATCAAATTCTTATGCAGATTGGATTTTTTTTTTAAAATGGTGCAAGCTAATAAATCACTGTGTCAGTATTGCTTCTATTTCAATAATGTTCAATGATTCTCCTCTTGAAAAAATAATCCCAACAAAAGGCCTTAGATAAGGTGATTCAATCTCTCCATATCTTTTCATCTTACGCATCGAGGTTTTCAGTAGTTACTTACAAGTGCAGTTGAAGAGAAACCCGTTATTTCGGTAAGGCCTGCAAAATCTGGACCAACAAATATCTCATCTTTTCTTTGCAGACGACTGCATCTTATTTACCAAATTCAAAGGAGAAGCAATCAGAAATCTCATCCAAATCATCAACAAATTTACTTATTTTTCTAGCCAGCTTGTTAATCTAAGAAAATCCAACATATTCTTCAGCAAGAACTTAAGCCCTGAGGTTTGTAAAGATGTATCAAACATGTTTCAAATGAAAGAATGAAGTTAAATGAAAATTAAGCATCTTGGCACCAATTTGATCATCTCCAAGAATAAAGATCAATGTGGTGATATCTCTGTCTAGAAAATGTAGCAACATCTACAAGGTTGGAAAGGCAAGCTAATTAACAAGCAAGTAGGACAACAAAAATTCAGTCTACTCTAAGTGCAACAACTCAATATCAAATGGGTATTTTTCTCTTGCATGACCATACCTATGACATAATAAACAGAATCCAAAGAAATTACTTCTGGAATAAGCAAAAAGGTAAATAATTCTATCCAGAATCTTGGATTTCTATAAGTAAGCCAAAGACATATGGGAGGTCTAGGTTTTAAAGACTCAAAAAAATTCAACTCTGTCATTCTTATTACGCTAGCCCAGAGGATGGTTACAGAACTCAATGCCAAATGGGTTAAGATTCTTAAAGCAACACATTTCCTTAACAAAGATCCTCTATTAGATAATACTTCTAAAAAGTCGTCTTCTTGGGTATGGAATGGCATATAACATGGTCCGCAGTTTGTGAAGAAACATTATACATGGGAAATAGAAGATGAAAAATTAGTGAAAACTTTTCAACATAGATAGATAAGCAAAGAAAACAATACAAGTAGTCAATTCAACAATCAGAATGGTAAAAATATGAAGGTTTCTGAGCTAATGGATACAGATACCAAGAATTGAAATGCAATCAAGCTTAGTCAATTCTTTGAACAGAAACAAGTTCTGAAGATTCAATCCATCAGAATCGCAACTGAAGAACAAGATAAGCTGATATAGTCTCTTACAAATTGTGAAAAATTTACAACAAGTTCAATCTACAAGGAACTAGTAAAGAACAACCATTCTCAACCTGCACCTGATGTCATGCAAGAGAAAGATTGGCTTAAGCTCTGGCACTTAGAGGTTCCAAACAAAATACAGTAGTTCTTGTGGAAATGCAGCCACGATATATTTTCAGTCAACCAAAAGATAAGCACAAGGATATAGATAAAATGTGTCCAATGTGCAACAGGGAAGAAGAATCTAACTCCCATCTTCTACTACAGTGTCAATTTGTTGATGTTATATGGTTTGGCATCTCTGCAGTTGTACATCATCCAAAGAAGCTAGCAGCTCTTTACAAAAATTGATTAAGTCATGGTTCTCTGATAACAACTCATTAGTAGCTCACCATCCTGAATTAGCCAGTCTTGCAGCTTACACCTTATGGCATTTGTGGAAAGTCAGATGTGAATTTTTTTTGATAACAAACACGTCATCCTAGAAGTGACATCCAAAGAATCAGAAACTATATAACCTCCACAATGACTGCAAATCAAAACATAGGAAGGAATAAAATTATAAAAGAAGAAACTTAGCTCAAACCTCCTAGTGACAGGTTAAAAATAAATATTGATGCTTCTATGATTTCATATTATTCTAAAGTAAGATTTGGTCTAATTATTCGTAATTGTACATGAGGATTCATTGCGGCAATGTGTTAGAGCATAGCTCGGTTGAACCCACCAAGCGTTGGTATGTCAAGTTTGGTTGTCATATTTTAGTGTGTCAAAACTCATCTAAGAGCCGCTTGATTATGTACTAGAGTCAACTTCGTCTAGGTTAGACTAGAAAGTCTAGGAATGTTGAGACATACAAGTATTACTCGAAGACCTGAAGAACGTGAATAAGTAACGATCTACAACGACGACATCATCCTTCCTCTTGAGGTTAGTAATATTGACTTGAACTATTTCATTCCTAACGTATCTTTCAAGTCGTGATATATTGAAAACATAACTGTTAAGCTGTTTATTGGATATATTACTCTAGTAGTGAGACATGATCACATGATCATAGTATTAGGGAATTAGACTACGAAGTATAACACTTATCTTTTGAACTTCGTAGATATGACATCGACATAATCTTATGAATGCTGTTATGATTATGTGAATGGGTAATGGTGAAGATTTCATCCTAGAAAACAATGCTCCGCATTTGTTTAAAGGAATTACATTCATGAACTTGTTTTATGAATCGAAAGGGAAATCGCTAGGCTTATTGGTACGACTATTGGATATATTACTCTAGTAGTGAGACATGATCACATGATCATAGTATTAGGGAATTAGACTACGAAGTATAACACTTATCTTTTGAACTTCGTAGATATGACATCGACATAATCTTATAAATGCTGTTATGATTATGTGATTAGGTAATGGTGAAGATTTCATCCTAGAAAAAAATGTTCCACATTTGTTTAAAGGAAGTACATTCATGAACTTGTTTTATGATACGAAAGGGAAATCGCTAGGCTTATTGGTACGGCTATTCATTGCAAATATTTGGATTACCAATATGTGTGAGATGGTAGAACCGATCGTAACTTTGTTATGTATCTTGGTACAACTTATCACAATGCCTGACTTATGATTTGGTATGACTAGTTTTGATTAATTAGTGTAACCGATCCTAAGTAATCATCTGGGATGGTATGATCGGATATTTGTAATTAGTGTGACCGATCCTAGTAATTGGTGTGACCGATCACAGAGTGTAGTGTAATCGATCCTTGTAATTGGTGTAACCGATCCTAGTAATTGGTGTAACCGATCCTGGTAATTGGTGTAACTGATCCTAGTGACTGGTGTGACCGATCACACGCAATACCATGAGTATATGGTAACCGGTCCTGGTAATTGATGTAACCTATCCTGGTAACTGATGTAACCGGTCCTGGTAACTTTTGTGACCGATCACAAGTGCTTCCATATTAGGTATAACCGATCCTAGTGATTGGTAGAACCGATTGAACCCATGGATGTGATTTGATATTTGATCAATCACATAGTAGTCTTGGAATACAGGTGAACCAATTCTAAACTTGTTTGGAAGTGTGGTACAACCGATTCCAAGAATATAAATATGAAAGATGATTTACAGAGAAAAGATGTCAACATACTTTGAACACGGACAATAACTCTTATCATTTATTTTTCAAAGATATTCCTTAGTACTCAAGGAGATCCTGTACCGAAATTAATTGAGAATCTTTTAATTAAGGTTTTTGGTTATATATGCTTTTAATGACCAACAATTAAATGCATATCTCTAGAGAATAAAAATTAGTAATGTGCATTTACTAATTGGAGATTTTCTATTGAGAGATTTCGGAAAATATTGGACAAGCATTTACTGGAATTATGAAAACCGAATTTTGCCATTCATTGCATATCTTGAGAATATTTTCGGTTTTGGAAATTCCTTGGTGTCCAAACATCCTTGGTCTATAAATACCTAAGTTTGGATTTATAGCAAACTATCCTAAGAGCCAGGCAAATTTTTTCTTTTTGTTGTTTCTGGTGGAGCCGTCTATTCGGAGAGGAAAGTACCCTAATTAGGCGAAATCTCTTACGACCGCTTGTTTAAAGACTTCTGTGGGATTAAGAAGCTCTACGAGTACCGTTGGTGGGAAACTAGATAATTGCAGTGTTATTAGTTTTTGATTGATTTGATTGACTAACGGTTGTTGAAACTTTGTTTGCACCTAGTTTGTTTATTCTTGAGAATCTTCTCTTCTGATATAAGATTCACTCAAACTAGATCGAAGTATCGACGGGATCTTTAGAACTGTTTGTAGATCTAAAGACATCTTGTGATAATCCATTGTTAACAGACTCCGTTCTGTGCGTGATTGATCACAAGAGATTCAAGTGGTGTTGTGCAGGTTTAATTGAAGATTAAAGAAGATATGAAGACGCAGGTGATTTCTTATTGGTTTCTCATATCTTTGTGTTGCACAAACCTTGATCGGATGAGATCCAACTAGAATCGAATTTATTCGATTAATAGTTGCCTGAGATCGGTAACGCTTAATAGTTCTCTTGAGATCTATTTTGATTGTTACAAATCCGAATCTTATTACTTTGGTAATAGAGATTAGATTGATCTAACCAGGAAAAGGAGTTTATTAGCTTAAACGGACGAGCCTTTGCATATGACTTGAGATATCTTATCTTAAAGAATTAATAGAGTTGTTACCAAACAGATTTGTTGTTTCTTTACTGTTTGGAATACGATCCAAAGGAATTGTTCCAGTGTGTGCACTCATCGAAGTCGGAAGCGCATGGATACTGAGGAAACTAAGTGAACTAGGGGTAGTTGCTTGGTCTCAACTATACAAAGTTGGTTTAGATTTTGTATAACGGCTTAATTCTGAGAGTATTCAATTCTGGACTTGGTCCCGGGGTTTTTCTGCATTTACAGTTTTCCTCGTTAGCAAAATCTTGCTGTGTGATTTACTTTTCTTTTTCCGCAATTATATTTTTTTATATAATTTGAAGTAAATTACACAAACGTTAACTCCGCTTTACTTGATAGTGATCCTATAGAGTTTGGTTAAGTCCGAACCTATTATCAAGTAATCACACTTTGGTTGTTGTATTGTCTCGATCTCGTATCCATAGACAACCACACAAAGTGTGAATACCGATTTGTAGTATTGTCTCGACTTTGTCCATAGACAATCACTTTCGATAAGAGGACTTATAGGTGGATAAATTAAAGATTGTGGTGTATTTGGGTACCCTCGTCTTTTCACAATGACCTTTTCAGCATTAGCTAGAGATGTGTTGCAGGCTGAAGCTATTGGTTTGCTTAAAGCTTTGGAATGGATTAAAGATCTAAATCTTCAAAGAGTCATTATAGAAGGCGATAATCATGCTGTAGTTAAAAGTTGTAATGACGTGTACATGTTCTTCCCTTGGAAAATCAAAGTTTATTTTTAGAGTGTGAGGGAGTCATTAGTAATTTGAGTCAGTGTGTTGTTTCTTTTAAAAGAAGGGATTGCAACATGGTAGATGATGGAATGATCCACCAAATGTTATCAGTGAAGTTCTCATTAGGGAGAGTAGTTTTTTTCTTTTTGCTACAAGGAAGACAGAAAAAACTAACTAGCGGACAAATCGTCTTGGATACAAGTCGATGGGGGTTGTGAGGAGAACAAAATAAATAAATGGATATTCCGGAACTAAGATGATATACTATCCTAATAAAAAAGTAGGCGATATGAATTGTGGTCGAAGTTGGCCTTTGGTAATTGGGTGGGGTTAGTTTGTTTTGTACCCAAATTAGAACCAACCTGTTATGGCTTGGGATCAGATATGACTAGCTTAATTTATGTTACATTTCATTCTTTCCCGATACGATTTGATAAGTAATCGATGATGATATGAATATATAATCAATTAGGTCAATTTCAATCTACCTAGCTATTGAAGAGGATTAGAATTATCTACAACTGTAAGATAGATAGGATAAGTCAAACGAAAGTGATGGATCTCAAAGCATGTCGTAGCTTTTGTGCTTCTATTAGTATATTTCAGTCCGCAAGTCAGTTTCATATGATTTATAAGAGTAAATTCTTTTAGTTGGCAAATTTAATTATTCACGTACGATAGGTATGCATTCGACGTGCTTCATGATGTAGTTAGCCATATATGTTATTCCACTGCGCTTTATGTTGCATGGCCATCTGTCTGCAAGTGCGAATCGACTTTCTAAGACCAAGGGCTATGCCGCTATGGAACGGAACGTTTTTGCACTCCATCTCTTTCCAGTTGAAATTGTGTAGGCTTGGAGGAGTGGTATCACTACTACCGGGAGTGACTCCTTGGGATTCGCCAACACTAGTTGTTGGCCCAAATTATGGCAAATGTTATTTTTAATTAATGGTCAACATAGGCAACCTTCAGTTATGTGCCATTTTCATACAACTAAGCAAATTCTCGACTCGAGCCCTTTAAATCCCTACACCAATGCTACCATATAACAAATATTTCCAAAAATGAAAAAAAGAAAGGAGCAGGAAAGGCCAAAAGTGGGTTAATCCTCTAACCCAAGTAGTATAAAGGAATATATAATATATGAGCCAGGAGCATGGAGCATGAGCTAGGTAGGGTTGGTGAGTAACAAAAACGAAGGCATTATTTCCATCATCCATCATATTTAAATCGATCATCTAATCCTAAACATAATAACAACAACAACACTTATTAACGCTCTTGTCTTAGGCCCCCTACATGTTTCTATTCTCTCTGTCGTCTATGCACATTTCTCATTTTTATTTCCAACGGTTTAGAATTAACCTAGTACTGATAGAAACAACAGGTCACACCACTTAATATACAACACACAAAAATGAGTTAGGACCATTCCAGGATATTCATGTTCAGTGAGTTATAATGGCCGAACTAAATCAATTTGGGATCCTATCATCTAGTTTGTTTCATTCAATTTAGGATCCTATTAGCTAGTCTGTCATTCGACAAGCCGTCGAGTAGTACTTCGCACCATTGTTTAGCATTCCGCCATTCGATTTGATGACCTTTTTATAGGCACTGCCTTGTGAAGTTTTTATTAGGGTTAATTTGGGAGTATTAATTGAAACTTTAAATGATGTGGCTTATGTTTAATTGTTGTGGCTAAATTGAAACCACTATTAACATAGTCCAGTGCATAGATGAACAAAGAGTCTTTTCATGTATAGCTAGTTAGTTAGCTAGAGTTAACTAGAAAGCCTGGTCGATCACTCAATCTGGAATACAGCGGAGCATGAAAACTTGATTTCTAGACACTTAGAAAGATAAAAAGAAGGAAAAAGACAACATGGTGACTTGATTTGTTGCGAGAACATATTATGAGGACAACGTTCACAGATTAGATCTTTAACTGTCAAATGCCTAAACTGTTAATGTCCCCATAAATTAATTAAGGTCTGATTTGATTCGGGACCTTTTGTTTTGGGCGAAAGGATTTGATTTGGACCTTAGAGGTTTATTTTTTTCTTTCGAAATGACCGTAGAGGTAGTCCTTTGAAGCGATATATGCACATGTTATGTGTAGGCAGGCAGTACATAAGTGATAAGTGAGTTAAGTCACAAACTGCCAACGTCGGCCAACAGTTGGTCTAAGTGGGGAACTGAAAGTCCATTCCGATCGAGATACCAGTGCAATCAGTAGTTTCTACCGAGTACCATTCCTTTTCTAAACAGATGTTAGAAGTTTACCTATGTAACAGTAAACAGTGTACACCATCTCTTCTATATCTGGCTGTTTTTTACTCTCTTCATCAAGAATAGTGGTGTTGGCAAGACTTGAGTTTAGATTAAGAACATCTTCCGATAACTTTAACAATCTACTGAATGGGGATACATGAAACTCTATTGTAACTAATTACAAACATATATATAGTGATTGTAAGTTATATAAATGGGCGGTGGCTTTTCCGTACAGTTTTTGGTACATTCCTTTGATATCAAAATGATAAATTTAGGTAAATAGCTAGCATTTAGACATTGAAATGGTTTCAAGGGACCCAATTAATAACAAAATCTTTTAGAGGAGGTACTTTGGACCACGCCCTTATTCCATGGAGTAAATTAGGTTAGGCATTCCATAACAAACCAATCCATCTTTTTGGTTGTAAAAGTGAAGTTTTGCCATCGTTTTATGACAACATACATATGACGACTGTAATCTTTCTAGAGTGTAAAGCTTCCATTAATAACCCGCTATTCATAATTGATTAAAGAATTGGTGAAGATCATATCCAGAAGTCCAAAAAGAAGATTATAAGCTCTATATACAGCTGGGTCAAAGATCATCCATCTCTATGTAGCTGGTTTCCTCTATAAGATAGAGATGCTCTAAAATCTAGATGCTAAATGTTTTTTCTGAGAATAAATTTGAATTTTTGGTTTTACACGTGAAAATTTGAGTGAGTGAGTATACAGTGGTGTCGAGTGAGTATGTATTTGGCTATGATACCATGTTAATAGTCCAAATATTAATATGCAATTGAAACTTAGGTTGTCCAGGCAACGTGGAACTATTCTACCACTATGATTACGAGGGCATCTTCCTCACAAAATTATTCTTTGAATCATTTACTTGGATGTGTGTACCTAGTTATTCAGGCCCCATGTATTGGCTGGCGTGACTTTGGTGCAAATGGTTTCCTTATAAATCCGTAAGGTGCATGCTATCTTGATAGCTGGATAGGTTTGTTATAGGCATGAATATGACCTAACTTGGTTAATTAGGCTTATATTGTTTGTAACTTCTAATGCTCTCTCTGTTGCCATTTCTACACCTAGCTAGAGTTTCCTGTGTTATAACTCATCCTCATAGTACTGAGCAATCTCAGTTGAAGAAGATCCGAAGAAGAAAGACAAAAGAAACCACGGGTGAATTAGGGTTTTCGAATATGAAAAAGAGACAGCAAGTTGGTGCTCGAAGAAGTGAAAGATCATCAGATAATGGCATGATTACTAATACGTCTTCCTCTTCTTCATGCACTGTAATGAATGTTAGATACGGAGAGTGTCAAAAGAATCATGCAGCCAATATAGGAGGATATGCAGTGGATGGATGTAGAGAATTCATGGCTAGTGGCGAGGAAGGGACGGCAGCTGCCCTGAGATGCGCTGCTTGCACTTGTCATCGGAACTTCCATAGAAGAGAAGTAGACTATGAAGTTGTTTGTGAGTGTCCTTCTCCTTCATCCAATGGAAGATAAAGATTTTCATATATAGATACATATATACATGAACGGTTATAAATATATGTACTAATTAAGCAAACGTGACTACTAATTCGATTTTGTGTTTTGATTGCTGTATTTGTTTAGTTTTTGATGATTAAAAACAAAAGAAAGTAGTAGTGAGTTGGATTGGGTTGTACTTATTTGTTTGGTATGTTCAAATTCGAAGACAAAATGTTCTTATAGAACACCTTTTGTTTGTTTGTTTTTGAATCTCTGTATTATTGATTGTGTTATCTGTTTTCTTCTTGAATGTAATGAATACATAATATTTTTATATTAAGATAGGTGTGGTTTGTTTATGAATATATGTTCTTGAAGATGATGGTGTTTAAATTTATCGTGCTACGAAAGCGATCATGATTATATTTGTTAACTTGGTTTTGAGTAATTTGGAAAACAAGCACCGATCAAAAAATAAAATAAACCTCAAATTCAAATTAGAATGTGATTAACATAAGATTATATATTTATTTATTTCACTGGATATGACAAATTAATTGATTCAAAGAACTGGTATCAAAGATTACGAAACTGCAGGCATCTCGAAAGATGAAGCAAAAAGATTACATAATTCCAAACTGTTGTAAATAGAATATATTTAGTGTCTTAAAAGTCTACTCTTATTATTAAGGAAAAATCCATGATAACTAAAATAAAACAGTATTATTCAGTCACTAAGGTACTAGAGGAGATTAATATCTGGTTATTCAAACATAGATCTAGATACTGTACGCCACTTAAAGAATATCATGTGACTGCAGGATCAACGAAATGCTAATGGTAAGACTTTGCAAGATCTTTTCTTATCAATGGGCCTATAATTTCGAAGAAAGTTAGGTTCGTAGAGTGTAGCAAACAGTTCAGAATCGAATATCAATAACATCTCCATCATATGATTTGATTCTGTGAAACTTTAACTTAAACAGTTAATGACAACATAGGTTGAGATGACATAAATCCATTTTTTTAATAAGAAGTTTAATTAAGTTATCTTCATCATCATCCTTTTACCACTATGCCCTCTATTAATGGTTAATAATTCTCTTAATGAGATTGCTTAATTACTAAGTGGAGGTTAAGGACCCACAAATCTATTATCATGTTTTGTTGCTCCAAATTAATGGAGGTGTTCGATCCTTAAATCAGTCCTGAAACAGTAGAGTATATATATTTAGATAATCAAAAGTTTTGATTAGTGGAGAACAAAACAAAGGTAGACATATATTAGTTATATTAACCTAAAATAAACAAATATCAGAGAAAGAAAAGAAAATCTCCTGAGATTGGCAATATGATAACTGGTTCTGATCAAAAAAAATATGATAGCTGGTTTAACAGAAAACTTTAGCCCTAGTTTGGCATCTATCGCATCATCGCTGAGCTATATGCAAGGAGCCGATGGCGGACGAATTCTCCCCTGGGCTAATCTGTTAAAATCAAGCCCATTACTTACGAACAAGTATAAAATTCCAAATTAGAACGTTTTTTTGTCGGGCACCACTCCTTTTCGGAGGGGACCATGATTTGCTCAGGGCACCTATCCTACATTTACGAGGGGGTCCTAAATTGATGAAATGACTAACTTACCCTTTACTTAATCTAGATCAATAACAAAACAAAATCAAAACCATACTCATCACCTAGCCGAATTCCTGAGTTTGAAGGAAAAAAAAAAAACTCATCTTTTCTTTTTCTTCCCTCTTTCAATCGTTACTCACTACAAAATAGAAAGCCTCTAGGGACTGTCAGAAAATCGTCCCAAAAGGCCAAAAACCATCCCAAATACTCATTTGGACTGTCCCCTGATCCACCGTCACTAATACTTTTGGGGATGGCTGGAGGCTTTAGGGACGGATTTAAAAAACCGTTACTAATACTTTTTGGGACGGCTAGGGGCTCTAAAGAAGGTTTTCAATCCGTCGCAGATGTATTTCTCGACGCCTAATCACTACCGTCAAGCTTAACGGTCGTGTATGACTTAATAGTAACGCCAGGCAACCGTTGCTAAAGTTTAAAGAATTCAAAATTTACTTTTCTAGTTTATTTGGCAGGATCCCATTCTCTTTACCCTGTCAAACATTCATTTACACAGCATTTTATCCCAAAATAGATTCTCATTTATGAAATCAAGTTGTTCACAAAAAAGAAAAAGTCATTTACAATAAGAAGTCTCAAAAAAAAAAAAAAAAAAAGTCTACAATAACAACCAAAAAGTGGTGTTCTGATACTACCGAAGTTGCACGAAATGTATTTGATTGCTTCTGCTCCAGAATGACCCTTTAATGCTCCGCAGCATTTAATTCCTCCCATCTATCATCGTCGAAATTCTGCAACAAACCAAAGTTAATATAAAACGTCATCGATTGATTAACAACGGACAAAGAAACCAAAGTATCTAACCTAGATTTATACGATCTATGAAAGCTTTTTCTATACCAGATGAAAGATTTTCTACTTAAGATACTCAAACTTCATACATCAAATTGTTACTTCAAAACTCACCTGGTTTTCAGAAATTTCCCATACTGTTCAGTCAATAGCCTCCACTGACCGGCAACAACGCTTTCGGGCCGATTAACAAGACGTTCTTCCCAAGCATTAAATGGAGTATATCCTATTATATCAAGAAGCTTCTCTTTTATCACAACTATACATTGCACATCCATGTATAATGGCCCACCTAACTAATTAAAACACTTTATATTTAAATTAAACAATCTCTAGACTAATTTATCAACTGAGAATCTCTAGACTAATCTATCAACTGAGAAAACAATAGAGACATTAAAAATACAATTGCTTCTAATGAGCAGAATGCAATGAAGTGGTTACAAATGAATTACTAAGCGAAACATTTTCCATGGGCGAAGTTTTACCTGAATAAATACAAGGGTCTAGATCAAAGTTGCACACAACTTGGGACATAGATGGTGCGCCATCTTCACAGATAATGCATTTGATTGCTTCAGCTCCAGAACAACCCTTTATTGCTCCACAACATTTAATTATACCATCTATCATCGTCGAAATCCTGCAACAAACCAAAGTTAGTAAAAATGTTTCAACCATTCTATCTTTTGAGTGAGACAATGTTGTATGGCTTTAGTATATGATGAATTATAAAGAAAAAGTTTCGAGTGCAAGTCTCGAAACATGTATTCAAGCATTGGATATTCATAGGTCTTATCACTTTTGAGGTTTAGAATAATTTTTATTGTTCAACAAAAAACTATGTCTTTGAAATATAAACCCAAAGACATCAAAATGCACTTTTGTTCACGAACTATGCAATTTCAAGATGTTACTGATCTAAGGTGCACAAATGTAATGATTTTTCAGTTTAGGAACTATGCAATTTCAAGGTGTTACTGGACACTTTGTAAGTTTGCTATTCTGTTCAAACTGAAATTTCAGTTCTTGAACTATGCACTTTTGGCTCGAACCAAGATTTCTAGTTCACGAACTGCTTAGTTTGTGGGTGTTACTGAACTCCAATATTTTTTTGATATTTCACGGACCATACTTGGCTATTCATGAGTTAAATTTTTTGCACGCTCCTTTAAGAAACAAATAAGCGGATGCACATTCTTCTTTGTAACTCAAAGAAAACTTCTTATTTGCTTACATGGTTTCTATTCTTTGGAATTTAATCTATATTGAGAAGATAAGTTTTCTTGGGATCAAAGTAATTCGTAAACATGGAAACTAGTTCACGAACTTGTTTTGTTTATAAAAATAATTGCTTGAACTTTAAGCAATTTAGCTAGTTTCATCAATATAAATAGCGGACTCTCTGCAACCTAGAATCTTAATTCCTACACACTGTGTAATAGTTGTGGCTAAAGTCATCCTATAAAGACCTAGGTTTCTTCTTTAAACATAATTAGGTTATGACTTTAAAGTATTTACTTGGGATTCGTGAAGACCATAGACGAGAACTATATTGTCTATTCTAAAGGTTCGTCTCTTCTGCTATAGTTCATTCAAAAAATATTGATTGGGAAATAAGATTGATGGAAAACTACAAAGAGTTCTTCATCTCTGACTTTGTAGTTCCACAATATTATGATTTGAGCTTGACTTACATATATAGATCTTGTGAGATAGAATCAATTATTATATCTTTATATATTATGAAGAGATTAAACCCTAACTTTTGAGATTTGCTTTGATAACTCTATTTCTTTTTGGATTCCTTCGAAGTAAGGATTCGATTACCTTGATTAAAATATATCTGAAGGAAACTAAATAGGTATCATGTTGGAGGCAAGGTAACATTAGTATTCGTGAAGAAATATGAAGCATCTTCTAAAGAGAATGACACTCTTCTAGAAAATTTACAAGGGAAACTTCTAAAAGAGAATTGGGATTTTGCTAGGAGTTTTACAAGTGCTTGAATACAACTGAAGAAGGGAAACTTTGAGGGTATATCTTATTTCTACTACATCTAGTCTGAAATCTGACAGTAGGCATGCAAGAGGTGTAACAGCTTAAATCAGTGTTTTTTAGTTTTGACTAGGTCTAGGGGGTTTTCTACAAGATTTTAGTTTCCTCGTTGACAAAATCTTGGTGTATTTTTTCTTTAGTTTTATTTCCATATTATAAAAAAAAATTATAATTAAATTGAAAGCTAATTAGTAAGATAATCAACTTTGTAGAATTTGGTTCTTGAAAAATAGAAAAAAGAATATTTTCTCTTGTTTGAAGTCGGATTTCGAAAGAGATCATTCTAGGTTGTTCTTGGATATTGATTTTTGAGACCGTCCAATATTTTTTTTTATATGGGTTCACAAACAAAAAAGTTGGTGGTGTACTAGGTACCCTCTCCTTTTAAATATCAGAGCAGGCAAACACCTTAAGACCTAATAAGTCCATGGGGTTTTCTACAAGATTGTAGTTCCTAGTTAACAAATTCTTGGTGTGTTTGCTTTAGTTTTATCTTCATATGATAAAAAAAAGAAAAACTAAAATCTAATTAGTAAGACTTTGTAGTATTTGGTTCTTGAAAAATTGAACAAACAATATTTTCTCTTGTTGGAAGTCGGATTTTGAAAAAAATCATTTGAGGTTGTTCTTGGATATTGAATTTTGAGACCGCCCAAGAAATTTTTTATATGGGTTCACAAAAATAAAGTTGGTGGCGTACTAGGTACCCCCTCATTTTCAATATCAGAGCAGGCAAATACCTTAAGACCTAATAAATCCAGGGGTTTCTCTAGAAGATTGTAGTTTCCTTGTTAACGAAATCTTGGTGTGTTTGATTTAGTTTTATCTCCATATGATAGAAAAAATTGTAATTAAATTGAAAGCTAATTAGTAAGATAACCAACTTTGTAGAATTTGGTTCTCGAAAAATAGAACAAACAATATTTGTTCTTGTTGGAAGTCGGATTTTGAGAGAGATCATTCTAGGTTATTCTTGGATATTGACTTCTAAGATCGTCAAAGAAATTTGTATTATGGGTTCACAAACGAAAAAGTTAGTGGTGTATTAGGAACCCTCTCCTTTTCAATATCAGAGCAGATAAACACCTTAAGACCTAATAAGTCTATGTTTGTACTTTGTAGCGATCCAAACCTATAACTATGAGCTCGATTTTTTTTTGATACAAGTTCAATTCTCGTACCGCTAGGATTTGATGACACAAATTACTTATGGTGGAAAATTATTATGCGTTCTTTTACACAAGCTAGAAGAGTGATCTAAGCTTGGATCTTGTAAAAGGTTACACACGTCTAAGTGTTTTATTAGTGGTATAGATAAGTTTAAAAAACTTGAAGACTTTGACGATAATGATATTTAGAACGTAAAGTGAAATTCTGATGGGATTAACGCTATCATTCATGCCATAAGCCAAGACCTCCAACATCATGTAGATACATGTAAAACTTTAAAGGAAGCTTGGGATATCTTGGAGACCATGTTCGAAGATAATACCACAGAGAAGAAGCAAGGGTTCAAAACCTAATTTCTGACAGGGAAAAACTTCTTATGTCTGATGATGATACATTTGATGAATTTTACCAAAAACTTTCTCAGATAGTTAATTCCTTATATTCATTAGGAAGAACTATTCCAGAATAAAATATTGTGTGTAAAATCCTCAAATCTCTATTTCCAAGATACGGGTCTAGAAAGCATGTCATCACAGAAGCAAATGATCTTTTAAAACTAACAAGGAGGAATGATCTAGTTGTTAAACTTAAAATCTTTGATAATTAACATCTATCTGAAAAGAGATGGGTATTTCTCTTAAAGTTGTGAAAAATATTAGTTCGTATGAAAGTAAATCTAGTATGTCAGAGACTAAGGATGACACTCTATCATATTTTTAAAAAATCTTGAGAAAAAAAAATAAAAAATTCTAGTGATACATTATCCCCTTATCATAATTCACGAACTTGTACTGATGATGATGTTCAATGCTTTGAATGTCTTGGATTTAGGCATATGTCACCTGACTGTCCTATCAATGACTAGAACGAAAAACTAGCTTACACTCCAACTTTTAACGATATGTATGATGATCATTATCAATAGTGTAAGATAAACAATATTTCCCATGTTGTTGTAAATTCTGATCAGGATAGAGATTCTGACTCAAACGAAGAAGTATCCCATGAAGATCCAGTTAATAAGTTTCTCAAGGAATGTCATGAGAAACTTTTAGAGACTGAAATCTCCTTATTCTGTAAGAGAGTTCAATATGATAGACTTCGTCGTGAGAATGAAGACTTGCAAAAGAAATTGATTATGTTGGTGCAAGCGATAATCTCAAACAAATATGGGGTCTTAATTAAAACAGAATTATTTGTAGGCTGTGATCGGTAAAAGATACTTTAAGCAAAACCTGATAAACTTGAGATGAACTTGTTATTTAAATTAAGAACAAGATGATCTCAAAGTTCATGGTTGGTACCTAACATTTAATGGGCTATTTAACGGTTGGTACCTGGTAAATGACAGCACCTTAGTTTGGTACCTAACATTTCAAATATTAAAGGCTGGTACCTAGACCAACTGTTGACTTTCAAAATCAGAGTTTGACCGATATATATTTTATTTTCCATAATTTTAATTAAAAAATTAAATTGATTTTACAAGTTTACCCCAGTGAAAACCATCATTTTCTCCACTTCTTCGTCCTTATCATCGACATAAACTTCATTTTGATAATCATAACATCCATTTTCTAAACTTCCTTAATCACTAACATGACATTCATCATCAACATCAAATATGATGTTTCCTTAACCAAATTCAAACACAATCCAATCAGAATCAATAATTCGTAATATTAATAATATCAAATTTCATAACCCTAACTAAAATTTATACACAAATCATCATTCAATAACCTAACTAAATATCCAATTGAATATTGGAATTCACATTGAAAAATAAAATTGTTCCTGTGTAGTTTGAGCCAGAGCAAGGTTTGCATCAAATCTGACTAAGATTTGTAAAAGGAGTTCTAGAAGACTGCATGTTGTTGTTGAAAATTTGAGTTGAGATTAAATACTTTTCAATTACTCGTTTTCTATTTCAACAACTACAAAAAATTAGAATTTGAATCATGGATTTTTGATTCTTCCATTCTTGATGTTCTCCGTAGTTTCGAAAAATTCAAATACCAAAATAAAAAACCCTAAGTATGGGGGTAATCCGGAAACAGAACTTCCGATGAAATTAAGATCGATTACTTAAATCGTTACTGAGAATTGATTCCAGATGAATGCATGATTAAATGTTTGATCGAATACCAGGAATATAATAGAGAGCTAGTTAGAGACTTATTCTTGTGATGCGAAAGAAATGGAATTTTTGTTTAGAGAAACTATGTTAGAGGCAGAAAACAAACTTACAGTTACTCAACTAATATGGTTATCTATTTTTTTTAAGTTATTCAGCGATGATATAGGTGGCGGTGGCGGTGCGGGTGAAGATGGTTGGTTGGAATGGGTGAAAGCATAAAAAGAAATAGAAGGGAAAACAGGTAAGAGCAAGTCTTATGGTGGAAGAATTCCATCTTCCGTCTTCCACGCTACCTCAGCATTTGGAATTGTGGATGGAAGTTCAAGTTTAGTGGTGGAACAGAAGAAACACTATTCAAAATAGCGTTTTACGCTAATAAGAATAGCGTTAGAAAAACGCTATTAAGATTAGCGCTTCTTTTCTCAGCCATTAGATTTTCAATGGCTCGTTTTAAATCTACGGATAAAAAAAAGCGTTATTCTGAATAGCGCTTTACGCTATTTAGATTAGCGTTGGGCGGTATTTTTATTGGTGTTTTCCGTCTTCTAGAGCTCTATTCTGAACAACGTTTTACGCTAATCTGATTAGCGCTTCCATGGATTCCACCGACCATCCCACGAAATCATGGAACATGGCTTGGAAAATTTGTGGAAGACCCCAACTTGGAAGCCACTAGACTTGACATTCCATAATTTTTCCACACTTGGAATATATTGGATTCCACCATAAGACTTGCTCTAAGAGTTAGGGGTATATTTGTAAGATACAATTTTTTTTAAATAATTTTTTTATAAAATAAAATATAGTTTGGTCAACGTCTGACTTTGACAGTCAACAGTTGGTCTAGGTACCAACCCTTAATATTTGAAACGTTGAGTACCAAACTAAGGTGTTGGTCATTTATTGGGTACCAATCGTTAAATAGCCCTTAAAATATCTAAGAATGGTCTAGTTAATGTTGTTGAGAAGATCAAAAGGTTAGAGAAGAAAATATGAGTATAAAAGAAAAATTGAAGCTCGGTGATAGTTCAGACAAATTAACCTCAATATATATTATGAGCATGTAGAAATCATCGGGACACACGAGTTTTGGCTATGAGGAAATAGACGCTCCTAGTACTTGTAAAGAGATAAAATTTGTCAAGGCTAAAGATTTTCTCAACCAAAGGTAAAATTTTCATCCTTAGTTGATGGAAATAATAAAGTCCATTAACCTTTAAAGAAAGTGCATACACATCCAGGTGACAATAAGCATCCATTTTCTCATGTTAGTAAACACGTTTTTGTTGTGAAAAAACAGGTCACTTGCAAAGGGAATGCAGAGTTCGTAAAAGAGATGAAACAAGATCTATTTTTGATCACTCAACAAAGTTCTTTCATAATCGTCGAACTTATGAAAATGGAAACAACATTATAAACAATTAAGAAGAAAAACCTGATGCTCCCAACTGGTGAAAAACTGACTTGCATGAGATCAGTTCTCCAAATATTCCCCTAGGATCGGAAAGGCGTAAGGAAAAATAGATCTAATGTTCCTATAACACACTTAGAAGTGGATACCAAAGAATATCAATATAAAAATATGTGTTAAGAGTAAGGATCTCCCAGGGGGAAAAAACACGACAATGGTCAACATATTAATGGGTTAGAAAAAATTCTTTGGAAGTTTGATGGAAGTAATAAACTAATTAGAGGTTTGAATGAACTTTTATTAAGCCATTTGTTGTGAACCAAGTAATTTTCACTGCAACAACTTGATTTTGTTGAAAATTGCATGAAATGAAGTGGGTACCCAAGTACACCAGGATTTTTTCGTTTCAACCTATAAGTATGATACCTTGAGTGATCGTCTATGGAGAAATTCGAGACAATACAACTTCAAGATATTTCACTTGAAAATAGTAACGGTACAAGACCGACTGACTATAAGATCAATGTCAAGTGATTAGGATTTAACGTACAAGTGTTATTCACTTTATTATAATAAAAAAATTTATAATGCAGAAGTAAAGTAAATGGCACAACAAGATTTTGTTAACGAGGAAACCGCGAATGCAGAAAACCCCCGGGACCTAGTCCGATATACAAAGAACAAAGCTAACTTTGTATAGTTGAGACCAAGGAATATGCCCCTAGTTACTTAGTTCAATCAGTATCCCTGCGCCTACAACCGTCTTATCAATGCACATGAATCCCAAAACAGAAATCACTATCTTGAGTTGCTTTACCGATGTAAAGTCTTAAGCACTCAAATATTTTTGATCATCTTCCAAACAAGAAAAGGAACAAAGCTGTTTGGTAACTACTCCAATAACCTTTTAGAAAAAGATTCGTGGAGTTTGACAAAGGCTCTTCCGTTTAAACTAGTAAACTCTTTTGTCGGGTAGATCAATCCAAAACAACAAATTAGATTTAGATTCACAACTATCAATTCGGATATTAAAGAATACCACCAAATGATAGTTGCTAATATGTACGACTATATGATCAAATATATCAAAGATAAACTGGATCTAAGTCGGATCCCAGCCGATCAAGATGTGTGCACAAATCACGAGATATGAAAACTAATAAGAAAAATCTTATTGTCTTTGAATCTTCAATTGCCTTCTATTGTACCTTCATAACACAAACTTGAATCCACTTATGATCAATCATATACACAGAATGGAGTCTGTTAACAATGGATGATCACAAGTTGTCTTTAGATCTAAAAATAGTTCTAAAGATCCCGCAATATTTGGTCTAGTTTAAGTGACCCATATGTCAGTAGAGAAGGGTCTCAAGAATAATTAAACTAGGTGCAATCAAAGTTTCAACAACCGTTAGTCAATAAAATAAATAATCGAAAACTAAAATAACAATGCAATTATCTAGTTTCCCACCAACGGTACTCGTAGATCTTCTTGATCCCACAGAAGTATTTAAACGAGAGCGGTCATAAGAGATTTCGCCTAATTAGGGTACTTTCCTCTCCGGATAGATGGCTCCACCAGAGGTTGTATAAGTCTTATGGATTTGTAAGATCCTTTCGGTTTAAACTTATATTTATTCGTTTCTTTATCTTTTTTGTGACAAAAAGGGGGAGAAATATATGGAGTAAACAAGTGAATTGTGATCACTAGGAAAGGATATATGTGCTTAAACGTTATATCTAATGAAAGAGTAAAGCATAGACTGAGGGGGAGAAACATATCATCTTGTTGTGTAGTATTTCATACTACAAAAGGGAAATAACAAAGATGTTCGGATTGAATATTTACCGATCTTGCCTTTAGGGGGAGTAAAGCTTTTTTTATTCAAATGTCAACGTACAACGGCATTTATTTTTTGAATATATGCAGGATATTGTGCTGTTGAAACTTGGAATCAAACGTATGAAGAATGAGTTATTTTGTAATTCGTTTATCTCCATATGTAATAGAGTTTTGTTAGTAAAATTGAAAAAGGGGGAATTTGTTAGAGCATAGTTCGGTTGAACCCACCAAGCGTTGGTATGTCAAGTTTGGTTGTCATATTTTAGTAGCAAAACTCATCTAGAGTCGCTTGATTATTTACTAGAGTCAACTTCATTTAGGTTAGAATAGAAAGTCAGGAATGTTGAGACTTACAAGTATTACCTTGAAGGCCTGAAGATCGTGAAGACGTATCGACTACAATGAAGACATCATCCTTCCACTTGAGATTAATAATACTGACTTGACTTGTTTCCATTCCTGTCGTTACTTTCATGTCGTTTAAGATTGAAAACATAACATGCGAGGTTATATTTAATACTATATTATTAGACTTGGTCATTTTATTATGATCAAAGTGTCAGGGAAGAATATTTAATTACGAAGCATAACGTTTATCTTTTGAACTTCATAAATGCGACATCGACAAAATCTATGTAACTCATTACTTGATTGTGTATTGGATATAGGTGTGATTTTATCCTAGGAAACTATGTTTGATTACATATGTTTAATGGAAGTACATATACAAAACTTGTTTCGTAATCGAAAAGAAATCAATAAGCGTTTTGGTCCGGTTTTCATTGAAGATCTATTGGATGACCAATTCGAACCTAGGTGATACCTTTGGTATAACCGATCTTGACTTATGTTGAGATTTATGGTAGAACCGATCCTTACCTAGTTTGGGTTACACGGTAGAACCGATCCTATCTTTTGTTGGGAGTCTTGGTAGAAGCGATCCTTACCTATATTGGGATACATGGTAGAACCGATCCTAGCTTGTGTTGGAAGTCTTGGTAGAACTGATCCTTACCTATATTGGGAGTCATGGTAGAACCGATTCCTACTGATATTTGGATACTTGGTAGAACCTATCTTAACCTATGTTAGGAGTCTTGTTAGAACCGGTCCCAAGAGCGAAACCGATTTCTAACATTCACATATTACTTATGGTTTTGGTGAGTTTGGAATTATGGTTTGTTAAATAGGAAAGTTCTAGATGTCGACATAATTTGAACATGAATATAATTCTTATCTTTTATAGTTCAAAGATATTCTTTGATACTCAAGGTGATCCCAAACCGAGATATTGAGAATCTTTTAAATAAGATTTTCGATTACTCCCTCTGTTTCAAAAAGACTGTCCTATATTCCATTTTCGTCTGTTTCAAAATTGTGTCCAGCTTCTGTTTATAGTTATATGTTTCCAATGAACTCTCTAATATACCCTTAAATTTTTATATTCATAAATTCATTTTTAACGGGACCCGATCTAAAATATTAAAGAAATTTGTATAATTAAGGAAACAAATATATCCTGCATTCCTTTTAAGAGAATTTATATTTAGATCCAAAAGTTGAATTCTTTATAAAGTTTATGCTTCATAAATTCGTTCTCTTTTAATTTATGCTTCATAAATTCGTTCTCTTTTATATTTTCTATTTATATCCTCATAACAATTTTAGCTAGTTTTTATTGCTAAGAATTTTTATTAAAACAAAATAGGTAAGTAACTAAGGGTAGTGAAGTTAAATACTGCGGTCTCTTTAATATTTTGATAAAGACAAAGCGGACAGTCTTTTTGAAACGGAGAGAGTATATGTTTTTGATTTTCCAACAATCAAAACATATCTCTTGGAAAGTTATACTAGTTAAGTGCAAAAACTAATATTAGATATTTTCTAAAGAGAGATTTCGCAATTACAAGTTGGATATTAGCTGGAAATATGAAAAACGAAATTAGGTACTTATTGCATATCTTGAGAATTTTTTGGTTTTGGAATTTCCTTGTTGTCCAAAAACCTTGGTCTATAAATAGTTGAGTTTGCATTTCTTCCAAAGTATCCTAAGAGCTAGGAAAACTTTAAACACGAAGATTTCACATACCATTTTTGATAATCAATACTATGACCGAAACTACCTAAGTAATCTTGTTTTAGCATGTCATCAATGAAACAATTGCCCGAAACAATTTTCCCTTAGTCCGATTAGTCAACTAAGAGAACTTAGTTACAAACCGAACCAATTATGTATGTATAATCCCTTTATTCGATAAGACTCAAAAGAGATCAGAATTAAGTCAATTTCTCTTATCAGGTTCCAATTATTCTTTAAACAATTGTACCTTCTTTTAGACAAGACAAAAACTAGGTTACTTAACTAGTTTCTCTTATCAAGGAATCAACTAGACTTGAATAAACGAATCCTAAATTTCGACAAGTTTAAACTAAGATCAGAATTAACTCAGTTTTATATATCGGGAACCAAAGAGACTAAAACAAATGATCCCTTTATCGTTAATAAAAAAAACAACCAGAATTGACAAAGTTTTTCTTAACCGGAAAAAATTGAAACACAAAAATCCATACAACATAATGGAAATATAACAATTGCATTGTATTTCGTTAAGCAAAAACAAAGAATTTGCAATTTAATCAGCTTTTCTTAACAAGAAAAAAATTAACTAACACAAAAATCGTACCTTACGCTTCGACATGACAAACTAAGATCATAATTAACTTAGTTTTCATATCAGGAAAGATTATAAGCATAATTCTTCCCTCGATTTCCACAACCACTCTCCCCACAAAGATTTATCATTAAGCACCAGTTCAATAAGAACTCTCCCCCTGTTAGTTGTTATTCCCCTGCAAAACAAAAGAATAACAAGCAAAAAAACCTGTACCTGAGAAAGGTTGAAACCGTTTTTTAGCTAATACGTGCCAATAATAAAAGACTAAAACCGAAACTCATATGTATACTACATACACAACTTATGAAAAATAAATTGATAATAGTATAATTGTGACTTCCATATGAGCTAAACCATCACAAATTTCTTATGATTTCGATATAGGAATCACTAGGATATGATCAAAAGATCGGCTATACTCAAGAGTCACTAACCATAAGAAAGTGGGCCAATACATGGAACCGAAACACTATGGTTTATCCCATAAAAACTCAATTGCAATACACCATAAATATTTAACAGAAAATAAAGTATTGAAATTACCTCAATCTTGTCGGAAATTAAATTACGAAACCAACGCAAAAAAATGAGGTTATTCCGAGTTCGAACGAAGTAGTTATTGGCAAAACAGTTTTACACTCTTTCGTATGGACTAGGACCGATCTTACCATTATCCATGAACTAGGTTGGACCGATCCATGGACTATGTTGGGACGGATCCTAACATGAATCCACACACAAAAATGTTTTTAGGCATAACTTTTGCATATGATGTCCGAATTCAGTGATTTTTGGCTCGTTTTAACCGTATAAACAAGAGCTACACATATATGACTTGTAGATATCAACAGAATAAACTCAAAATTACCGCTCAAATGCTCAATTATGGATAGAGAAGGTATAAGTTAAGAAGAAGAGAAAAATCTCCCTGAAGATGTTAAATAGTCATATAATAACCGAGAGGTCATGTGCTCAGTTTCATGTACTTCCCCACCTTTCATAAGATTGAGCACAAAGGTGGGTATGCACATTCTAACACATCTAGGTTGTATTAAGGTGAGCCTCGTCATGTTTATCACAGGTGACTAAGACAGGATCATCATTATTTACCTCTTGCTTGGTTTTCTTTCTCTTGTTCCATCTCTTGTAATTATTCTTTGATTTGTGATGAAGAGTGTCATTATCACAACATTCATTCGTACAAGAGACTTTAGACAACAAGATTTCTTTTCTTGGTATTTTAAGAAGATTCTCATAAATATTGTTACCAACATTTGTCAAATGAGTGTCATTCTTGTGACTAAATTTTGGTCCCTCCTTGGATATAGAGGACTTCGGGACCAATTTATAGATGGATTTCACAGGAGAAGCTTTCTCCTTCATACCATTAGGACCATTGCCCTTTTGGATACTCTTCGAAATAACTTTTCTCTAATTTGGAACATCAAATCTTGTCTTCGCATTTAAAAAGTCATCTCTCTTTCTATAATCAGGTTTTTTATGAGATGACCTTGTCGAGCGATTGGTAAAACTTGAACTATCATTATAATAATTCTTTTGCCTAAATTTTGAACAATAACAATCTGAGTTATTTAGGGGAGCAATCTTAGCTAATTCGTCTGATACAAAAGAAAGTGCATCTTGCATCTTACGAACTTTGTATCCCCATTGCAAGTGTCCTTTATTACTATAATAATAACAATGCTTAGTAACATAAGAAATGCTAGTTTTAATGTTACCTCTTTGTGGATCCACTTGCATTGAAGCTCGGCGAGTTTTTTTCTTTTCCCCTCCATTGGTGTTGTTTTCTTGACATTAGCAGAGGTGCTTTCTTTGATAGCCGCACTTGAAGAGTTTGATTGAATATTATTCTTAGGCTTGATAGGCTTTACTTCTTTACAAGAAATAGAAGTATCTTTGACATCAATGGAAGCCTCTGGTTGATAAGAATTTATTGCTTTGACAAATTTTACCTCTTTGCTAATATTTGAAGCATATATTCCCTTATATCCCAATCCTCTTATATCACGATGATTTCTACTTGCTTCTAACATTGAGGTTAACTTATTTGAGCTTTCATTGGACTTTTTCAATTACAAATTTTCTTCCTCCAATATCTTGATTTTATCAAGAGCACTTGCCAGATCAGCCGCAAGGTGTTTTCTCGAGAGAGATATGCACCTTCGTTCTCTTCAAAACTCTTATGTTGAGAGTTATTCCTTGTTCCAGATTCAACAAGTTTCTTTTTCGACAAAAAGAGATCTCTTCGAAGATTTTCACATTCAAGTTTCTTTGAATTTAAATCTTTGGAACGATCTTCAAGAAGAGATTCAGTGATGTGAAAACCACTATGATGTCCTTAGAAAACTTTTCTCAACTTTTTATTCAGTCGACAAAGAGGGGTTATGAGAACAATGAGATCAGAAGTTTTCAGTTTTCTCTTTGTCAAAAGATACAGTATCTTAGAGTATTCTGAGATATCATAATCCACATATCGATCAATATGTGAGTCACCATAATCGGATATTTCATCCAACTGTTTTTCTAGGCGTGATTCCCAGTTATCAACAGTTTCTACATGATTAACAAGATAAACTTGTCTAGTAGATTCTCTCGAGATGATTTCATAAACGTCTTCAGATATTGAATCATTTGCAGGTTCTTCAATAACCATTTTCAGATCCCAGTCTTACAGGTTGGATAACACCAAACACAGATTGTTAGATATTTTCGTGTTTTCTTGCTCTGATACCGATTGTAATGACGAGGGTACCCAAGTACACCACAATCTTTTCATTTCAACCTATAAATCCAATACCTTGAGTGTTCGTCTATGGAAAAAATCGGGACAATACAACTTCAAGATATTCACTTCACAATAGTAACGGTATAGGACCGATAGAATATAGGATCAATGTCAAGTGATTAGGATTTAACGTATAAGTGTTATTTACTTTATTATAATAAAACAATTATATACACAACAATATTTTGTTAATGAGGAAACCGCAAATGCATAAAAAACCCCGGACCTAGTCCGATATTGAATACTCTCAAAATTAAGTTGTTATAAAAGAACAAAGCCAACTTCGTATAGTTGAGACCAAGTAATCTACCCCTAGTTACTTAGTTCCCTCAATATCCATGTTCCTATAACCGACTGGTCAACGCACGTGAATCCCAAGATAGAAATCACTATGTTGAGTTGCTTTACCGATGTAAAGTCTTAAGCACTCAACTCCTTTTTATCGTCTTCCAAACAGTAAAGGAACAAAGCTATTTGGTAACTAATCCAATAATTTTTTAGAAAAAAGTTTGTTGAGTTTGACAAAAGCTCTTCCGTTTAAACTAGTAAACTCCTTTGTAGGGTAAGATCAATCCAAACCAGCAAATTAGATTAATTAGATTTAGATTTGCAACTATCAGATTCGGATATTAAAAAATACCACCAAATGATAGTTATCGATCTATACGACTATATGATCAAATCTATCAAAGATAAACCGGATCTAAGTCGGATCCCAGACGATAAAGATGTGTGTGCACAAATCGCGGGATACGAAAACCAATAAGAAAAATATTCTTGTCTTCGAATCTTCAATTGCCTTCTTTTGTGCCTGCACAACACAAACTTGAATCCACTTATGATCAATCACACATAGAACGGAGTCTGTTAACAATGGATGATCATAAGTTGTCTTTAGATATGAAAATAGTTTTAAAGATCCCGTCAATATTTGATCTAGTTTGATTGACCCTTATGTCAGAAGAAAAGGTTCCCAAAAAATAAAAAAAACTAGGTGCAATCAAAGTTTCAACAACCTTTGGTCAATCAAATCAATAATTAAAAACTAAAATAACAATGCAATTATCTAGTTTCCCACCAACGATACTCGTAGAGATTCTTGATCCCACAAAAGTCTTTAAACGAGCGGTCATAAGAGATTTCGCCTAATTAGGTTACTTTCCTTTCCGGATAAACGAATCCACCGAAATCGAAAATATTCTCAAGATATGCAATAAGTACCTAATTTCGGTTTTAATATTTCCAACTAATATCCAACCTGTAATTCCGAAATCTCTCTTTAAAAAATATCTAATATTAGTTTTTGCACTTAACAAATATAACTTTCCAAGAGTTATATTTTGATTGCAGGAAAATCAAAAACATATAATCGAAAATCGTATTTAAAAGATTCTCAATATATCGGTTTGGGATCACCTTGAGTATCAAAAAATATCTTTGAACAATAAAAGATGAGAATTATATTCATGTTCAAATTATGTCGACATCTAGAACTTTCCTATTTAGAAACCCTAATTCCAAACTCACACAAAGCCGTAAGTAATATGTGAATGTTAGAAATCGGTTTTGCTATTGGGACCGGTTCTACCAAGATTCCTAACATAGCTTAAGATCCGTTTTTGCAGTTGTCCAAATATAGGTAGGAATCGGTTCTACCATGACTCCCAATATAGGTAAGGATCGGTTCTACCAAAACCCCTAACACAAGCTAGGATCGGTTCTACCATGTATCCCAATATAGGTAAGGATCGGTTATACCAAGACTCCCAAAAAAAACTAGAATCGGTTCTACCGTGTATCCCAAACTAGGTAAGGATCGGTTCTACGATAACTCTCAACATAAGTCAATATCGGTTCTACCAAATTTCTCACCTAGTTTCGAATTGGTCATCCAATAGATCTTCAATGAAAATCGGACCAAAACGCCTATTGATTTCTTTTCATTTACGAAACAAGTTTCGTATATGTACTTCCTTTAAACATATATAATCAAACATAGTTTCCTAAGATGAAATCAGACCTTTATCAAATACACGATCAAGTAACGAGTTATATAGATTATGTCGATGTCGCATTTACGAAGTTCAAAAGATAAACGTTATACTTCGTAACTAAATATTCTTTCTTGACACTTTGATCATAATAAAATGACCAAGTCTAATACTAGAGTATTAAATATAACCTCGCATGTTATGTTTTCAAACTTAAACGACTTGAAAGCAACGATAGGAATGAAAACAAGTCAAGTTAGTATCATTAACTTCAAGTGGAAGGATGATGTATTCATTGTAATCGATGCGTCTTCATGATATTCAGGCTTTCAAGGTAATACTTGTATGTCTCAACATTCCTAGACTTTCTAGTCTAACCTAAACAAAGTTGACTCTAGTAAATAATCAAGCGACTCTAGATGAGTTTTGATTATAAAATATGACAACCAAACTTGACATACCAATGCTTGGTGGATTCAACCGAGCAATGCTATAACAGTGCATCCTCAATAAGAATGCCCAAGTCTCAACAGTGGTGAATTGAGCATAGAATTAGAGCACGAATTTCGTCAGATATGTTAAATATCTTATGAAGTGATGATTGATAAAGCCATGGTGTGATTCTCTAAGGGTATGTCTTTTGACTTGATCAAGTTTGATGATTCAGTTATTATGCATGATACTTTTATTTATTATTACCAAAATCACTTTTCTTTTCAGTTTTTGAGCTTTAATGTTTCGCTAATTGATTTCGTGAGATTCCTAGTATCATCTTGATTAATTGTTTACACGTATTACTTTGAGTTAATACCCATTATTTATGAGGAAGATTATAATTCTCATCTCCATTTGGTCATTTTCTCCATATAGATATATGTGATTTATTGATTATTTGGTTTTATGATTATCAAATCCCAAAGTGGTCTTCGCTATTGTCTTGTACGCGCCCACAAAAGGAAAATAGTCAATAAAGAAAAATCCGACTCAAGGTGCTACCACATTACCAATCAGTGGCGAATCCAGAACAAAAATCCAGTGGGGGCACAATTTATCCTGAAGATCAAATTTAAATGCTATTCAAAAAATCTCATACGTTGATAAAGAACCAAAGTAAATACCATATAGATCGTTCAAACTGGAATTTCATGTGAATAACATGAACTTTGAACTTAAGAAAGTTATTTTGTTTTCGTATAATAGGGATTGTATCTATAGGTAATCCTTAATTTTAGGTAGTTTTTTTTTTTTGCTCGTGGAAGTTTTTTAGTTTGCCGAATTGGATATGTATGGGAACTACTAATTCCGAACAAGGCTGAAGTTAGTTTCCAAATAATCATTTTATACGGCTATGTTGCAAATATCGTGGGGTCACAAATTTACTTCCAATAAAATTCACATACAATTTTACTTTTTCAAAAGAGTTATGGGGGACGGTGACCCCACTGGCCCAACTGTGGTTCACCCATAGTGGAAAAAAGCTGTTTTAAGATAGTTCGGAAGTGTCTTAGCAGGTTATAAGACACTTTTGAAATGCAGCTAGAAGTGTCGTAGATTCAGTGTCTTTTTCTTGAACGACACTTTCTGGTTGACTCAGAATTACGATACTTTCAAGTTGTCGCTAGGTACGACACCTGGATTTCGTCTTTGATATAATTTTATATTATAAAAAAATAGAAATTCAGCTGAATTCCAAATTAGCTTTGGCTGAGTGCAGTATTTCTGATTGGGATGAAATCAATTTGACTTAAATTCATTACAAAATCACGGTAGTGGTTACAAAATCCATAATTGAATTCAGTTTACACTTAGGTTTATTGAACTTAAAAATCACTAAAATAAATAAATAGTGAAGCCCTGAATTCATACAAGTCATATCTAAGTTCTAAGGCTCATAAGGACAACTGCTAACCAGCAAAATGAGATCCTGCCGAATGATGAACTGAGCTAACGATTCTGGAACGACGGACCTACAACAAACAAAAGGCTTTAACATCACTGAGGTATAAGCAAGTGTGAAAAAATCACTGAAAAGTGAATATACTATATGGATGTACAACAATCAGACAAGCACTATCATATAAGCACCTTTTTACTACCAGGTGAGTTGAAGTATCAACAACCAAGGATGTACTACTATGGATGGACATCATCGTCATCATCATCTTGAGCTGCTACTGCTACTGCACCTTGTTTTTTGAATTCTCTGCAAGCTTTCTTAGGTTGTCCAAGTTATCAGGCCCTGCGAACAAGTTAAGAACTTCTTCAGACAAGATCCCAGATGTCATTACAAGCTTTGAACGTAAACTGACCCTCCTTTACTCATAAGCAAATAGGAACATAGCAAATAAATTTCATAGAGATGTAGTTAAACATATCCAATTGGTTGATGATTCCAGGGAGGATATCTTGCAATTCTGCGTCACAAAATTACGAGTATTAGGTGATCAAATGTTGGCAGGAAATCATATGTTCGAATATTTCCTCACTTAAAAGGCATTACAGAATATTCATGCACGAAACAGCACTATAATAACTGAAATATATACAGAAAACTCACATTTGAATAACCAATAAAATGATGAAGAAGAAAGTGAAAAATCAGAGGATCATATAACTAATGATGCATTCGTTAGTATGGTTGCTTACAGCGGATGCACTGATTGGCCAACAAGGCAACAATCATGGTGGTGTAAAAGAATTGACATGTACATAGAGACATAGATGTCAACCAAATAAACAGAAGGAAAGCATATACATGAGTAAATAAAAAGAACAAAGGATTACTTTTTGTTTGAGGAAATCCACTAGCAATCCATGTGTTAGAAGCGATTGAGGCTTGAACTGAGCAGAAAACAGTATACATTATAACAAATACCAGGAATCATAGCAAAGCAACAAAGTTGACTATATACTGCTGGGAATCCTTCCATTATGGTTACCTGGGTTCAAAAATTGGATAACCGAATCATCCTTGAAACTGTTGACTTCCTCAATAGCTGGGATCGCGTTCACACCTAACTCTCTTTAGAGTGCTCCGGAGCCTTTTGTCATCTATGGTAGCAGTTTTGTGTACAACCTTCTTTTTTCTGTCATTAAGAGCAAAAAAAAACAGTACAACAGATTTGATGAGCACATGGGTATTTAGAAAACAAGACAAAGCAAACCAGAGGAGAGTGAAGAAAACACGAAATTGAAGCTGAAATTGAAACCGCTGGGAGATCTCAGAAGTTGAAGCTGAAATTGAATTTCAATTCCTATTATTTAGTCTTAAAGTTGGAAAAACTTTTCTCAGAAGTCGAATCTTAAAGTTGGAAAAACTTCAATTCCTAATGAACATAGTCGAATCTTTTCTTTTATATATATGTCATAAGTCTGCCAGTCTCCATCATACAAATTATAAATCTTATGAATAATACTAAACAAGGAAAGATAGCATAGAACAACTTTCAAAAAATTAGCATACCATGTTTGACAATACCATGGATATGTGGAAGGAGCAGATTGGAAGGGCAATATCATGTTTGACGGCACTTAGTTACGCCATACTAATTGCATAAGTCAATGTCATTGACACCCTGTAGTCCGATAGCAAATTAAGAATCCAAAAGGTGGCATACTAACTACTCTCTAACCAGTTGACTGAAATAAGAGACTTCCTACTAAATAAGAGAAAGGGGAACAATAGTAAGTCTAGTCAAATTTCCTCTACTTCTTAAATGTAGTAAAATTTGTAACTGTTGGTAAGGAAACCTAAATCCTGTTTTTGAGCACCCAAACTTTTCATCGCAATTTCAAGGTACACAACTATGTGTCCTATACATGCTACACGTTGTTCTACAAGATTCATAACATTAATCTAGAAATCATGGCAGTCAAACAGATGGATGAGGAAATGAAATTTTGAAGGTTGCATAATAATAAAAACTGTTCAACATCTGCAACTAAAGTGATGCAGGCATACCCACTGATCCTCCACCTAGACCTTTCGTTGCTTTGTAAGCGAACCCAACATCTGGAACAAACCAATACCATTTTAGGGCCTCGAAAGAACTGTACGTTAAGAAAGGCACAAAAACAATACATAGCTGGGAGTGCGAGCGAAAACATATTGGCAAAAGGCAGGGGGGGTTTTTTTAAAGAAAGGAAATATTTTTTATTTACTACTAGTTAAGAAGTACTAATAAAACTCAGCCTTGTGGGGGCTCCAATGCAGATGATTCGAAGACCAATACTTTGTGTGGTCGCCTGCAAAAAATATTTAGTACCTGGATGGCTGGATCATCCCCATCTGCACCAAACACGACCGAAGATTTAGACCATTTTTTTAAAGAACCGATCTAATAATCCACTCTAAACAAGAAACATGTAAAAATTCTAATTGTTCTATGTATATATCTATGTCCGGCAAGCAAAGACTACCTCAGTTACTTCAATAAGGACCTTCTTCTACACAAATCACTAGGTTTTACCCATCTTTCTGATACCTAAAAAAGAAGCATTTTAGATGATTATTAAAATAAAAAATAAAAAAAGCCTAATGAAAAAAATGATAATAATACCTACTGAATATGCATGAGGTGAGATACGCTCTACCAGAATACACTTGACCTTAGGATCCGTTCCCAAGACCAGACCAATCTCTCTATTCATCAAAACAAACAAACAAAAATATGAGTTACTAAAACAAAGTCTACGCCAGAAAATAAAATTGAACCAAAAAACACAATTCTGTGAAAAAAAATCCATCTAAACAAACAAATAAAATTCAACACCAACAGTGATTACAATCAAGAGAGGGCATATTATATTAACATTTACAACTTAAGTAAAAATCAGAAACATATATGAACCTTGAAAGTTCTAAAATCACATACATTAGAGGATTTAAGACTACAACAAAATTGAGGTTCAAAATGAAATTCCAAACATAATTAAAGACTTGAGAAATCAGCAAAATCACTTAGTGGTACTATTCTGATGCATTTAGAAGAGGTCGGAAAAAAAATTCATGACCAATAATGAGAACCACAGTCAAAATATTACCCTTACCACCACTTCAGCCAACATAAACAACATTCAAAGCACACATCACTTCAGCTGAAACAAATTATTCTTCGGTCGCATCACCACCACCACCACCACACCATCATCATCAGGAATCATATTGTAATAGGATTTTCTGATGCTATCTTGAAGTAAACCGCAACCCTAATCAAGAAAAACAACATTCCAGTCGAAACTATTACCAGCAAATCAAGAGCTTAAAATTTACCCTAACCCAAATATTAAAAAAATTCTGAGATTGAAGATGATGAAGAAGAATGAGTTAAATTACCAAAAAGGGAAATTACCGAATTACGAATCTAGAGATATGCTTTGTTATATTATGGATTTCTTTCAAGCAGCAGCAGTAACCCCTGTGAAGTAAAACCGAAAAAAATTCTCAGATCTGAAATTAGTTGAGAGAAATTGAAATAAATTGACAGAAAGAGCAGAAGATAATTTAGCATCACCTCTACAAAAGAGTTTTCACGGTGGAGATTTTCCTCCTGCTTCATGGCTTGAAATGGATCTGAGCAAAAAAAAAAAAGGTTTGTCTTCGGAGTAGGCGGCTGTGAGGAAAGAGGAGAAAAAAAAAATATGAAAGAGAAAAAACTGATAGGGTGGATAAGTGCGAGACGTTTTTCATCATTTAACCGTTCACTTTAAGACATAAAATAATCGGACCACAGAAACATCACTAGCAAAATGCTACCTAAGTCAATTAAAGTCCTCACATAACGACGTCTTGACTTTAGTCAGAGACACACAGTCGAGTATTGTTGTCAAAGTCAACAAAAGTCCAAACATAACGATAGTTTGACTTTAGTCAAGACATGTTCGATATGACGTTGTTTCTCGATATCTAGTTTGTGTCGTTTCATTATGTCTTTGATAGACCATTTTCCATATGTTGCTAATAGTGATTCCAAAATATAATGACTCGATGTGGATATCAACACTTTTTACGCTCTTAGAGTTCTCCATACGTATCTGACTCCTAAGCAAGAGATGAGAACATGATCCACGAGAATGGAAACATAACAAGCTAAGAAGGCTATGCGCTTAGATAAATCTATCTAATCATAATATTGATATTTAAATGTAAGTTACGATTTTCTGGGTAGAAATCTCAAGGCATGGTTATCATACATATATTTTGGGGAACATCCTTCAGTTCAAGCATGCACATGTTTCTCCTCTCTACCCATCTCTAATTTCTTTCATATGATTGGAGTAATAATATGTTGAAGATCAAGTGTTTTTAATACAAAATGTGAAGATTTTTAAATCTTTTGAATAAGGTGATTTCCATGAGATGGTTCTACGTTACCCTTTTTTTTTTGTGGTACTTGATAGAAACATGATCCCATCAGAAACTTTTGATGATTGATTCTTAGCTCATATCTTTTTGTGAGATTGTTAATGTCCAAGAAAAAATTATTTCTTTGGAAAGGCCGCTCTTGTTATTCGTTTTGAGAATAAAATCAAATAGAGGAGCGTTCAATTTCGAACTTGTCCTTAATTGCTATATATGTGTGGGGAGTGCAGTTGTGGAATTTTATGAGAGAATTGTACCTTCAGAATCTCTTTTTAGTGAAGATGCTAAGTTGCGAAACTTAGAGGAATCGTCTTAAAAAGCTGTATGTTATCTTAGTCTTTACAATCTCTTTTATTTTTATTTTTTTTGATACGCTAGACTAGTGGTCTTTAGACTACTTCCAAACTCCTTAAATTGGAGTGCATTCTGGTAATTACGGGTTTCGAACCCTTATCTCTGTAATGGGAGGGAGCATTAGAACCATCAGATCACTCGATGGTTCTCATTTATAATCTCTTATAGGCATAGTTCATTAAGATCCCTATTTTCGAAATCTATTTAATATATGATAAAAATGAAAAGATTTATTTAATGGTTTTTCCAATTTATTCACATCCTATTTTTTCCTATTTTCTTTCGCTTTCACAATTTCTAAAATTGATTTACTTTTCAATTCTGGTTTTTCCTGTGTACTGTACCACCCATAAAAGTCAAATTGAGTCTGCCTATGACCATTATCACTTTTATTTGTCCTCTTTTTCATTATTAAGTTAGAAACCTTAGATCAGATTACAAATTAATTATTAGAGTACGGCTATTTCTTCATCTTTCATCATTTAGTTCATCGAGACATGGATGAACTAATCGGCGATTAATCGGTAAATCATTATTATGGAAGATTCTATTAGTGAACAAGGTTTAGAGGTGATTGATTAACTTAATTCATCGCACAAGCAGTGCAGTTTTAAAAATATGATCATCTAATTGCAATACTAATTGCCCTCGTATCTAAACCAAAGGTCCAAAACATGTTAATCAAATCACACAGTTAATAATCTAGAATACAAAACAGAGTTTGGCTAAGTTAGCCTAGATAAAGAGCGGTTAGGGTTTATCTAGGGAGAACATAAATCTATGGTCATGGTTTGCTCAATCCAAGATTTATATAATTAGTATCCTATTAAATTTTACTAATAAATATTCTATTGATAAGTATTCCAAAATACTTATCAATTAATAATAAACTATTATTATTAATAAATAATAAATTATTTGATATTAACCATATAAGTAGACATCAACGGTGGTTGTGATGGTGGCAGAAGGGGGAGGAGGTGGTGGCGATAATAGTGGTGTGTGTTGGTGACTGGTGGAAAGGTGACACTAATGGGTAGTGGTGGAAGAAGTAGTGGTAGCGGGAAAAAAAAAGGTATCCTAAGGTAGATAAATTATGCAGTTACTCTTAATTAGGTTTTCTTCTTCTTTTTTTAATTAAGTTTTAATTTATGATTAATTTTTAATTTTTATTTACAATTTTTTTTTTAAATTTAAACCAATGGTTTTGATTTGCAGACCAAATACAAGGCTACATGCAAATTAATTGTAATTCATTCACTTTCTCATATCTCTCTCCATTTATTTCCCCTTTTTGTCTCCTGGACTCCATATGATTTGCTTGAGAGACAATTCATTGGAAGAGTTTGGCTAAGTTAGCCTAGATAAAGAGTGGTTAGGATTTATCTAGGGAGAACATAAATCTATGGTCATGATTTGCTCAATCCAAGATTTATATAATTAGTATCCTATTAAATTTTACTAATAAATATTTTATTGATAAGTATTCCAAAATACTTATCAATAAATAATAAACTATTATTATTAATAAATAATAAATTATTTGATATTAACCATATAAGTAGACATCAACGGTGGTTGTGATGGTGGGAGAAGGGGGAGGAGGCGGTGGCGGTGGCGATAATAGTGGTGTGTGTTGGTGATTGGTGGAGAGGTGACACTAATGGGCAGTGGTGGAAGAAGTAGTGGTAGCGGGAAAAAAAAAAGGTATCCTAAGGTAGATAAATTATGTAGTTACTCTTAATTAGGTTTTATTCTTCTTTTTTTAATTAAGTTTTAATTTATGATTATTTTTAAATTATTTAAAAAAAAAAATTAAAGCTAAACCAATGGTTTTGATTTGCAGACCAAATACAAGGCTATATGCAAATTAATTATAATTCATTCACTTTCTCATATCTCTCTCCATTTATTTCCCCTTTTTGTCTCCTGGACTCCTTATGATTTGCTTGAGAGACAATTCATGGGAATATGTAAATGGAGAAGATGAAGAGACAAGAAACGAAATGGATCAAAAATTACATATTATTCAACTTTAGGAAAATGAATAAACCAAACTTATATAAAATGGGGACGATTTACATCACCAAAGAGAAAAAAGTAAACCCTACAGCTAACAGACTTTGTAAGATTAATATGATTGATTTTGAAGTAATCTTGGATGCTTTTAGTTTTTTTTTACAAATTTGGTGAATCGCTTTGGATGACTTTTATTTTATTTTATTTTGAGGTCGGGATACTACTTAGCTTTTTGAAGTCATGTTCTACTGCACATGGGATTCACTTTAACAATTAACAATGTTTTTCCTCGAGGGTTATATGACTACCAGATATAATATTAAAACAAAAACATATGAAGATAAGGACATGTTTGCTAGCCATAATGTTAGCACAAATACATCAGACCAATTTTCCGCAAACAACCGTAATATATAAGAATCGAGGGATACATTTAAACACATATCCTTTCCTGTGCTGTTACGGAGAAGATAAATCAATGGTCATGGTTTGTTAAAATTAGACATTAAAAGTGTTCTATTAATTAGCATCCAATTAATTCCTATAATAAATTATTTAGTAACTTTTTATCACAAATATCCCTTAATTAATCTATCAATACATATTTCCATCAACAAAAGTTTTTTTTAAAAATATTTCAATGGATACTAATGGTGGTAGTGGAAGAAGTAGTGGGTGGTGGAAGCGATGTCGAGTGTTAGTAAGTGTGGAAGCGATTACTTTAGTGGTGGTGGAAGAAATAGTGGCGGTAAATGGTTTAAGTGGTGGGGGTATTAATTTTTATTTTTTTTAAAGCAAAAAAAAAAAAAAAGATGACGAGTAAGATTGTATCTTAAAAGATATATTTGGTTGTCTTTTGACATGATTAATAAAAAAACGCGCAATTGGGGGATATGAATTAATATCCCAATCTAATAGTTTCGGTTAAGGGGTGTTTTTTAGGGAACGGAAACACTAAAATACTCCTTAAAAAGATAAAATCTAAATCAAACCTAATTATTTCCCACTCCATTTCAAATTCTCTTCTCTTTCGCTGCCGGCTCCTAACTTTGAAAACGATTTTTTTTAACATCGTCGGTATTGTATAGTGATGAAGACCATGTCGGAAGTGATGAATACCATGCCGGAAGTGATAAAGGTCATTCCAGAAGCGATGAATACCATGCCGGAAGTGATGAATACCATACCAGAAGTGAATTTTTTTTCTACCTCGCCGACGTTGTATTATGAAGACCATGCCGAAAAATGGTGCCGGCATGCTCGATAAATAACTTACAATGCCAGCACTGTAAGTATGGAGTACTCATTTTTTGTATATTTTGACAAATTTGTCGGCATTTTGTATGTTGGGAGAACTCATTTTAACCAAATTCCTATTACCTCAAAAAAAATTCTTCTATTCTCACCCAAGTGAAGTGATTATGATTTATACTAATGATAATCAAAATAATCTATTAACTTATCTAATTATAATTAACCACTAAATATGATTAGTGAGGGATAGATTATGAATTAGTTAAAATAATGGATAGGAGATAACTATGATTTACTATTTAAATCCCCATTTTGTCCTATTATCATATCCCCAATTAGTTTTCATATCCCCCAATTGCGCGTTCTTGATAAAGGTAGGTACCAGCTATTTCGAGGATGATACCAAATCATATAAGACTAAATGATTATGATCATTGGATCAAATGGTACCCCCGTTATCTTTGGAAAACGATCATATGAATCATGGTTTTTAGAATTAAAATAAAATTAATTGCAAGACAAAAAATAATTTAACAAAAGGAATATAGTTGAATAAATTAATTGACGACCTAAGTTTGTTCAATCTAAACTTTATACATGACGTTTACGGTTAAAAATTAGAAGTACGCCTAACATCCTACGGGGATCACCACCAATGTAAACTCGGTGGTGATTAGGAATAGACTATGTTAATTCTGGCCACTACAAAACGGGTAACACTACAAAGTAAAAGATGTGGTTGATTGTCTTAATGCTAAAATAAACTCGATTAAATACATGACAATTTAAAAAACATTGGGATGTCACGTTATATAATAATTATTAAAGATTAAAGATGTAATATTTATTATCAAGATTTCTCATTTCAATAGATAAACCTATGGTTGTATTGAGATTCCGAATGCAGTGCGCAAGTCTGATCTTGGCTTTCTGAATGACGATGAATATAATGAAACGCTCCCTCTCAGTTTCTCCAAACAAAACCAAAACCTTCTTAAAAAGAAAAATCAATCGAACGGCAGTTAGATGGTGCACCATCGCCACCACTGTAAATTTATCTGCGCTACATATCCACTGAACTTTCTACAGATTAATTTGGTGATTTCGAGTTTCGACCTATCGTAATTATTGATAAGGCATGCAATTAAAAATCTAATAGTAATTTGAAGGTATTTTCTAATTGCGAAATTCTCTCATAATATTATTTATGCAAATATTATTCAACTTGGGTTCTTTTATGTTTAATTGATGATTTTTTAATTTGAATACCTCTTAGTTAATAGAATTTGATACATATAGGGTATTCTCTTTGTAACACTAATGTTAGTCTCTCCCTTTTTCCCGTTGGCACTGTGTTTTGTTCCCAAATTTATAGACATTATTTGACCAATACTAGGGTATTTGTTTAATCTAAAGGCCAATTAAACCCAGTGTACATTCTACAAATTGAGGATGACAGAAGTTTGTGTCGGCTTCTACCCTGTAACTAATGTTAGATGAGTGTATATGTAGACACGTACATCAATATGACTATGTTTTTTATTGTTCCAAAATATTTGAGCAACATTATAGATGCGAGAACGGCACTCATGCATTACTTAGTATAGTTGATGCGAAATTTTTTTATCTCCGAATTTGTTCAATTTTATGTTATCAATATGATCGAGGAAGAAGCTTGCACATGTTTTGATTTACGTCTATAAGTTTATTTTTTCGGCTCACACATGTATATCTCAACATTCCAAAATCTAGGAGTTCATTTTTATAAAACTCTCACATTTGCATAAAAAGAATAGTTTAGTAAGGAAAATATTATGGATCTTTGCTTGACTTCGTTGAACCTTAGTTATCAGTAATTTTGGAACCCAATATGTATTCATTAATGTCATAGAGTTGGGTTGTCAGTTTCTGTATATTTACTGTTAGATGAAATATTCCTTAGTCTCTGATGAAATAATAGATATGGACAATATCTATTTATTTAATTTTTAAATTTCATGTTGGGACAACATTATTACTCCGGACAAATACTAAATTGAAATAACATATTGAAGTAAAACAAAAAGTGGAAATTTTTGAAGAACCCAAATTTGGTTCCTCTCTCTTTTAAAAACCCATCATTAAGATTACATATATGAGTAGTCCAAATTATAATATCTACAGTCAAAAACAGTAGGTTTAGATTAGATCTATATTTCACATTTTCAGATAGACTAAGTTAACCTTAATTAGTTAAGTATTATCAAAATAATTCTTTAAGAAAAATTAAAAATAATTTGTGATTTCAGTTATGGTCAAATTAGTTAAAGATATTCATTACGTCTTATCATGATTCCGGGTTCATCTTTACTGGTTTTCTTTCCTTCTTTTTATTAGTCACCCATTAATGGATGCTACAATACTACTTCAAGTTATTCTATTCTTAAACAAGAAGAATTAATCTCTAATGGCTGCTAGTAAGCACAATACACAACTGAATACTCCAAGGATAATCGAGATTTTCAATATACAGTGATAATTGTATTTATCCAACTTGTGATAAACGCCGCTTTCACTAATCATTGCTTTTAAGCGAAAACTGAATTATCACAAGTCGCAATCTTGTGAAAATTCAAATGTTCACGAGCCAAGCGAAAATTGATTTTGCAATCTTGTAGTGGAATTCTGTGAACAGATGCAGTTGAAATACATGAGCAAAATTGTCCAAGGCATTTCAGTTCAAAGGAATGGAAGTAGTAGCCAATAGTGCTGATAGATGCAATATTAGCCCTTTCTCTGGTGGCTCATGAGTCCAGCCTAGCACTTTAACATTGTGTTTATCCCTTTCTCTTGCAATGTATCAAAAATGGATAATGTAAACCTGATGCCAAAAGACATTAGTTTCAACACCACAGCCCAAAACAAAAGATTTTGGATCAATCACTAAAGCAAGGATATGATCACCGACACCATCAACAATTACCACCTGTCATCTATAAACTATGGGCCTAATGTAAAGCAAAGAAACAACCGAACTTTTTAACTATGCAAAAGTCTATAAAATTCCATGAAATTTTCGCCTATCTTTAAGTGCATTTCGGTATTCGACTGCATGAGTAAGCCAACTACTTTTCCTCACAATCCATCTTTTGCAGCACTCAACTGCATTTCTGTTGCCATCTTTATCTTCTCTTCCCACAAATTAATCAATTCATACGACCGATTGGCATTGATGCATATCCATGACTGGGTTCATAATATTTTGCATTGCCATTTCTAGGATTGAATATGACGAGGCCGGGATCTTGAAAAATGTAGTTTGCTCAAAACAGCCTTGCAGCATCTTGAAGAAAAAAAAGGGGCAAAAAGAGCTCATATTAATACGTTAATGAGAAGAATGAAACACAATAACCTATTACTGGGATGATAAATGTAGTTTTCACGGTTATGGAAGGTGATAACTGATAACTACATATTTCGCAACAATAATATATGAAAACTAAATATTTCACATAGAAAAATATCTGCAACCATGGAAACACCTTGACAATGCATAGCTACCTAAATTAAAATTTCACCATCCTAACAAAATACAAAGTCGGCCATATAATATTTGCCTGTATCACAATAATAATATGTGAAAAGAGTACTTATCACATCATTAAACAGTGATATCTACATCTTGCACAATTTCTTCGAGTAGATGTAATTTTTGGCAAAGTCAATCCCTGGTGCATAGTAGTATATGCAATGCAACACCTACTAACTCGTTGAAGTAAATGAGGTAACTAAAAAATGATGAGACCGAAAATTAGTCTCTCCTTCAAATAAAAAATTAGAAGTAATACCTGTTTTTTTACATTTGCATGTGTTAGCTTTAGAATCGTCTTTAGAGGTTAATATGTCTTCGGTTCTTCGGCTGCAGAACTAAACTGGATTCACTAAGAAGAGTCTCTTTATCACTAACTGTTGCCATCTTGTTACTTCTCTTGCACGATTCATGGCTATTAACATGATAACAAGAAAATGAAAGTTATTCATCAAGTCGATTTGTATCTTAAAATAAAACGGGGAATCCGTGATAATTTCAAATATTCCATACAAAATCTTACACAAAACTCCTTACAAATATCAAGCAGTGCATGATTTAAACTAACACAATCATTCAAATGGTGTACCACACAAAAAAAATCACATGGATGGGTTAATTTGGCCAAAACTTAAAAAACAGGACTCAGATGAAACATTAACAATGTTTTTGTAAACATTGTGATGAATGGATGATAAACACAATCACCAACATACCTAATCAAATGAAACATGATCACTCAGATGAAACATTAACAATGTTTTTGTAATATACGCAACTAGAAAATATCTACTCATGTTCACTACTGCGGAAAAAAGAGACCTTACCACAAAAAATAACAAAGTGATCTAGTTGATCAACCGGTGATAATTGGAAAATATAATGGAGAAGCAAGCACTGAAAGTTTTTAGTAAACAGTTCGAACAATTAGTGATAATGGCTTCTCATTTCTACTGGGACATAATCACAACTATCACATTCTTACTACATTAAAAATATCAAATATCACTACCAAACAATTCCATGTGACGATAATGAAAACTATCACATTCTAACTACATTAAAAACATCAATTATCACCACCAAAAAACATTAATTATCACCACCAAAATCAGGGATATGAGAATTTATCACAAATTATCTGTTAATTGAAGATTTTCAACCTAATTATAAAATCACAATTTCCATAAGAAAACTCTGATTTTTACCTGATTTAGTATCCTTTCTTGGGCCTTTAGCACCATCGTTACTTGAGTCTTCGCTTTTCTTTTTCTTCTTCGGCTTCACGAAATCATCGTCGGCATTGGATCCATTACAACGATCACCTTTATCACGATGGTTCGTCATCTCTAACTTATCCCTTTCAAAAAGAATAACCCATAATGGTCATGACTCATGACCATGAAATTAGTGTTAAATGACATCATTTAAGGAACTGAATTTGGACAGAAAAATGAATAAAACCCTACAAGTTTGATTATCACGGACTAACTAAAATCCAATTAGTTTGATTGCAAACCAAAAAACTATAAAATCAAAAATCTTCACACTTTCAAGTTCACGGAAGAGATCATACCGTGATAGTTAAGATAGTTCAAGTTCACGCATGGGTTACAGTGAAAACCAGCAGCTCTGTTTACTTTTTTTTTTTTTTTAGTTTAGCTTGAAGAAAGAAGAAGCAACAAATGTAGAGAATATGACGCGCGTCTGGAGAATATGGCGGGACGATAAAAACTAGGCGAGCTTGATTTTTGGGGTTTTCCTAATTCTTGGTTTTTGATTTTTTTTCACCGTAGACCAAAACTAGATAATTACTAATATAAAAATAAGATAATTATTATAGTAAAAGGTCAATATAGTAAAACTAATAGTTCTAAAACTATATTTGGGTTTCTAATATAGGGCATCTTAATGGTGGACTCCTAATATAAAAAATTCCAAAATTGGGCTAGCCATATTTTTGCCCAAAACAAAAGAATGATTTTTTGAGCACTACTCAAAAATGGTAGGGGACTACTAAGTGATAAAAATATTTACCCTATAGTTATAAGGGGTGTCCTAAAGTGTGGAAATGACTAACCTACCCTTAACATATATATATATATAACCACCTCCTCCCATCACCACCGACCACCACCACCACCGATCACCTCAAACCACCACCATCGTCACCTCTATATATAGCTTAATTTAAATCATTAACAAAACAAAATCAAAATTATAACAAACCCATTACTTGTCATTCGTTTTTGGTTGAAAAAATGAGAAGTAATCATCAAAATGAGTTGAAAATGGAAGTTGCAGAGAGAAGTTCGGCTAGGAGTTATGTGAAAAACTTTGTCGAACTAGCCGAACTCAACTTTAATGGAGGTTTTTCTTTTTTCCAGAGAAAAGTTCGGTTAGGTCGCAAAAAAAATGTCTCAACCGAACTTTTAGTTCGGTTTCGTCGCAAAAAAGTTCGGTTATGTCACAAAAAGTTCGGTTACGTCGCAAAAAAAAAAAGTTCGGTTACGTCACAAAAAGTTCGGTTACGTCGCAAAAAGTTCGGTTACACCGCAATTTTTTCTCCTAACCGAACTTTACTCTGAAAAACCTATATATTGAGTTCGGTTACGTCGCAATTTTCTTCTCCTAACCGAACTTTTCTCTGAAAGAAAAAACTCCATTAAAGCTGAGTTCGGCTACCTGTGTTTTCAGAAACATTAGCCGAACTGCACTTGCAGATGAGGTCGGCTACATGTTCTTCAGATGTCGTAGCCGAACTTTGTTAACCAAACCGAAATCAATTTGTAAATTGTTCATTTTTAGGAATGTTTTGGCCAATTCAAGCATCATTAACTAAATTTGAAGTATCCGTGAGTACCCAAAACATCATACTCTTGTTGTGGCTCTTAAAGAAAAAGATCTAACTTACTTTTTTTCTTCCAAAACCCTCATCTTCATCTTCTTCTTCTCCTTCTCAATAATTGTTCTTTTGAAAAATATCAACTTATTAATTTAATCTCACTAATCATTAATTAACTCACTAATCATTACACTAACTTATTTAATTACCAAGGGCAAGTTTGGTATTAAAAAAAATAGATAAGGGGTGACTCAAAATTACTTCAAATATCCACCCAAAAAATGAAGAGTAGTCCCCCTCCATTTTTGAGTAGTGCCCAAAAAATCGTTCAAACAAAAAGGTCAGGTAACTTATCATTTTTCTGTCCAAAACTTATTTCAATATCAAAATTATTACCCACAAAAAATAAAACAAATCGAATGTAAACAATATCAAATTAGAGACAAAAACATCCCGTGCCGTAACGGCACGGGCTAAGCCCTAGTACCATATACAGTAGGGTTTACTTATGGCAAAAGATAGTTAATGCTCCAATTAGTAACACATGCTTCCAAATTCAACCTAACAAAAAAATCAGTGTAAGATCCAATCAATCGTTAACTCAAATATATGTTGCAACTCATTAAGTAATATGATGCCCTAGTCTTTCTCGTCCACCATCTTTAATATACAGCCTATATGGCTATATAGGACACTAAATTTCCTCCTACTGTGTATTAATTAGGAGTGATGATGAATTATGGAGATGTGATGGAAGAGATAGTATTCGGTGGGGAGATATAAACGGAAACATGATTTGTTACCTAGGGTTTTCTTAGTTATTATTCAGTGTAAATAAACATTCAAATATTTAAGAGAGGTTAAATTTTATATGGGTGGTAGGGGATAATTGGGGATAGGAATTATGGGATGGAAAATAAGGAAAGCGGGATAAGAAAACATAGTAATCTGCTAAGAGATACTCCCTTCATCCCACTATTAATTGACCTAGTTCAAGTTTGCACAATTCTTAAGATAAGGAAGGGAAAAGAGTACTTTTAAGTATTTTTTTATAATTATACTCTGATGGATAATAACTACTCTCTCCATACCACATATATAGGCGGAGGGACCAATTCTCTTAGATTAAGAAAATTACCTTTGAATTCATTATTTTTCATGTTTTTTCTTGTTTTACCCTTTGTCTTATTACTAACACAATTTACTATGTACAATAAATAAGGGTATTTGTGAGAAAATTCATCTTGAAAATAGGACTCCGCCTATCTAGTGGGACAAAGAAAATTCAAAATTCCGCCTATATAATAGGTACGGAGGGAGTAGTAAATTTAGAAATTATTTATCTCTTAAACTATACCATGGATATTCACAAACTTTATACCATTGAAAAACAATTTAAAACACGTACGTAACGAATATAAACATGTCTATCAAATTATATATATTTCTTATACAAACAAAAATCAATTAAAAAGATAGTTTAGAAATATTCCTTTATTTAGTGAAATATGTCATCTATTATGGAACAAATCTAAAAGTGAATAGGTCAATTAATAGGAGGGAGATAAAAACTAAAACTAACAAAAGATATGGTTAGACAAAATAAAAATGTCTCCATTTTTATTTTATTTTGATGGGTTAGTACAGTGGTTAGTTTTGGCCCCTAAATACTACAATTACAAAGTCCAAGATTCGAGCCCTTACCACCTCCAACGGAGGGAGCAGGAGAACCATTTGTAAAGCAAATTACACTTCCTCTACAACCAATACAGTATAACAGGTTTGTATAAGCTAAATTTTAACTCGATAAATTAATATCTTTGCTAAAATAATATTATTTTTTTGTCCGAACGTTGTTAATTTGTACTTATTTGTACGTGTGACTCGGTTTTGGCGAAGGCGCATCTAAACGCCAGGATTAAGTTCATGAATTTCAAATACCCTACGAGAAAAACCCTGATCCAACATTTTCAACAAATCATTTCAACAAACATCGAAGACTTTCTCAGAAGAAATTTCACTATCTCCTCGTAATAATTACTTATTTAGAAATAAACCCATTGAAAGAAAGAAGAAAAATCACTCCATATCTCCAACCAATTGCATTTCAGTAGTAACAACTCCTGATAAAGAAGCTGTCAATACTGATAGTGGAATTATCGAGCAAAAAAAACAAACAAATGATAGCGGAACCTTCAGATTTTAATTGCTGGTGGTGGTGGAATTGGTGGATTAGTTTTAATTTTAGCCGAAGGAAAGAATTTAGTGTTTTATAAGCTGGCTGTGTTACTGGTCAATGAATTTATGGATTGGTTTGGATTTCTGATTCTTGGTAAGTTTGTTATTCATGGGCTTTCATTGACCTTCCAACAATTTCATTTTTAGTTTTGGTTGGATTTGGTAAGAATGAATAGAATGGTTGATGGGATTTCCGTTAATCTGTCTAAACAATTGAATATGACCTCACAATTTTTGATGCATAATAATATGTCTTTCTTTGGTAGATATGTATGCTTCATACATGTTAAATTTGTATATCATGTTTACTCATCTTCAACTTATTGATATGCAGATGCATGTCGCTGAGTTTATGATCTTCATACAATCTTCAAGATGATCTATGGAATGATAACTCAGTCCAAAACTGTTCATTTATATGTGATTGAACCCCAGCTAGGGATGTTGTCCAACTGGTGCTTCCACAGGTCAAAAACTAAACTCTATCTCTTTTAAGATTCTGAAATAAGAAGTGTTTTAATTTGAGATACATGGATTTTAGCTTTGGAGTTTAGAGATGAAGGATTTGATTACCATGGGAAAGGTGTTTCTAAGGTTAGTGTTAATGTATCTCAACTTGATTATATCTGAACAATGATAAGTTAGAATAAGCGTGTTGCAGGACATCATACATCTATACGTGTTGCTTTGCAGGCTTCTAGTAGGAGCTGTACCTGTGCAGCATCTAATGGTCAAAGGGGAGCTGTACCTGTGCAGCATCTAATGGTCAAAGGGATTTCATAGAGGTATAATGTGTTTTCTTTTCAGTTATTTATACGTTAGGATGTTTCGTCACTTTTCTTTCTTTCTTTTTTCCCTTCACAAAGCATGGAAACCTCCTACTATTATCAGATTTCTTCTTTCGTTGTTGATGTCAGCTTTCATGCGTTGTTCCATCTTCTTGATCAGTACTTTCTATTATATTGTTTCACGGTTTTCAGTGATTCAAGTTGGTTGAGTATTTTTTTCATAATGATGGTTGGGGGGTATATGTTTCCTAATTCAAAGGTAGTAATTGCAAAGGGTGAAGCTCAAGGAATGGTGAGCAAATCGATTGGTATCATGCTTGGTATATTATTGGCTAACTGCATTGGCTCATCCACCTTTCTCGTCTTTGCTTCTTTGTCTGTGGTTACTGTGGTCCACATGTTTTGCAGTCTCAAGCCATACCAATCAATTCAATTAAGGACCCTCAATTAATGTGGTGCAAGTAAATTGTTTTCTTCAAACTTTATTTGCAGTTCTCCATAAAATTCTAACACTTCTTTTTCTTGCTTGAAATGTTAAGTTAAATTTTCTATCGTGTTAACCATTTATAGTCCTCAACGGTGACGTTTATATAACTCTTGTTATGTTTCCTTGATATCTCTATATCATCATCCTTGATATTTGAGGCAGCATATCGAAAACACATTTGCTTTTCTACTGTATCTAAAGAGTAAAGTCATGTCATCCTTTGATGACATGTGTCTTCTAGAACCCTCAACATGCAGCAAAAACTACTTCTTGCTAAGTATATCACTGGCTCCCTGGTATTCATTTCTTATGTTCAAACTTTGTTTTGGGGCAGGAACATTGATATCACCTGGTGTATGAGAAACTGAAATCTACTTGGGCTGTTTAAGTCTGGTGGAGTATAATGTTCACTTAGAGGTGCTTTAGAGTGTCCACTGATAATCCACTTGGCATGGATTCTGTCAGCAAACTTTATGTGCATATTGTAACAGTCAAATGCAAAGGAGCTTGAATATTAGGTTTATTTTCTTATTAGCATTCAGGTTTTCATGAATTATAATTGGGTTTTTCCATTTTATAGGAAGGGAAGTTGGAACTTCTTGAAAGCAAACAGGTTAGCTTCAGTTATCTTTCATGATTACGTGCCATTACACTTTACACTAAGTTAGCTAATTACAAATTGGTTAGATGTGTTTCTTCTGTACTGCACAGGGTGTCATCAATTCGGGTCTATGGCTGGTATCTGTGGCAAATGGCTGACATCAGTAAAGATGGCCTGATCAGTCCTGCTGGGATTTAGGTTAGAATTTGATGTAGTGTCAAATTTGATGGAAAGCTCCTTTTGAGTTTTGACTGTTTCCTACTATTTGATCTCCTTCATGTATATTCCGATTTCTTTTCATTTCTCCTTTACTTTAGCATGGCAGAATTAAAGGGAAAACTCTGACCAAATCGACTTTGATGTTCATTAAGGGGCTTCAGTTCTTTGGGAAGACCAATGACGTGCTAATGCAGAAAACTCCGAGAGGTCAACTAAATTGTATAGAATGACTAAAAGACATACCCATTAAAGTGGATACGATTTCAAAGACAAGAATACTGGTAGCTCTTTGTCAAGGGAAAACCCTCAAATTTGAGGAGGTGTTCTGTATTAGTCCAAAAGATCATTGCATGATTATACATTTTCTTTTTCCTTCTACACCTGTGATTTTTTTAATTTACATATTTGGGTATGTTGTGTAGTATTTCTAGCAACTGCAAGAACCATATGGGGGAAAACTATTCGTTTGAAAATAGCTGCTGGCGGTCATCTCATATGACAGCAGCACTAGGCATTACCTTCGCCACTTGGTAGAATCTTTGCCGCTGGCCACATTTTGCCATCCCTGTGGCAGCTCTGATTTTGGATTTTGTCAAGTCCTCTTGGACTAGCCCTAATAACCAGTTTGTAATAATGTTTGGGTTCGTAAAATAAGTGTGCAGAGGTGTAAATAAAGTAAAGCGTTATCAACAATTGATTTCCAACTAACAGTGAATGAATATACAGAAAGTCTAACAGCTCCTGTGCTACTCATGCTAATACGCTAAACACAAAGGAGTTGCAGAAGGTTTCACTCTTACTAAGAGAACAAGACTTGGGATCCGCACAGAGGAGCCAATCTAGGATCCTCTTCTTTTTTGTTTTATAATTGAAAAAGGATTATTTCACTAAATCTACTGTTGATAACCGATTGCTTTAGCCTCAATTTGACCAGCCAATTGGAGAGGCCAATTACAATTCCACTCATCTTCTGCTAGTAAATTTTTAGCATAACCAGCAGTCTCGTGTGCCGCATTATTTCCTAGATTTTAGGAACAAAAGCACATTTCTAAATATCTAATGAGTTTAGAAATTTTTAGCGTAACCAGCCAGCTGGAAAGATTTTTTTATAAGTATTTATCAGCCTCGCTCTCCACTCTCTCTCCTTCGTTAGTAAAACCATCACCGATAACTTTTCTTTGCTCAGATTTTGGTCCATTTTGTCCGCATCTAAGCAGATTTCCTTATTATTTCTCGCTTTCTACGTTAGTAGTTTTAGCTTAGTTGTTATCATGTTTTCTACTTATTTACACCATTATGGTGGTTTTATCTACTTTTTAGAAGTTTATTTTCGTTTTAGTGGTGGTTCTTGGTTATTGAGTTGGGTTTTAAGATCAATAGTGATGCTCTCCAACGACGAAATCTTCATCTTTATTGTCTCTGACAACAAAATCTTCATCTGAATCTTCATCAATGATCTTATTGATGACGGAAGCTTCATCAATAGTTACAAGAGATTTGAGCAAATCACTCCTATTTTGGGAGCACATCTTTTTTTAAAGAAGAAAAACCATTCTTGCTTCAATTTAATCAGATCTTATTTATACTTGTATTTGTCTTACTCCGGTAATCATTCTCTTTCTTTTGTTGGATTTCTCGTTATTGTACTTTTATGGTATGTTCTTGTTACCTTGTATTCTTTTATTTTCGATCTTAAACTCATTGTAACCTCGAATTTCCAATAATGAAAAGGTTCCTCGTTAAAAAAAAAAAAAGTTTAGAAGGATCATATCGTCTGATATCAAACTACTTGTCATCCATTTGACGGAATGTAAACTGTCATTTATTGCTGTTATCTTCCTCCAGATGAAGATGCTTTACCCCCGGACAACATCTTACTCCTTTGCATTCAACTGAAACAATTCCAAGTATTAGACCAATCCCCTAAGAACTAGATTCCTAGTTATCAGTTGCATCAAATTTGATATCTTCATACGAATCTATTGCCAATTCCCAGTGAGTATCATTTTCGATTGTTTTTTTCATATGAATCCGGGATCCTTTACAAAGAGATGTGAGGTCTCTATATATCGGATCATGGGACAAACAATATGAAGTCTCTATTTATAGGGATCATGGGACAAACATTCTAGATCAAATAAATCTCAAGGACTATGGGAGTTAAGCTACACTAAGGTTCTAAAGTATTCTTAACAGTGACTTTCACCGTCTGTTAGAGCACTGCTCGGTTGAACCCACCAAGCGTTGGTATGTCAAGGTTGGTTGTAATATTTTAGTATCAAAACTCATAAGTCGCTTGATTAGATTACTAGAGTCAACTTCGTTAGGTTAGACTCGGAAGTCTAGAAATGTTGAGACATACAAGTATTACTCTGCAGACCTGAAGAATCCGAAGACCTATCGACATCAACGAAGACATCATCCTTCCACTTGAGGTTAGTAATACATGACTTGACTTATTAATTTCCATTTCCACATCGTAAGCTTTCAAGTCGTTTCTGATTGAAAACATAACATGTGAATTTATATACATGAAACTCTAGTATTAGAGACTTGATCTCTTATTATGATTAAAGTGTGAAGGAACAATTAATCAATAGTTATGAATGTTTTATATTGGTATATTGAATTACGAAGTATAACGCTTGTCTTTTGAACTTCGTAATTCTACATCAACATAATCTTTGTAACTCGTTAGTAGATTGTGTAATGAACATAGGTTTGATTTCATGCCTAGAAAACTATGTTTAATTACATGAGTTTAAAGAAGTAGACTTATGAACCTGTTTCGTAGTTGAAGAAATCAAGAGGATTAAATTAAGGTCTAGTTTTCATTGAAGATATTAAGGTTGGACCGATCCTAACCTATATAGGGAATCAAGGTAAAACTGACCCTAACTTATGTTGGGAGTCAAGGTAGAACCGATCTCTACCTATATTGGGAGTCAAGGTAGAACGGATCCTAACCTATGTTGGGAGTTAAGGTAGAACTGGTCCCAATAGGCAAAACTGATTTCATCAAGTCACGTACAATTTAGGGTTTGTGTGATTTGGTAATTGGGTTTGCATAATAGGAAAGTTCAAGATGTCGACATAATGAGTAATTTGTGTCCAAGATATTCCTTAGGAAAGTTCAAGTCACGTACAATTTATTGTTGAAAGATATTCCTTGATACTCAAGGTGAGATCCCAAACTGAAATGATTGAGAATCTTTATGAGATTTTCGAATGAATATGTTTTTGTTTACCAGCTAACAAAACATATCTCTAGAAAGATATATTGAGTTGTCCAAGAGAAGTTTCGGTCGTACAGTTGGATATTGGTTGGAATTAGACAAAACTGAATTTAGGTGCTTTATTGCATATCTTGATAATATTTTCGGCTATGAAAATTCCTTGGTGTCCAAACTACCTTGGTCTATGAATAATAAAGTTTATTCTTTTTACAAACTTATTCTGAGGCAGGCACTTCGTTTCGTAGTCACTGATGTAGCCAAATAATAATATTACTTGTTATACTATCTTGGAGAGGAGAGTAACCTAATTAGGCGAAATATCTTACGTCCTCTAGTTTAAAGACTTTTTTGGGATCAGGAAGCGTCTACTAGTACCGTTAGTGGGAAACTAGAATTGTATTGTTATTTTAGTTTTCGATTATATATTTGATTGACTAACGGTTGTTAACTCTTGATTGCACCTAGTTTGATTATTCTTGGGAGCCTTCTCTTCTGACATAAAGTCACTCAAACTAGATCAAGAGATTAACGGTAGTTCAGATATGGTTTTAGATCTAACATTGACTTGTGATCACCCACTGTTAACAGACTCCGTTCTGTGCATGATCGATCATAAGTTGGTGTTAAAGCACTGCTCGGTCGAACTCGCAAGCGTTGATATCTCAAGCTTGTTTGTCAATGTTAGTGATCAAAACTATAAGTCTTGATTTCTAGTCCACTTATAGCGATGTCTCGGACTAGGATAGATTGTGTAGTTGAGCATTAGACTTCACGGCGTTCATCATTTGAAGACGAAGAACTACTAAGGAGAGCTTGTGGAACTTCATCAACAAAAGGTATATGGAGAATGAAACTCATCTATCACTTGGAAAGTCTATTTCTACTTTATCTCCTATATTGAGACAAAAGTCGTATTGCTATATAGTATTCGATTATGCACATTTGAGATTTCGAGCTGAGTTTAACTCGCTTACATATTTATCGAAATATGCGTTGGTAAGCTTTCGCTTCGACCAAGTTCATCTTATATTCTTGACGAAAGTCAAAAGATGATCATGTGAAAATCGCCAAGTAACATCTTACATGATTTGTGTGATACAATCATTTGGTTTAGACTTGGAATGTTTCGTAATGATTATTTCAATAACTTGAAAATTGCTTTGATGCTAATAGTTCGTGAAAACAGCTATTGTCATCCTCTAAGAATGTTTCAATGATCAAAATAGGATTTAGAACACCTAACCATTATTGGATTATGAACATAGTATGTGTTCTTGCATATATGTAATCCATGTACGGGAACCATAGTATGCATACCCGTATGCGTACATGTTGGTTTGTGAAAGTCCGGGTACCTAAGTACACATAACGGTACACGTACTGGCGTAAGGTTTAGGTCCAGGAATTTCTGCTGAGTTTGGAGGTATGCGTACCCATTTGCATACTGGCGAACCCAAACTTGGTCCGGCTACTTAAGTATGCGTACCCGTTTGCATACTTGAGTGGTTAAAGTTCTAGAATCGGTTGTGACATGAATTAATATATTTATATAATAAGGAATGCAAACTTTTACAAACCGTGGCTATAATGTTCATGAATTGATTCGAGTGAATCAAACCGATTTTGCTTCAATTGTGTTCTTGTATACTTCTATGAGAATATAGCAATTGAACAACTCTATAACTAGTTTCATTTGAGTCATTTGAACTAGTTGTGGTTAAGATGAATAAGGTTGATATGAAAGTGTTCATATAGCTAACTTTGGTTAACTACTGTTGAGCCAACCTAGTGTACACGTTTAGGTACGATTACTCAAACCTAAATGAAGGTACATTTCATTTGTGTATAACAAGCTAAGATTTGATCTAACGGTTAAAAGATATTAGCTTGAATCTAATCAGGTTTTCATCTAACGGTGAATATTGAATGCTTTGTTACCAAGGTAACTTAGATTGCAACCCATGATTTGAAAACTATATAAGGGAGAACTCTAGCAACTGGAAAACCTAATCCCCACACCTTCTGTGTGATACTAGTTGTGACTAGAGTCGATTCTCCTTTAACCTTAGGTTTTCTCCAAAACCCTATAGGTTAATGACTTGAAGACTTCATTGGGATTGTGAAGCCAGACCCAACTATTTTCTTTGTAGTTGCGTGTTCTGATCTTACTTCTACTATCGTGATTGAGTATTATCTTTGCTAAGATTTGCTTGAGATTTATCTCTGATAGGTAAGATTAAAAGTAGTCACAAACATCTTCGTCTCATCGTTTGTGATTCCACAATATCTTGTTTCGCTTCCATACGATTAAGATTATTGTGAGGTGATTGATAATACTAGGCTATTCTTCGGGAATATAAGTCTGTTTTATAAATTGGTTCATGTGCACCTTGATTTATCAAAAGACGGAACAAAACTCAAAGGTATTTCTATGGGAGACAGATTTATCTATTCCAATAGACTTTTTTGTGTGAGACAGATTTGTTTATTAAGTCTTCGAATTTGGGTCGTAGCAACTCTTAGTTGTGGGTGAGATCAGCTAAGGGAATCAAGTGCGTAGAATCCTGCTGGGGTTCAGAGACGTAAAGAGCGCAACTGTACCTTGATCAGTATGAGATTGATTAGGGCTCAACTACATTCCAGTCTGAAGTTCATTGGTAGTAGGCTAGTGTCTGTAGCGGCTTAATACAGTGTGGTGTTCAAAGATGGACTAGGTCTCGGGGTTTTCCTGCATTTGCGGTTTCCTCGTTAACAAAATTTATGGTGTCTGTGTTATTTCTTTTCCGCATTATATTTTGTTATATAATAGAAATATCACAGGTTATGCGTTAAGTTCAATCAGTTCTTGAATCCGACCTTTGGGTTGTTGATTGAATTGATTGACACTTGGATATTGGTTTGTGATACCATCCAAGTTATTTCTCTTATTCAATCAGGCTCGCAAATTCCTATTTGTTTGATTACAGATTGAATTGAGAAATAGAGATATAACTCTTTGATATACTTTTCTATTGATTGAGTCTGACTGTCTAGTTGATTCTCTTGAAAGTATATTGGAGTTTGTCCATTCAGATTGCCGAACGAAATATTGGGTGTGGTTGTTAGACCCCTTCTTTTTTAGTTGGAATCAAGTTTGTTATTATGCAGGTATAGAAGACTATTGAAGATTTGGAGACAAGAAGATTTTTCTTATTGGCTTCTTATCTTTGTCATTTGCTTCATGCACAAACCGGCTGGGATCCGACTAGATCTAGTTTATCTTTTGATAGACTTGTTTTTGCTAGTCGTATTTAGATCGACAAGCTATCATTTGGTGGAACTCTTCAGTATATGAATATGGTAATTCTGTTTGACTTGATCAGGTTAACTTGTTAATCCAGATCTTGGAAGATCCAAACCCGACAAAGGAGTTTAATTGATTTAAACAAAAAAGCTTTTGTCACGCTCAACTATAATATCTTTGATTAACTTCTTGAAATAGGAGAGTGATTACCAAACAAATTAGTCCTAGACTGTTTGGAAGACGATCGAAAGGGTTGAGTGCTTAATTAAGTCTTCAGAAAGGCAGAAGCAACTTAAGATAGTGGACTTTATCTTAGGATTCATGTATGCTGTCCAGATTGGTTGTAGGCGCAGGGATACTTAGGAAACTAGGTAACTAGGGGTAGTTTACTTGGTCGCAACTATACGAAGTTGGTAGTGTATTTTCATAGCGGCTTAATTCTGAGAGTATTCAAAACTGGACTAGGTCTCGGATTTTTCTGCATTTGCGGTTTCCTCGTTAACAAAATCTTTGTTGTATACTTTTACTTTACTTTCCGCATTATAAATTTTTTAAGTTATAATTAAAGTAATTACACTTGTATGTCAATCCTAAATACTTGGGTCGATCCTTATAGTTTAAGATTCAGTTTTTAATTAGAAACTATATACCAAGTGTATACCTTGTGATTGTTATCTTCTTGACAGTTCTTGTCTATATTAGATCACACAAGGTATTAGATTTATAGGTCGATATCGAAAAGATTGTGGTGTACTTGGTACCCTCGTCATTTCACCTTCAATCAGTTAAGTAAGAGAGAGAAAAAGCAGTGACGTGGCATGGGAAAAATAAATAATTTTCTAGATCCCATTTTTACTTGTATTTTTGAAATTGAGAAGCAATTTTCTTCTGATTCTTAACCAGTATTCAATTAAAATCAGTACTTGCGAGGCAATATTATCGATTGTAGAAGAACAACTTTAGAGTAAGTCAATTTCCCTAACCTCCAACTTGAAAGATTTGAGATCTTTATTTCCTTTGCCAAGAAAGTTAACACAACTGTTAGAGCATTGCTCGGTTGAACCCACCAAGCGTTGGTATGTCAAGTTTGGTTGTCATATATTAGTATCAAAACTTAATTAGATTCGCTTGATTGAATGTACTAGAGTCATCTTCGTTTAGGTTAGACTAGAAAGTCTAGGAATGTTGAGACATATAAGTATTACTCTGAATATCTGAAGATCGTGAAGACGTATCGAATACAATAAAGACATCATCATTCCACTTGAGGTATAATGATACTGACTTGACTTGTTTCTATTTCTATCGTTGCTTCCAAGTCGTTTAAGATTGAAAACATAACTTGTGAAGTTATATTTAAATCTCTAGTATTAGACTTGGTCATTTTATTATGATCAAAGTGTCAAGGATGAATATTTTATTATGAAGTATAACGTTTATATTTTGAACTTCGTACACATGACATCGACATAATCTATGTAACCCGTTACATGATTGTGTATTGGATATATGTGTGATTTCATCCTAGGAAACTATGTTTGATTACATATGTTTAAAGGAAGTACATATACGAAACTTGTTTCGTAATCGAAAGGAAATCAATAGGCGTTTTGGTTCGGTTTTCATTGAAGATCTATTGGCTGACCAATTTGAACCTAGGTAGTAGCTTTGGTAGAACCGATCTTGACTTATGTTGAGAGTTATGGTAGAACCGATATATACCTATTTCGGGATATGCGGTAGAACCGATCTTAACTATGTTGAGAGTCTTGGTAGAACCGATCCTTACTTATATTGGGATACATGGTAGAACCGATCTTAACTATTGTTGAGAGTCTTGGTAGAACCGATCCTTACCTATACTGGGATACTTGGTAGAACTGATCCTAGGTTTTGTTGGGAATCATGGTAGAACCGATCTTAACCTATGTTAGGAGTCATGGTAGAACCGATCCCAAGAGCAAAATCGATCCTCTATTCACATATTACTTTACGATTTTGTGAGAGTTTTGAATTAGGTTTTGCTAAATAGGAAAATTCTGGATGTCGACATAATTTGTACATTGATATTCCTTGATACTCAAGGTGATCCAAATCTGAAATATTCAGAATCTATGAATTAAGAGCTAAACTAATATTAGATATTTTCTAATGAGAGATTTCAGAATTACAGGTTGGCTATTAGTTAGAAATAGGAAAACCGAAATTAGGTACTTATTGAATATCTTGAGAATATTTTCGGTTTTGGAATTTCCTTGTTGTCCAAGTGACCTTGGTCTATAAATAGTTGGATTTTCATTTCTTGCAAACTATCTTAAGAGCTAGGCAAACTTCATTCGTGTTGTTTCTGGTGAAGACGTCTATCCGGAGAGGAAGGTACCCCAATTAGGACAAATCTCTTATGACCGCTCGTTTAAAGACTTCCATGGAATCAAGAAGCTCTATGAGTACCGTTGGTGGGAAACTAGATAATTGCATTGTTCTTTTAGTTTTCGATTATTGATTTGATTGACTAACAGTTGTTGAAACTTTAGTTGCACCTAGTTTGATTATTCTTGAGAGCCTTCTCTTCTGAAATAAGGCTCACTCAAACTAGATCAAAGTATTGACAGGATCTTTAGAACTGTTTTTAGATCTAAAGGCAACTTGTGATCATCCATTGTTAATAGACTCCGTTTTTTGTATGATCGATCATAAGTGGATTCAAGTTTGTGGTATGCAGGTACAAACGAAGGGAATTGAAGATTTGAAGACAAGAAGATTTTTCTTATTGGTTTTCGTATCTTGTGATTTGTGCACACATCTTGATCAGCTGGAATCCGACTTAAATCCGATTTATCTTTGACAAATTTGATTATATAGTCGTTTAGATCAGAAACTATCATCTGGTGGTATTCTTCAATATGCGAATCTGATAGTTGTGAATCTGAATCTAAATTACTGATTTGGATTGATCTTACCCGACAAAGGAGTTTACTTATTTAAACGGGAAATCCTTTGTCAAAACTCAACAAATCTTTTTCTAAAAGATTATTAGAGTAGTTACCAAACATCTTTGTTCCTTAACTGTTTGGAAGACGATCAGAAGGAGTTTAGTTCTTAAGACTTTACATCGGTAAAGCAACTAAAAATAATGATTTACTGTCTTGGGATTCACGTGTGTGACCATACGGTCGTAGACGCAGGGATACTGAAGGAACTAAGTAACTAGGGGTAGATTACTTGGTCTCAACTATACAAAGTTGGCTTTGTTCTTTGTATAGCGGCTTAATTCTGAGAGTATTCAAAATTAGAATAGGTCTCAGAATTTTTCTGCAATTGCGGTTTCCTCGTTAACAAAATATTTGTGTGATTTAGTTTTACCTTCCGCAATTATAATTATTTTATTATAATTAAAAGTAAATACACTAGTACTTTAAATCCTAATCACTTGATATTGATCCTATAGTAAATCGTTTTTGAAACGCAAAAGCATGGTGTATTTGGGTACCCTTGTAATTTCAACAACAAGCTTTAATGAAGTTTACTCCTCATACTGAAGTTAATGGGAAAGTGGTGGTGGCTGCTCAATCAGAAAATATTTCTGAAAGAATAAAGAAATCTGAAAATATGGTGATAGGATTATTTATTGGGAAAAGGCCATCCTTTTATGCTATGAAACTTGCCGCAAGAAAACCCGGAAATGCAAGAAGGATGTAAGTATTAAGCTTCATGGTGATTGTACATTCATTTTTAGATTTGCTGATGATGTAGATCGTAAGCATGCTCTTGATACTAGTTCATATTACATCTCAAAACAGCTCTTTGTTTTGATACCTTGGCCTCACTTGATAGAAAAATCAATTTCAATCATTAAATCAGGTCCAATTTGGAAGATGATTTATGGGATCCCACTCCATATATGGAATGCTAGTGGTCTTGGTTTAATAAGTAGTTACCTAGGGAAACAAGTATTACTTGATGATTGTGCTATCAATCAAACGACGTTAGCTTATGCCAGGATCTGCGTGGAAACTAACATTGAATTTTCATATCCTGTAAGCATTCCCTTGTTGATTGATATTCCAGTATAATATCAATGGAAGATACCAAAATGTGAAGGATGTATGGTATTTGGGCATACATCTAAGAATTTTTCATCAAAAAATAAAAACAGATGGATCCCAAAGAAGATCAGAACTACTCATTTGGAGTCATTGGAAGGGGATTTGAACCAAGATAATGAAGGGAGCACTATGAGGGAAAGTATGGAAGCAAATGAGATTTTGGAGAGAAACTCAATTTTAGTGGATGAGGGGCTATCTCAGGGATACTACAAATGATGATGGTGATGATATAAACTTTAACATGGGTTCAACTAGAATTTGCTTAATTGGTGGGGTTAAAAATGAAAACTCTAGCAGTTCTGAGGCAAATGGAGAGGCTGCATTGGATGCAGACAAGGGTCTTAGGGTTGGTGTCGTTAAAAACTCAACTGCAGAAACAAGAAAAAGGGATAGCAGAACCAAGTGCTACCGCAGTTGAATTGACATCACATTTGGATAATAATTAATGCTCCAAACAAGGATAATTCATATTCTTCTCAAGGCGAATGGATTGCAGTGAAAGAGAAGAGTAACACCTATTACAAGATGGGATCTCCTAAAAAGAACCCTTTTATGGTGTACAATGATTTCACAACAGAATGTAGATTCCAATTAACATAACCAACGAGATTTCAACAAGGAAGATTACAAAAAAATAATTTTTTTAAGCGGGAACAATGATGGAGTTTTAATTGAAGCTATAGAAGAGGAAAGTAATGATATCCATGATTGTGAAGTTAAAGATTGTAAGGAAAAAAATTGAAAGGGAGCTTCATGGACTTAAATGGAATGGAAATGATGGAAGTTCTAATAAATAAAACAAATAGTTCTTGGGGAGAGGACGAATATTTCAGGCAAAGAAGTGAAATCCTTAGCTGGTGGTAGGGTTGTGCTTGTTTTGTAGTATGTTTGTTCGCCTGAATGATAGTTTTCAGTTTTGTTTGGTTAGGTATCCCTCCTTCTTTTAAAGTTGGTTTTTATAGTGATGGTTCATTTCTTTGTTGTAATACTAATCATCTTGCTTTGGAGTAGGCTTATGGTCTCTTGTTTTGTATCGTATGCATACCCAATACACATACCCTAAGGTTATTAAATTCGAAAAGGGGGGAGGTACACCTACCTAGTATGCGTACCCCAAGGGCCTGAGTTCGTGAATCAATTAATGGTATGCATAACTAGTATGTGTACCATAGTTCCCTAATTTCACAAACTGAATCTTAGGTACGCGTACCCCTAATACCTACCCAGTACGAATTAAATAGATTCTCATAAGCTATTTTCACAAATATGTTCGGTATTGATACAACTCTCTTGAACACCTCTAAGACATCTTTGATCACTAAACACTCTGTGTTTGTGTATCATGATTCAAGTTTTAAGTGTTAAATGAACAAGATTATGCTTATAAGTTCTTAGGAATGTTTTACATGAACTATCATTATACACGGTTTTAGAACCCTGGACCATAGTGTGTATTCTTCTATGTAATTTTAAAACTAACTTCTCACATGCTTACATGAACTCCTAACAAGAGTTTCATCTAAACTGAGAAAGTGTTTGCTTGAATTTTCAAGTTATCTTAGCTTGAATTATAAGCAACCCTTAGTTTTGAAAGTTTGTAAATAGAGAGACTCAAACAACTGAAAATTGTAATACCTGGCACTTCTGTATCCTAGTTGTATGATGGAGTCGTCCTCTATTAACCTAGGTTTCCTATGAAAAACATAATTAAGTTAACGACTTAAAGACTCACTTAGGGATTCGGGAAGCCATATCCGACTATTTTTACCTTGATAGTTCGTGTATCCTGATCTTGTTCTTTCTGCTTGTCGAGGTTTTCATCAATCTCTTCCAGGAACAAGATAGATAAAAATCGCAAAGTTCTCTTCGCCTCATAATTTGTGATTTCTCAAGATTGATATCTAAAAATACTATTTATTGATTGGTTTAAGATTGTTATTGAGATGTGGTTAGTAATCCAGGCTTCTCAGTTAACTGACTGTAAGTATTCCGGATTTGTGAGGTTTGCTAGCTTTGTCTATTGCAAACATATTTCCTAACTTAGATTGAAACATATTAAAAGGTAAATCAAATAAACTTGTTTGTTAGAGGAACATATGTATCAAAAGTCTTCACTGAGATTAAAGCAACTCTTGGGTTATAAAGGACATCATCTAAGGGAGTCAAGTGCGTAGAATCTTGCGAGGTTCAAGAGACGTAAGGAACACGCCTATAGTTGAATTGCTTGGAGAGTAAACTCGGTCCCATCTACATTCTAGTCTGACAGTAAACTAGTGTCTGCAATGGTTTAATACAGTTTGATGTTAATTCTGGACGAGATCCCGGGGTTTTTATGAAAGTGCAGTTTTCCTCGTTAACAAAATTCTTGTGTGTGTGCGCGCGCTTTTTACTTTTTCGTATCTTTTGCTTGTTAAAAGTACTACAAGGGTTCATACTCATATCAAACAAAAAAATTGGTGGTGTACTTGGTACCCTATCCTTTTCGATTGGTATCAGAGCGGGTTCTTGTACTACGGTGTTACAACCGTCATGACGTTCTCTTGCTTTGATAGGATCTGTCAGTTTACAGATTCCGAGTGTGTTCTAAAAACGATCGATGATGATACGGATCTGAATAAAGTCATTAATAATCTTCATCATGAGAAACAACGATTGGTAAGAAAAATTGATGGACTTCGTTATGAACTATATATCGAGAATTCTGATCTTCGAGAAAGATCTGAAAGAGAAAGGGTTCTTCAAAAATGATTTGATGATCAAATCCGTATTAACAAGAAAACTATTGCCATGTTAGCTGAAACAAAGGCTACCTTAGCAAAAGCTCTTGTGGATTTGAAATCTGAAAAAGAAGCATCAAATTCCTTGAAAGATCTTATTTGTCCTTCTCTTGATTCTTGTTTAAAGAATTGTCGACGATCAAGAGATAAACGAAGCCTTGCTTTTGCTAAACCTGATATGACTCAGATTCCATCGAAATGACTTAATGATGCAACCACCATTCCAGTTGGCTCCGGTATGTTTTGTGGTTCTCTTGTAATCATTACCAACATACATGTAAGCTCTTTTGACAAAATTTGAAGTTTACTCAAGTTCTTCACAAAAGAGCTGAAAAACTTCTTTCTGACATCAAAAGACTTAAAAAAAATATGACAAGATATCCTAACACAAGGAAAAGTAATGTCAGTATAAGAACTTTTTCTTAAAAGTAATTCTGAGGAAACTGTATTTAAGTCTAAATACTTAGAGACACTAGACTTTATCTATAATATTACTTTTAATCATCTTTATTATGATATTCTTATAGATTCCTTGGTTGATGATGATTTAGTACAGTGTCACAAACCCATTGAAGAAGTTAATATACCTAGAATTGTTAGCACAACTTTTTAGAAGATTCCTAATTTTGGATTAGAATTGCATGCTTCTCCAGTATTACTAGATTACTTTGCATCTCGTGACTTCTCTTTGCATGTGCATGTCTGCCAAATAGTTTCAGTTCCCATCCCTAGTGAACCTTTTGAATCGGTTACTTTTGATCAAAATGATATATCCTTTGTAAAAAAAACAGGTTTGGGGGTAGTTTTTTTTTCTTTTGATAGTCTCTATATCTTTACGTTGCTATAACGAGAGTGTAAGGTTGTCATTGGATGTATATATTGTGCTCAGGTTTGACCCCTGGATATTTAGGTTGTTGATATATGGAGAGTCTTGTTTGTATATTCCAGTAGGTACATCTATGTTCTTGTTTTCTTTTTATTTTAGTCTTCCTTGTTATTATTATCGTTTAATATGTGTAACAGGTAATACAAATTTTCTTGAGTCAGTCGGGTGAAAATTTTCCAATCTCTTCTATATTTGTTTCTCTTATCTATATATTGCATACCATCCTAGGTTGCATAGTTTGAAACATTGAGGACAATGCTAGATTTAGGTTTGGGTGTAGGGTTTTTGTTTCTCTTATCTATATTTGTTTCTTGATGCTAATAAGAATCTCCAACATTTAGAGTCGTATAGTATTCTTTTAGCTAAATTTACACATTGTTTCTCACCGAATGGAAATTAGAGTTGCTAGAGAATTTGATAGTCTAGAGAGACAAGAGAGAATTCTAGAGATTATGGAGTGAGACTAGAATATTTTTGTAGAAGATTGGTGTAAAAGGTGTGATTTCTAAATGGGGATGAGCGGGGTATATATAAAGGATTTATTGAAAGTTGTTGGCGGTCGAGTATTTGTCGCTCCACCCATTGGGGAAAACTAGCCGTTGGCGAAGTCGCTCAATCAAATGAAAACCGTTATAACAATTGAATATTTTTATAATAATTAATATTGAATAACGAACTACAAACTAAACGTTTAAACTAATGATTAAATAAAAATTAAACATCATGCCCACTTGGGACCTTTCATTCTCAGCCCAAAGATTCACTTTTAGATTTTCTCTGTTATACATATTCTGGATCTGAATGTAACTAGTCATTTGCGTGTAATTCTTTGCAGGTATCCCTCTTTCTGGTTGAATCTCAGGTCTCAAACATCATGGTTAGTCCAATCCTTATTACGACGTTCCTGAATTACCAAGTTATGCATAATTATGCAAGTGAGCATAGTCTTGTGCATTCCAAGGCACTCAAACCATGATATGGCCCACATATATGACAACAAACTTCCTCTTTGGAATTCTAACAACCCGTTCCATATCCTTTCTCAAATCCATTTTTTTACTGTTAAAATGCCGGTATGAACGACCTATTGAATTAACCATTTTGGATAGATCTCATCCGCAAAATAATACCCATAAGTGTGTTGATTGTCGTTGATTGCGAAATGGACTTGGGGACAAATTTCATGCTTTAGATCTTCAAGCAGAGGAGATTTGTACAAAAAATTAATGTCATTTTGTGAACCCGGAAGACCAGAAAAGCATGTCATATCTAACAATCATAAGAAGCAGCAACTTTCAAGGATAACAATTAGTTTTGTGTAAGGCATCTCAGCCACACCCAATGCATACAGTCAAGACTACCTAGCATTCTTGGGAATCACTTATCCTTGTTTTTCTTTCATATTTCTCTAACATCTTCCGCGATTGGTTTCCGTAAATACATTGAACCAAATGATTAATTATTACTTCCCAAAACAATGAAAGACACTTGTATGAAGTTGTTTTCCCATATGAAGGTACTCATCGTTCGAAGGCACTGGACACCCGTAATCTAGAATCCTTTGAGACGAAGTAACCTTTTGTTTGGGGCTATGACCTCTATTATTCAGCGTATCAAACTAATAATTAAATTGAGGTTCTACCTGACAAAGCTCATTAATAATATTTATCACCTAAGTGCCAGGGCCTGCGAAATTGGTGTTGAAAATCTTGATAATGGGAAGAAAATAATCGTGCATCATCTTTTTTAGTGGAACGAATCCCTCCCTCGACACTTATATCATCTTGCAAATACTTCTTTTGGCTCTGGAACTCTAGGTATTTGGCCCGAGTATATGAGCATCATAGTGTTGTTTAGTTCTCTATCTTCATCTTCCTCATCATCAAGTTGTCGCAACACCCAAAAACGCATTCCTTGATGTGATTTAAGCTGATCCATAATAATTTACATCTCTTAATCAGGATAAGCCATCGATTATGAAACTAAAAGCATGTATATTGAAAATATAGGCAAAAGAAATAGGTAAATAGTGTAGAATTTATGTAAAAATAGGTGCGAGTAAATTTACGAAATAGGAGACGTATATATAGGAATGAAGTGGGAAGAAATAGCCGCTAACGACAACATAACCATCAAGCTGTGGAATCTCCAACGCCAGCGATCAACTTTCTAGTTTCTATAGCTGGAGCTATTTAGGTGATTGCTCCATAAAAATTCTATTAGTATACACTTTTCCCATAATGACGCGACTAGTTTACCAGGCCACCTGTATAGCAAATGCATATTTTATTTTATTTTGGCATAATGCATAGGGATCGGCCAAAGGGTCAAACATTTTTCACTAAATGGAATGATGTTATTGCGTCCGGTGTCGAATGGCAGTGTTTGTTCCAGGTGAAAGATAATTAGCATCTTCCATTATCCTTTTCTATACTTCCGTTATCCGTTTCTGTCCCTAGGGAAATAAGAAGTAGATCTCACTGTCTCTCCTTATCTAAAGATAGGATACAGATCAACATTAGACTAAATTCAACGAACCCACCGATCCAATAATGCCTTCACCCAAAAATCCAACAGATTCAGTATTCCTTCCCATACATTAGACTAAATTCAACTAATTTATTGCTTATCAGTAACATTAACTAATTAAGTACTTTGAGAACTCGATAAACAAAGCATAGAAATATACTGGCAAAAAACAAAATTCCCTTTTTATTCTTTTCTCCCTTCTTCTCTTCTCCAATCTCCAATGACGAAGTTAGCAATAATTGATTAGTTAATTAATTAACAACCAATTAAAGCTAAATCAAAGTACAAACAGTATACGAAAAGAAGAGTTAATCCAAATAGAAAAGAACTTACTAATTAAGTACAACTCTTTCTAATGACTCGTCCTTAAATAGAAAAACATAGTACATGCTACTCTTAATTAATTAATTAAGTCTCAAGATGACGAAGAAGAACAATTAGTAGCAGTAACCTGAACCTCATGGTGGTGATTATGATGAAGCACACTCCCGCCACCACCACCCACTCCACCACCACCACCATTATTGTAGTGGTGATTCTGATTCTGATGAGGATGATGATTTTGGTGGTGATTATTGTTGTTATTGTTAAGACTACTGACATGAGGAGCTGAAGTAGTAGTAATAGTACTGGGAGTAGTACTAGAGTCTCTAATTTTCCCAAAAGTATGCTTATTATTATGCATCCAAACCTTCAAGATTCCTCTTTCCACACCAATTTCATTACAGAATTCATCAATAATTCCTTCATCTCTTTTCTGTAATTTCCAGCCCAATCTTTCTGAGAACAAATACATCTTATCTTTTTGTTCTTGGCTAAATTTAGTCCTAATTCTCTTTCTACCACTACCATTACTAACATTTCCATTAGTATTAGGACTAGTTAATCCCCCAATGGTTGTTGTTGTGGTGGTAGTACTCATCTTGCCACCAGCCATCATCATCTGATGATTGTTATCCGATGGAACTCCAGGTAACCCCCCTGTTCTTAAAGCAAGCAACATATGTGGTGCAGATGAAGTTGGATAATTGTAAGCAGATGAAATCGGAGGTGGTGAGTCCGATGAGCTAGGACTGACATTTCCTCCTTCCTGATCTCCTGGTTGTTGCTGCTGTGGTGTTGGAAGCACAGGCGGTGCTTGATGATGACGATATTCAATGATGTGAGTACCTTCTTCAGGGTCACGACGATGAAAGTTGCGATGGCAATTACAAGCTGCGCATTTTAATGAAGTTGGATCGCTCAGGTTTGTATTTGGTGATGGCATGAATTCTCCACATCCATCAAGCGAATGACCACCCAAACTTGCTGCATGATTTTTGAGACATTCTCTGTATACAACAATAGCTGCTGATGTTGGGTGTGGTTGATGATGGTGGTGTCGTTTTAACACACCATTAGTGAAGGATTTTGTTGGTGGTGGAGTTGTGATGACAACTTCAGTATCAGATGGAGGAGTTTTAATCGCTGAATCCATGATGATGAATGGTTGTTTAAAGTTTAAACCATACTAACATGGGTTTAATGTAATTGGGTTAGATTTAAGGTTAGGTTTTTTGTTTTTGTTGTTATGGTTTATGGGTGGTAATAAAGAAAGGAATTCCATTAAAATGGTCGGAAAGTGAGAAACAGAAAAGACAATGTAGAGAGATGGGACTGCATGATTGAAGATGGGGATGATGATGACGATAAGAAAAAAAAGTGGTAGCAGTAGCAGTAGAAGTAGAAGAAGAAGAAGTAAATAAACCCAACGAGGTTCGGTTGCTTCTTTATTAACCACACATTTTCTTAACCAGAGTTTTCCTAATCTTCTCTGGTTAAGTTTTCTTTCTTTCACACCAACTACTATTCAGAGTTAGTTGTTGTGTGTAATAAATATCTCATCAATTCAGATTAAGATTAGATTCAATTTTTTCCTCTACCAAAATTTATTCTTCTTTTAGCTCACACTCGGTTTACACTTCGCCAGTGGCCAAGGTCGTCTCCCTCCTTTTAGACTTTAGAGCTTGTACAGTGCGTACAATGTATACCTACAGTGCACAGATAGTGCGACACTGACTATACTAACACGCCTTGCAGAACTGAGACACGTGCACAATGTACGCTTTTCTGACTCTTTGCCATGATATATGTGTTCCAGATCCCAATACCTTGGTGTTACCTGCTGGACATAATTGAAACCAAGAAGAAAAGAAGACTACCTAAAACTCTTTATTTAGTCGAAAATTATGAAGTTTTATGAACTGCATACATACACCAATGATGTTAAGGATTTTGCCCAATAATAGAACAGTCGAAAGACCCGAAACTCTCAACCATCCGATTAAGAGGTCTTTTAGCCCAAGTGAAAAGATCTCGTCTCTTTAAGTCTAGGAGCGTAACTCTATTGTTTAGAGTAAAACACGTTTTGTGTTTCCATTTTTGTTCTAAATCGTGCGTTCTCGCTATACTAAATCTAGTGGTTATTTTTGCGTTGGTACTAATCAAATTTTGTCCTCTTTTAAGTCTTTATCATCAGTGAATTATTTTGAAAACAGGTTGTTTTTGTGGTCCAAACTTAAACAAGTTGGGTGCCTGGTCAAGAAAAAGCAAGAATACTTATTGCACAGATAATTGATTTGTCATTAATTCTAATATCTCCTGGATAGATTGATAGATGGAATCCTATGAGAAGTCAAGTTACTAGTGCTATCAAAAAGTAACAAGACCCTTTTATGCATGAAAATGAGGTTTTATTTGGGAAATGTTTGTCGCCTGCTCACTAATATGCAAGGTTTGAAAAACAAACGGAAAAAGCAACCAATAAAACGGTCACGACATGTAGCGTGACTAAGAGGGTAGCCGATATAGTTATCTGAATAACGATTTTGCTGATAACAACGGTTTTTGGGATCGTTTTCACGTTATAACCAAACTTGACATTACGCTTGGTAGGTTCAATCGAGCTATGCTCTAACAATCTCCCCCTTTGTCAATTTTAGTGACAAAACTCTTAATACATATGGATAAACAAATTACAAGAACTCATTATACATACGCTTGATTCCAAGTTTCAACAACACAATAACCCGCATATATGCAATCAATAAATGCCGCTGTTGACATTTGAATAACAAAGCTTATACTCCCCCTAAAGGTAAGATAGGTAGATATTCAATCCGAACATCTTTGTTATTCCCCTTTTGTAGTCAAGATAACTACAACAGCAATATGATATGTTTCTCCCCCTTAGTCAATGCTTTACTCTTTTGTTAGATATAACGTTTAAGCACAATTGTCCTTTCATTAGTGATTGCAAATCACTTGTTTACTCCATATATTTCTCCCCCATTTTGTCACAAAATGACAAAGGTTCGAGCAAATAAAGGACAAACCCAAAGGATCTTACAAATCTAAAAGACTTGTAAACAACCTATAAACGAAGGTTTCACATACCATTTTAGATAACCAATATTAAAACCGAAATTGAAAGTAATTTAGTTTTAATATGTTATCAAGGAAAACTATTGCCCGAAGCAATTTTCCCTAATAGTTTAACAAATTGACTAAGAAACTTAGTTCCCTTGTTAAACCGATTGTAAACATACAATCGCTTATTTCAATAAGACCAAAATAAAGATCAGAATTAACTTTATTTCTCTTATCATGCTCTAATTATTCAGGCAATAACTTAGACCTTTCCCTTTAGACAAGACAAAAACACTAGGTTAGTTAACGAGTTTTTCTTGTCAAGGCATTCGATTAGACTTGAATAGCCGAATCCTTCAATTTGATAAGTCTAACTAAGATCAGAATTAACTTAGTTTCTCTTATCCGGAATCAAATTGGACTAAACAAATGATCCCGTATTTTGTCAAGCCATAAACAATACATACAAACCAAAATAAATTGACTTGCACAATTATTTTCTTAACCGGAAGCAATTGAAACAAACATGGACATTATAGCACCGCAATTGCACCAAAATTTCGTTAAGCAAAAACACTTGATACCCAACAATAAAGAAGATACCAAACAATAAGCCAAATAAATTGACACTGTTTTTCTTAACCGGAAACAATTGAATCACGCACACACACATCCATACACATCATAATGGAATATATCAATTGTACCGAAATTTTGTTAAGCAAAAAGCAAAATATATGCAATATAAACTGGCTTTTCTTAAACAGGAAAACGATTAACTAACAATTTCGTTACCTCATATTCCGCATCCTCTTCTCCCCATAAAGATATATCATTAAGCGCAAGTTAAAATAAGAACTCTCCCCCAGTATGTTGTCATCCTCTAGCAAGAACAAAAGAACAACAACAAAAGCAACCTTTACCAGAGAAAGGTTGAATCAGTTTTTAACTAATGCGTGCCAATAGCAAAAGTTGAAAACCTGAAACACATATGTTTATGCTAAACATAATTCATGAAAACACAAATTGATTCAACATATTGTGACTTTTCACATATGAGTTTCAATCGGAACACCTTATGATCCTTTGATAAAGCCTACCAACATGGGCTAGAACATAATCCCGCTAAATAAAAAAGCCACAAAAACCATAAGGGTTCACATCATATGAGATCGAATATTAAGGTTAATGAAAACCGAAAACACATAGCAAAAGTATAGACATTCAAGCATAGGCTATGTAATAGGAAACTGCCACAAGAAAAATTATAAAATAATAATTTTATTCATAAATAATGATAGTTTTATTCAAAAATAGACCTTATACAATAATCTAAATAAATCAAAAACTGATGTCTATTTTTCTTCTTGGATTAAGTATTACAGCATATAACTTAATCCCTAGTGGTGCTCTTATTGTTCACTGAAGTTTCTTTAGTGTTCAAACTCTTGAAGCATGTCTCGAGAGACTTGTCTGCAACCACTTCCTGTTTTTCAAGCTTCTCAACTTGAACCTTCATGCCTACAAGATCATCTTTTGTTTCCTCAATCCTCTACTTGAGCCAATCTTGATTTCGAACCGTCATTATGAGATTGGTTCTTAGTTCTTCAAAACCATGGATATAGTCAATCATACTATCAGAAGGTATCCACTTGGTTTTTGTTGGATCTTGAAGGTTGTAAGCCAACAAACATGACTCATCTTTGGATCCAGCAGAACTATCGGAATCATAATCAGACATGATTTTTGATATGATCTTCTTCTTCCTTTCTGTATTGATTCCTTGAGAATTCTTAACCTTTTGAGCTTCCTCCTCATCTGCCTTTGTAAAACTGTAAGTTATTGGAGGTATGCTCAGGAATTTAAATAAGAATTAGTCAGGGTTACTCAATACAAGCAAGAGAAAGTTTCTCTTAAGAAGAGACAACTTTCGGACCGAAAATACTAGGAATTTCCGAAAATATATAAATAATATATTTTGTTTCCTATGTCCGAACTTCTCATGCTAGAAGGTTTATTAAAATTCGAAAATTTCAAATAAAACCTATTTTTTGGAAGATCATGATAAAACATGAACAATTTTTAGACAAAAATGGATTCGCAGCTATCCAGAAATTGTCAAATAATTTTTTTCAGATAAAAACACAAACTAAAAATTGTGCTCTCGTTTTATGTGCTTTCTCATCCCAAAAGTTATGAGCATGAACTAGGATGAGAGTGCACAATCTCCATACAACTAGGTTATATCGGAGTAAGCCTTTTCTAGCTTACAACGAGTATCTGAAACATAGTTCATGTTTCTCTTTGGTAATTTCTGCCCAAAGTATTTTCTCCTAAGAATATGATCCTTCTTTGGTCTAAAGTTATGATCATGAGGAGAAACTGTACTGATGTGAGAATTTTCAGAGAGAGACAGATCTCTCTTAATTCTGTCAATGAGATTTTCATAAGATTTTCTCATTCTAAGGATTTCCTTATTATGTACATCAGTATGATTACCTGAAACAATTATCATAAATCTTTCCTAATTGTTTCCTTTGGTAGAGGTTTTTTCTTTCCCTTTCTTCTGCAATCGTTCTTCATGTAAACAAAGACTGTTTCGATATGAATGAGGAGGAACCTTTTTCCAGAAGTGATTATCAACTCTTACTTCTGACTCTTTTGAGTTGATCTAATCGGGTTGGGTTATATTCTGTCTTTCTACTGAGAAATGATCATTCAATTTTTTAAGACAAGAAACTTCTTTCAATACTTTTACCACAATATTGTGAAGAATTATAAGTTTCTTTTCAAGTGACTGAAAGTTGTATTCCTTAAGATCATTCTTATGGAATCGGTTCAAAGTTTCCTTTGGACAAGATTTTGTTTGATCATCCGTAGTTGTAGAAGATGGTTCTTTATTCTCTTCTGACTTGATGTAGTTAGGAAAACTCTCATCATCATGATCTGTTTCAGACGTGATCAAACAAGTCTTGTTATCACGATCTGTAAAAGTCGAGCAAGGACTTTTATTTTCCTCATCAGAAGAAATTATAACAGAATCATTAGTCAGAGTCATAGGATGAATCTCTTGATCTTGAGTAAGAGATTTACCAAGAGCTTCTACTTTGACTGTGAGATCTATATTCTCTTTGGCCAGAATATCTAGTTGAATATCCTTTTCTCCGATCTCTTGCTTAAGAAGATTTAACTATGACTTTAATATTAACATCCTTGTTGACATATATCTTATAGGCTTTAGGAGCCAACTCTGTATCAGCATCTTCTTTTCTATCAGAGATAGACTCAGATATACCCTTATTTTTGTAACTCCTTGATCATGAGTTAACGAATGAGGACATCTTTTGAGTATTCATACACTTGCATAACATTAACCGAATCAGTCATTGGATTCAATTCTTATAAGTTGGATCGCACCAAACACAGATTGTTAGATCTTTTCGTGTTTGCCTGCTCTTATACCAATTGAAAAGACGAGGGTACCCAAATACACCATAATCTTTTATTTATCCACCTATAACTCCTCTTACCGAAAGTGATTGTCTATGGACAAAGTTGAGACAATGCTACAAATCGGTATTCACACTTTGTGTGATTGTCTATGGATACGAGATCGAGAAAATTTGACAACCAAAGTGAAATTACTTAATAATAGGTTCAGACTTAACCAAACTCTATAGGATCACTATCAAGTAAAGCGGAGTTAACATTTGTGTATTTTACTTCTAATTATAATAAACAATTATAATTGCGGAAACAGAAAAGTAAAAGACACAGCAAGATTTTGTTAACGAGGAAACCGTAAAAGCAGAAAAACCCCGAGACCTAGTCCAGAATTGAATACTCTTAGAATTAAGCCGCTATACAAAATCTACACCAACTTCGTATAGTTGAGACCAAGCAACTACCCCTAGTTCACTTAGTTTCCTCAGTATCCATGCGCTTCCGACTTCGATGAGTGCACGCACTGGAACAATTCCTTTAGATCGTATTCCAAATAGTAAAGGAAAAATAAATATGTTTGGTAACAACTCTATTGATTCTTTAAGATAAGATATCTCAAGTCATATGCAAAGGCTCTTCCGTTTAATTTAATACACTCCTTTGCCTGATATGATCAATTTATCCAATAACTACAAAAGTAGTCAAGTTTAGATTCGCACTCAATCCAAATAAATCTCAAAGAGATATATTGTGAATGCCGATCTCACACAACTATCAATCGAATAAATCTGATTCTAGTTGGATCCCAGCCGATCAAGGTTTGTGCAACACAAAGATATGAGAAACCAATAAGAAATCTTCTTCGTCTTTAAATCTTCTTTAAATCTTCTTTAATCTTCAATTAAAACCTGCACAACACCACTTGAATCTCTTATGATCAATCATGTATAGAACGGTGTCTGTTAAAAATGGATTATCACAAGATGTCTTTAGATCTATAAACAGTTCTAAAGATCCCGTCGATACTTCGATCTAGTTTGAGTGAATCTTTTATCAGAAGAGAAGATTCTCAAGAATAAACAAACTAGGTGCAATCAAAGTTTCAACAACCGTTAGTCAATCAAATCAATCGAAAACTAATAAAATTGCAATTATCTAATTTCCCACCAACGGTACTCATAAAGCTTCTTGATCCCACAGAAGTCTTTAACCGAGTGGTCGTAAGAGATTTCGCCTAATTAGGGTACTTTCCTCTCCGATAGACGGCTCCACCAGAAACAACAAAAAGATGAAGTTTGCCTGGCTTTTAGGATAGTTTGCTAGAAATGAAAACTTAGGTATTTATAGAACAAGGAAGTTTTGACACCAAGGAATTTCCAAAACCGAAAATATTCTCAAGATATGGAATGAATGGAAAAATTCGGTTTTCAAAATCCAGTAAATGCTTGTCCAATATTTTCCGAAATCTCCTAGTAGAAAATCTCCAATTATTAAATGCACATTAATAATTTTTATTCTCTAGAGATATGCATTTAATTGCTGGTAATTAAAAGCATATATAAATAAAAACCTTAATTAAAAGATTCTTAATTTATTTCGGTACAGGGTTTCCTTGAGTACTAAGGAATATCTTTGAACAATAAATGATAAGAGTTACTATCCGTGTTCAAAGTATGTTGACATCTTTTCTCTGTAAATCATCTTTCATATTTACATTCTTGGAATCTGTTTTTCCACACTTCCAAACAAGTTTAGAATTGATTCACTTGTATTCCAAGACTACTATGTGATTGATCAAATATCAATCACATCCATGGGTTCAATTGTTTCTACCAATCACGAGGATCGGTTATACCCTAATATGGAAATACTTGTGATCGGTCACACAAGTTACCAGGACCGGTTACATCAATTACCAGGACCAGTTACCATATACTCATGGTATTGCTTGTGATTGGTCACACCAGTCACTAGGATCGGTTACACCAATTACCAGGATCGGTTACACCAATTACTAGGACCGGTTACACCAATTACAAGGATCGATTACACAACTCTCTGTGATCAGTCACGCCAATTACTAGGATCGGTCACCAATTACAAATATTGATCATACCAACTCAGGTGATTACTTAGGATTGGGTACACTAATTAATCAAAACTAGTCATACCAAATCATAAGTCAGGAATTGTGATTAGTTGTACCAAGATACATAACAAAGTGACGACCGGTTCTACCATCTCACACATATTGGTAAGCCAAAGATTTGCAATGAATAGCCGTACCAATAAGCTTAGAGATTTCCCTTTCGATTCATAAAACAAGTTCATGAATGTACTTCCTTTAAACAAATGTAAAACATTGTTTCCTAGGATGAAATCTTCACCATTACCCATTCACATAATCATAACAGCATTCATAAGATTATGCCGATGTCATATCTACGATGTTCAAAAGATAAGCGTTATACTTCGTAGTCTAATTCCCTAATACTATGATCATGTGATCATGTCTCACTACTAGAGTAATATATCCAATACACAGCTTCGCAGTTATGTTTTCAATATAGCACGACTTAAAAGATACGTTAGGAATGAAACAGTTCAAGTCAATATTACTAACCTCAAGAGGAAGGATGTTGTCATCGTTGTAGCTCGTTACTTCTTCACGTTCTTCAGGTCTTCGAGTAATACTTGTCAGTCTCAACATTCCTAGACTTTCTAGTCTAACCTAAACGAAGTTGTCTCTAGTACATAATCAAGCAACTCTTAGATGAGTTTTGACACACTAAAATATGACAACCAAACTTGACATACCAACGCTTGGTGGGTTCAACCGAACTATGCTCTAACACAATCAATTTTTCGTGTTGTCTACCAATTTCTTGGTAAGATAATGCATATTAGCCGAAATAGGCTTAATGGTAAAACTAAAGTTGAAGTGATCCAAAGAACTGCAACGATATGGTAGCAAACTAACGGGTTCAGTTTTTAGCTTGTTTCAATATCCTTAGAGAACTTCACAGGTTTAATTCCTTATGCCTTCTAGATGCTCCACCAGCTGTTCGAAAATCCACTCCATTAATGAGGATGTTGATTACCTTGCTTTTATGATTTAGTTGTAATTGAGTCTAATGTAATTTTATTTAATCTAATGTAATTTTATTTAATTTAATGTACTTTGATTCAAAAAAAAGTATGTTCAAATTGGTTATGCTAGTACACGGATGGTGCAAATACAAGGACATTTCAGTGAATTAAGCACATGACAACATAACAATGATGTAATCACTTCATACACTTATTTAATCCACTCAAACTTAAAACACGATGGACATTTCCAGAATTGTTTTCCAAATGTGTCTTCTTTTGTTGAAGTGTTCAAATGCATAAGATATTTACAACCAGGGTTTGAACATTTACTAATCATCTGCTTTGTAAACTCTACTTCTGCGCAGTGGTCTTGTTGTGGCTTATTCAACCTAACTTTAAGTTTCAAGTTTTTCCATGATGCTACCTTTTCATCTTCTTGCTCCTTCATAACATCATCTAACATTCTTGGTTCTTCATGACAGTTAGGATCTTGATATTGCAAATATCTGAGCTTTTCTGGTTGTGATTCAATGACCATTCTTTTAGCTGAACAACCTACCTATGGACAATTAGAATACGTTTAAGGGCATTGCATCAAACTATGGTCATCGATGGAACATAATAGTCTAACCTCTTTTGCTTCCATACATACAATTTGTTTGCATTTGCTTTTAGAAAACATAGTGTTGGTTGAGAATGTTTTCGTTCGAGAATGTTTGTGGTTGGTTTTGGAAAATATTTGTTGCGATATATGATTTATATACGGAAAAATATGACTGTTATAATAAAGCCGTTATCTCGTTTCACATTGAGACGATCAGCCTTGGTTGAGCCAACAATAGCTAGTCTCATCCAATGACTCTTATTCCACTCCCTATAAAATTCAAACAATTTCAGATCCAAAACCACACCTTCTAAAACCTCTATAACAAAATTCAAAAAGAAAAAAAATCTTATGCAATTCGTGGTCCTAAATTTACTCAAGAAGAGTGTTAGAGCATAGCTCGGTTGAACCTACCAAGCGTTGGTATGTCAAGTTTGGTTGTCATATTTTAGTGAATCAAAACTCATTTAAAGAGTCGCTTGTTTATATACTAGAGTCAACTTCGTATAGGTTAGCTTGAAAGTGTTAGGATATGAGACTTACAAGTATTACATGAAGACTAGAAGAATGTGAAGAAGTATGGAGCTACAACGACAACATCATCCTTCCTCTTGAGGTTAGTAATATTTGACTTGAACTGTTTCATTCCCTAACGTATCTTTCAAGTCGTGCATATTGAAAACATAACTGCGAAGCTGTGTATGATACTCTAGTTAGACATAGTATTAAGGAATACAATACGAGGTTTATTGCTTAACCATTAAACTTTGTATATAAGACATCGACATGATCATATGAATGCTATTATGATTATGTATGGGTATGAGTGAAGATTTCATCCTAGGAAACAATGTTTTACATTCGTTTAAAGGAAGTAAGTTCATGAACTTGTTTTGTGAATCGAAAGGGAAATCGCTAGGCTTATTGGTATTGTTATTCATTGCAAATCTATTTTGAATTACCAATATGTGTGTTTAGTATAACCGCTCATAAACTTGTTTATGTATCTTGGTAAAACTATTCACAAGGCCTGACTTATGTATTGGTATGACTTTTATTAGCAAAACCGATCTTAAGTAATCACTCAAGATGGTATGATCGATGCCTTGTAAATAACAACTTTTATCTAGTCATTGGGGAACCGATCATAGTAAGAGGTGCAACAAATTTTCAAGAGGGAATCGATCCTTGTAAAAGGTGCAACACGTTTTTAGTAGATGGGGGAACCGATCCTATGAACATGTGCAACAAGTTTGTAGTTTTGGGGGAACCAATCCTATGGACATGTGCAACCGAATACAGGTAGTTACCATAAGTTGTGGGGAACCGATCCTAGTACCTAGTCAACCGAATTTTGGTAACTAGCGTGACTATGCACAGTACTCACATGGAGGTAGAACCGAACTTGTTTTGGTAGAACCGTGAAACCCATGATTGGTGATTTGATAGGATAATCAATCACATAGTTCTTGGAATTCAGACGAACCAATTCTAAACTTGTTTGGAAGTGTGGCAAATCGTTTCCAAGATTGTAAGTATGAAAAAGGACCTGTAAAGTAAAGATGTCGACATACTTTGAACATGTGCAGTAACTCTTATCATTAATTGTTCAAAGATATTCCTTAATAGCTAAAGCAGAATCCCAGGATCGAAATAAATTGAGAATCTTTTATTTAAGGTTTCTTAGTTTTTATATGCTATTTAATCTCCAGCAATTAAATGCATATCTTCAGAAAATAATAATTAGTAATGTGCATTTACTGATTATAGATTTTTCTATTGGGATTTCGGTCAATATTTGGACAGTGCATTTCCAGGAGTTATGAAAACCGATTTTGTGTTTATTGCATATCTTTGAGAATATTCGGTTTTGGAAATTCCTTGGTGTCCAAACTTCCTTGTCTATAAATATTGAAGTTTGCATTTTCTAGCAAACTAATCCTCAGAGCTAGCAAAACTACCTAGTTGTGTTGTTACTGGTGGAGTCGCCTATTCGGAGAGGAAAGTAACCTAATTAGGCGAAATCTCTTACAGCCGCTCAGTTTAAAGACTTCTTTGGGATTGAGAAGCTCTATTAGTACCAGTTGTGGGAAACTAGATAATTGCGGTTTATTATTAGTTTTCGATTGATTTGATTGACTAACTGTTGTTGAAATTTGATTGCACCTAGTTTGTTTATGCTTTAGAATCTTCTCTTCTGATATAAGATTCACTCAAACTAGATTAAAGTTTGGACGAGGATCTTTAGACTGTTTGTAGATCTAAAGACGTCTTGTGATAATCCAACGTTAATAGACTCCGTTCTGTGTGTGATTGATCACAAGAGATTCAAGTTGATTGTGTGCAGGTGCTGATTGAAGATTAAAGAATATTTGAAGACAATAAGACTTTTTGGGTTCATAATCTTTGGTGTGCACAATACTTGTTTCGTCTGGAAAGGGATCCAACTATAATCGGTTTATCTTTGTGATAGATTGGATTGATTAGTTGAGTAGATCGGCTTCAATACATTTCTTTGTGATTAATAGTATTGATTGCATAGTCTAACAATTACTTCGGTAGTTGTTGAGAGATTGATCTAAGGACCCGACAAAGGAGTTTATTGGTTAAACGGAAGAGATTTTTTCAAACTTATATCACGTTGTTTGAAAAGAGTTTTTACCGAACAGATTTGTTGTTCCTTTACAGTTTGGAATACGAACCAAGGGAATTGTTCCAAGTACGTGACTTATTACAAGTTGGAGGCGTAGGAATACTGAGGGAACTAGGTGAACTATACGTTTAGTTGCTTGGTCTCAACTATACGAAGTTGGTTTGCTTTTGTATAGTGGCTTAATTCTGAGAGTATTCAATTCTGGACCAGGTCCCGGGTTTTTTTTGCATTTGCGGTTTCCTTGTTAACAAAATCTTGATGTGTCTTTTACTTTTCTATTTCCGCAATTATAATTGTTTTATTATAATTAGAAGTAAAATACATAAACGTTAATTCCTATTTTACTTGATAGACAATCCCTAGTGTTTGGTTAAGTCCGAACCTATTATCAAGTAAACATACTTCATTGTTGTATTGTCTCGATCTTGTATCCATAGACGATCACTCGAAGTGTGAACCGATTAGTTGTATTATCTCGACTCAGTCCATAGACAATCACTTTCGGAAAAGGACTTATAGGTGGAAAGTTTTAGATTGAGGTATATTTGGGTACCCTCGTCTTTTCAAAGAGGATTTAGTTATCTTGTAAAGCCTACATTTTTAATACTATTGAAAATGTTATACAAGTTATGCCGTAACGTCTGCTTGGAAGAACATTTTCACAATGTTCATTTCATAAACGGGAAACCCCAGAAATCGATATGCCTGTGGACTGTATGCTCGTTTTCAATCAATTGATCACGCAGTCAAGAGATTCCTTGCTAAGGTAAGGGAAGTTGATCGAGAAAAATTTCACGATGTAACTGAAGCAGAAATGATCCAAATAGCTCTATATGAATGGCAGGAAACTCACGACAAACCTTTTTATTACAAAGATTGTTTCCACATCATTAAAGATGGTCCATTTCAATCACATCCGCACTGCACCCGAAGGGCTCTCTCTCTCTCTTTAATATGAAAGAAGATGTTACTCTTATTCGATGTTGGCTACATACTGTAACGAGAAATATGACTAATGACTATTTCTGGGAAAGGATGTGTCAAAGGTTTGTACCGTTACGAAATGAACATTTAAGAAACAACAAGAGCCTTAAACTAAGATTTTCATTCATCAATAAGGATGCCAGACGTTATACAAAAGTTTTGTAGATGGTTCACCGTGATAATTCTGGATCGTCCAACGAAGAATTGGTGAGTATCTTAATACCTTTGTACTCATTGAGCAACTGCACCATAGTTTAACTAAAATCATATTAACTTGTTATTTATCTATTGCACAGAATACTATGGCTTAATCCCAGTTTATTGAAGAAAACGGAAGAGAGTTTAAGCATTTTGAATGCTATGAACTCCATAAGATTTATGTCTCTGGATTTGATATAGTTTGATGTTATTGTTGTCGTTATAGAATAAAGTTATTTTATGCAAGTCTAAATGTAATAAGTATCACTTAATATAAAATATGAGTCTAATTTAAGGTCTAAATATTTTTATTAATTAATATTGCTGCCACTTCTTTTATAAGATATGAACTTAGACAATAATAAGAACTTAAATATTGACATCCATAAAAATCTGGTACAATCTTTGGCTATTTGACGTATCGTCCATTAAACGCACCAGTGAACTATTTCGCCTTTGTTTTTGAAACTTCGGTTATTAACTTTCAAAACTGGAACTTTTCTTTCCTTTTAACAGGACATTTTTCTGGATTAACTTCTAAACTTGCACATCTCTTTCCTTTTTAATATTTTCAATTTTTTAAAAATTACCACATATCTTATTTACAACAGCCTCAAGTTTGGCTTCACAAAAAAGAGAAGTAGCCTTGTAAGACATTTCAAGAGAAAGATTTATAGTGGAAAAAATTCAAAATAAGATTTAATTTTGTTGTGAGTTGAATTTTTGAATGGATTGATCATTATTTATATGGGTGAAAAAATAGACGTTGTAATTCGACTGTTGTAATTTTGAGACGAGCCTCGTCTCAGTGTGGGCGATTGCCCCATATTGATTCATTCGGCTTAACCTGTCTCGAAGTACCTTTCTCCCGGTGCGCAAAACTCAGTTTGTCTATCATCAACCCATGCCATTGGAGTTTTTTTTTTAATATTTTTTATGTTTTTCTTTTTGTGAAGTATGATAATAAGAGTTTTTTCTTTCTGATGAAAGATAATAAGAGTGAAAGTCACTAAGATTTACTACACTGGGATTGTGTATGATTTTTAACTATTTTTTTAAGTAGGCTAGGAGGGAAAAAAAATTCGCAGCTACAAATATGCCTGGCCAAATTGGGGTATGTTAGAGCACTGCTCGGTCGAACTCGCAAGCGTTGCTATCTCAAGCTTGTTTGTCAAGTTTAGTTGCTAAAACTATAATCCTTGATTTCTAGTCTACTTATAGCTAAGTCTCGGACTAGGATAGTAAGTGTAGTTGAGCTCTAGACTCCATGGCGTTCATCATGCAAAGACGAAGAACTACTCAACGAACTAGTGGATCTTCATCGACAAAAAAGGTATGTGGAGACTTGAACTTATCTATCACTCAAAAGTCTATCTATTCTATCTCCTATCTTGAGACAAAAGTTGTATTGCTATATAGACTTCGATTATACACATTTGCTATTTCGAGCCGAGTTTATCTCGCTTATCTATTTCTCGAAATATGTGTTGGTAAGCTTTTGCTTTGGCCAAGTTCATCTTTACTCGTGACGAAAGTCATGTTGATTGCTTCAATCTCTTGAAAATCTCTTTTATGAAAAATAGTGTGTGAATAACCTCTATATAACATCCTCTAAGAATGTTTCAATGATTGGAATGAGAGTTTAGAATATATAACCTTGAATGGATATAAACATTGTATGTGAACTCATACTTGTGTAAGTCCAAAATCCTTGAACCAAAGTATGCGTACTTTACTGGTTTAGGATGTCCGGAGCTAAGTCCGCGTACCCGTACGCATACTTAAGTACCCGGATTGAGCTTGTTTTCAGTTCACAAACTCCAGCAGAAATTCACGGGATGTGAACTTCCGGCAGTATGCGTACGGGTACGCGGACTTAGCACCGGACATCCTAAACCAGTAAAGTACGCATACTTTGGTTCAAGGATTTTTGACTTACACAAGTATGAGTTCACATACAATGTTTATATCCATTCAAGGTTATATATTCTAAACTCTCATTTCAATCATTAAAACATTCTTAGAGGATGTTATATAGAGGTTTTTCACACAATATTTTTCATCAAAACGATTTTCAAGAGATTGAAACAATCAACATGACTTTCGTCACGAGTAAATATGAACTTGGCCAAAGCGAAAGCTTACCAACACATATTTCGAGAAATAGATAAGCGAGATAAACTTGGCTCGAAATAGCAAATGTGTATAATCGAAGTCTATATAGCAATACGACTTTTGTCTTAAGATAGGAGATAAAATAGATAGACTTTTGAGTGATAGATAAGTTCAAGTCTCCACATACCTTTTTGTCGATGAAGATCCACTAGTTCCTTGAGTAGTTTTTCGTCTTTGCATGATGAACGCCATGGAGTCTAGAGCTCAACTACACTTACTATCCTAGTCCTAGACTTAGCTATAAGTAGACTAGAAATCAAGACTTATAGTTTTGGCAACTAAACTTGACAAACAAGCTTGAGATAGCAACGCTTGCGAGTTCGACCGAGCAGTGCTCTAACAATCTCCCCCTTTGTCAATTTTAGTGACAAAACTATCAATACATATGGAATACAAAATAAATAAACTTTGCATCTTCTCATCCACATTCATGATCTCCTTGGTTCTTCAACATTACTCAAAATCTTTGTCACTTCCAAGTACTCCAATGATTCCAAAGATATTCAAATCAGCATCACCGTTGTTGAAGATCCGTAGCCATGACAATGAGAAAACAAAAGCTCCCAATCATTGTTACACAGTGTCATAGTATTATTACACATCATCAAAGTTCAATTGTATCACAACTTCGACAATAATACTATGGTGATATGTATCACTCCCCCTTAATCAATACTTCATCTCACATGAAAACCACTCCCCCTTACATAATGATCCGAAAACCATATGTATTTGTAGTGTGAACTACACATTAATTCTCCCCCTTTTTGTCAATAAAATTGGCAAAGGTACGAAAACTAGTGGGATCCTAATGAAATTTCCATAGAGACACTTCATTACCAAAAGAAAGTACATATCAACTTTTTAGATGCAATCATATAGCCGAAGCTAAATGCATTCATCAAGGAGTTTATAAAGATACAAGATAACCCCTATAATATTCCACAGCCGCACTCCTCACAAAGATTTGGAAATTAAGCACAAGTTCAATTAAGAACTCTCCCCCATAAAATGTCATTCCCGAAAGAACAACAAGAGCGACCTTACTTTCACAAGAAAATAAAAATATGAATTTGTATCCAAAAATCTCAACTAAATTAACCACAAGAGAACCCATGATTAATTTAATCGGAAATGCTCACATAAGAAAACTTACGGAGCCACACAATATATACATAAAAATATAGATCAGGGAAGATCAATACTGCGGAATAAACAAAGATTCATCATATTCTTCATCACTATTTGCACAATGACATAATAGGCTTAATCTTTGTAAACAAAAGCTCATCCTATCTTCCATCAATATTTGCATAATGACATAATAGGCTTATCTTTTGTTTGTCAAAAGTTCATTCAATCTTTTATCAATACTTGCATATCGACATATGAAAGACTTAACTTTTGACCACGTATGGGACAATCATAGTTCACGGACGCAAACACACATATCCCATAACAAGTTTGCAATATATGAAACCATAAAGATTAATACTGCAAAATCACCTTCCAAACAAACTTTAGAATTTAAATGAATAAATCTAAAAACATTGAAGATGAAAACGTTGGACATAGCTATGTGTACTCACAATAATGGCTATTCCAAACCCTAGTTATCCTTCTTAAAACACAAGAATAAATTCTCATAAGAAGTTTTCCTAGACAAAACAAGAAAGACTCTAAGACCGAAACTTGATAAAGAACGAAAAATTAATCATCATCTTCATCATCGGAGACAATAAAAGTGGCTTGAATCTTATCCATGTCATCCTTGATTTCTGGGAACTTAGTAGCAATCACAAGTAATTGTTCCTGCACACACCTTACCTTGGCACTAATCTTACCAACACCTTTAAGAATTTGGTGAAGAAGATTCATGGAGGAAGTATCACATGGTCCATCAAGATTGTCACATCTTTGTCTCTTGCAAGCATTCTCCTTCATACGTTTGAAAGTACATAGATGAACAAGTTTGGGAGTTCCAATGGAGTTGCCAATCGAAGCAATGGAGAAGGTGCGATAAATTTGCTCAATCAAGCATGGATAGCCTAACTTCTTGTTGGGAGATGTCATTGACAACAGTTGATAAATGATAAACCCACAAATGTCAAGACTTTGAGTTCCCAACTCAAGGAAATAGACCAACTCCGCGAACTCACGACCCCAACGAGAATTTTCAATCGTGGAGGGACAAAGATTAGAGATACCAAGTTTTCCAAAAGACATCAAAGCAAGACTAAGATGAGTGGTAGGAAATTTCCTTTCATTCCAAACAACACTCTTACCATAAAGACCATTAGAGATGGTTTCATATGATGGTCTTTCATGACTAGGTCTTGGAAGGTGAAAACTCCCAAGGGGAATTTTAGTGACTTTTGAAATCAACTCTCGATTAACAAGAGTCCTTTGTCTATTTACCATGGTCTTGAATTCCATGTCATCACAATTAACATCATAGATGTTTTCATAAAAGATTCTAGTAAGAGTGTCAAAACCTTCACCAAGACGATCAAAGATATTTCCAAGATTGAATTTTTCAAAACAAATCAAATCTTCTTTGTGCCCACTAGTAAAATCCAACTTCTTTTCTAGAATAAACCCACTAGATGAAATCTTTTCAAAAACCTTCTCAAAAGAATCATTGACAAATCTAATTCTAATGGAACTTTGATCTATTGGTAAGTTCATGCTAGAAGAAGATGAAGAACCCAATCTCTTAGAAACCTCTTTTGAAACCTTGAAATTCTTCATGAGATCTAGAAATTAAGAGATAAGAGGAAGAGATGACTTACTTGATATGTATCTTGAAAACCCCCTTTTTACTTTTTAATCTCCAAGGATGATTAATGGAGAAAGCACATGAACCCTAGAGCGTTCACGTACGCGGACAAGATGGGAGGAAGAAGACGGTACGCGTACGCTTCTTTTATATACCCACAAATAGGCTTGGACCTGTTTTTGAACCGCGACCCATAAAGGAAATGTGGGATTTCTTAAGTGATCAAACACCAAGGTTATGCAACTCGTGAAAACACACAATCGTGTGAAAAGACTGAAAAGACGAGGGTACCCAAATATACCTCAATCTGAAACTTTTCCACCTATAAGTCTTTTATTCGAAAGTGATTGTCTATGGACTGAGTCGAGACAATACAACTAATCGGTTCATACTTCGTGTGATCGTCTATGGATACGAGATCGAGAAAATATAACAACGAAGTATGTTAACTTGATAATATGTTCGGACTTAACCAAACACAATAGGATTGTTATCAGGTAAATAGGAATTAACGTTTGTGTATTTTACTTCTAATTATAATAAAACAATTATAATTGCGGAAATAGAAAAGTAAAAGACACGGCAAGATTTTGTTAACGTGGAAACCGCAAATGCATAAAAACCCCGGGACCTAGTCCTGAATTGAATACTCTCAGAATTAAGCCACTATACAAAATCTAAACCAACTTCGTATAGTTGAAACCAAGCAACTAAACCTATAGTTCACCTAGTTCCCTCAGTATCCCTGCGCCTCCAACTTGTAATAAGTCATGCACTTAGAACAATTCCTTTGGTTCGTATTCCAAACAGTAAAGGAACAACAAATCTGTTCGGTAACAACTCTTTTCAAACAACGTGATATGAGTTTGACAAAAGGCTCTTCCGTTTATCCCAATAAACTCCTTTGTCAGGTTCTTAGATCAATCTCTTAACAACTACCAAAGTAACTGTCTTAGACTATGCAATCAATAATATTAATCACAAAGAATTGTATTGATGCCGATCTACTCAACTAATCAATCAAGGTTATCACAAAGATAACCGATTATAGTTGGATCCCCAGCCGATCAAGTTTTGTGCACACCAAAGATTATAAACTCAAATAAGAAATCTTCTTTGTCTTCAAATCTTCTTAGATCTTCAAACACCTGCACACAAACAACTTGAATCTCTTGTGATCAATCACACACAGAACGGAGTCTGTTAACAATGGATTATCACAAGATGTCTTTAGATCTACAAACAGTTCTAAAGATCCCCGTCGATACTTCGATCTAGTTTGAGTAAATCTTATATCAGAAGAGAAGATTCTCAAGCATACACAAACTAGGTGCAATCAAAGTTCAACAACTGTTCATCAATCAAATCAATCGAAAACTAATAATAAACTGCTCACCAACGGTACTCGTAGAGCTTCCAATCCTAAAGAAGTCTTTAAAACGAGCGGTCGTAAGAGATTTCACCTAATTAGGGTACTTTCCTCTCCGAATAGACGGCTCCACCAGTAACAATACAACTAGGTAGTTTTGCTGGCTCTGAGGATTAGTTTTCTTGAAAATAAAACTTTAATATTTATAGACCAAGGAAGTTTGGACACCAAGGAATTTCCAAAACCGAATATTCTCAAAGATATGCAATAAGCACAAAATCGGTATTCATAATTCTTGGAAATGCACTGTCCAAATATTGACCGAAATCTCAGTAGAAAATCTCCAATTAGTAAATGCACATTACTAAAAAATTTTCTTCTAAAGATATGCATTTAATTGCTGGAAATTAAAAACATATAAAAACTAAAAACCTTAATTAAAAGATTCTCAATTTATTTCGATTCAGGATTCTCCTTTAGCTATTAAGGAATATATTTTAACAATAAAAGGTAAGAGTTACTGCACATGTCCAAAGTATGTCGACATCTTTACTTTGTAAATACTTTTTCATATTTACAATCATGGAACCGATTTGCCACACTTCCAAACAAGTTTAGAATTGGTTCATCTGACTTCCAAGAACTATGTGATTGATTATCCTATCAAATCACTAATCATTGGTTTCACGGTTCTACCAAAACAAGTTTCGGTTCTACCTCCATGTGGGTACTAAGATTAGTCACGCTAGTTACCAAAAGTTGGGTCACTTGGTACTAGGATCGGTTACCACATATTTATGGTATAAACTTGCATTCGGTTGCACAAGTCATAGGATCAGTTCCCCAATTAATAAAAACTTGTTATACCTCTTATAAGGATCGATTCCCTCTTGTGATCGGTTGCACCTCTTACTAGGATCGGTTCCCCAATGTCTAGAGTTGGTCATACCAATTACAATAAATCGATCATACCATATCAGGTGATTACTTAAGATCGGTTTCACTAATAAATGTCATACCAATACAAAAGTCAAGCATTGTGAATAGTTTTACCAAAATACATAAACAAGTTATGAGTGGTCATTCTAAACACACATATTGGTAATCCAAAGATTTGCAATGAATAACAATACCAATAAGCCTAGCGATTTCCCTTTCGATTCACAAAACAAGTTTATGAATTGTACTTCCTTTAAGCGAATGTAAAACATTGTTTCCTAGGACGAAATCTTCACCCATACCCATACATAATCACAATAGCATTCATACGATTATGTCAATGTATATACGAAGTTAAAAGATAGACGTTATACTTCGTATTGTAATTCCTTAATACTATGTCTAACTAGAGTATAATCATTCACAGCTTCGCAGTTATGTTTTCAATATGCACGGCTTGAAATATATGTTAGGAATGAAACAGTTCAAGTCAAATATTACTAACCTCAAGAGAAAGGATGATGTCGACGTTGTAGCTCGTTACTTCTTCACATTCTTCAGGTCTTTGAGTAATACTTGTATGTCTCATAATCCTAGACTTTATAGTCTAACTTATACGAAGTTGTTTCTAGTACATAATCAAGCGAATCTTAGATGAGTTTTGATTCACTTAAATATGACAACCAAACTTGACATACCAACGGGTTCAACCGAGCAATGCTCTTGTTTGTGACAAAAGATAGAAAAGTAGTCACAAACACCTTCGTCTCATCGTTTGTGATTCCACAATATCTTGTTTCGCTAGTCGATTAAGATTATTATAAGGTGATTGATAATTCTAGGCTATTCTTCGGGAATATAAGTCCGGTATATCAATTGGTTCCTGTTCACCTTTATTTATCAAAAGACGGAACAAAACTCGTAGGTATTTCTGTGGGAGACATATTTATCTATTCCTGTAGACTTTTCTGTGTGATACAGATTTGTTTATTAAAGTCTTCGACTTTGGGTCGTAGCAACTCTTAGTTGTGGATGAGATCAGCTAAGGGAATCAAGTGTGTAGTATCCTGCTGGGATCAGAGATGTAAGGAGCGCAACTGTACCTTGGATCAGTGTGAGATTGATTGGGGTTCAACTACAGTCCAGACCGAAGTTAGTTTGTAGTAGGCTAGTGTCTGTAGCGGCTTAATACAGTGTGTGTTCAATATGGACTAGGTCCCGAGGTTTTTCTACATTTGCGGTTTCCTCGTTAACAAAACTTATGGTGGTTGTGTTATTTCTTTTCCGCATTATATTTTGTTATATAATTGAAATATCACAGGTTGTGCGTTGTATCGATCAATTGGTAAATCCAACCTTTGGTTGTTGATTGAAATTGATTAATCCTTGAACATTGGTCTTTGGTACCGTTCAAGTTATTTCTCTTGTATTCAATCAGACTCGCAGATTTATATTTGTTTGAGTTGGGATTGAATCGAGAAATTGAGATATAACTCTTTGATATACTTTTTGTTAAGATTGAGTCTGACTGTCTAGTTGATTCTCTTAAAAGTATATTGGAGTTAGTCCATACAGATTGTTAAGTGAAATATTGGGTGAGGTTGTTAGACCCCCGCTTTTTCAGGGTATACCCGGATTAATTGGGGTATATAAAATTTAAACCCATCCAAACTAGCGTGCTAAGGGGTGTCTAAAAGGTGTTAAAAGACCAAATTTCCCATACTATTAATACAATAAAATAACCATGCCGACTAAAACATATTCAAAAAAAAATCTTCAAAACTCTAACTATACATGAAGGAAAAAAAAAAAACGAAAAATCAAAACAAATCAAAAGTCGGCAGGGTATTTTTTTGTCGACCTTGCCGACTAAAATATAGTCGGCAGGGTATAAGGTTGAATACCGTGACGACTTTTCATCTTTGAAATTAGCAGTTACAGGGTCGTCACGGTATCCATCTCCATGCCTTGCCGACTAAAATATAGTCGGCAGGTTATGAAATTAATACCTTGCTGACTAATCATGCATTTCTAAACACCTTTCTCTGTGTGTCAAAAATCCTATAGTCGGCAGGGTAGTTTTTTGTCGACCTTGCCGACTTTTCATTCTTTCATAATTGAAAATGTTGATTCCTTCTATAATTTTGGGTATAAAATCACTGAGCAGCTTTGCAATCCTGTTTGGTTAGTGTGGTTTCATTTCCGTTACAAAAAAAAATCATCAAAAACCATAACACATAATCCATGAGTTGAATCCAAATAATACATAATTTGAGAATTTTAATTCAACTAATTAACTAACTAAATTAACTAACCTAAACACATTATTAGTGTTAATTAATTAAGAGTATATTAGCCATTTTGAAAATAAATGGTTAAGGGATGTTGTGTTTTATTTCATAATGACATGAGTTTTCTCTTATTAGGTATACCCCAATTAATGTGGATATATCCCAATCTTGCCACCCAAATATGATTCAGCGAAAAGATTTGTCGTCGTTCCAATCGATATCGAAGTTCTGCGAGGTTAGCGTACTTGTGGGCACAAGATGCTGGGAGATACAGGGATGCGCTAAAGTGGAGTTGTGGGGCTGATAAGGAGTGGACCACACTTGACCCTTTATTTATTTTTCAATGACACAAAATTCTGTTCATCTCTTTTTTCTTACTCTCTTATTATTGTGGGATAATTGAGAGTTGAACGTTTGAATGGAGATGAACATTTCATGTGATGCATTTACACCTTTATGCAGAGAAGAGGAGGTTTGAGATAAGGTATTGTGAAGTGGTGGGAGTGGGCCACACAAACATTCAGAATATTAGCTGCTGCTTTTACCAACGAGTGTAGCTACTACAAAAAAAGAAAAATACTAGTGTAGCAGAAGAAAACGAGGGGGCTAGCTAGTGAAATCTCACTAATAGAAATTAGAAGTTTAAGCAAAGTGAAATTACTTATGCAAGTGAACAACTATAATGACCCCTTTGGTTGACTTTCTGGTGCTTTCCAGTGAAAGGAATGAATACTACTCCACTTTATGAAAAAAATCCAGTCAACTATGGTCAAAAGTCTTGGAATATCCACCGTATTAGTAAAGTAGATTTGGGTCTTTTGGGATATATTTTGGGACACATTACAGTTTGGACATCTAACAATGTTTTTTCTTTTTGTTGATCGGTCAAAAGGAAAAGATTCGTTGAAGAAGAGGTACTTAAGGGGTATCTCAACCCAATAAATACAACCGACATAAAAAATGAGACCGAGTTTGTATTCGATCACCCAAAGAAAAGAACAAAGAACCAATTGAGATTAAGAAAAAACAAACAAACAATAAACGCCTCACATCCACCTCAAAGCGGCCGCTAGAAATACGAGTCTCATAAAGCTATTACCATGTTAGCTGTCAAACCCAACATTCTAGTGTTTGCCTCCGCCCAAAAATACGCTTGAATCTTAATATCTCGAATTAAACTTTCCAAATTTCTCTTTTTGTGGTTGAGTATTGTAGAGTCCCTTTCTTTCCAAATGCACCACCATATTGCAACCGGTAAGTTGTTCCATATACGATCAAGTCTTTCATCACCCCAATCATAACTCCAGGCTTTTATAGTTGTGGAAATATCAATATCGTAATTCCAATTGAAGTTGCATCCTTCGGCAAAATAATCTCAAATTCTTTTTGTTCGCCAACAATCATAGAATGAATGGGCACTTGTTTCATCTTCTTCTTCACAAAACCTGCACACCCATCCACATCCATACCCCTTCTAAAAATATTGTCCGTCGTCATCAACCTTTCAAGGTACAAAAGCCATAGAAAAAAGTTTATTTTGTACGGATAATGTCGACTCCAAATAATCTCATTTTGGAAGTTACTATCGCCTTGGTCACAAAGAGAATCAAACCCACACTTAACCGTATAAGCATCAACCATATTGTTTCTATCCACCATCCACAATCTAGAGTCTACGACCCCTTCTTGAATATTCACCACTTCTAGTAATGAGTTTATGGAAGCAATCTCCCTCATTATGGCTCGATAATATCTACTTCGAGACATGAACTTCCACTTGATGCCGTTACTTGAAATCTCATATAAACTAGCCACCACCCTCCCTTTTGTTCTTGAAGCTTCAAATGCCAATGGAAAACTATTGCATAAGACGACATCTCCAATCAAAAAATCTTCCCAAAATCTAATTTCATTTCCCGCACCGATCTTAAATTTTACATGTTTGTTAAAATCCTCGATCTCCTTATAAATATTGTGCCACAAACTACATCCTTTTGGCCCTTTTGGTTGAAGAGTTTCCCAACCGATGGATGATTCTCCGAATTTTTCCATAATTATCTTTCTCCAAAAAGCATTCTTTTCCGTTCCAAATCTCCACCACCACTTTTTGAGAAGCACCGAGTTCATGTATTTAGATTTCCGAATTCCAAGACCACCACCTTCTCTAGATTTTACGATTATAGACCGCCCGACATTATGAATTCTTCTCTTGTTAGAATCATCATCCCAAAGAAAATTTCTTACTATCTTATCAATCTTATTTGTAATGGAGCATGGCACAAGAAAGATGGATAAATAATAAATGGGCAAACTAGATAAATAATAATGTTTTTTTTTCCTTTTTTTTTTCTTTTAAAATTAGAACCGCACCTCTTAAAGCCTAAAATTCTAATTGCATTAAACATTGTGAAAGCGAAACTAAATTAGGTAAATTTGTCAAAGTGGGGTGAAATTGAGAAAAATAAAATTTAAACAGGTAATCTTCACATTGTTTAAGTATAAAAATTAAATTCTCTAAACACATTTAAAACTCACCTTCATACTTTTCTTTCTTTATGATAAAAAAAGGAAAAAAAATATTAAAACAGGAAATTCGCCAGTAACTTCCGCGGTTACAAAAACAAAAGAGGAATTATTTACAAGTAAGAGTTCTAAAACGAACCCTCAAAAGTGCTATGGTTAATAGCTCAATTATAAATAATAATACACTTAGTAATCAACTGGTTCATGCTTATTATTAAACAATTTGTTATTATGTTTCCTCGAACATTCACTGGATAGCAAAAGGAAACATTATCTACATTCTTTTCACTATTTTTTTATTCTTGTTAGAGAAAATCCTATTGGTAGTGTCGGTCCTTCAAAATGAAGAAGAGACTACTAATTAGAGATGATTCTTTCATATACTCCAACATCCCTTCATTCCCAACTCTTTCATATACTCCTTCAGGCGAATGAGATGTTGGTAGTGGACACTACATGGGGGACTATCTCTCGTGTGAAAAAAGAAGGCTACACGGGGAACTATTTCCCATGTATGTGTTTGTACCTAAAAATTACTCATATTTGTTTTAGGTTCGGAGATCAAAATAGTACAAAACGAGCCTAAACCAATGAGATGGTCGTTCAAGTTTGCTTCGGTTACATGGAGTGAAAATGAGTTGATTTTAGGGGAGGGAAAGCAGAGAAAGTTGATGAGGAAATCAGTGGTGATTGAATATATGTGTGAAAGGTTGTCGAACTATAAAGAGCTTGAGAATGGTAAGCTTGTTCTGTCTTGTTGAATCTACTTTAGCAATCAGTATCACTCTGTTTGACAACAAGTGGTGTCTGAACTTCTTGATTGCATGGACCAACGCTAAGCATGCTCCTTCAGCTTTAGGGTATCTGAGTCCGGCATCTGTCGATGAACAAATGAAGTAGTAGATATGAAATTCGATCCCTTCGTCATCTTCCTGAGCAAAGAGGGCTCTGACAGCGACATCACTAGAAGCAGTGTCGAAGAATAGTGGTCGTCCTTGTACTGGATATTTCGTAACAACATGTGATAGTAGTATTTGTTAGATCATCTGAAAGGCGTCTTGTAGAGCGGAGGACCAGATAAAACTTGCTCCTTTCTTCAGCGGAGGAGTAAATGAAGCAATAAGTTGATCCAGTTCGGGAATGAAACATCGAATGTAGTTCACCTTGCCTATAAATCTTTGAAGTTCCTTCACGGTCTGCGGAGGAGGCATGGCGACAATTTCCTTCTTCTTGACTGGATCAACCTTGATTCCCTCTTCAGTCACTTTGAAACCTAGAAATTTTCAACAACAAAAAAAACACTGAAGGCGCATTTCAAGGGATTCATCCTTAATTTGTATTTTATGTATCTTTCTAAGACTTGTCGTAGAACGTCTATATGGGATGATCGAGTCTTTGATTTGACAACCACATCGTCGATGTAATTTTCTACTTTTTTGTGCATCATGTCATGGAAGATCACAGTCATGGCTCTTTGGTAAGTAGCGTTTGCGTTCTTTAGACCAAAAGTTATCACAGTATAGTAGAAATTTCTGACTGGAGTCCGGAATGCGATTTTGTTAGCATCTTGCTCGTACATTTGATTTTATTGTAACTGCTATATACGTCTATAAATGAAAACATTACATGGCCACTAGTTGCATCGAAAAACATGTCGATATTAGGCAGAGGGAATCGTTTTTAGGGAAGTATTTATTCAGATTTCATAAATCCATGCAACACCTAATTTGACCATTCTTCTTGTTGACATGAACAACTTTAGCCAACCATGTTGGATATTGAACGGGATTGATGAATCCTGCAGCTTGTAGTTTCTTAACTTCGATTTTGATATGTTTTTCAACCTCATGTCTGAATCACCTGGGTGGTTGTTTGATGGGTTTGGAGCCAGGGACAATATGGAGATGATGAGTGAACAACTTATCATCTAGACCTGGCATTTCCTCGTAAGTACAATAAAAAATATCTTGATACTTTTTCAGTAAATTTACAAATATCGTTCGTTCTTCTAACAATAAAGTCGACTTGATTAAGACGGGTCTCATATCTTTTTCTGCTCTGATGTTTATCGTCCAGAGAGCTTCAGTTATGGAATCAATGTCATCTTGTAGTTTTCGTAGAGCATCTTGAATTTTTTTTCACATGACTCTTCGTTATGATAGAACTCCTTTGGGTGAAGATATCTTCCTGGGTCTCTCTTGTTAATTGATAATCTCTCCGTCAAAGGTAGATACCTTCCCCTCTGTATCATAGATGGTCACGAAATTAAGCCATCTATCAGTATGTGAATAAGTTGAGACTTTAACAGGACGAATCTTGAGCGGCTTGGCAGGCAGAGGTAACCTTGAAGGCAAGGTTTCCACTATAGGCGTTGGCGGTGACAATATGTCAATCTTCTCGATCGACCAGACAGGAAGCGGGGTGCTGTAAATTCTGCTAGTTGGATCAGGGATGTCATCTCGGGGCTCAAAGTACTCAGCATCGTAAACTGGAGCATAGGGAGATGATGATGATGTAATACGGACGATCTTGTCGTTGAGCATGGTATTCATATATTAATGATAAGTCGATGGAATGACCTTGTTATCATGAAGCCACGGTCGTCCAAGTATCATGTGATATTCAGGCTATTTCTCAGTCACACAGAATTTCATTATTGAATGAATAGGTCCCACCTTTAGATCTAGATAGATATATCCATATGTGTTGGTCAGATTTCCTTTAAAATATTTTATCATAACTGGATGATGGACGACTTTGCCTCGTCGAACTCTGGCAGCTCTGAGAGTTTTGAAAGGGACAACGTTGGAAGAATTACCTGTGTAAATGAGAGACCTTTGGAATTCCGAGTCCTTGATATGCATAGCCATGTACAAGGCGCGGTTATGTACCTCTTCCGCCATCATGTCTTATTCGGTAAAAGTGATGTTGTTCATCGAAGAATCAGACGCCATAGATATTTCTGAGACTTATGGTGACGATGGAGTCAACTGTACATCGGATGATATTCATTTGAGTGCAGCAGAATGTGTTCACACGTTGGTCTTTAGAGAAGTGCAAGATTTCACATAGGATTTGGATCAAGCACTTGTCTTCTTGACCCACTGATTTCGCACACTTGGTAAAGCTTCTCATCTGGGGAGGGACGTTAGTCGAGAAATTGGTCCCTGGTTCTAGAAGCTCTAAATTTTGCCCAGAAACGCCACCTAACCCTGCTGTTAATTTCTCAATAAAAGTGAACATATTCATTATTTCCTCTTCAAACCTTGCTAGATTCTTCTTCTGAGCTTCTTGTCTTCGTGCCAACTTAATCAAGGTTGGAGTCTCACCGTTGGTTGTGTCATTAAAAAAGACAGGTTGGTGAAAGAAACACGGGGAATGTCACCATTTGGATGATTATGATTGGAATTGGGAATATTTAAATTTGACCTAGGACCGACCATCTTTGAAGAATTGAGCTTGCAACCGAGAGATTAGTCTCCCATTGTGGTCGCCAATATTTTTGTGGGTAAAAACGATTTACTTGTTAAGGTGTAAAATGGTGGAGTAGGCAGATGCCAGATGAAGCAAACCGTCTAAACCTTTAAATAGATGCGTTGCACGGGAGTGCTTTGAGTTCGAGAAATCAATTTGTGTGACTCTGACCTAAATCAAGAAATGGTCGTTCCAAATTCAATTCGGTCACAAAGGAATGAGAAGGATCGATATATAGGGAGGGAAGCTAAGAATTTGTTAAGATCAATGGTAGTTGATTGGTTGTGAATGATGTGTTGAACTGCTTTGCGGATGATTTATCTATGTTAGACCGAGAGAAATCTTCTGTGTAATTGATATGATTGTCATAAACTTGTTTGGATTAATTTATGTTCTCGTCATATCATAGTTAGAGGTACATATTTATAGCAGAGGTAGTTAACACATTGATCTCTAGTAAGTGGTGACGGTTGAAGAGGAATGAAAGAATGGGAAGTGGGAAATTGTGTTTAAACCAGTTCCTCTTTGTGAGAAGACTTGGTTGATTGTCAGTCCACTACTTCATTTACTTCTTCAACTGCTAGCACGACTTACTCATTTTCTCATCGTGGATGTACTGCTGCATCACACGTGATGTACGCTGCCAAACCAAAACCCTAGTGAATATCCCCCCATGTGACACGATTGATGTCTCATGTGAAGTTTGCTCTGCATACGTGTATTTAGTTGGTCAGACGTTGACCTAGCTAGACTATGAATCTTAGCTGATGAATTGAGCATAATTCATTATTATAATGGATGAGGCACAAAGTGTCTGCTGAGACAACAATAATGTTTTGCGGCCCATAAATGTTGAGTCCGATGGACTAATAATGATTGTAATATATCATTGTGTCAGCTGAGGCATCAATGATATCCGAATGATTTTGATTGATAAGCATAAGTCTGATGAGATTGATGGATTGATCATAAACTATTATATATTTTGATGTGCCAAGCATTTGACAGGAAACCATATGCATATCAAATGCTGAGTGATTGGATGATGTTCATCCTCAATCCATTATGTCATGAGTAATTCGAACGACAAAAAAAGAGTTTAAATTATTAAAATATTGGTAGACAAACCAATAAAATATTGGTTGATAGAGTAATGGAATATTGATAGCTAGATCAACATGATAAAAATAATAATTGATAGTTGAATCAATATGAAATATATTTCTTTGTTGAGCAATTAAATCTTGCCAGTAAGACCAACTGATTCATCAATGAAAATATTGATAGAAGGACCAATTATAAAATATTAAATTAAGATATTAATAGATGGATCAACATAGAATAATTGTTGTTTGAACCTAATTAAAATTATGCTCAGCAGAGCAATAGGTTCAAAACCCAATTTGATAGATGAGTGAACCAAAGTATGGTAACAAGAGAACCGGCCAATGGGCATAAAGGGACAGGCCATTGGGGGTGATGGGATAGGCTAGGTGGTGTATAGATTATGGTCTAATTAGTGTAAATAGGATAAACCAAATGGATCGCAGAAGACTAATTAAATTATTAATTAATGTGTGAAGAGGGATCGACAATTGTGGGAAAAGGGGATCGACCGTGGACCGTTCGTTGTGGTGCACGAGACACCATGGTGATTGCGGATCATTCCTGAATGTTTTGGTATCTTCGGTGGTCCTTCGAACATTATTTTGGTATTTTCATAAAGTTTATCTTGATAGGAAGTAGGATTTTGCTTTAAAGTCCTAATGGTAGCAGGACCATCTACTTTTTAAACCATGTCTATGGAGCAAGATTTAATAAGATATGGAAAATCAAGGAAGTTGATCCTAATAGGAAGTCCTTTGAAAAAGAAATAATAAAATATTACATAAAATAAAAAAGGTATGTGACCGGCCACGGGGTCGGCCGGCAGGCGCCGGTCCCACAGTTTCTTTGTGTTATTATTATTATTCCTTCTATTTCCTCTCTCATATCTTTCCTCCTTTGATGAGTATTTTGTATCCTTTTTAATTCATATTTTGGATTGCTCTTTGAAGCATTATTGCTAGGTACAACCACGCTATTTTATCGGGGCTAATTGGTGGTGGCCCGTATATCCAAGAGGCGAATATTCATTACTAATCCATAGAACTCAGCTAAGAAAAGCAATGAATTAAAGTAATAAAATACTATGGGGAAATAAAATATTTTCTAGGAATTAAATTGATGAATATATGATTAAAATTAATTAATTAGTCGCTCTTGATTCGAGAATGAAGTACAGGTTGGTGGGAGCATCATTCTTTTTCGGAATATTATTTTTCTGCATTATCATGAACATCTGCAAAATGTCACAACAAGCACCATAGATATTTAAATGTCTTAACAGAGTGAGTTTTGGATACAGAAGGAGATATTAAGCCGTGCAGTATAAATAATAATATATATGAAAACGCTGGGGTATAACAACCACATCCATCTTTTTCTTTTGGCAATTTATATGGACTAAACTCCAATATAATTCCGAGAGAACCAAGTTACTGAGTCTCAATCAGGATATATATCAAAGAGCTTTTATCTCTTTCTCAATGCAATCAGTAAATCAAACAGATAGAAATCCGTGAACCTGATTTTTATGAGAATAACTCGGATGGTACCAAAGACCAATGTCCGAGTGTCAATCAAGTACTATTCAACAAACAAGGTTGGATTTATCAACTGTGATTGAACTATGCACAACCTGTGATATTTCAATTATATAAACAAAATATAATGCGGAAAAGAAATAACATAGACACCATAAATTTTGTTAGCGAGAAAACCACAAATGAAGTAAAGTCTCGGGACCTAATTCAGACTTGAACACCACACTGTATTAAGCCGCTACAGACTCTATTCTACTACAAGTTAACTTCAGACTGGAATGTAGTTGAGCCCTAACCAAGTATCACACCGATTAAGGTACAGTCGCGTTCCTTACGCCTCTTGAATCTTGCAAGACTCTGCGTACTTGATTCCCTTAAGTGATCTCACCCACAACTAAGATTTGCTACGACCTAAAGTCGAAGACTTACAAACAAATCTGTCTCCCACAGATAAGTCTATTCTGGTTGTTGTTTCCGTCTTAAGATAAATATAAAGGTGTACATGAAACTCAACTAATAATTTGGTCTTATACTCCCGAATAGCAGCCTAAAAATATTAGTCACCTCACAATAACCTAACTGATTAACAAAAGAAGTTATTGCGGAATCACAAAAGTCTGAGACGAAGAACTGTTGTGATTACTTTTTATATCTTACCTATCAGAGATAAGTCCCGAGAAAATTTTAGATAAGATTAAACTCAATAAGATAGAAAAAGAAAGATCAGAATACACAACTACAGAGAAAATAGTTGGATCTGGTTTCATGAATCCCAAATGAAGTCTTCAAGTAGTTAACCTAATAATGGTTTTGGAAAACCTATGTTAATGGAGAATCGACTCTAGTTTGCAACTAGGACACACGAGAGTGTCGGGATTAGGTTTTCCAGATGCTAGAGTTCTCCCTTATATAGTCTTTTAAATCAGGGTTGCTTACAATCAAAGCTAAGATAGCTTAGTAACAAAGCAATTGATATTCACCGTTAGATGGACTCCTGATTTAAGATTCAAGCTAAGTCTGCTGAGAAAATAAGCAATCAATCTCCACCGTTAGATAGTATTAGCTTGATACACACAAATGAAATATACCTATATTTAGATATGGATGAACCGTACCTAAACGTGTATAACCAGTTGGCTCAATAACAGTTAACCGAAGTTAGCCATATGAACACTTATAGTTTAGCCATATTCATCTAACACTTCTAGATCAAATAATCATGATAGATAATCAAATGAATCTATATGTGCTTTAAGAGAGTTGTTCAAATGTTCACTATCTCATAGAAATATCCATGAACAATTTAAAACATATTCGGTTTGGGTTGTAATTGTACAAATTACTTATACAAGAACCAATTCATGAACATAATGCTATGGTTTGTAAAACAAGTTCGCATACCTTAATTCATTAAAGTTCCACGGACTTTAGTTCGCAAACGAACCTGAGTTTATGAGTATGAAATGTCATACTTACCGATTTTAGAACCTAATTAACCACTGTGTTCGCAAACAAAGTACGTGAACCACAATTCTGGACTTAGCCTAGTCTTGCCGTTTGCAAACACTGTTCGCAAACAAGAGTTCCAGACCTGAACTAGTACTTCACAGTTCGCATACAAGGTACGCATATTATGTTGTATCCAGACATTGGTAGTAGTTCTAAAACTATCATTCAATCACTGAAACATCCTTAGAAGACAATAATGGTAATCTTACACATACTACTAGCTTCAAGTAATTTTCAAGTGATTAATCGATTAATACGAAACTTCCCAAGTCAACATCAAATTATTTTCTCACACGAATCATGTAGGATGTTCAAGGTAGTTTTCACATGATCATCTTGACTTAATATTTAGTTTTCAAAAAATAAATTATTTACAACTAAACTCGTCAAGTAGATGATGAAATTAACCTAAAGCTAAAAAGCTTCCAACACGTATTTCGATAAATATATAAACGAGATAAACTCGGATCAAAATTTAAAATGTGTATAATGCAAAGTCTATATAGCTATATGACTTAGTATCATTAGAAGATAAAATAAAATAGACTTCTGAGTGATTGATAAGTTTTAGTCTCCACATACCTTTTGTTGATGCAGTTCCTCCAAGATCTTCAGCAGATCTTTTTCTTCAATTGGTGAACGCCGTGAAGTCTAATTCTCAACTACACACTTCTATCCTAATCCGAGACATAGCTATAAGTAGACTAGAAATCAAGTATATAGTTTTGATCAACTAAACTTGACAAACAAGCTTGAGATAGAAACGCTTGCGAGTTCGACCGAGTAGTGCTCTAACAATATATATAATATTTAAAGCTCAGCCGGGTGAGGCTCTAATAATGTCGTTATATATTATTGCTTTGAAGAGGTTTCGAAGTTGCAATTTAATTCTCTTGCGGAATGTAAAGACATGAGTTTCTATACTTTTGATGTCAGGTCAGAGATACATACAAAATTCTAATATTTCTAGGAGATTTTACAATTTTAGCCTTCGTCAAAAATCCACCATCAAAACCATTAAATCCCACCACTAAAATTTTACATCCAAACCCACCATTATTTTCCTTATTTCATTGTTTGGAACCCGAAAGCAGAAATTGGTGGGCACTCAAAATCCCTTTTATTCCAAATCTATAAATATATAAAACACATGGTTGGGCCTAATCGGCCGTATATCATAATATCCAGCAATTTTTCCCATAAGCTGATTAAGGAAGAGCAACTTTTATAGGGCTAGCTGAGGTTTATCCTCTTGCCATCCCATGCCTCAATATTGATTAAAATCTCCATTCAAGAATGAAATGAAATATTTCTAATTGACATCCACAATATTAGTTGGATATCTAAATTAGTAATCCACAGCATAATTAAAGTATTAATTAATGCCAAAAAGAATTCCATCCCTCCTTCCCAAACATAGTTTTATGGTTCTTGTTGGTGCAGAAATGTTTACCCCGACACTTCTCGAAATGTGTATGGATGGATTGAATCTCCACTGTATATCCAATTTTTCCGGAAACTGTTGATGAAAGCTGTGGTTGATGTTGAAAAAGGTGGGCAGGTACCTGCAAAGACACTTCTATGACAAATTCAGATAGACCTCTAAGCATGTGAATTGCGAAGAAAAAGAATAGAAATTATGCACCGTTTGAGTTGGATTCCAGCCTCTATTTATAGGCAGAAATCAAATCTACTAGTAGTTATCCCATATAACCATATATATTTGTAGTTTTCCTAATAACCACCTAGATTTCTACTTATCCTTTAATATTTATTTTTATCAGAGAAGATCCATGTCCATCTTCCCCATATTTATGTTTATCTTAAAAGATCCTTGTCTATCTTCTCAAGATTTGATTATATCTTGGAAGATCCATATTTATCTTCTCAAGATTTATGTGAAAGATCCATATCTATCTTGAAAGATACATGTCCATCTTGTCAAGATACATGTCCATCTTGTCAAGATCCATATCTATCTTGGAAGATCAATAACTATCTTCCAAGTTTCGTGTCTATCTTCGAATATCATTTTCTATCTTCTCAAGATTTGTATCTATCTTGAAAGATTCTCGTTTATCTCCCAAAAATTGTGTCTATCTTCCAAGATTTGTGTTTATCTCAAAATGGCTTTTAAAGCGAACATGGATTCAATAATGTGCCAAACTGGGTTCAAAATAATCCAAGTGGGCAGTAGGGACATAGGGAATATCCGGTAAAGCGGTGGACTACGTAGAGATCGGGAAGAACACCAACAGAGAAAGCACTCTGCTTGGCCGATACTGACACTGAGAGAAGTCAAAGCCTGCTTTCCTCGCTATACCTAGTCCATTATGTATCAAGTAAACTAATCCCAATTACGATACTAGCCAACTTTAGTTTAAAGCTTCGACAAAAGTGCAGATATTCTTAATGCGTGGGCTTCTATAATAAGCCAGATCGGGCTTCTAAAATAAGCTAAGTGGGTTCTATAATAAACCGAATGGGCTTCTATAATAAACTGAATGTGCTTCTATAATAAACCAGGCCGGGCTTCTGAAATAAACCTTTCTGGGCTTCCAAAACAAACCAGTTGGGTTTCTATAATAAACCGTATGGGCTTCTATAACAAGCCAGGTGGGTTTCTTTTAATAAACCAAACCGGTTTCTTTTAATAAACCAAACCGGTTTCTTTAATAAACCAGACCGGGCTTCCAAAATAAAACAAATGGGTTTCTTAATGTGAAAAACCTAACGAGTTTCTTTAATAAACCATACTGGGCTTCCAAAATAAACCACATGGGATTCTTTCATAAATCCAACGTTTTTTATTAATAAACCAGACGGTGCTTCCAAAATAAACCAAACGAGTTTCTTTAATAAACCAGACTTCCAAAATAGGTCCAATGAGTTTCTTTAATAAACGAAATGGGCTTCCAAATAAGCCACCCATTACAATAGCGATTACAATTGCGATGAAGATCATATATACTCTTCACGTCTACTGTTTTACGGGGTGCAGATAGGGGTGTGCAACGGATGGACGGATGCGGATTAGGAGTCACCCGCGTCCAATCCGTCAAAGTTGCGGATTTGGAAAATGCAACCGTGTCCGGCCCAATCACCTGCGGATTTGACATCCACGGATCAACGGGCGATGCGGACCGAATACGGATTACCCGCGGGTTTAGTCAAAGTTACCAATGGTACTTCATTGTTAATGTTGACTCAATCAAGGGATGCATTATCGATTGAAATTCCTCTTCAAAATGTTGCTGCAAGTGAAAGTTAGTGACATTTATGCTGGTGTCATCTTAATTTTTTTTGTTTGCTTCTTGTTCAGAAGGAGCAATAGCCGAAGAAGTAGAATCTCTTATAAATTGGGAATCAACACTTAATAAAAGTCATTCCCTCCTTCGTTCTTCGGATAGAAATTCTAGTACAAGTACAATCAGCACATGCAAGTGGTATGGAATCATATGTAACAATGAGGGTAGGGTGGCGGAATTGAATATAACGGGCTTGGTATACAAGGTAAGCTCCACAGTGTCAATTTCTCATCTTTATCCTTAATATTTCTATTAATTTCCCTCACTCTCCTACGGTGCGGGTGAATCCGCGGATTTGAAAGTCCAACCGCAACCAAACCGTTAAAAGTGCGGATTTGAGAATCTCATCCGTGTCCGGCCCATAAATCTTGCGGATTGGGTTTCACCCGCAATTTTGCGGACGGATACGGGTGAAATCCGCGGTTCCGAACTTTTTGCTCACCCCTGGTGCAGACAGTTCTCCTTCCAAGTTGTCCAACAAATAGCAAATGGGTAACGATCTAAAACAAGTTCAAAACCCAAATCCGACGGTCCATAACGAAACAAAATCTGAATGTCGGACTCCAAAATAGTTATGATTCCTACTATTTGGTTTGATTAAAAGAAAGAAAGAAAGAAAGGAAGAAATGATGTCCACTTGGAGATTATATATACACGTACGAACGTAACTAAGAATCCCAATCTGAGTTCATCACAGTGCAAAGTGCAACTGGAAACAATAAAATCCCACGTTGAAGTAACATGCATGATATTGTCTTCTTCTCAAATAGGCTTTTGTTAAAAGAAATGCTGCATCACAATTGGAAGTAAACATTTTGGGAAACTATTATTGACCAATGCCCTTCGATCTATAATGTGGATTATTGGTAGCGGACAAGTAATTAAGTATACAATGATGATTTGGTTGTTGCTTAAAAACCCAAAAGATAGAGAAAATTGAAGAGACTGCAACTTACAACGCAATAATGCATACAGTCCAGATATGTTAGCTCATTGTTTTGCCACATGATGCCTAATATTTGTTAGAGACTACTACTCTCGCACATGATGATGACACAAGTGATAGACGCATTTATGTGTCTAATATATCTCAATTGTATATATTGTTAGTGCTCGATTTTGTACTTATTTGGTTATTTGATGTATTTGTAGGTGTTTTTGGAAAAATAAGCTTTTGCAGCGAAATTGGCTCAAAATGTGGCATTTGAACCTCCGTAGATAACGTACCAGAAGCACCCCAGAAGTATGTTGGAGACACCCTAGAGGCACCCAAGAAATACCCCGGAGGAACCCCGAAAAAGTGTTGAAAACATCCCATAAACATTACTACAGGCACCCAAGGGACGAGTGTTATGCGTACTCCAGCAGTTTGGATAAGGGGTAACCTTTCCCCTTCACGTTCAAATTCTGAATTTGGGCGGGAAAATAAAAACATTCCTGGCAGTTTTGATGATCGTGATTTGGAGGAGTTTGAGGTCGACTAAACCTCTGATTTTCATAGGATAGACTCCTTATGGGTCTAGGAATCTAATATGGGTGTTGAAATCGATTAAACTGGGCTCAATCGACGGATTTTCATCACAACAGCAAAATATGGAAAGTCACGTGTGTGACCTGTTATAAGAAATTTTAGAGAGATTAAAGTGCTATAAACCTTCCCAAAGATTTGTATCTATCTAAGGAAGAGTTTAGAATCAGAAGGAAAGCTCAGAAACGCGTAGAAATTCTAAAACAAGAAATTGCGGCAACTTTTCCGTAAAGAGAAAGGAAGAGATTTTGGAAGATTTTGGAGAGATTTAATCGGTCTTTTTGATATAAATAGATTGGTTGGGTCATATAGAAGGAGTGTCGAGAGTTTGGGGGGATGAGAAGGCTTGAGGAGGCGAGAATCAGAGATTACAGGAAGCCCGTTTCTGCTGCTGCTGCTGCTAGAACGAAGAACAACGTCGCGAAAGAAGAAGAAAGTTGCGAAAGACCTATCGCAACGTCCATAGAAGAACTGTTACCTATTCTTTCAAATCCAATACTTTTTGTAACAATTTTTCCAACAAATATGTAGAGTTCACAATAGTTCTGTTAGGGTTCTCTGTAACAGTGAGTTTTGTAACTATTATATATGTTATAAACTCAACTGCTTTATACCTTTTCTTCTTTATGAACACCTTTGGATCAATGAAATCAACTTTTGAGCATATTTCCAACATGAGGAGCTAAACCCCTTTGCTGGGGCGACGGAGGAAGCTACTTTCCAATATTTGTGTGGTAATTTTTATTTAATTAATTATTGCAATTCTTTTTACGATTATTTTCTTTGATGAGAAAATTGATTTATTGATTTTGGTTAAACAATTATGATTTTTTTTGATAGAAGCATGCTTGCCTAGGGTTTTGATGTTCTATGCTTTTGATAAACAATTGTTATTTCTAAAAATCTAATTATTGCAATATATTTGAATCACTCGAATGTATAAGTTGCATGATTATTATTAATTGAATCACATAAAATTGGAAAATAGTGGAATCCTAAGTCTCAGTGTTTTTACAATCTTGATAACAACTTTAAATTGAGTTCTTCTTATTTTTAGTTTTATTTAAGTTTGAAATCGAAAATTTTCACAAGTCTCAACGAACCTATTACTACAACTATAAAAATAATCATCAACAAGCAACCTATTACGGTTGAGCAGCCCGTTAGCACATTTATACCCCACATAAAACATCTAGCAAAAGTCTATAAATATCGTTGTACCATTAGTGCAACAAGAATACAAGCACAGTTGCAGCAATGGCAAATAATAGTAAGCTTGTATTGATTTTCATGGTATTAGTATTGGTTGCCATCTCCATGTTTCAAATCCAGGTGATCAGGATGATCCTCTTATACTCGCTTATCATCATTAGTCGTAAACGAGTCATGAAGAAAGTAATACAAGTTAACTCGACTACGTGATCTGCAGGTCTTGGCCAGTAAAGAAGGCAATGATTATGTCTCTGACGGCCGTAATTACGGAGAAGGGAGTTTAACGCCTACGCGTAAGTGGGAATCAAATTATCTCCTTCTCTTTTTTTTCTTTTTTTTTTCCCGTTTTTTATTTGTATTTTGACTAGATGTATCTTATTAGATTAAACTATTTTGTGACAAGAAGTGAGATTTATGTTATGCAGAATGTGAACCAGAGTGCCAGAGGAGATGTGGAGATACCAAGTACGAGAAGCCATGTTTGTTCTTCCGTAGGAAATGTTGCAAAACATGTTTATGTGTTCCACCAGGTTTTTACTGGAACAAAGAAGTCTGCCCTTGTTACAACAACTGGAAGACTCAACAAGGTGGGCCTAAATGCCCTTGATTCCATTCCTTTGTTATCAATTTCATACACGATATACATCGATAAAAATGTTAGGCAGCAGTCTAGCACTAGCACAGTAGTTGGTAGTATCCGAATGTGATAACATCTCTATATGCTCGAACTTCGTTTATTACTTTATTACTATGAGTTTATCAGTATAGAAGTTTTTTTGTTTTTTTGAAGCAAGCATAGAAGTTGGTTGGTTTACTACTACCTCTAAATTGATTAACAAAAGGAATTACAATTGTCTAAATCACACTGGATGATGTCCCCATGCCAATCAAATTCCCAATCTTGACTAACAGTAAATTACTAGCGTACCTTTTTTTTTTTTTTTTAGTAAATGAGAACTAGCGTACCTTTTTTTTTTTTTTTTTAGTAAATGAGAACTGTATTGCCAAAGAACAGAAATACGGGGAAAAGAAAATGTTATCATGTTATCATAACAGGACAGGCCCTGTTATGAAATTTTGACAACAATGTGGTACTGCCACTACCTCTAAATAGATTACTAATCTCATCATCTAATAGACATATTTAAGAAAGCAGGTAAATCTTCCTTCCAAGTGTTAAAAATAGAAGATTTGCTTTCCTCCACCGCCAGTTTATCAGCCACCGAGTTGCCAGTTCTGTGAGTGAATTTGAACCCCCAAAAGTTGTTGCAATCTGCCAACATCTTAGCCTCTTTCACCAGTTTTTGATTTCTCCAGTCCATCATTGTTTTCATCCCTTCAATGTAACCAACCAATCTTTCACAATCTCCTTCAATCCAGAAATGTTTCATCCCTTCATCTCTGGCCCATTTAGCTCCCTGCAGCAGAGCTAGAGCTTCAGCTTTTTCTGGACATGAAACCTTGAGTATTCCTGACTTAGCTCATTTTCCATTACTTGCATCATCCCTAAGATTAGACCAAACCCATCATTCATTATTTCAAAAATCCAGGAAGCATCATAGTTAAGTTTAAAACAATTAGAATCTGGGGCTTCCTAAGGAACATTTTGTTTTGATTTTGAGTTACTACAAGTATTATGGTGAATCATGTGTTACTCCAAAAATTCAAATGTCTCTGAATTGTTATAGAAGTCTGAAGAGAAGATGCAGTTTTTCCTTCAAAAACTTTGTTTCATCTTTCATTCCATATGTACCAACATTTAGTTGCATTAATTTCAGCTACATCTTCACCTTGTACCTCCCACAACTCATAGTGATCTTTGAAAGACATATTTACTGCATTATTTTGCTAATTACCATAAAAAAAGTGGCAACGTCCATATAGATTTAGCAAAACAACATTCAAAGAGTAAGTGTTGTAAAGATTCTATGTTGTTTTTTACATAAAATACATTTATTATCTATGTCAGACATATATTGGCTCAGAATATGAGTTACATGAATAACATCATTCAAGCATTTCCATCAGAAAAGCTTCACTCTTTGAGGCAGCTATGCTTACCGAAAAAATTCCAGGAAAATTCTTTTTCAGTGTCAACAATTTGTATTCCACAGAGTCTATCATACAATGACTTCACTGCGAAGATACCATTCTTAGTTAACTTCCATCTAGGTTTATCTTGTTCTAAAGTATCATTCATATCTAAGAACAACCTAATATTTAAAATAGATTGAGCAATTCCTAGCATACTTAGAAGTAGAATCTGTTATATTATTCATGTCTCTTTGGGAAAAAAACACGGCACAAAAAACTAATTATTTTGTATAACTCAAGCATCACCAATCAAATTATAAATTGTTCATTTCGCTAATAAGCCACTCTCATTTATAGCATTAATCACATTCTGACAAACACCCTTAAAGTGCACTCTTCTCAACCCTTTATCTCTGGGCCATTACACTGCTTCTAGAAAGGCTTTGGCTTTAGCTTCAGCTTGTTCTGGGTCAAAGGCCTCCGTGGAGCTCCCTCTAACTTCATTTCAGGTACCTGCAAAGTTTCTTGATATTAATCCAAATCTAGTAGCAACTGATGCTTCAATAAATTAAGCGTCAAAGTTAATTTTCTAAAATGCAGGCAATAGAGGTTCCCAAATATGAATTGTGGCATATTGCATGTTTAATTGTCTCCCTGCAAGATCCTTCTGCATACTCTGGTGCCAATTAATTATTGACATATATGCTTATGAAGCTAGTCTTGAGAGGGAGGGAAAGTAACATGTCATATTCTTTTAGATTCATTATTTAAACCACATAATATACATCTATTGTTTTGATGGTTTGAAAATACGAAAATTCTATCCATTTCAGAAGACACCTATGATTACACTTCCACAAGAAGTGTTTAATCTTAGGCGGGAGATTACTTTTCCAGAATTCCTTCCAATTGAAAACAATAATATTGTTTGAAGGACACTGAGCAGCTCCTCATTCAGAATGCCTCTATAAGAAGACTTAACATTGAAGTTACCATTTATAGTATGTTTCCATCGGTTTTCTTATTCTCCATAAAATGGGATTTTCATTTCAGTAATATGCTCCCTCTAACTTCATTTCAGTAATATGCTCTCATTTATAATATGCTCTCTTTCATTTCACTAGTTGAGTAGTATTGAGAGGATAGAGGACTATCTCTCTTTGGAATCCACTTGTATTTCCGAATAGAGTTAGACTTACCATCTCCAACTTCCCGTATGAGGTGCTTTTGAACAGTTTTCGGGCCTTGAAAGATAGATTCCATACCCATGATCCTTGGTTGTTATTAAGTAAAGGGTTTGGCTGCTTAAAATATTTAACTTTAAATATTTGCACTTACAGAGAAGACGGATGATCAATCATCCTCCTAGGAAGCTTTGCGAACAAAACTTGATTGAAAATTTTAGTTCTTCTAATATTGAGCCCACGTAGCTCTTTTGGAAGTGTAATGTCACTCCATCTCTTAAAATAAAACCTACTATCATTTTCTTACTTACCCCACCAAAAAAATCTCTGAATAACATCAATTTTATCTGTCAATTTTTTAGGAACATGGAAGACAGACATGTGACGATTATCTAAAGAACCTAGAACACTCTGATTCATGATAATTTTACCTGAAGAGTTTAGAAATTTAGATTTTCAATATAAGCTAATCTATTTCTAAAATTATCAAGTATGGTGAGAAGGATTCAATCTTACATTCCCAGAGCAGAAGAGATGACTCTTTTTCCCCCCTACATTGTCGCTTTCATATGATAAGGAACCTTAGACTAAACACAATTGCATACTTATCAAAGTTCACCACTTGACCGTAGAATTCGTTTAATTATTTAATAACATTTGCTAGGTGTCTAGCTTCATTAGTTCTAACTTTAATGAAAATTAAACAATCAACAACAAACAAACAAAAAAAATAAAAAAAAATGAGGACTTGTAGCAATATAAAATTTCCACATAATCCAATTGGTTCGAAGCGTACAACTTTAGGATAACCATGCATAGAAATATAAAATCTCATTTCATTAAATTTAGTCTCGGTCTCAGATAGAAAAATCAAATCATGATTAGTTGATCTAATAAGATCCTCTATATGGTTCCTAGTCGATTTAGTACCAAATCCTTGGACATTCCAGGACAAAATCTCCATTTTAGAGATATGACTGGGAACTAAGATGACATCGAAGTACGTGGAATTGAAGCAAACAATGACAAAATTATACATAGTATGATGAATTATAGCTAAAAATAGTTAACATGAAAGGGATATTCATGAAAATAAAGATGAGAAATGCAAGTATGAGGTAAATGAAATTTGAAGGACCGGATCAAAAGTAAAATTGAAATGCATAAATTGATTATGGAAATGTGTATTACCTGTTCCGCAATATTTGCGTGATTCTTAATATTGAGCACTTCGTCCCCAAGATTTTCCTCAACCATTTCATCTATCTCTACTCCCTCCATACTGTCATTTAGGGTTTTCATTGAATGAATTTCTCATTGTAACCTGGTTTACCATCCAAACTATTTTGTCTTATTTGATCTCATTCCTTATTTTGTTAGCACTCGTTTTGTATTTATTATGATGTTCTCTATGTGTAGATGTTTTTGGAGAAATAAACTTTTGATGTTTGCACCACCACCACCACCCACCCACCCCGCCCCCCCCCCCCCCCCCCCACCCCCCATAGAAAATAACTAAAGGCAGCCAGGAAAAGTGTTAAATGCACCCAAGAAATGTGTTGAAGGCGCCACGAAAATGTGATTAAGGCACCCCCAGATAAATTACTAAAGGCACCCACAGATTGGTTTAAGTGCACTCCTTCTTCTCTATTTCAAACTGAATTTTTGGCCGAATTTATTTTTCACTGCATACCTATGGTTTGATTTTTTGGATGAGATTTAATCGGGTTTTCTTGCATAATTGGGCTGGTATCGATCTGTTAAGTCAAAACGAAAACATTCTACGAAGTGACTTTAATTAAGTGATGCTTAAATTAATGAATCTATTTTATACTTAGTGAAAAACTAAATCAAATTTAGTGTGAGTTTTGGTGGGAAGAAAAAGTAGAGGAAAATTTATTTTTTGGGATCTCTTTTTAAAACCTAAGAATTTGATTAAATTAAAGTGAAGAAATCAATGACTGAATAATTAGGTATACCTTTAATTTAGCTCTAATGTAGTTTTATTGCTCAAAATTAGTGAAAGTGCGTAAAAAGATAGAATTTTATAGATTTTCAGAGCGATTTACGGTTGGGTTCTTCCTCTGTATCCAACCGTAAGACCAATTTACGGTTAGGTGATGATGAACTCCTTGTTGGATAATCTAGGTTATAAACATGCACATAGTTATGTCCATCTCTTATAAACAAAACCAATGTAATAGTTTGTCAAAATAACAAAAAAGATGGTTGAGACAATTTAACAAATACCTGGTGGGCAGCAATCCTGTTTCTGAATTTTCAGCAAACCAGGGTAACCACAATTCATAAAACACGAAACAAAAATATAGCACAGAACAATATGAATCAAAACAACTTATCTGGAACTTGTATTGAGGAGAGGTAATCCTCTTTCATGAAAACTTTAACTTCCCGTTACCGGTGCAAAACAAATTTGGAAGTAACATGCACTCGAATAACATCAAAACAATCGAACTTAAAGCAACAACAAACTCTCTTAATTAGACTCCAATGCAAGTTTATTTTTCCGAGTAAAACAATGGAAGTCGTTTTTTTTTTTCCTTTTCTATGTCTGTAAGCGAAAGAACGTTGGGATCTTATACAACCAAAAGGTGACGGTTCACCAACAATTATGACCCAAACTGAATGGTCACATTGGTTGGGACCAGACACAACTTTATTCATATTTGGAAACGTATTTGGGGGCCCGTCCAAATCAAGATTTCCTACGATCCCCCACATGAATAAAATTGTGTACACAGACATTTAGAAAATGCTTAATTCTAAACCTATACTCTAACGCAGGCACTAGAGTTTGTGCGCGAAACATCACTACATCGGGAAAGATAGCTTTTGGCTTTGAATCTTCATTAGTGAATACCTACTAGACTTACTAGTTGTTCAGTTAACGTGATGTCTTTTACTGATCAACTTCATAATGTAAGTCGATACGATAGATATCACATAGCTTATTTCCTTACTTCATTGGTTCTCGGTTGTGTTCATTTCGGCCCTGAACAATCTTGGAATTCATGAGTGCTCTTAGATTAACATAGCCTTATAGTTATCACAGAAGCAGCCCCACTTCATACTCATATAGGTGATCTCCTATTTGAAAGTATCCTACCATACTTTTCTTAGTCATACTAAGCTATAGGAGTCACTAAGAGAAGAATTCTCAACCTCTCACTTGACATTTGACACTGTTTCATCATAGAAATGGGAAAGAGAGTAACCTCTCTCAGTGTCTCTGGCGAGTATTTTACAACTTAGTTTTCCCTTTTGAACCTAGACCATGGTGAAAAGACGAGGGTACCCAAATATACCTCAATCTAAAACTTTTCCACATATAAGTCCTTTCTCCGAAAGTGATTGTCTATGGACTGAGTCGAGACAATACAACAAATCGGTTCACACTTCGTGTGATCGTCTATGGATACGAGATCGAGACAATACAACAACGAAGTATGTTTACTTGATAAATGGTTCGGACTTAACCAAACACAATAGGATTACTATCAAGTAAATAGGAATTAACGTTTGTGTATTTTACTTCTAATTATAATAAAAACAATTATAATTGCGGAAATAGAAAAGTAAAAGACACAGCAAGATTTTTTTAATGAGGAAACCACAAATGCAGAAAAACCTCGGGACCTTGTCCAGAATTGAATACTCTCAGTATTAAACCACTAAACAAAATCAAACAACCTTTGTATAGTTGAGACCAAGCAACTAAACCTATAGTTCACCTAGTTCCGTTTGTATCCCTGCGCCTCCAACTTGCAAATAAGTCACGCACTAGGAACAATTCCTTTGGTTCGTATTCCAATCAGTAAAGGAACAACAAATCTGTTCGGTAACAACTCTTTTCAACCAAGTGATATGAGTTCGACAAAAGTCTCTTCCGTTTATCCCAATAAACTCCTTTGTCAGGTCCTTAGATCTATCCAATAACAACTACCAAAGTAATTGTCAAGATTTTTCAATCAATACTTTGAATCACAAAGAATTGTATTGATGCCGATCTACTCAACTAATCAATCCAATCTACCACAAGGATAAACCGATTATAGTTTGATCCTCTTTACCCGAAACAAGTATTGTGCACACCAAAGATTATGAAGTCAAATCAGAAATCTTCAAAGTCTTCTTTGTCTTCAAATCTTCATATCTCTTCAATAAAAACTTGCACACAATCAACTTGAATCTCTTGTGATCAATTACACATAGAACGGAGTCTGTTAACAATGGATTATCACAAGACGTCTTTAGATCTACAAACAGTCTAAAGATCCCCGTCGAAACATCGATCTAGTTTGAGTGAATCTTATATCAGAAGAGAAGATTCTCAAGCATTAACAAACTAGGTGCAATCAAATTTCAACAACCGTTAGTCAATCAAATCATTTTAAAACTAATAATAAACAAAAATTATCTAGTTTCCCACCAACAGTACTAATAGAGCTTCTCAATCCCAAAGAAGTCTTTAAACCGAGCGGCCGTAAGACATTTCGCCTAATTAAGTTACTTTCCTCTCCGAATAGGCGGCTCCACAAGTAACAGCACAACCAGGTAGTTTTGCTGGCTCGGAGGATTAGTTTGCTCGAAATGCAAACTTTGATATTTATAGACAAAGGAAGTTTGGACACCAAGGAATTTCCCAAACCGAAAATATTCTCAAGATATGCAATATATTCCAAATTCGGTTTCCATAATTCCTTGAAATGCTTTGTCCAAATAATGACCGAAAGTCTCTTAGAAAATCTCCAACTAGTAAATGCACATTACTAATTTTTATTTTCTAAAGATATGCAAAACTAACAACCTTAATTAAAAGATTCTTAATTTATTTTCGATCCGGGATTCTCCTTTAGCTATTAAGGAATATCTTTGAACAATAAAAGATAAGCGTTACTGCACATGTTCAAAGTATGTCGACATCTTTACTTTGTAAGTCCTCTTTCATACTTACACTCTTGGAATCGATTTGCCACACTTCCAAACAAGTTTAGAATTGGTTGTTTGTCTTCCAAGAACTATGTGATTGATTATCCTATCAAATCACCAAACATGGGTTTCACGGTTCTACCAAAACAAGTTTCGGTTCTACCTCCATGTGGGTACTGGAATTAGTCACACTAGCTTTCAAAAATTCGGTTGACTAGGTACTAGGATGGGTTCCCACATATATATATGGTATCTAACTTGTATTTGTTGCACATGTCCATAGGATCGGTTCCCAATGTCTAAAAACGTGTTGCACATGTTCATAGGATCGGTTCCCAATATCTATAAACTTGTTGCACCTCATACAAGGATCGATTCCCTTCTTATGATCGGTTGCACCTCTTACTAGGATCGGTTCCCCTTTGACTAGAGTTGGTTATACCAATAACACTAAATCGATCATACCATCTCAGGTTATTACTTAAGATCGGTTTCACTAATAAAAGTCATACCAATACAAAAGTCAGGCCTTGTGAATAGTTTTACCAAGAACATAAACAAGTCATGAGCGGTTATACTAATCACACATATTGGTAGTTCAAAAGATATGCAATGAATAACAATACCAATAAGCCTAGCGATTTCCCTTTCGATTCACAAAACAAGTTAATGAATTTACTTCCTTTAAACGAATGTAAAACATTGTTTCCTAAGATGAAATCTTCACCTCATACCCATACATAATCACAATAGCATTCAAACGATTATGTCGATGTCTTATATACGAAGTTCAAAAGATAAGCGTTATACTTCGTATTGTATTCCTTAATACTACGTCTAACTAGAGTATAATCATTCATAGCTTCGCAGTTATGTTTTCAATATGCACGACTTGAAAGATACGTTAGGGAATGAAACAGTTTAAGTCAAATATTACTAACCTCAAGTGGAAGGATGATGTTGTCGTTGTAGCTCCGTACTTCTTCACATTCTTCAAGTCTTCACGTAATACTTGTAATGTCTCATATCCTAATACTTTCAATCTAACCTATACGAAGTTGACTCTAGTACATAATCAATCGACTCTTTAAATGAGTTTTGATTCACTAAAATATGACAACCAAACTTGACATACCAACGCTTGGTGGGTTCAACCAAGCTATGCTCTAACAATATCCCCCCTTGTCAATTTTAGTGAAAAAACTCTTACATCATATGGATAAACAAATTACAAGAATTTATTACACATACGCTTGATTCCCAAATTCAACAGCACAATAACCTGTATACATTCAATCCATAAATGCCGTTGTTGACATTATAATAACAAAGCTAATACTCCCCCTAAAGGTAAGATAGGTAGATTTTTCAATCCGCACGTCTTTGTTATTCCCATTATCATATGATATGCTACTCCCCCTTAGTCTATGCTTTACTCTTTCGTTAGATAAAACGTTTAAGCACCATTGTCCTTTCCCTTAGTGATACTAATCAATATAAATCAATACCAGTATCACTTGTTTACTCCATATATTTCTCCCCCTTTTGGTTACAAAATGACAAAGATACGAGCAAATAAAAGGAAAACCGAAAGGATCTTACAAATATCACAAGACTTGCAAACCTATAAGAGTTAAGCACGAGGGTTCCACACACCATTTTTGATAACCAATATCAAAACCGAAACTACAAAGTAATTTTGTTTTGATATGTTACCAAGGAAACAATTGCCCGAAGCAATTTTCCCTAATAGTTTAGCAAACCAAAAATCGACTAAGCACCTTAGTTCCTTTGCTAAACCGATTGTACAAATACAATCGCTTGTTCGATAAGAGTCATAAGACCAAAATAAAGATAACTCTATTTTTCTCACCAAGTTCTAATTATCCATATAACTTAGACCTTTCACTTTTAAACAAGACAAGTACTAGGTTAGTTAACTAGCATTTCTTGTTAAGGCATTCGATTAGACTTGAATAACGGAAACCTCCACTTTGATAAGTCTAACTAAGATCAGAATTAACTTAGTTTCTCTTATCCAGAATCGAATTGGACTAAACAATTCATCCCGAAACCTTTTTTTTTGTTAAGCCATAAACAATTCATACAACACAAATAAATCAACTTGTATAATTATTTACCTCAACCGGAAGCAATTGAAACAACATAGACATTAAAGCACCGCAATTGCACCGAAATTTTGTAAGCCTAAACGATTGATACCAAACAATAAAGCAAGATAACAATAGTTTTTCTTAACCGGAAACAATTGAATAACACACACATCCATACATAAGCAATAGAATAAAACATCAATTGTACCGAAATTTTGTTAAGCAAAAGCAATAAATATACGCAATAAAATCAGGCTTTTCTTAAACAGGAAAACGATTAACTAACAAACTCGTTACCTCAAATTTCGCATCCACTTCTCCAATAATGTTTGCACCTTCTTTCCATGGAGAATTGATACCGAAATATCATTATGTTGTCATCCTCATGCAATACAAAAAAATAACAATAACCAACCTTTACCGGAGAAAGGTTGAAAACCGGTTTTAACTATTGCAAGCAAAACTTGAAAACCCCGAAACACATATGCTTTTATGCTACACCAAACGATTCAACATAGTGTGACTTTTCCACATATTGTTTCAATCAGAACCCCGCATGATCCTTTGATAAAGCCTACCAACATGGGCTAGAACTTAATCCTGCTAAACCAAAAAGTCACCCAAACCATAAGGGTTCACAACATATGAGATCGAATATCAAGGTTATGAAAACCGAAATCAAACATCCCATAATCATACATAGCAATAATAAAAAGCATTCAAGCACAGGCTATGTAAATCAAAAACTATCACAAGAAAAATTATAAACCAATAATTTTATTCATACTAAGATAATTTTATTCATAATAGACTAAATACAATTATTGAAAGAAATCAAAAACTGATGTCTATTATCTTTGATTAAGTATTATAGCAAATAACTTAATCTCTAGTGGTGCTCTTGTTGTTCACTGAGGTTTCTTCAGTGCTTAAACTTTTAAAGCATGTCTCAAGAGACTTGTCAGCAACCACTTCTTATTTCTCAAGCTTTTCAACTTGAACCTTCATATCAGCAAGATCAGCTTTTGTCTCCTCAATTTTATCTTTGAGCCAATCTTGATTTCGAACCGTCATTACTAGGTTGGTTCTTAGTTCTTCAAAACCTTGGATATAGTCAATCATACTATCAGAACGAATCCACTTGGTTTTGGTTGGATCTTGTAAATTATAAGCCATCAGACATGACTTATCTTGTGATCCAACGGAACTATCAGAATCATAATCAGACATGATTTTTGAAATGATTTTCTTCTTCCTTTTTGTATTGATTCCTTGACAATCCCTAACCTTTTGAGCTTCCTCCTTATTAGTCTTTGTGACACTGCGAGTTATTGGAGGCATGCTCGGTTATTTATAAGGATTGATCAGGGTTTCAGAATACAAGCAAGAGATGGTTTCTCTTTAAGAAGAGACAACTTTTGGACCGAAAATATCAGGAAATACCGAAAATACTACAAGAATATATTCTATTTCTTTTGTACGAACTTCTCATGCTGGAAGGTTTATTAAAATTCGAAAATTTCAAATAAAACCTATTTTTGGAAGATCATGATAAACATGAACACTTTTTAGACAGTCATAGATCCGCAGTCATCCATAAAATGTCACAGATTTTTTCTGATAAACAATCACACAAAGATGTGCTCCTTTTTATTGTGCTTTTCTCATCCATAATTAAGAGAACGGAAGAGGATGAGAGTGCACAATTTCGATACAAATAGGTTGTATCGGAGTAAGCTTTTTCTAGCTTACATCGAGTATCAGAACCATAGTTCATGTTTCTCCTTGGGAATTTCTGCCTAAAATATTTTCTCCCAGAATAATGATCTTTTCTAACTTTAGAGATATGATCATGTGGAGAAGATGTACTGATGTGAGAATCTTTAGGAATAGTTAAATCTCTCTTAATTCTATCAATGAGATTTTCATAAGATTTTCTCATTCTAAGGATTTCCTTATGATGCACATAAGTAAGATTGTCTGAAACAATTATCGGGAATTCCTGATTGTTTCTTTTGGCAGAGATTCTTTCTTTCCCTTTCTTCTGGAGTCGTTCTTCATCAAAACAAGAATTGTTTCGATATGGGTGAGGAGGAACCTTTTTCCAGAAGCAATTATCAACTCTTTCCTCTAATTCTTTTGAGTTGATCTTATCGGGTAGTGGTATGATCCGTCTTTCTACTGAGGAATGGACAAGAAACTTCTTTCAATATTTTTACCACCGTATTTTGAAGAAGTATAAGTTTCCTGTCAAGTGACTGAAAGTTGTATTCCTTAAGATCACTTACACGGAATCGGTTCAAAGTTTCTTTTGGACAAGATTTCGTTTGATCATCAGTAGATATAGAAGATGGTTTCTTATCCTCTTCTAACTTGATGTAGTTAGGCAAACTACCATCATCTTGATCTGTTTCAGATGTGACTAAACCGGTGTTATCACAATCTGTAAAAGTCGAGCAAGGACTTTTAGTTTCCTCAACATCAGAATAAATCACAACAGCATCATTAGTCAGAGTCATAGGACGTGTCTCTTTATCTTGAGTAAGAGATTTACCAAGAGCTTCTAGTTTGACAGTGAGATCCATATTCCCTTTGGATAGAATATTCAGTTGAATGTCTTTATCACTGATCTCCTGTTTAAGAAGATTTGACCCTGTCTTTAATATTATCACTTTAGTAGACAGAGATTTTAGAGGCTTTAGGAGTTTTACCAACTCTTTATCAGCATCTTCTTTTCCATCAGAGGACGACAAAGATTTTTTTCGCAACTCCTGGATCATGAGTTAGCGAAGCGGTAACATCTTCAACTTTTGAGTATTCATACTCTTGCAGAACGTTAACTGAATAAGACATGGATTTAATTTCTTATAGGTTGGATCGCACCAAACACAGATTGTTAGATCTTTTTCGTGTTTGCCTGCTCTGATACCAATTGAAAAGACGAGGGTACCCAAATATACCTCAATCTAAAAAAATTCCACCTATAAGTCCTTTCTCCGAAAGTGATTGTCTATGGACTGAGTCGAGACAATACAAAAAATCGGTTCATACTTCGTGTGATCGTCTATGGATATGAGCAGTCTAAAGATCCCCGTCGAAACTTCGATCTAGTTTGAGTGAATCTTATATCAGAAGAGAAGATTCTCAAGCATAAACAAACTAGGTGCAATCAAAGTTCAACAACCGTTAGTCAATCAAATCAATCGAAAACTAATAATAAACCGCAATTATCTAGTTTTCCACCAACGGTACTAATAGAGCTTCCCACCAACGGTACTAATAGAGCTTATCAATCCAAAAGAAGTCTTTAAACCGAGCGGCCGTAAGAGATTTCTCCTAATTAGGTTACTTTCCTCTCCGAATAGGCGGCTCCACAAGTAACAGCACAACCAGGTAGTTTTGCTGGCTCTGAGGATTAGTTTGCTCGAAATGCAAACTTTGATATTTATAGACCAAGGAATTTCGGACACCAAGGAATTTCCCAAACCGAAAATATTCTCAAGATATGCAATATATTCCAAATTCGGTTTCCATAATTCCTGGAAATGCTTTGTCCAAATAATGACCGAAAGTCTCTTAGAAAATCTCCAACTAGTAAATGCACATTACTAATTTTTATTTTCTAAAGATATGCAAAACTAACAACCTTAATTAAAAGATTCTTAATTTATTTTCGATCCGGGATTCTCCTATAGCTATTAAGGAATATCTTTGAACAATAAAAGATAAGCGTTACTGCACATGTTCAAAGTATGTCGACATCTTTACTTTGTAAGTCCTCTTTCATACTTACACTCTTGGAATCGATTTTCCACACTTCCAAACAAGTTTAGAATTGGTTCGTCTGTCTTCCAAGAACTATGTGATTGATTATCCTATCAAATAACCAAACATGGGTTTCACGGTTCTACCAAAAAAAGTTTCGGTTCTACCTCCATGTGGGTACTTGAATTAGTCACACTAGCTTTCCAAAATTCGGTTGACTAGGTACTAGGATCGGTTCCCACACATATATATATATGGTATCTAACTTGTATTTGTTGCACATGTCCATAGGATCGGTTCCAATTTTCTAAAAACGTGTTGCACATGTTGATAAGTGCATAAATCATATGATTTTAGTGTCCTTTCCATACTTGTTTTAGCTATTATTCTTGCATGTATTCGTATTATTACTTTTGTTTTCTCTTATTTGCCTCTATTAGGTGAATCATCCAAAAAGGATCTACAAAGTGCTGAAAAGAGCTATGAAGAGAAGTATTCCAAGTATCCAAGTGCCCAAGTCCAAGAGAAGTAGAAGAAGTGCGACGAAAAGTAGCAAAACGCTCAAAATCAATAGACGGGACAAAGACCGAGATTAACTAATTCAAATTAAGGATTTCTCATCACCATCTTGAAGATAATTGAAAGATAAAAACAATTCAAAAATAATGAGGTCATTCCGAGTTCGAACGAAGAAGTTGTGGCCAAAACAAGCTTTTTATCGAATACCGAAGACAGTAAAGTATGCAAACGGGTACGCATACCTTAGTTCCGAAAATTTCTGCTGGAATTTGAGGTACGCATACTTAACAAGTATAAAAACGGGTATGCATACTTGTGAAGGCCTAAGGTCACGGTTAGGGTCTTTATTTCATAGTTTCGGGTCGGGTTCTTGAACCGAATTAAATACTTGATGGCCAAGCAATGTAAACCTATAAAAAGGTACTAGGTCATGTATCATATAATCGATCAATCTCATATCATAAGTTGGATCGAGATAACCAAACAATGAAAGAGTTTCATCAAATGATGGACGAGATCAACAAAAAGACTGAAGAATCACACCAAGAAATTCAAAGGAATTCAGAGAAATTATACGAACAAATTGCTCAATTCGGTAAAAATAGGGATGAGGAAGAAGTTTGGCCTCAAAACCAAATTAATTCTGAAATTCCTAAGGACGACAACAAATATTTTGTAGATGAGAAACCTTTGGAAAGTCCATGTAACAATGATGAAGTTCTTCCAACTCCGGATCTTAATAATGATCATTCGCCTATTCAAAAGGAGGAGCCTTGGTATGACCGAACCATTGTTATGAACGGTGTAACATACTCGAATGCATATCAACGTTACAATGAATATTCGGATTACAATGTTTTTAGACCGGTTGATTTGCAAGAAGTAGACCCAATCATTCCCTCAACGAAGACTCATACAGAAAACCATAAAATTTATACTGAAGGAGAGTTCATGAGAGCGGAATTTGATTCGGATGACGGGAGTGTTGGAGAGATGGAGATTGAGAATGAAACCAAATTGATTGAAGTCGTGGAAGACCCAATTGAGCTAGATAATAATAGTTCAATAGAGGACCACGATATATTTTAGGTAAATAATTCACTAGAGATAATTAATGAGGATCCGGTACAAGGTTTGTCTAATCCTTTGCATAATTCTATATCTATTGATCATTTTCCTCCAATTGAAGTAGCTTCTCAAAGAGTTGTTAACCCAACTTTTAGGAAAATACCTCACTTAGGATTGGAGTTGTGTGCTTCTAAAGTTTTAACGTATTATTTTTCTTTTAAGTATCCACCACTTGATGTGTTTGATTCGAGTATTGTACAGGTTCACCAAGCCGAGGAACCTTTTGAAGTTCCCGCATTCTATGTTCTCTATCCACTTTCGAGTGTAGAAAGAACTAAGTGTGGGGGAAACTTTAATAAAGTGATAGCTTCAATATTTATGTTTTGTGCTAATGTTTTTGTGAAGCTGTTATATGAATTGCAGATTGTTATTTGGAAGGATTACCAAATTTTCAGATTATTGGTGTACGGACGATAACAATAACGTCGGGCTGACGACGTTAAACCAAGCGCTGCGTGGGAGGCAACCCATCGGTTTTGTATCTCTATTCCTTTTGTTTTTAGATTTCTTAGTTTTTCATATCATATCTTGCATTCCCATCTTAGATTTTACAAAGTCCTATATCTATAATGAAAGTTTTGACGAAGCAATTCTCGTCAGAAAATTCTGACTACGCAGTGGGCACGAAAATAGCTCTCGAGACTTCATACGGAATCCGATTTGAGTGTTTGACCCCAACTTTTAAAGAGGACAGACATACCTTTATTTTCCAAAAATAAAATCTGAATTCGGAGTCTGTTAAGTTGGACCTATTGTCCTGGACATTTGAGTTTCGGTATTTTTCTAGAACTTTTTCAGATTGCATGACTGTCAGTCCGGAGGCCATAAAAGTCATACCATTTATCGAAACAATGTTACCTTTTGACACCTTATAAAAAAGACGTAGGCGAACAACTTTCGTTTAGGATGTTTTCCCTAGTTCCCTACCCATTTGTACAGTTTTCGAGTTTTTCAGGGCTGTTGTTTCAGAAATCAGAATTTTCTGTTTTGAACATTGAGGACAATGTTGAGTTTAAGTGTGGATGAGCATTTAGTATCATACTATATGCATATGCACATAATAAATAATACTCTTTGATATCTTGCATTCTTGAGACTTCATATTTTGGAGTTAATTATGAGCTATTTAGGATGACACTCTAAACCTTTTCAAGTTGAAACAGTTCTTACAGCTATAGATTGAGTTCCATTTTATCATTCTAAAATCCTTAATTATATATACGTTCATAATTGAATGAGAAACTCAGCTATGGTAGTCGTTTGAAAGATTCATCCTCGCAATTAATCATTACTGAATCACTTTCTTTTTATTTTTGCAGTTTTATGTTTCTCTAAAGTGATTTGGTGGGATCCTGATACTGCCGTGGATGTTGTAGCAAGGTAATCATTGGTTGAGTATATAAAAGACCCATAGACAATTGTCTTACACTCATAAAGAGTGAGTCGAGAAAAAAAAAAAAAAAAAAAGAGAGAGAGAGAGAAAAAATAATATATATATATAAGGCTCCTCTTCATTTATCGATACTAATAAATGATAGGTCCGGAATTGCGGACTAATCATGTAGTCGATGAAAATAAAAACCTATCATCATTATATAGCAAGTCAAAAAGACTATTGATGAGGTTCTCGACACTTGGATAGAAGTATGTGTGAAACGTTGTCCCTGTCTCCGTCGCCTAAACAAGCGTGGAACGCAGGATCCAAGGCAACTATCATGTACTTGCTGAAAAGGAACATGCGCTTAGAGTATCTAATCATGTGGTCGAGTTGAATGGGTGCTTCTCTCAACTATTGCGCTATAAATATGAATCCTTTGACGACATTCATACAAGTATTGTGGGTAACATTTTCACTTTAGTCAACATTTGAACACTTCACTTTTCTATTTCCATTTTCTTATCTATCCATGTGATTTCAGTATGCGAGTGTTGTGACAAACATTGCAACAAGTACGATAACTATCTTAGTAGATTTTTACAATCAGGTTGAATGTCACACGTAAGTAATTGCTTATATGTGATGATTGGAATGTATGTGGGATGTTTGTAGCTAAAGAACTTATGCAAGCTAATTATTTGGCTTTCTACTTTGTGTCTATCCTTGGTGATTCTTCCGAGGCGAGAAATTGGAGTAGGTTTTGTGGGTATACCTCTTGTAAGCCCTCACGAGACTATAACTCGTCCACTAGGGACACCTAAGGGTTTAAAGGCTTGTTATACATGCTAAGTGTAACCGTTTTCTCAATGACATGGAGTTGTTATATTTAGGATTAGTTTGATTTAGTTTGCTCAAGGACTAGCAAAAGCTAAATGTGGGGGAATTTGATAAGTGCATAATTCATATGATTTTAGTGTCCTTTCCATACTTGTTTTAGCTATTATTCTTGCATGTATTCGTATTATTACTCTTGTTTTCTCTTATTTTCCTCTATTAGGTGAATCATCCAAAAAGGAGCTACAAAGTGCTGAAAATAGCTATGAAGAGAAGTATTCCAAGTATCCAAGTGCCCAAGTCCAAGAGAAGTGGAAGAAGTGCGATGAAAAGGAGCAAAACGCTCAAAATCAAAAGACGGGCCAAAGACCGAGATTAACTCATTCAAATTAAGGATTTCTCATAACCATCTTTAAGAGTATTGAAAGATAAAAAGAATGAAAAAAGAATGAGGTCATTCCGAGTTCGGACGAAGAAGTTGTGGCCAAAACAAGTTTTTTATCGAATACCGAAGACAGTAAAGTATGCAAACGGGTACGCATACCTTAGTTCCGAAAATTTCTGCTTGAATTTGAGGTACGCATACCGGTATGCATACTTAACAAGTATAAAAACGGGTATGCATACTTGTGAAGTCCTAAGGTCACGGTTAGGGTCTTTATTTCATAGTTCCAGGTCGGGTTCTTGAACCGAATTAAATACTTGATGGCCAAGCAATGTAAACCTATCAAAAGGTACTAGGTCATGTATCATATAATCGATCAATCTCATATCACAAGTTTTATATCAAAACCTAGGGTTTACCCCTTTAGGGGGAAACCACCATTATTCATTTTCTTTGTAATATGAGTAGCTAAATCCTTTGTTGATTAAGGATGAATTCAATGTTCCAAGCGTGAAGCTTTATTAATAATACAAATCTATTAAGAGTTTTTATCATCATTGTTTTTTTTTTTTTACCATATCTAGGGTTTATGAGTGATTCATAGAATGATTTGGAATGCACGCTAGATTGATCTATTGATTATTCTATTGCTAGTAGAAGTTAGGAGATAAGTAATCGTCGAATAACTCTATACACAAGTAGAAATCGCGAGACCTTACAGAGGGATTTTGTGGAGGAATCGTGTGTGGAAACAACACCATCAAGTAAACCTTGAGCTAAGAGTTTAACTACTTGGATTAACCTAATTTACAAAGCTTAAAGCGTTCGATTGGATTACACCTTGAGTGAGCTACTACTTGGTGGTTCGGTTGAATAGAATATGATATTGGAGAGCTTCTGTATCCATGGTAAAAGGAGTTTTGGGGATATCACTGAGCTAGCTGCTATTCTACGGTTGGTGATGAATGGTTCTTACGAACAATAGATAAGTATTCTAATCCTGTTAACGCTTGGTAACGGCGAAGGATTCTTTGATCATCTCTTTTCTTTATTATTGTCTTTTTATTTATCTTATAACCAAAACCCACCTTTGTTATTTACTTTATCTTTCTGATCAAATAACATATCAATTACACAGCTCTCTGTAGGAACGATCTCTTACTACCGCTATATTACCAGTTAATTAGTGGGAAATATCTTTATTAATTTGTTGCATTAACGACACACATCACATGTTCATAGGATCGGTTCCCAATATCTAGAAACTTGTTGTACCTCATATAAGGATCGATTCCCCTCTTGTGATCGGTTGCACCTCTTACTAGGATCGGTTCCTCTTTGCCTAGAGTTGGTCATACCAATAACACTAAATCGATCATACCATCTCAGGTTATTACTTAAGATCGGTTTCACTAATAAAAGTCATACCAATACAAAAGTCAGGCATTGGTATGTCAAGCTTGGTTGTCATATTTTAGTGAATCAAAACTCATTTAAAGAGTCGCTTAATTATGTACTAGAGTCAACTTCGTATAGGTTAGCTTGAAAGTATTAGGATATGAGACATTAAAAGTATTACATGAAGACTTGAAGAATGTGAAGAAGTACGGAGCTACAACGACAACATCATCCTTCCACTTGAGGTTAGTAATATTTGACTTGAACTGTTTCATTCCCTAACGTATCTTTCAAGTCGTGCATATTGAAAGCATAATTGCGAAGCTATGAATGATTATACTCTAGTTAGACATAGTATTAAGGAATACAATACAAAGTATAACTCTTATCTTTTGAACTTCGTATATAAGACATTGGCATAATCGTTTGAATGCTATTGTGATTATGTATGGGTATGAGGTGAAGATTTCATCCTAGGAAACAATGCTTTACATTCGTTTAAAGGAAGTAAATTCATGAACTTGTTTTGTGAATCGAAAGGGAAATCGCTAGGCTTATTGGTATTGTTTTTCATTACATATCTTTTGAACTACCAATATGTATGATTAGTATAACCGCTCATGATTTGTTTATGTTCTTGGTAAAACTATTCACAAGGACTGACTTTTGTATTGGTATGACTTTTATTAGTGAAACCGATCTTAAGTAATCACCTGAGATGGTATGATCGATTTAGTGTTATTGGTATGACCAACTCTAGGGAAAGGGGAACCGATCCTAGTAAGAGGTGCAACCGATCACAAGAGGGGAATCGATCCTTGTATGAGGTGCAGCAAGTTTCTAGATATTGGGAACCGATCCTATGAACATGTGCAACACGTTTTTAGACATTGGGAACCGATCCTATGGACATGTGCAACAAATACAAGTTAGATACCATATATATGTGTGGGAACCGATCCTAGTACCAAGTCAACCGAATTTTGGAAAGCTAGTGTGACTAATTCCAGTACCCACATGGAGGTATAACCGAAACTTGTTTTGGTAGAACCGTGAAACCCATGTTTGGTGATTTGATAGGATAATCAATCACATAGTTCTTGGAAGACATACGAACCAATTCTAAACTTGTTTGGAAGTGTGGCAAATCGATTCCAATAGTGTAAGTATGAAAGAGGACTTACAAAGTAAAGATGTCGACATACTTTGAACATGTGCAGTAACGCTTATCTTTTATTGTTCAAAGATATTCCTTAATAGCTAAAGGAGAATCCCGGATCGAAAATAAATTAAGAATCTTTTAATTAAGGTTGTTAGTTTTGCATATCTTTAGAAAATAAAAATTAGTAATGTGCATTTACTAGTTGGAGATTTTCTAAGAGATTTTCGGTCATTATTTTGACAAAGCATTTCCAGGAATTATGGAAACCGAATTTGGAATATATTGTATATTTTGAGAATATTTTCGGTTTTGGAAATTCCTTGGTGTCCAAACTTCCTTGGTCTATAAATATCAAAGTTTACATTTCGAGCAAACTAATCCTCAGAGCCAGCAAAACTACCTAGTTGTGTTGTTACTGGTGGATCCACCTATTCGGAGAGGAAAGTAACCTAATTAGGCGAAATCTCTTACGGTCACTCGGTTTAAAGACTTCTTTGGGATTGAGAAGCTCTATTAGTACTGTTGGTGGGAAACTAGATAATTGCGGTTTATTATTAGTTTTAGATTGATTTGATTGACTAATGGTTGTTGAACTTTGATTGCACCTAGTTTGTTTATGCTTGAGAATCTTCTTTTCTGATATAAGATTCACTCAAACTAGATCGAAGTTTCGACGGGGATATTTAGACTGTTTGTAGATCTAAATACGTCTTGTGATAATCCATTGTTAACAGACTCTGTTCTGTGTGTGATTGATCACAAGATATTAAAGTTGATTGTGTGCAGGTGTTTATTGAAGATCTAAGAAGATTTGAAGACAAAGAAGACTTTGAAAATTTCTGATTTAGGTTCATAATCTTTTGTGTGCACAATACTTGATTCGGGTAAAGAGGATCCAACTATAATCGGTTTATCCTTGTGGTACATTTGATTTATTAGTTGAGTAGATCGGCATCAATACAATTCTTTTTGATTCAAAGTATTGATTGCAAAATCTTGACAATTACTTTGGTAGTTGTTATTGGATAGATCTAAGGACCTGACAAAGGAGTTTATTGGGATAAACGGAAGAGCCTTTTGTCGAACTCATATTTCTTGGTTGAAAAGAGTTGTTACCGAACATATTTGTTGTTCCTTTACTGTTTGGAATACGAACCAAAGGAATTGTTCCAAGTGCGTGACTTATTTACAAGTTGGAGGCGCAGGGATACAGATGGAACTAGGTGAACTATAGGTTTAGTTGCTTGGTATCAACTATACGAAGTTGGTTTGATTTTGTATAACGGCTTAGTCCTGAGAGTATTCAATTCTGGACAAGGTCCCGGGGGTTTTCTTCATTTGCGGTTTCCTCGTTAACAAAATCTTGATGTGTCTTTTACTTTTCTATTTCCGCAATTATAATTGTTTTTATTATAATTAGACGTAAAATACACAAACGTTAATTCCTATTTACTTGATAGTATTCCTATTATGTTTGGTTAAGTCCGAACCATTTATCAAGTAAACATACTTCGTTGTTGTATTGTCTCTATATCGTATCCATAGACGATCACACGAAGTGTGAACCGATTTTTTGTATTGTCTCGACTCAGTCCATAGACAATCACTTTCGGAGAAAGGACTTATAGGTGGATTTTTTTTAGATTGAGGTATATTTGGGTACCCTCGTGTTTTCAATTGTGATTTTACATAACTATTGCCAACGATTTTCATTTTGCAATGTTTTTGATTGATTTATTTAAATTCTAAGTTATTTGGAAGATGATTTTGCAGTATTAATCTTTATTGTTTTTATATATTGCAAAAATATGTTATGGGATATGTGTCTTTATGTCCGTGAACTACTATTATCTCATATATATGTCAAAAGTTAAATCTATTGTGTCTTTATGCAAATATTGATGAAAGATAGAATGAACTTTTGAATATTCCGCAGTATTGATCTTTCCCTGATCCACTTCTGTGTGAAAGTGTTGTATGGCTCTGTAAGTTTTCTTATGTAGAGCATTTCCGATCATATTAATCATTAAGGTCTCTTGTGGTAAATTTATTCGAGTTTTCTGGATACAAATTCATGTGATTAGTTAATGTCCAAAGAAATCCTTCTTTTCTCGTAAAAGTAAGGTCGCTCTTGTTGTTCTTTCGGGAATGACATATTATGGAGGAGATTGTTAGAGCATTGCTCGGTTGAACCCGTTGGTATGTCAAGTTTGGTAGTCATATTTTGGTGAATCAAAACTCATCTAAGAGTCGCTTGATTATGTACTAGAAACAACTTCGTATAGGTTAGACAATAAAGTCTAGGATTATGAGACATACAAGTATTACTCAAATACCTTAAGAATGTGAAGAAGTAACGAGCTACAACGACGACATCATCCTTCCTCTTGAGGTTAGTAATACTGACTTGAACTGTTTCATTCCTAACGTATCTTTCAAGTCGCGCTATATTGAAAACATAACTGCGAAGTTGTGAATGATTATACTCTAGTAGTGAGACATGATCACATGATCATAGTATTAAGGAATTAGAATACGAAGTATAAAGCTTATCTTTTGAACTTCGTATATATGACATCGACATAATCGTATGAATGCTATTGTGATTATGTGTATGGGTAAAGGTGAAGATTTCATCCTAGGAAACAATGTTTACATTTGTTTAAAGGAACTATATTCATGAACTTGTTTTATGAATCGAAAGGGAAATCGCTAGGCTTATTGGTATTGTTATTCTTTGCATATCTTTGGATTACCAATATATGTGAATTAGTAGAACCGATCATAACTTGTAATGTATCTTTGTATAACTAATCACAGTGCCTAACTTATGATTTGGTATGAATGGTTTTTATTTATTAGTGTAACCGATCCTAAGTAATCACCTGAGATGGTATGATCGATATTTGTAATTGGTGTGACCGATCCTAGTAATTGGTGTGACCGATCACAAAAGAGTTATGTAATCGATCCTTGTAATTGGTGTAAACGGTCTTGGTAATTTGTGTAACCGATCCTGGTAACTGGTGTGGCCGATCACAAGCAATACCATGAGTATATAGTAACCGGTCCTGGTAATTGACGTAACCGATCCAGGTAACTGATGTAACCGACCCTGGTAACTTGTGTGTTCCATCACAAGTAATCCATATTGAGGTAGCACCGATCCTAGTGATTGGTAGAACCGATTTAACCCATGATTCTGATTTGATACTTGATCAATCACATAGTTGTCTTGAAATATAGATGAACCAATTCTAAACTTGTTTGGAAGTGTGGTATAATCGATTCCAAGATTGTAAATATGAAAGAGGATTTACAAAAGATGTCAACATACTTTGAACACGAACAATAACCCTTATCTTTTATTGTTCAAAGATATTCCTTAATTACTGAAGGAGATCCCGGTCAAAAATAAATTAAGAATCTTTTAATTAAGGTTGTTAGTTTTATATGCTTTAGTTACCAACAATTAAATGCATATCTCTAGAGAATAAAAATTAGTAATGTGCATTTAATAATTGGAGATTTTCTATTGAGAGATTTCGGTAAATATTGGATAAAGCATTTCCAGGAATTATGAAAACCGATTTGGGCATTTATTGCATATCTTGAGAATATTCGGTTTTGGAAATTCCTTGGTGTCCAAACATCCTTGGTCTATAAATACCCAAGTTTGCATTTCTAGCAAACCATCCAAAGAGCCAGGAAAACTTCATCTTCTTGTTGTTTCTGGTGGAGCCATCTATCCGGAGAGGAAAGTACCCTAATTAGGCGAAATCTCTTACGACCGCTCGTTTAAAGACTTCTGTGGGATCAAGAAGATCTACGAGTATCGTTGGTGGGAAACTAGATAATTGCAGTTTATTAGTTTTCGATTGATTTGATTGACTAACGGTTGTTGAACTTTGATTGCACCTAGTTTGTTTATTCTTGAGAATCTTCTCTTATGATATAAGATTCACTCAAACTAGATCGAAGTGTCGACGGGATCTTTAGAACTGTTTGTTGATCTAAAGACATCTTGTGGTAATCCATTGTTAACAGACTCCGTTCTGTGCGTGATTGATCACAAGAGATTCAAGTGGTGTTGTGCAGGTTTAATTGAAGATTAAAGAAGATTTGAAGACAAAGAAGATTTCTTATTTGTTTCTCATATCTTTGTGTAGCACAAACCTTGATCGGTTGAGATCCAACTAGAATCGGATTTATTCGATTGATTAGTTGCGTAAGATCGGCATCGCTTTATAGTTCCTTGTTGGATTCTATATTGATTGATTGCAAATCTAAACTCTGCTACTTCGGTAGTTGTTGGATAGATTGATCTAACCAGGCAAAGGATTTTATTAGTTTAAACGGAAGAGCCTTTGCATATGACTTGAGATATCTTCATCTGAAAGAATCAAGAGAGTTGTTACCAAATAGATTTGTTATTCCTTTACTGCTTGGAATACGATCCAAAGGAATTGTTCCAGTGCGTGCACTTATTGAATGTCGGAAGCGTAGGGATACTGAAGAAACTAAGTGAACTAGGTTTAGTTGCTTGGTCTCAACTATACGAAGTTGGTTTAGATTTTGTATAGCGGCTTAATTCCGAGAGTATTCAATTCTGGACTTGGTCCCGGAGTTTTTCTGCATTTGCGGTTTCCTCGTTAACAAAATCTTGTTGTGTCTTTTACTTTTCTATTTCCGTAATTATAATTGTTTATTATAATTAAAAGTAAAATACACAAACGTTAACTCCGTATTACTTGATAGTGATCCTATAGAGTTTTGTTAAGTCAAAACCTATTATCAAGTAATCACACTTTGATTGTTGTATTGTCTCGATCTCATATCCATAGACGATCACACAAAGTGTGAATATCGATTTTACGTATTTCTTGACTTTGTCCATAGACAATCACTTTCGGTAAGATGACTTATAGGTGGATAATTTAAAGATTATGGTGTATTTTGGTACCCTCGTCTTTTCAATTGGTATCAGAGCAGGCAAACATGAAAAGATCTAACAATCTATGTTTGGTGCCATCCAACCTATAAGAAATGAACTCGAGTTCACATGAATCGATTTCAGTTAAGTACCGCCAAGGTTTGACGGAACAAACTATCTATGGTGGAAATATGCTATGAGATCTTTTCTTCAATCACGAGACTTTGATACTTGGCTATTAGTCGTCGATGGTTATAATCGCCCGAAAGTAGAAAATTCGGAAACTGAGTTTAAACTCTTAGTGGATTATACAAGCGAAGAAACGGCTTTTGCAAAGCAGAATTCAGATGGTTTGAATGTTATTATACATGCTGTAAGTTGTGATCTACAACATCATGCATCAACATGCCAAACTTCAAAGGAAGCTTGGGATAATCTTCAGATCGTATTTGAAGGTAACACATCAGAGAAACAAGCTAGACTTCAAATTCTTACTTCTGATTAGGAAAACCTTTGAATGGATGACAACGACACCCTTGAAGAGTTTCATATTAAACTCTCTGAGATAGTTAATGCTTCTTTCTCTCTTGGAAAGACTATTTCTGAAAAGAGATATAGTGTGCAAAATTCTGAGATCGTTGCCATCTAAATACGAATCTAAGAAGCAAGCAATCATAGAAGCAAATGATCTTTCAACACTCTCACGAAGCACACTCGTTGGAAAGTTAAAGATCTTTGATCATTAATCACAGTCTATTCAAGCTAAAGGAATTGCTTTTAAAGCTGCAAAATCTCCAAAATCCCCAATGGAAAAGATAGATTGATGGATGATTCCGATGAACTGATTGCAGAAAATTCTGATGATGAAATTGAACAATCATTATCATTAATCACTAGACAGTTTTGAGATCTCTTAAAGAAAAGAAATAAGATATTCATAAAAGATGCTCATCGATCTTCTCGACCCCATGATCGAGTTCCTGTCAAGAACAAGAAAGATCAGGAAGATGATGAATATCATCCTCAATGCTTTAAGTGTAAAGGTTTTGGTCATATAGCTAAAGACTCTCATAATCTTAGAAAATACACTAGGAGCAAGGCATTGGTTGTAACTCTAGACGAGACCTCTGATTCATATGATTCTGAAGAAGAGGAAACAGCTAATATTGCATTAGTTGTCAGTTTAATTCCCTCCTCCTCTATTAGTGATTTAACCATTTTAAAAATGGATGTCTTCCGATATTGAAAAATCATCTAATGGTAAAGGGAAAAATAAGACAAAGCATAAAACTGTCTCAAAGAACATAAGTGCTAAAAGTTGCGTGTGCAACTCCAATCAATCTCAAGATACTTCGTTAATTCGAGGTAACAAGAAAAGAATTTTTCATACGATACTAGATCAAAGACACATTGGTTGTTCCAAATCCCATGATGAGATAAAATCTCATACTAATACCACCTAATCAGTATTAAAATTACATCCTCACCTTGTGTGCCAAATCTGTGTGTGAGGAAGTAAAATCAAGGCACTTATGTGTAGATTATGGGAACAAAATCTAGTAATTGAAAATATATTTAAGATATTCGTATTTATAGGAATATTATATTTTCGGAAGTATGAAAAAATATAAAAAGATCCTTCTCCTTCTTTGGTCATTCCTTGTCCGAACTATGATTCATGATCCAATGTATTCTCTTGATAAGGTGCTTGATCTAAAAGATCTCCTTAAGAATAAGTCTGTACCTTCTATTGATATTGAGAAACCAAAGAGGAAAATCAAAAAGAGAGATTGGCTTATCAAGAAGGAAAGAGAGAATATGCTGAAGAAAGATCAGTGTATTGAGGCATTGACACACTTTTGTGTTAAATCAAAGACAGAATTACATGTTCTTGCAGAATCCTTCACGAAAACTTCTCAACTGCAAGAAATTCTGGTCAAGCAACAAGGTTATCTACTTGAAGAAATTCACAAGCTGATGACTGAAAGTAATAATCTTCCTTCCTCTAGCACTGATATGAAGGACTAAGTTGCGAAAAATAGACATCGGTTTTTGATTTATTTCAATTATTGTATAAGGTCTATTTTTAAATAAAACAATCAATTTATTATGAATAAAATTATTATTTTATAATTTTTCTTGTGATAGTTTCAGATTACATAGCATGTGTTTGAATGTCTATATTATTGCTATGTGTTTATGGGATGTCTGATTTCGGTTTTCATAACCTTAATATTCGATCTCATATGATGAAAACCCTTATGGTTTGTGTGACTTTTTGATTTAGCGGGATTAAGTTCTAGCCCAAGTTGGAAGGCTTTATCAAAGGATCATAAGGTGTTCCGATTGAGACTCATATATAAAAAGTCACAATGTGTTGAATCAATTTGTGTTTACATGAGTTGTGTTTAGCATAAACATATGTGTTTCTGGTTTTCAACTGTTGCTATTGGCACGCTTTAGTTAAAACCGATTCAACCTTTCTCTAGTAAAGGTTGCTCTTTTTGTTGTTCTTTTGTTCTTGAGAGAGGATGACAACATACTGGGGGAGAGTTCTAACTTGAACTTGTGCTTAATGATATATCTTTCTGGGGAGAAAAGGATGCGGAATCTGAGGTAAAGAATTTGTTAGTTAATCGTTTTCCTGTTTAAGAAAAGCCTGCTTATATTGCATATATTTTGCTTTTGCTTAAAAAAAATTCGGTACAATTGATGTATATTCCATTATGTGTGTATGGATGTGTGTGTGTGTGATTCAATTGTTTCCGGTTTAGAAAAACTGTGTCAATTTATTTGGCTTATTGTTTGGTATCTTCTTTATTGTTTGATATCAAGTGTTTTTGCTTAACGAAATTTCGGTGCAATTGCGGTGCTATAATGTTTATGTTTGTTTCAATTGCTTCCAGTTAAGAGAAATAATTGTGCAAGTCAATTTATTTGGTATGTATGTATTGTTTATGGATTAACGAAATACGGGATCATTTGTTTAGTCCAATTCGATTCCGGATAAGAGAAACTAAGTTAATTCCGATCTTAATTAGACTTATCAAATTGAAGGATTCGGTTATTCAAGTTTAATCGAATGCCTTGACAAGAAATACTAGTTAACTAACCTAGTACTTGTCTTGTCTAAAGTAAAAGGTCTAAGTTATTGTCTGAATAATTAGAACCTCATGAGAAAAATAAAGTTAATTCTGATCTTTATTTTAGTCTTATCGAAATAAGCGATTGTATGAGTACAATCGGTTTAGCAAGGGAACTAAGTTTCTTAGTTAATTTGTTAAACTATCAGGGAAAATTGCTTTGGGCAATTGTTTCCTTGATAACATATTAAAACCAAATTACTTGTAGTTTCGGTTTTGATATTGGTTATCAAAAGTGGTATGTGAAACCTTCGTGCTTAACTCTTATAGGTTATATAAGTCTATTAGATTTGTAAGATCCTTTCGGTTTGACCTTTATTTGCTCGAACCTTTGTCATTTTGTGACAAAAAGGGGGAGAAATATATGGAGTAAACAAGTGATTTGTATCACTAAGGAAAGGACAATTATGCTTAAACGTTATATCTAACGAAAGAGTAAAGCATTGACTAAGGGGGAGTCACATATCATATTGCTATTGTAGTTATTCAGACTACAAGAGAGAAATAACAAAGATGTTCGGATTGAAAATATACCTATTGTACCTCTAGGGGAAGTATAAGCTTTGTTATTAAAATGTCAACAACGGATTTTATTAATTGAATATATGCAGGTTATTGTGTTGTTGAAACTTGGAATCAAGCGTATGTTTAATGAATTCTTGTAATTTATTTATCCATAAGTATTAAGAGTTTTTGTCACTAAAATTGACAAAGGGGGAGATTGTTAGAGCATTGCTCGGTTGAACCCACCAAGCGTTGGTATGTCAAGTTTGGTTGTCATATTTTAGTGAATCAAAACTAATCTAAGAGTCGCTTGATTATGTACTAGAGACAACTTCGTATAGGTTAGACTAGAAAGTCTGGGATTATGAGACATACAAGTATTACTTGAAGACCTGAAGAATGTGAAGAAGTAACAAGCTACAACGACGACATCATCCTTCCTCTTGAGGTTAGTAATATTGACTTGAACTGTTTCATTCCTAACGTATCTTTCAAGTCGTGCTATATTGAAAACATAACTGCGAAGCTGTGAATGATTATACTCTAGTAGTGATACATGATCACATGATCATAGTATTAAGGAATTAGAATACAAAGTATAACGCTTATCTTTTGAACTTCGTATATATGACATCGACATAATCGTATGAATGTTATTGTGATTATGTGTATGGGTAAAAGTGAAGATTTCATCCTAGGAAACAATATTTACAGTTGTTTAAAGGAAGTACATTCATGAACTTGTTTTATGAATCGAAAGAGAAATCGCTAGGCTTATTGGTATTGTTATTCATTGCATATCTTTGGATTACCAATATGTGTGAGTCAGTAGAACCGATCATAACTTGTTATATATCTTGGTATAACTAATCACAGTGCCTGACTTATGATTTGGTATGACTGGTTTTTATTAATTAGTGTTACCGATCCTAAGTAATCACCTGAGATGGTATGATCGATATTTTTAATTGGTGTGACCGATCCTAGTAATTGGTGTGGCCGATCACAAAAGAGTTGTGTAATCGATCCTTGTAATTGGTATAACCGGTCCTGGTAATTGGTGTAACCGATCCTGGTAACTGATGTGACCGATCACAAGCAATACCATGAGTATATGGTAACCGGTCCTGGTAATTGACGTAATCGGTCCTGGTAATTGAGGTAACCGATCCTGGTAACTGATGTAACCGGGTTTTTTGGGGTAAAAACTGATTCTGCTTGAAATGGTAAATTTGGGTGTGCCACCGAGAAACGAATCTAAACCCTAAACAAATTCACTGCATGGGAGTAATTTAGATTCAAGAGATCAATCTGTATAATTCTGGCCTAAACCAAGAAATTTCCGTTCCAGCCTTGCTTCAGTCACAAAATGAAGGAGAAGGGTTGATCTTAGGGAGAGAAGCAAAGTAGGTGCTGAGATCAGAATGGTTAAATCTGAAGGTGTGGTTGTTTATGACTTGTATCAGAATGTGAAACTTGCTTGTGGAATGTAAGCTATAAGTTCTTGGTGTTTTCTGGATACTTGTGTAGATAACCAAAACTGTTATTGGTTGAAATAGATTGAAAACCTATTTATACAAGTCATAGTTGAACACACTGATCTCGTAGGAAGTGGAGGTGGTTAAGTAGTGGAGATCGCGTAAAAGTGGTAAAAACCATGTCCCTGTCATGAAGGGAAGACCGGTCAGCTTTACACCCACTACTCCTTTACTGCTATCAATCGTCCGCCTATCTTGACACTTTCTCATAATGGGCGTGTTGCACGCCGCATGCTGTAAACCGCCAGACCAATACCCTGATGAACATCCCCCAGTTTGTGACATGTTTGATGTCTCGAGTATTTTCGTGGAAAATATGTAGCAAGTTGTTGATTGGGTCATGCTTGCAAGACCTAATTATTTTGACCAATCACGCGCAAGCTAGGCGGCGGGTGGTCATATTTGAGCAGCTGCCAGGAGCTATCCATGTACATTAAAGATGTGGTAGTCGGTCCCTATAGGAGAATGATGGTTGGTAGCCATTTTGACATCCTATTGGTTGACCCAAATTAAATCTAAACCAGTTAAATTGTCTAGCCAATTTGGATGGCTGAGATGATTTACAGAAGTTTGTGTTAATTCATGAAATTTCGTAATCAGAAAATTCAGATGTGAGACTCTTACTAAAAACTTATGTAGAATTCTCATACACACTCGGATATTGATGATCCGCACCTCCATTCTAATCAGAAAAGAATTTCCTATCTTCCTTCGTGGGAATATTTAGGTATTGAGCTCGTTTAGGAGGTGAAAATAGACCGACAGTAAAAACTCAGGAAGAATTCAGGAGGAATTCCGTCAGTTTTAAGCCATGACCTAGCTCGCCTTTTAAGTTGTATCTTTTAGCTCGTTAATTCGATTGATGTGATTTTTTAGTATGTTATACTAGACATACATACGAAACTTTTGGCATGTAGCTCAAACTCAAATTGTTTCCCAAATGCTTCCAGTTGTTCGTCCAATATTTGGTGACCTTTTGGATATCGTCTGACCAAGGTGAAGAGATATGATTGGTCAAAGCCAAAGATGGGCTGCTGGCCACCTTTAATTAAAAGTGTAGGATGCTTCTTTGGAGCGATTTGATTGGATGATGGGAAAGAGGGGCCGACAGACAACCATCTTTAATTAAAGTGCAGGCTGCGGCTTTGGAGCAATTTGATTGGTCGATGGAAAAGAGGAACTGGCGGCCATCAACATGGGGCATGGCCGGTTGGTGATAGGCGGCGCAAACTAGGGAAACCGGACGGCCAAGTGGCGCAGCCGCGCCCCTTTGGATGTTGTCCTCACTTGTCGCAGTTGCCCTTTTATTTCTTATTTTTCGACTTTTGGTAGGATTTGCTCCTACTAGTTCCATGGTGGATCAACTTCCTAGTTTGCATAGGTTTGGTCTCGACCAATAGGGTTCGAGATGTTGCGCATCCCGCAAAAACCTAATTTTTGCAAATTAATAAAATTAGGTTTGAAAATTAAATTTTGCGAGCTGTCACAAAATCAATCAATTTTGGTGAATTTTGCGTATTGATGCAAAAATCACTAAGTTTATGTCGGAGGGCAGCGTAACTTGCGTGCCTCTGATTGAGTACTTCCATGCACATCTTAATCATGCCACTTCGGGAAATTTATGCTACTCGATGTGAGCGAACATTAATTGTCATGTCATGTCAATATCAAGAGTTCAGCTGGGGAACATAACATAGAATAAATACTCGAAAAGCCATGCATTAATAAATAATGCAAGCGAGATGTTAATAAAATTTACAGAATATTTGGGATTGTTGCTACATGCACCAATACTATTCTGGATAAATTTCATATATGAGTATACTGAATTGCTCAATATATATGTAAGTAATGTGGCATAGGCACTCATCACTTTTAAATAGCTCCATTTCATTAGTGAATAATGCAACTAGGAGCTTAAATACTCATTAGGCTCTATACTAGTGAACAATTCATCTTGGAGCTTGAGTTTCAATACAATATGAAGAGCGGCATAGGCACTCATCAGATTTTAATATATTCTTCAGACTCCTTGCGGAATATAGACATATCAAGGTCTATTATTTCTGACACCGGGTCAGTTAGATAGACTTTTACAGTTTTCTCCCTAAACTAAAAACCACCATCAACATTAAGTCCCCTGCTTAGCACGTAACAGTGACATTGTTGCGGGGTAAGCACTAGATGGTGACAGACGAAAAATAAAATTAATAAGATGAAGTAGGTAGATGTTACCGGTGAGATATCAGTTGGTTTGAACTTCTTTTGCAGTCGTAGCGGCGAAGCTGCTAGCGAGATGAAGAACCCCTTTCCGGATTTAGAAATTCGTCGGGTATAAAGGAAGCTTCTGCTCTTTCTTGTTTTCCATGAACAGCAGGACCAACCTCATCTTCGTGTAGGCCAACCAGCAGCAAGGTAAGTTCATCTCGTCTTCGTATTTTAGCTGGAGATATTTCCGCTGCTAATCCAAGAGGCATTAATGATTCCAATAACATGCCAAATATGGATGATGACTTCTTCGAAGTGTCATATACGACTGTTAGGACTCATCTTAATCACATGACGATTCTTCTTCCTGGACCAGAGGGTGTGGAAGCGTGTAATAAGGTTCTGTCTCCAGAAGAATGAGTATCCAGCCTCTCCAGTGGATTTCAAAATTTTCCAAACTCCATTGTGCTCCTGGGATGGATGGATGAGATATATGTTTGGCAATGATCATGTAAGGGATAATCTTGGAGAGTATAGCTTCGTTGTTGATCTGTCCTTGACTTTAAGTTATTTGGTGTCTGGACTGCTGAGCCATAATTAAAACTTTCTTTAAACTCCTAAGCATTGACCGGAATGAAATTGTGTTTATTCAGGCTCTTTAGCTCATAGGATTGTTCTTGCCCTTCTGATTGAGATGATGATATGCTGGGGATGCTTGTATGGGCAAAATCTTCCAGAGCCGTTAAGTGAAGTAGACGAGCTGAGAGGCGTTCCGTTGTCGACGTGCTGTTATCGAGTCTTCAAGGATTTCGTTCCAAGAGACATCCTTTGAATTACCTTCTGAGTCTTAGATTGTTGTATGGAATGGGATGCGATGAGCAGTCCCCAGTTACACTTTTGTTTAGTTACTAGAGAAGATCCGATGGCGTGGTCGGATACGTGAAGATATCTCTGCGGCGTATTTTTGGAGGGCAAGGAATCCTCATCAAATTTGCGGCTCTCTGGTTGTCTATCTTCTATGAGCTGGAGAGATTTTCGACAGTGAGAGGATCTTATGCAAACCTTCAATCCCTCAAGTATGATTCACGTGATTCTTCTTATGCAGTTGTGCTTCATGCAGCAGTCAATGAGGATTTTCTTGTTTGTTGAAGAGTCCCGGAACGTTCACAGGAACTGTAGTTCTGTTTTACTGTTGATCATCAAGCGGGTCCCTTGATAGTAACTTATACAACTGAGGTGCGTTGTATTCTGCTTTGCTCAAGGGTGATACGGCCATAGGTATATCTGGATTTTCCTTTGGGGTCTTTGATGCACGTGTATGGCTTCGTATTGAAAATTTCCTGCGGCTCGTGAAGCTTTGACAGTAATAATACTGAAATTAGAAATAACCTGGTTGAGGGTCGTGAAGGCATCCCGTGCTGGTATTCCCCAGGTGTAATTATCCTGAGCCTATTTTCTCCTGGAAGATGTACTGCCATTGTATTTGATGTTAAGGTGGTTAACGAATTAACGAAAGCGGCAATCTTTTGGATCCGTCATTTGTTGATCAATTGGCGGGAGTCACACTTGATAAACCTGTATTGTATCCAAACATATCTGGCATCCCATGCACCCTTTCCATAGGAAATTAGAAATCTATAAAACACCAAATCCGACTTTGTCAACTGATGTGGTTGTTGATGCGCAGCTTCGTGCAGATCTTGGGTAGGCGGTACTGAGTTCTGAGTAGGTGATGTGGCAGACATGATTCGGTTGGTCTGTGTGGCTTGCTGAGGTGCGACTTTCCTCCTTGATTTTTTATTGATAACAGTGCTTATGGATGGTTGAGCCAAATACTTCTTGTTGGTCAGACGCCTTTCAAACATGGAGGTGATGATATCCTTACGCTGCATCTTTGAAAAGTGGTGACCTTGTCATGGTTATAGCTTCTTAGTTGACCGTCTGTCCTGAGTTGAAGAGGTCCTTGACTGACAGTGAAGGGGTTCCATGTTGAGCCTCAGTCCCCAAGTGTGGTTTACGTGGTTCTATCTTATATAGTCGATGGGTTGACCATGATAAATATATCACCATCTTGCATCCATACTGGTGACTCTGTTACTTCCTCCATGGGAAACTAAAATATACACAAGTTCGGATTACCTTTGTCCGTAGTGGTTGTGGCTATGATCAAGCTCTGGATGGTATCAACAAACGAGCAGCAACGGTTCTTAGCAGCAAATGTGATCAGAAGAGACTGCATTTTCGTGGGAACAAAACAGGTTGGATGGAGCTTGGATGGCTACGGTTAAGATCCTTTACAGGGAGGAGTGGTGACTACGGGAACAAATCTTGGCAGGGACGAGTGGTGGCTACGGCCATGGATCTTGGCATGGAGGAGTGATAATGGCTACGGCCACGGATCTTGGAAGGAATGAGCAGCAATTACGAGCACGAACTTTGGACGAACACATCCATGAACATTGACAGGTTTTGATCGATCGTTATAGCCCAAAGGAAGTGTTTCTTCCTTTCATACTTCTTTTCTTTCCCCTCTTTATTTTCGGTGAATCAGCTCCTCCCTGATCCCATGTATGCATAAGTTCTCCTATTGTTTCTTACCTGATTTTAAGTGCGACCCTAGTGTATTGACTTGATGAAAATTTCAGATTTGTGTCTTCTTGCCAGAACGGCCACAAAATCTTCATCCGACGTATATTTTCAGTTGTCACGTAGTCGAGAGTTTCGACTGCCATTTATAGCTCATCCATTGGATTAACGTGCCCTCTTAGTATGTTGTAGAATACTTCCATGTGAATCGTATATAGCTCACCCCCATATTCTTCACCAATTAGTGCTAGCTTCAGTTCTTCCATAGGGCAGTGTAAAACGTTTCTGACAGAGTTTTTGCAAAATGACCCGTAACCTTGCTGAACTACATGCCATGTCCTAAAACACTTTTTAATGAATTTTTAGGTTTCTCTATGGTTTGTACTTCAATCCCCATGCTTGAACCATTTTTTGCTAATTATGACGCCTTTATGATTTTTCGGCGGGGGTACGACCTAAATGGAAAAAAACCCTGAGAAGGGAGTCTTGGAGATTACCGTGGGTGACGTTGCTGATGAGGTGTCTCTTTTTGTGATTTATCTCTATATGTGTTAGCACCAGCAGTAAACTTGGAAGTCGAGGGCTTCAATTCTGGATCTCTTGACGTAGTCATTGAGATGCCTGTTATTTTGCTGGAACATCCTGTCCAAGTCTTGAGAGTGATCGGCTTGGGAATGAAAAGATATTTATGGTAGGGAGTATCATCATCTGGAACCAATCGAAAGTGTTGTTCGGCGCGTTTTTGTTGTAACGGTGTAGGTCATTCTGGTAGGAAATTTAGAGAACTCTTCGAGTCATAACATCTGGTGATACTCGTATTCCTCCTAAGTATTCCAAAGATAGAGATATGTTCTTCAGCATTACCCGCTTCCTTGGGCAAAGGGAATATGGGAAACGTGGGTCCTTTTGGTGCAACAACTTCTCGGATCTCCTCTGCGTGAGGTTATCTCGGCTGCGGATTCTTTCCTAGCATGATGACGCAGGCATCATTATCTTCTTGAGGATGCTCTCTTGATGTGTCGGCTCCAGTAGATCTGAAGATGTCCCGGGATTGCTCTTGCTTGGGTTGGAATAATAGGAAAACCCCCTTATGATGATTTGAAGATGTGTCAAGCCTTCTTTGTTATTGCAGACGTATGAATTCCCGGAATTACGCCATGGTTTGTATCTACACGTTTTGCTGATGAAGTGATAGCAGATACTCCTGACTATAAAATGGTAGTAGTGGTGGAATAGAGATAGACCTTTGCTTTCGTGATCTCTACAGGTGCCTTTCGAGGACTCTACTAGTGTTGAGATTTGTTGTCGACTATCTCCATAGTGGAACAACGGCTATGCGAATCTTCCCTTTATCTCTCTGGGTGTGGACCCTGGCGACATTAATATCGATGATAACTTTGAGGCTTTTCCGGCTTGCTCCATATAACACTTATGATGTTGCAGAAAAGGCGGTTGCTCCATCCATATCTCGAGAGAAGTCATTGTGCCCTTCTAAGTAGTAGTCACGTCTTCTTGTGTCTCCACGAGGTTTTCTGGTACTTTCATCTGGGAGATTTACTGGTGCTCGGCCATCCAAGGAATTCCCAGTAGCATTGCCTGTTTGCAACCAAGAGATTAATCTCCCACTGTGGTCGCCAGTTGTTTTGGGGTAAAAACTAATTATGCTGGAAATGGTAAATTTGGGTGTGCCGCCGAGAAACGAATCTAAACCCTAAACAAATGCACTGCACGGGAGTACTTTAGATTCGAGAGATCAATCGGTACAATTCTAGCCTAAACTAAGAAATGGCCATTCTATCCTTGCTCTGGTCACAAAATGAAGGAGAAGGGTTGATCTTAGGGAGGGAAGGGAAGAAGGTGTTGAGATCAGAATGGTTAACTCTGAAGGTGTGGTTGTTTTATGACTTGTATCAGAATGTGGAATTTGCTTGCTGAATGTAGCTATAAGCTCTTGGTGTTTTCTGGATACTTGTGTTGATAACCAAAACTGTTGTTGGTTGAAATAGATTGAAAACCTATTTATACAAGTCATAGTTGAACAAACTGATCTCGTAGGAAGTGGAGGTAGTTAAGTAGTGGAAAAGTGGGGATCGTGTAAAAGTGGTGAAAACCATGTCCCTGTGATGAAGGGAAGACCGGTCAGCTTTACACCCACTACTCCTTTACTTCTATCAACTGTCCGCCTATCCTGACACTTTCTCATAATAGGCGTGTTGCACGCCGCATGCTGTAAACCGCCAGACTAATACCCTGATGAACATCCCCCAGTTTGTGACATGTTTGATATCTCGAGTATTTTCGTGGAAAATATGTAACAAGTTGTTGAGTGGGTCTTGCTTGCAAGACCTCATTATTTTGACCAATCACGTGCAAGCTAGGCGGCGGGCGGTCATATTTGAGCAGCTGCTAGGAGCTATCCATGTACATTAAAGATGTGGTGTAAACCGCATGCTGTAAACCGCCAGACTAATACCCTGATGAACATCCCCCAGTTTGTGACATGTTTGATGTCTCGAGTATTTTCGTGGAAAATATGTAGCATGTTGTTGAGTGGGTCTTGCTTGCAAGACCTCATTATTTTGACCAATCACGTGCAAGCTAGGCGGCGGACGTTCATATTTGAGCAGCTGCTAGGAGCTATCCATGTACATTAAAGATGTGGTGGTCGGTCCCTATAGGAGAATGATGGCTGGTAGACATTTTGACATCCTATTGGTTGGCCCAAATTAAATCTAAACCGGTTAAATTGGCTAGCCAAGGTTGATGGCTGAGATGATTTGCAGAAGTTTGTGTTAATTCATGAAATTTCGTAATCAGAAAATTCAGATGTGAGACTCTCACTAAAACTGTTGTAGAATTCTCATACACACTCGGATATTGATGATCTAACCCTCCATTCTTATCAAAAAAGAATTTCCTATCTTTCTACGAGGGAATATTTAGGGTTTGAGCTCGTTTAGGAGGTGAAAACAGACCGACGCTAAAAACTCAGGAAGAATTCAGGAGGAATTCTGTCAGTTTTCAGCCATGACCTAGCTCGCCTTTTAAGTTGTATCTTTTAGCTCGTTAATCCGATTGATGTGAATTTTTACTATGTTATACTAGACATAGATACGAAACTTTTGGCATGTAGATCATACTCAAATTGTTTACCAAATGCTCCCATTTGTTCGTACAATCTTTGGTGACCTTTTGGATATCGTCCGACCAAGTTGAAGAGATATGATTGGTCAAATCCAAAGACGGGCTGCCGACCACCTTTAATTAAAAGTGTAGGCTGCGTCTTTCGAGCGATTTGATTGGCTGATTGGAAAGAGGGACCGACAGACAACCATCTTTAATTAAAGTGCATGCTGCGGCTTTGGAGCAATTTTATTGGTCGATGGAAAAGAGGGACTGGCGGCCAGCAACATGGGGCATGGCTGGTTGGTGATAGGCGGCGTAAACTAGGGAAACCGGCTGGCCAAGTGGCGCAGACACGCCCCTTTGGATGTTGTCCTCACTTGTCGCAGTTTCCCTTTTATTTCTTGTTTTTCGAATTTTGGTAGGATTTGCTCCTACTAGTTCCATGGTGGATCAACTTCCTAGTTTGCATAGGTTTGGTCTCGACCAATAGGGTTCAAGATGTTGCACAAGCCGCAAAAACCTAATTTTTGCAAATTGATAAAATTAGGGTTGAAAATTGAATTTTTCGAGCTGTCACAAAATCAATCAATTTTGGTGAATTTTTCGCATTGATGCAAAAATCACTAAGTTTATGTCGGGCGGCAGCATAACTTGCATGCCTCTGATCGAGTACTTCCATGCACATCTTAATCCTAACACTTCGGGAAATTTATGTTACTCGCTGTGAGCGAACATTAATTGTCATGTCATGTCAATATCAAGAGTTCAGCTGGGGAACATAACATAGAATAGATACTCGGAAAGGCATGCATTAGTAAATAATGCAGGCGAGATGTTAGTAAAATTTACAGAATATTTGGGATTGTTGCTACATGCACCAATACTATTCTGGATAAATTTCATATATGAGTATACTGAATTGCTCAATACATATGTAAGTAAAGTTGCATAGGCACTCATCACTTTTAAATAGCTCCATTTCATTAGTGAATAATGCAACTAGGAGCTTAAATACTCATTAGGCTCTATACTAGTGAACAATTCATCTTGGAGCTTGAGTTTCAATACAATATGAAGAGCGGCATAGGCACTCATCAGATTTTAATATATTCTTTCAGACTCCTTGCGGAATATAGACATATCAAGGTCTACTATTTCTGACACCGGGTCAGTTAGACAGACTTTTACAGTTTTCTCCCTAAACTAAAACCACCATCAACACCGGTCCTGGTAACTTGTGTGTTCGATCACAAGTAATCCATATTGAGGTAGAACCGATCCTAGTGATTGGTAGAACCGATAAAACCCATGATTATGATTTGATACTTGATCAATCACATGGTTGTCTTTGAATACCGATGAACTAATTCTAAACTTGTTTGGAAGTGTTGTATAATCGATTCCAAGATTGTAAATATGAAAGAGGATTTACAAAAGATGTCAACATACTTTGAACATGAACAGTAACCCTTATCTTTTATTGTTCAAAGATATTCCTTAATTACTCAAGGAGATCCGGGTCTGAAATAAATTAAGAATCTTTTAATTAAGGTTGTTAGTTTTATATCCTTTAATTACCAGCAATTAAATGCATATCTCTATAGAATAAAAATTAGTAATGTGCATTTACTAATTGTATATTTTCTATTGAGAGATTTCGGTAAATATTGGACAAAGCATTTCTAGGAATTATGAAAACCGATTTGGGCATTTATTGCATATCTTGAGAATATTTGGTTTTGGAAATTCCTTGGAGTCCAAACATCCTTGGTCTATAAATACCCAAGTTTTCATTTCTAGCAAACCATCCTAAGAGCCAGGCAAACTTCATCATCTTGTTGTTTCTGGTGGAGCCGTCTATCCGGAGATGAAAGTACCCTAATTAGGCGAATCTCTTACGACCGCTTGTTTAAAGACTTCTGTGGGATGAAGAAGCTCTACGAGTACCGTTAGTGGGAAAATAGATAATTGCAGTTTATTAGTTTTCGATTGATTTGATTGACTAACGGTTGTTGAACTTTGATTGCACCTAGTTTGTTTATTCTTAAGAATCTTCACTTCTAATATAAGATTCACTCAAACTAGATCGAAGTGTCGACGGGATCTTTAGAATTGTTTGTAGTTCTAAAGACGTCTTGTGATAATCCATTGTTAATAGACTCTGTTATGTGCGTGATTGATCACAGGAGATTCAAGTGGTGTTATGCAGGTTTAATTGAAAATTAAAGAAGATTTGAAGACAAAGAAGATTTCTTATTGGTTTCTCATATCTTTGTGTAGCACAAACCTTGATCGGCTTGGATCCAACTAGAATCGGATTTATTCGATTGATTAGTTGCGTAAGATCGGTATCGCTTTATAGTTCCTTATTGGATTCTATATTGATTGATTGCAAATCTAAACTCTGCTACTTCGGTAGTTGTTGGATAAATTGATCTAACCAAGCAAAGGAGTTTATTAGTTTAAACGGAAGATCCTTTGCATATTACTTGAGATATCTTCATCTGAAAGAATCAAGAGAGTTGTTACCAAACAGATTTGTTGTTCCTTTACTGTTTGGAATATGATCCAAAGGAATTGTTCCAGTGCGTGCACTTATTGAATGTCAGAAGCGCAGGGATACTGAAGAAACTAAGTGAACTAGGTTTAGTTGATTGGTCTCAACTATACGAAGTTGGTTTAGATTTTGTATAGTGGCTTAATTCTGAGAGTATTCAATTCTGGACTTGGTCCCGGGGTTTTTCTGCATTTGCGGTTTCCTCATTAACAAAATCTTGCTGTGTCTTTTACTTTTCTATTTCCGTAATTATAATTGTTTATTATAATTTAAAGTAAAATACACAAACTTTAACTCCGTATTACTTGATAGTGATCCTATAAATTTTGGTTAAGTCCGAACCTATTATCAAGTAATCACATTTTGATTGTTGTATTGTCTCGATCTCATATCCATAGACGATCACATAAAGTGTGAATACCGATTTGTCGTATTGTCTCGACTTTGTTTATAGACAGTCACTTTCGGTAAGAGGACTTATAGGTGGATAATTTAAAGATTGTTGTGTATTTGGGTACCCTCGCCTTTTCAATATAAAAAGTAATCACAAAGCTCTTCGTCTCATTCTTTGTGATTCCATAATAACTTCTTCTACCACCATATAGTTAAGTTATTGTGAGGTGATTGTTATTTCTAGGCTGCTCTTCGGGAGTATAAGACCGGATTATCAATTGGTTTCTGTTCACCTTGATTTATCATAAGACAAAACAAAACTTCATAGGTACTTCTGTGGGAGACAAATTTATCTATCAGAATAGACTTATCCGTGGGAGATAGATTTGTTTATAAGTCTTCGAATTTGGGTCGTAGCAACTCTTAGTTGTGGGTGAGATCAGCTAAGGGAATCAAGTGCGCAGAATCTGGCGTGGTTCCAGAGGCATAAGGAACGTGACTGTACCTTAATCGGTGTGAGACTTGGTTAGGGCTCAACTACATTCCATTCTGAAGTTAACTTGCAGTAGGGTAGTGTCTGTAGCGGTTTAATACAGTGTGGTGTTCAAATATGGACTAGGTCCCGGGGGTTTTCTGCATTTTCGGTTTCCTCGTTAACAAAAAATTTGGTGTCTGTGTTATTTTTTTTCGGCATTATATTTTTATATAATTGAAATATCACAGGTTCTGCGTAGTTCAATAAATTGGCAAATCCGACCTTTGGTTGTTGGATATAAATTGATTGGTACTTGGGCATTGGTCTTTGGTACCATCTAAGTATTTCTCATATCAATCAGGCTAATAGATTTCTATCTGTTTGATTTGCTGATTGATTTGAGAAAAAGAGTTATAACTCTTTGATATATTTCTTGGTTGAGAATATCGCTTTATAAGCTGGTGCTCTCGGAATAATATTGGAGTTAGTCCATACAGATTGTCGAACGAATTATTGGGTGTGGTTGTTATACTCCCGCTTTTTCAGTTCCATGTATATTTCTTCCTCTAAATCCCCATTCAAGAAAGCAGTTTTTACATCCATTTAATGTATTTCTAGATTATACAATCCCGATATTGCTATAAGCATTCGTATAGATATTATTTTAGTGACGGGAGAATAACTATCAAAATAATCCAAGCCTTTTTTTTTTGTTTAAAGCCTTTAACCACTAGCCTGGCTTTATACTTATCTATAGTTCCATCCGGTTTTAGTTTTCGTTTGAAAACCCATTTGCAACCCAAAGGTTTAAAACCAGGAGGTAAATCAGACATCTCAAGAGTGCGATTTTGCATGATGGAATATATTTCGCAATCAACTGCCTCCTTCCAGCATGGTGCTTCTGGAGTTGTCATTGCTTATGCAAATGTTCAAGACTCATCTTCTAACATACATGTTACAAAGTCAGAACCAAAAGTTTTTGCTAAGCCCTCTTACTTCTTCGCAACTCATCAACAACCTTTTCGGCTTGTTGTGTAGGCATGTGGCATCGTTTCCATTTTCAGTAATTGCTTTCCTCTTAAAATGATTGCTATGATCTGGTTTACATGGAAACATATTTTCGAAGAAAACTGCATCCCTGGATTCTAAAACTGTATTCACATGGATGTCTTTGATGTCAGAATTTTGAACCAAACATCTGTAGGCACTACTATGTTTAGCGTAACCTATAAAGATGTAATCCACTGTTTTTGGTCCTATTTTAACCCTTTTAGGAAGTGGCATTGCAACTTTCGCCAAGCACCCCCACACTTGACGTACCTATAAGAAGGTGGCCTTCTTTTCCATAACTCGTAAGGAGTATTGTCCTTCTTCTTGTGAGGGCACTTATTGAGAATGTAATTTGCAGTAAGTATCGCCTCCCCCCACAAGTTCTTGGTTGCTCCAGAATTTCTCAAAAGAGCATTCGTCATATCTTTCAAAGTTCTATTCTTTCGTTCCGCAATGTCATTGGATTGTAGAGAATAGGGTGGTGTTACTTGATGAATGATTCCACTCTTTTCACAAAGTTCTTTAAGAGGTTCCACATACTCACCACCCCTATCACTCTTGACCATCTTAATTTTACGATTAAGTTGGTTCTCAACTTCATTTTTATAAAGTTGGAATTTTTCAAGAGCTTCATCTTTACTTCTCAATAAGTAAATTTGTCAGTACCTAGTACTATCATCGACAAAAGTCATAATATACTTCTTCCCATCTCTACTTGGAGCCATCTTTAAGTCACACAAATCTGAGTGTACCAAGTCCAATGGTTCTGTATTTCTCTTAACGGTAGGATATGGAAGCCTTGCAAATTTAGACTCGACACAAATTTCACATATTTTTGTTAAGTCTATATCAAACTTGGGTAGCAGTTGCATACCCATCAATTTCTTACGAGAATAATAATTAACATGACCTAATCTTTCATGCCAAATTGAACTAGATTCTGTCATTTATACAGAAAAAGTGTCTCTATTTTCTCTTGACATAATTGTTGTTGCATTCGCTTTGAAGAGTCCTTCACTAATGTAGCCCTTTCCCAAGAATACATTGTTTTTAGAGATAACAAAGCTATTCGAAATAAATTCTAACTTGAAACCATGTTTCACAAGTAATTCGCCAGAAATTAAATTTCTACGAATTTCAGGAACGTGTAGTACTTCGGTCAAGGTAATTTTCTTGCCCGACGTAAACTAGAGTACTATGTTTACATTTCCGAGAATTACTGAAGTTGCGGCATTTCCCATATATACTGGTTCACCATTCTCAATGGTTTTATAAGTAAAAAACATATAACGATCTAAACATACATGTCTAATCGCTCCGGTATCAACCCACCAATCATTTGGGTTGGTTACCATATTAACTTCCGACACAACAGAAATTACATATGGCATACTCGAAGTTTTCGACGCATCATTTCCGGTACCCATACTTGACTAACACGTACACACTGAATGATAAGAATAGTATACCGAAATATTATAGTAACAATAAATAAATTTAATGTTGAGCTTCTAAAATATCAACCAATGATTCTAATCTCAAGTCCGTATACAGCATTAACGGATATGAAAAGTGTTCATAGCAACAACTTATTTGTATCCAGTAAAAATGCAAAGACAATTATCATTCAAGTGCTAATTAATATCCATAAACAGCAACCAAACTTATAGTAATTAAGATTGTTGTAACAATGGCCAAAATCGTGTCAAAACTATTTAGGCCCAACAAGTGTTGATCGATAACAATAAAGATTCCCTAGTTAGTTTCTTGTTCACAAATACGAATTGTGTCAATAGGGACAAAGGCTAAGAGTACATCAACAATTGTTAATCAAATATAACCCAAAAGAATTGCTTAGAGTTTTCAGATTGTTGGATAATCTGGGTTATAAACATGCACAAAGTTATGTCTATCTCTTATATATTATAAACAAAACCAATGTAAGATGATTGAGACAATTTAATAAATACCTGGTGGGCAGCAATCTTGTTTCTCAATTTTCAGCAAACCAGGGTAACCACAATTCATAAAACACACAACAAAAATAAAGCACAGAACAATATGAATCAAAACAACTTATCTGGAACTTGTATTGAGGCGAGGTAATCCTCTTTCCTGAAAACTTTAACTTCCCGTCACCGGTGCAAAACGAATTTGGAAGTAAGTCTAGCCAAGATACAACAATACCTTTGATGTTAACATGCACTCGAATAACATCAAAACAATCGAACTTAAAGCAGCAGCAAACTCTCTTAATTAGACTCTAATGCAAGTTTATTTTTCTGAGTAAAACAATGGAAGTCATTTTTTTCTTTTTTCCGTGTCGGTAAGTGAAAGAATGTTGGGTTGGGACCAGACACAACTTTATTCATATTTGGAAACGGATTCCGGGGCCGTCTAAATCCAGATTTCCTACACTCTTGACCATAACTAATTAAAGTTGCAAAAGCAAATCTAAACCAGTTACGGTTGGGATTTTATTTCTCAGTGTCAAACGTAAACAAGTTATTGCTGTTTGTATTTTGTTTCCCTAAGTTAACCGTAAACAAGTTACGTTGAGATTTTGACTTCTTCTAGCCAGCCGTAACTCAAAGTTTTAGCTATTCCTATCGCATGGCGGCCTTGAATTGGATAACTGCAGTTAAAAGATAAACACGTATAACATCTCCTTAAATTACGAATCGCCGCATTAAATTCGCATCCAAATCTAACCCCGGACTAAATGCACGATTACTTAGAATTGAGCGGATATATAATACGCAAATCTGGGCATCAAGAACCAGTTCGTGGATTACAATTTGGATGACATGTCAAGTGTACTAGATAGTTCATGGAACGTGGGGTATTTGGTTTACAAATTGACACCTGCATTTAACTTTAAGCTTTCACATCCAACGATGGAAAGTAATTTGATTCGTTGAAAATCTCTTTTCATCTAGAATAAATTATTCTTATGACCCTATATATTACGGGTCTTACTCTTATGACCCCAGGGTCATATAAATAAATATGTAAATTGTCCTGAAGGCTCTAACATAATATTACGAGTTAGATTACCAATATAACCTTCAATAAAATATGAAATCCACCCGATATGAATCAATATATCCCCATTTCTTTCTCCGCCCGTTACATAACTGCAAACACATATTCATAACTACTGTCATCATCAAATCGATTATTATCATCAAATGGGAAAGAGAAAACCTAGAAAAAATACGAATTGTGAATCTGATTTAGAAGAACACCAAACATTGAAGCAATTAAAGAAAGGTATAATTTCTGTTGATTTGTATAGAGTTGATTTTAGTTGATAATTTTTTAACAAAGTAATTTGATTTTGAAGGAGCATCAAAATCTGGAAAAAAACTTAACAACCACAAACGTAAAAGAAATGAAATCGAAGAAGAAAATGAAGAAAAATCTAGTTTCTCTGACCTAGAAATTGAAGAAGAAAGTGACAGAGAAACTGAATCTTCTGAAAGAGGTATCTTTTATATGATTGTCTTTGTTTATTTAAACTGAATCTTCAAAATTGTAAATTCTGCGAAATTTGTATCTTCAAAATTGGTTTCATGTTTGATATTTTTACATTTCTGCAAACTAAGAAACGTGTGAGTAATATCTCCACAAAATAAAGTGTAGTTATTATCTTCACAAATTAATTTTTAGCTAGTTGTACTTGTTATTCAATTGATAGGATGTTATGCAGATATTACTAAAATCTTTATTTGGTTTTGTAGAAGCCATTAATATGAAGAAATCTGGTAAACGTAACAAGAAACAAAATGTTTCTGATGATGAAGAAGGTACTAAATATCTGTGGATTTAATTCTAATTAGATATCAGAGTTTGATGCTAAAAATTAGTATTTTGTTTCTGCAGAAGCATACGAAGTAAGCTCAAAATGTAAGAAGTCTAAGAAAGGTACTTAGGCTTGTCTCGACTCTCTGGCTATTGATTTTTTACATAGCTTTTACTAGATAGCTTTTACTAGGTTTTGCTTCGTTAATTTGAAATTTATCTTCACAAATTAATTTTTACCTAATTGTACTTGTTATTCAATTGATAGGTTGTTATGCAGATATTACTAAAATCTTTATTTGGTTTTGTAGAAGCCATTAATATGAAGAAATCTGGTAAACGTAACAAGAAACAAAATGTTTCTGATGATGAAGAAGGTACTAAATATCTGTGGATTTGATTCTAATTAGATATCAGAGTTTGATGTTAAAAATTAGTATTTTGTTTCTGCGGAAGCATACGAAGTAATCTCAAAAGGTAAGAAGCCTAAGAAAGGTAGTTAGGCTTGTCTCGACTCTCTGGCTATTGATTTTTTAGATAGCTTTTACTAGGATTCATGTTGATATATTTATATTTCTGCAGATTAACAATATGTAAGTAATATATCCACACAAAAAAACTGTGGATAATATCTTAACATAATCAATTTTTTAGTTAATAAAACTTGTTGTTCAAATTATGAGAAGTTGTATTTGTGTTTTCCATTAAGAATGAATGTTTATATAGGGATAATATAGTGAATATTTCAGAATGATGGTATTTGTTGTCCAGATACATATGTTTTAGTTAATTAAGAATGAATGTTTATTTACTCTGCATAGTATAAAGTTGTAGGTTTCTTTTTTGCTATAATTATTGTTACTTAGAATCTGTATTCGTGTTTATAGCAGACGTTAACATGAAGAAATGTGGTAATTATAACAAGAAACAAATTGAAGCTGATGAGACAGAAGGTACTAAATTATTACTCTACTAAATTTTACTTCATTAGAGTGACATGTTAAAAAGTCATATTTTGTTGATGTAGAATCATATGAAGCAAGACAACAAAATACATCTAAGAAAGGTATTAACAATAACAAAGGTTCTGGAAAGAAAAGAAAAGAAGTTGATTTGGGTGTTGGACCATGTAAGAAAGGTATTAAAAATAATCTATTTTAAGTTGTTTGTTACTTGATTCAACCAATTGATCTTTGAATTTGAATTTTATGGTGGATCTGTTTTAAATCAGTAAAAATGTTTCAAATTTGTCTTTGTAGTATCTGGAGATAGGCCATATAGAGCAGCTTTTAACGGTTTGGCTTCTCTAGTTACTGTAATGAAGAAGCGAAAAGTAAAATTGACTGCTGAACAAATTAATGTGATTAAAGAATCTCCATTTGGGTTCTTGTTCTTACTGTTCTGGAAAAGAAACTATAGTGCATCTCACTGGGACAAAACGAATGATGACTGCAGTGAGTTGTTAATGTGTTTCAAAGAAGCAACAAAAGATGAAATAAAGTTTGAATTTGTCCAAGATGGTGTAAAATATGTACTGACGTCCACACCGGAAGAGTTCAGTGTTATAACTGGGATGCCATTCTTTGAAGACAGACAACGTGAAACAAAAGAGACAATGTATGGTGGTGGCTTTAAAGAGAGTGAATTTTACATTAGGAATTTTGGTAATCGAAAATCTGCAACAAAGAAAGAGATACTAAAGGCAATCTTTCGTTTGTTAAAAATTGACGAAGATGAGGAAATGGAACAATCTCTTAATTTGTCCGAAACCGACGAAGTGGAGGAAATGGAACAGTCTCCTAGTTTGTCAGAAGATGATGAAGATGAGGAAACGGAACAGTCTCCTAGTTTGTCAGAAGATGATCAAGATGAGGAAATGGAAAAGTCTCTTAGAAGGAGGGATAACGAAGACTTGGCAATGCTTATAGGACTCTTCATGTGCAATACTCTCTTCTTCACAACTAAAGATCCTTCTGTAATAAAGAAAAAATATCTGGGTTTAGTCAAGGACTTCAACAAATGTAAGAACTTTTCATGGGCGCACCTGATCCATGCACACTGGGCCAAATGAATCAACAAAAGTTTTAATAAACCGCAGAATATTACTGGATGCGTTGTTTATCTACCGGTGAGTGATAACGAAACGTTGTATGTTTATTTTGATCAAGTTAAATTCACATAATACTAGTAGTAGTTGAATATGAAATATTATTTGGTGCGTTTTTTGTTTACAATTTGTTACTATAATTTATCTTGATACAATAATAGTTATTTACAATGATATGAAACAGATTTGGTTTGCTGAGCATATCCACATAGTGAAGCCGAAATCTTTAGTAGAAGACAAATTTGTGCCCAGAGTAGACAGGTGGAACTTGAAAGATATTTGCAAAGCATTACTGATAGACATGGAAACCTCAAATTATAAGGTATGGCGAATCTTCTGTTTCGTTTTTAACCTGCATTTGTCTCTATGTTTAAGCTCCTATCTTAGGTTGACATGTTTATAGTTTCTGAAAGAAAATATAGTTGTGTGAATAGTATCTGCACTAAAAAATGTTGCAAAAATAATGTCTTCACGAAAATAAATTTTAGTTAATTTGCACTTGTTTTCATTTGCTACTTTGTTGTGCAAATACATTTGTTTTTATCTCATATATAGATATTGTTAAACAATCTATAAACAACATAGATTATATTTTTTAGTTAAATTGTACTTGTAGTGTCAACTAACATATAAGCAAATAATTGCAGTTGGAAGAAAAATTCATTGATGGATTCACCGAAAATGAAAAAGTGGTACTGAATGACTATAAAGAACATAGAGAAGAAAAATATGACGACTTGAGGATGACTATAAAGTCAAATTGGGAACAAATAAAGAAAATGGATGGTATTGATGAACAAATTGTGGTTAAAATGAAAGAGATGATGAATGAAATCCACTACAAAGCTTTCTCAGACATTCTTCCTGATGGAACAGAGAAAGAATTTGATGGTGTGGATAATGATGCACAGGTTGATGAAATAGTTATGTTCAATACAGATTCAATTAGTAAGTCAAATGACGAAGAACAAAGACAACGTGATAATGTTGTGAACATATTAATAGGGTTACAGGTATACTACGTAGTTTTTTTTTCTTTTTTTTTTCAACTGAATAAATATGTTAAAATTACAAACAAGTTTTGAGCATCAGTTTTTTTTTCCTTAAAATCATTTCTACTTTTTAAAAATTAAGCAGAAAGTACATACATTGGAGACCTTGGTAACAATTATTAATCAAGAAGCAAATTCTACTGCCACTGAACTTGTTAGTGCAGAAACGAATGCCCTTTTTCCAGAAAAATGTGGTATTACTACTGATACAGGAAAAATCAATTCTGCTCCTGAACTACAGCATGTTGTTGAAGATCCAAATGTTTCTATTATAGAAGCAAAAATTGATGATACGAAATCATGTAAGTTTTACATCAGGAGAAAACGAAGTCTGTCAGCGTCCGAAGCAAATGAAGGTATTATATAAGAGAATAAGAAGGTAGTTGATGGAATTGTTCAAAAGCTTGAAGAGGTAATTTATCAAGAACAATGATATTTGTGGTTGTATGATGAACATTGTTGATTAACTTGAGACATTGTTGACATTTCAGGAAGGATTGATTCAAGACATTACTTTGAAGGATGGAAAAGGTATAACATCATTGGAAAAAGTTACAAGCGAATCACCCAAGACAATAGAAGATCTTCAACAGGTAATGAGAATATTCATGAAATACAGTAGATATGTGTGACATATATGAATATTATCAGTGTAATCTTTATTTCATATATACAGTAGATACAGTAGTTAGCTGATTATATTTATTTTATGTTTAAAAATCATGTGGATATAATCTACACATTAAAAAGTTGTGAATATTAACCTCACATAATTATTTTTTAGTTAATTTTGTACGTGTTTGTCAACTAATATATGAATAAAAGATTACACTGAGAATGACTAGAGTGTGTACACTGATTTTTGTGGTTTTATGATCAACATTGTTGATTAACTTGAGACATTGTTGAGATTTCAGGAAGGATT